>OX381586.1:9945193-11195193 GCA_947458855.1 Monopis laevigella | reverse complement strand
ATTAACATACAGTTCTTACCACTTACTGGATATTTATTTAAATTATTATGTTACAGAAACCATGCTGTCAGTGTAGAGGATCAAGTATTGTTAACTTTAAGATTTTATGCTACTGGAAATATACAGCAATGTTCAGGAGATTTATTTGGCCTACATAAAACAACAGTTTGCAAAGTTGTACATAATGTCAGCAAATTAATATGTGTAAAATTAAAAAAAATATATAAAAATGCCGGAAACTGAAGATGAAATTAAAGCAGGGATGATGTCGTTTTATAATTTTGCAAAATTTCCATCTATAATTGGAGCAATAGATTGCACACACATTCCCATTATTAGTCCAGGTAAATGTTTTTCAAGTACCTATTACTTAAATACAGTTTTATGTAAAAAAAATATAATAATAGATTTACGGTCTTATTCATAAAAAATCCTTAAAACACTCTTAAAGAGCTCAATAGTTAAAACGTTCAATAAGGCTATCGGCTCGATAACTTTTTTGTTATTCATAAACCTCCAATAAAGCTCCTATAACTATTTGACGTTTATTAGCTGAATTAGTGATGTGTTGATAGAAAAAAATAATTGATTGTCAAAAAAGTTGGCAGAATCGAGAAAAACCAAGACCATAAATGTAAAAAAAAAAAGTTTTTGACACCTCTAATGAAATAATTATAATAAGGTTTGGCGCACACTGATAGAAAATTTAGTCACACTAGCTGTACCCCGCGGTTTCAGCCGTCATTTAAATTAAAATAATTTGTATCAAAAATAGAATACAGCTTTGTGATTTTTTATGATTGCATCTCTGTATGATAATATGTAACTTGCAAGTCGCAATACTTGTTTCACATACAACAAAACTGTCAAGTGACCTAGTCATGTTTCTGTTTTAGTCTGTGGGTTCACCGGTTGGTTGGTACCAGGACTACTGCATAGATTTATTGTTGAGGTGGTAGTATCCTTTCATGGTGCGGTTACGAAATAAGCGACTGAATTTATGATAAAGCAGCGAGGATATTAAAATAGACTCGTAATGTAAACTTCTTTGATTTTTTTTCTTTCTTTTTGATTCTTTGACATTTTGTAACCGCATCATTTAGCCAGCATAGTGGGAGCGATCAATATTGTAAAACGACAATGTATTTATCGATCCATTTATGGACTTTGTAGGTCTGCTTACCATCCGGTAGATACAAAATCACATGTCGTGTAATAAATAAATAAAAAACAGATGTGACGGCAGTCGGCACCGCCATTCAATTTTTGTACTTTGAAGCGGCAAAACTTTTTGGACAAATTACCGCGGTGAAACAAGATTAAATGTTAATATTTTTTTGTTACAAATTCCTGTCAGTGTGCGCCCAACCTAATTTGGTTCAAGTCCAATCGAGTTGTAAAATTTTGAGAATTTGTTGATCGGAAGCCGATTGGGCATTATTATTTTTATTTGTAATATAATTTTATGAAGTAATAGAAGTCATTTAATAAAATTTTAAACCAAAAAATAAAATATGTATAAAAAGTGAGGTTAAAATAGGTTTATAGTGGGTTCCTGCCTTCAATAAAGTTATGGAGCTGTTATTTGACGTTTATCACTATTAGAGGTTTATAGAGCGTTTATGAATAACATTTTGAGGTGTTTTGCTATTAAGCTGTTATAAAGCATCAATAAAGGCTTCGTAAGTTTTTATGAATAAGACCGTAAGTATATATACTAGCGGTCTTATTCATAAAAAATCCTTAAAACACTCTTAAAGAGCTCAATAGTTAAAACGTTCAATAAGGCTATTGGCTCGATAACTTTTTTGTTATTCATAAACCTCCAATAAAGCTCCTATAACTATTTGACGTTTATTAGCTGAATTAGTGATGTGTTGATAGAAAAAAATAATTGATTGTCAAGAAAGTTGGCAGAATCGCGGAATACCAAGACCATAAAAGTTAAAAAGAAAACGTTTTTGACACCTCTAATGAAATAATTATAATAAGGTTGGGCGCACACGGATAGAAAATTTAGTCACACTAGCTGTGCCCCGCGGTTTCAGCCGTCATTTAAATTAAAATAATTTGTATCAAAAATAGAATACAGCTTTGTTTATCGCTTATGTTGCATCTCTCTATATCTGTACCTATGTGATTTTTTTATGATTGCATCTCTGTATGATAATATGCAACTTGCAATTCGCAATACTTGTTTCACATACAATAAAAACTGTCAAGTGACCTAGTCATGTTTCTGTTTTAGTCTGTGGGTTCACCGGTTGGTTGGTACCGGGACTACTGCATAGATTTATTGTTGAGGTGATAGTATCCTTTCATGGTGCGGTTACGAAATAAGCGACTGAATTTATGATAAAGCAGCGGGGATATTAAAATAGACTCGTAATGTAAACTTTTTTGATTTTTTTTTCTTTCTTTTTGATTCTTTGACATTTAGCCAGCATAGTGGGAGCGATCAATATTGTAAAACGACAATGTATTTATCGATCCATTTATGGACTTTGTAGGTCGGCTTACCATCCGGTAGATACAAAATCACATGTCGTGTAATAAATAAATAAAAAAAATCAGATGTGACGGCAGTCGGCACCGCCATTTAATTTTTGTAGTTTGAAGCGGCACAACTTTGTCTTTTTGGACAAATTACCGCGGTGAAACAAGATTAAATGTTAATATTTTTTTGTTACAAATTTGTCAGTGTACGCCCAACCTAATTTGGTTCAAGTCCATTCGAGTTGTAAAATTTTGAGAATTTGTTGATCGGAAGCCGACTGGGCATTATTATTTTTATTTGTAATATAATTTTATGAAGTAATAGAAGTCATTTAATAAAATTTTTAACCAAAAAATAAAATATGTATAAAAAGTGAGGTTAAAATAGGTTTATAGTGGGCTCCTGCCTTCAATAAAGTTATGGAGCTGTTATTTGACGTTTATCACTATTAGAGGTTTATTGAGCTTTTATGAATAACATTTTGAGGTGTTTTGCTATTGAGCTGTTATAAAGCATCAATAAAGGCTTCGTAAGTTTTTATGAATAAGACCGTAGTTCTTTAAAATTCCTGCTATAAAATTTAATGCATTTATTTCTAGGAGGTGATAGAGGTGAGCTATTTCGGAATAGAAAGGATACCTTTTCTATAAACACCCAAGCCGTGGTCAATGCCAACATGATGTTTCTAGACATTGTTGCACGTTGGCCAGGATCAGCACATGACAGTACGATTTTTACGGCAAGTCAAATTAAAGACAACTTTGAAGTTGGGCTTTACAAAAACGGTTGTTTGGTTGGGGATAGAGGATATGCCCTTAAAAAATATTTATTAACACCCTTGGCAAATCCTCAATCTAGAGGCGAACAACTTTATAATGAAAGCCATATCCGGACAAGAAATGTTGTCGAAAGAACCTTTGGAGTTTGGAAAAGGAGGTTTCCTGCTATTGGATCTAAGCTTCGGGTTCACCTAAAACACTCTCAGGCTATTATAGTGGCAACTACAATTTTGCACAATGTGTGCATCATGCAAAAAGATGATAACTTTGAATGTTTTGAGGAAGAAAATGAAGAAATTCCATTAACTGGGTCTAATATGCAAAGTAGATCAGGACAAGAATTTAGAAACCAGCTAATAAATGACTATTTCAGCAGGTATTTATAAATATCTATGTTTTAGTTGGGAGGTCTCTATTACTTATAACATTACTGTAATTATAGCATGTAATTATTTAAACAATAAACATATTTTAGTTTTACTTACTTTACATTACTAGTTATTTTTGTTTCAAAACTTTCTTGACCTTTACCTCAGAATATGTATCTAACCCTATGATTTTAAATTGCCACTTACCATAAAGAATGTATTGCTGCATTAAAAAAACTACTTGACCAAGCTGCCTTTAGTTTGCCTTCTTTGTCTAGTAGTAGCATTTTTGTTTTAATAATAACAATATACTAAAGTGTTTAATATTATTTCAGAATGGAAAACGAAAGTTAATGTCAAAGTCACTGACAAAGATGGTTTGAGTTCACACAAAGACACTGGATGTTTAGATTAAATAGCTTACCATCTGGGAAGTTTGCATTCCTCCAGCTTTGAAGTGCACATTCGTCTACAATTGGTCTCTGGCATTTATTAAGTTGTATCTGAATGCCTTTCAAATGCCCCTACCTGACCAGAGTGATCTTGGAAGATGGAGGGAAATTAACAGATAAGACATGTACATTGTGCGGTGTTGCCGCAGGGACTGCCAGACATATACTTGTTGGGTGCAAGACTCCACTTGAAAAAGTCTAGTATTCACACCGACATAATAAAGTTCTAGAAATTATTTGTGGAGTTGTAGGTCTCAGTATCGCTAGATCCAGAAAAAGATTATCAACTAGTTTTGGAAAGGACAAAGAAAACTCAAAGTAAACCTTTCTCAATCCTGGACAAAGCTAAGAATATTGTCTCAGTCTTTCAAATGTCCCAACTTGATCATAACAATCTGGTAAGGTGTGGAAAAGCCACAGATATTGTGAAAGATCTATAACCCTGCTTCGCAGTCACAAGGGGGATTGTACTGCAGTCAGTAACATTGCAGTACAATCCTCCTGACTATGCAATGGGCTCAGCACTCGTACAGAGATTCAAAAATTTGGATTGCTGTTTAAACTTTCTCTAGTATTTATCTATATAAGTATATGAAATAAAAATATTAATAATCATACAGATTTTTTAACTTCATGAATAATCCAGCCATATAATATTGGATAATAATTAACATAAATTGATGATTTAAGACATAAAAATAAACATATTAATCCCTAGTAAATATGTTATCCCATATAATATACAAATCCATACATAAATAGTATTCATTATAGGGGTTCTGAAAATAAAACAATTAAAAAAAGGATAGAAAATTGGTATAATATAGGAAACAATAATCAATATCCATTAACTATTTATTTTTATTCCGTTGCTACTTCCATTGTTTCATTTTTATTTTAATATTAAATAATAATAATATGTAGGACAATTTACATAAACAGCTAATGGTCACAAACTAAGCTCTAGGCTTGTACTATGTGTACCAGAAACAATGATATAATACATATTATATTTTATAAACACCCAGACCATGACAAACTATACAGAAAAACATGCTAATATTTATTTGCCATGGGTGGGAATTGAACCTACAACCTCAAATAATTTTATGAAAAAATGAAATAAGAAGGAAATTTTCAGAAGAAAGTACTTCAGTTATACTTAAATACTTTCCAAGTTTTTCAATAGTAGTTTCTCTTCTAATTTGATGTTTATCAATTTTTGTTTTTCTATTTCAATTTTTTGCTCCATATATTGTTTTTCTAATAAATGCAATTCTTCTTTGTGTTTTATATTGAGACAATGTTCCTCTTCGGCAAATTTCAAAATTAATTCTTCACGTTTTTGTTTTTGTTTGGTAAGATTTTCTTTTTCAAATGACAATTTTGTGATTCTATTTCTTTCATGGTTTATTGGTTTTCTTTTTAAAATATTGTTTACTGTAAACAAAAACATATAAAGTATAATCACATAAGAAATAATAGTAGAATTAAGGTGAAACCACTTAATTTGCAAAACGATTTGTTAATGACAAAATAGTAGAATCAATTTTATAGAAAATTATAATATATAGGTAGGACAATTTACACATATTGCCTTGGTCACAAACTAAGCTCTGGGCTTGTACTATGTGTACCAGAAACAACAATATAATACATATTATATTTTATAAACACCCAGACCATGACAAACTGTATGGAATAACGTACCAATCTTTTTTTTTGCCATGGGTGGGAATCGAACCCACGACCTCCGGATTCAACGCCAAAGGCGCAACCACTAGTGTACGGAGGCGGTCAAAATGAATTGGATATCCAAGTCAAAATTTGTTACATTCGAAAATGTCAAATTTTATCTTTGATATTCAGTTCTTTTAACATTGTTTTAGCGGAATAGGGCCCCAAGTAACTGAGATAACTAAAATACATTATCAAAGTAAAGTATTTTTTTAATAATTTTATTTTACAAACCTTGTAGTGGTTTTGATATTGGTTTTTTTAATAATGATTTTGGAGACGATGAATCAAATGTCATTGTTTCTATATTATTGCAAGTAGTATTATCAGTGATATTTTTTTTACTTCACTATTTAGATCTGAAAATAAATAAAGTAGGTACAAATATATAAATTAACCTACTAACTTGTAGAAATATATATTTAAGTGCTGTAAGGCTGTTTAGGTGGAGCTGATAGTCTACTTAGCATAGTAGACTATCAGCTCCACCTAAACAGCCTTACGGTTACCAACAGCAGGTTTAAGCCTCTACTGATCTAGTAGCTAGGTCTAAAAATAGATTGTATTAATATAACAGGTAACTGGGTAAATAAAAGATAAATAATATATAAATACTAATATATATACCTACCGGGAACATCTTCATTTAATATTTCCACATCATATCCTTTAAATAAAAAAAACATTAGTTTTAGTTAATCTTATAATTATAGTAATAACCTATATATATATATAAACCCACCAGTAACGCCAACATCTTTTTCATTTAATATTTCCACTTCATATGCTATATAAAAAATAAGCACATTAGTTTTACTTTCTCTAATATTAGTAATCTAACAAATTAATAAAATCCCACAATAAACAAAGCAACTTTTATAATACTAATTTAGCAAGGTAAATTAAATGAAAAGAGTACTTATATTTATTTCACTGGTCGAACCCGCAACTTGTACTTTAAGGTAATATTTATATTTTATGATAAAAAATGTTATATTACCATCATTTGAAGAATTTCCTTGTTCATTACATATTTTGTCTCCAAAATCTACAAAAAAAAATGTTTACTCATAATAATACATATGAAAATTAGTATTATAGATGCTTAATTAAGTACATAAACCATACTTTACCTAAAACTCTTGGTTCGTCTAAATTCTGTGTTTCCAATGGAATTTCTAAAAATAAATTATTTTAATAGTAAAATTAAATTTATGATATTTTAATGAAATATTATGAATAATACATATTATATAGCCATAAAGTCTACGGTCTCCTTTTACATAAAAACTAACAATATCCTTGAAGATCACTTTAGTTAAAATTCACTTTAAAGACTGTAAGTTTTTATGAATAAGTATAAACACAATGAAATAGGTAAGCACACATGCAATTTTTATTTTTTTATCACCTTTATGTTGCAGTGGAGACGCTACTTTAGTTTTGTAGTTAAAGTCCAATGTGAGATATTGATTGTAGAAATGTATGCTGGCTGCAGATGTTTTTTTTTTATTATCTCTTATTTTTTAATGCAGAAAAATATAATATAAATTATTAATTGTCACAATCATCACAAAAAATTTTAGTTCAAATATCTAATAAAAATCTAGAATATCTTATTTATATTAATTAACAATCTACAATTTCTATCTACAAAAAAATATCTACTTTACAACTACAAGATACCATTATTGCAGTCACTGTCATATACAGAAGGGAGGCCTACAATGGACTCTTTAATTTTTCCACATATCCACTGGCTCATATCAGAAGGAGGTGGAGGTGGAGGCCCTCCACCAGTAATGCGCCTTTCAGTTCTCTCTCTGGACAACTCCTAATATAGGTATATATGTAAAAATCAGCTTAGATTAAAATTAAAAATTATGTTGAATACAATATTTATGATAGAAACAAGGGAATAGAGTGCATGACATCATTGTTGCTGATTGTTTAATGTTAATTTTATAGGATTTCGTTATTTTGACAAGCTAACATTTCCAATATAAGAAAGATAATCTAATATAGTTAAAAGAACTGCTAATATAAGTTCACGATTACCTTTCTAGCATTTTTTTTCAAATTATTGAATTTGTTTATCAGTTGTTTTTTACTTCGATATGTATTTGAATTTGCATTAAATGCAGCAGTAAGATCTGACCAAGCAACATCTTTGAGTTTTGAGCTCACAGCATCAGTTTTTTTACAAGTAATCGCTGCGCGCTCGTCAATCAGAGCTCGCAATTTTTGCAGCTCATTTAGTGTAAAATTAAAACTCCTGCAAAAAAAAAATTCTTTAATATAGTGTAAATATAAATAAATAAGCATATAAACATATAATTCACCAACCTATTTTTATCCATCTTGATATCCTTCGTAATAATTTCAAATATTATTTATTAGCAATAAACAGAATTTTCTTTGTTCGGTTCTCTCAAATGCAAAGAAATTAATATAATTATCTGTGAATATAATTATCAAATTCTTTTTTTTTGGCATTGGGATTAATTATTTAGTGCAATTTTAATACAATTATCTATCCATAGCTTCAAGAATTAAAAAAAAAACACAAAATTCGCAACACTAGTTCATAAATGGTTACCAATGCCCTAATAAATTAAAAAATAATATTAACAAATGGTTAACTTGTGTCTACTGATAACCTGTTGATAACGATAGTTAATTTTGTTTTAAGAAACACATTTGGCTGATGACTAATGATTAATGAACTTACTATAGTTGCTTAACTAATTGTTAAAACTACAAATAGTTAATGTAGCCATCCATCAAGAAACCGGGCCTTAATTTGCAAAACGATTTGTTAATGACAAAATAGTAGAATCAATTTTATAGAAAATTATAATATATAGGTAGGACAATTTACACATATTGCCTTGGTCACAAACTAAGCTCTGGGCTTGTACTATGTGTACCAGAAACAACAATATAATACATATTATATTTTATAAACACCCAGACCATGACAAACTGTATGGAATAACGTACCAATCTTTTTTTTTGCCATGGGTGGGAATCGAACCCACGACCTCCGGATTCAACGCCAAAGGCGCAACCACTAGTGTACGGAGGCGGTCAAAATGAATTGGATATCCAAGTCAAAATTTGTTACATTCGAAAATGTCAAATTTTATCTTTGATATTCAGTTCTTTTAACATTGTTTTAGCGGAATAGGGCCCCAAGTAACTGAGATAACTAAAATACATTATCAAAGTAAAGTATTTTTTTAATAATTTTATTTTACAAACCTTGTAGTGGTTTTGATATTGGTTTTTTTAATAATGATTTTGGAGACGATGAATCAAATGTCATTGTTTCTATATTATTGCAAGTAGTATTATCAGTGATATTTTTTTTTACTTCACTATTTAGATCTGAAAATAAATAAAGTAGGTACAAATATATAAATTAACCTACTAACTTGTAGAAATATATATTTAAGTACTGTAAGGCTGTTTAGGTGGAGCTGATAGTCTACTTAGCATAGTAGACTATCAGCTCCACCTAAACAGCCTTACGGTTACCAAACGCAGGTTTAAGCCTCTACTGATCTAGTAGCTAGGTCTAAAAATAGATTGTATTAATATAACAGGTAACTGGGTAAATAAAAGATAAATAATATATAAATACTAATATGTATACCTACCGGGAACATCTTCATTTAATATTTCCACATCATATCCTTTAAATAAAAAAAACATTAGTTTTAGTTAATCTTATAATTATAGTAATAACCCCACCAGTAACGCCAACATCTTCTTCATTTAATATTTCCACTTCATATGCTATATAAAAAATAAGCACATTAGTTTTACTTTCTCTAATATTAGTAATCTAACAAATTAATAAAATCCCACAATAAACAAAGCAACTTTTATAATACTAATTTAGCAAGGTAAATTAAATGAAAAGAGTACTTATATTTATTTCACTGGTCGAACCCGCAACTTGTACTTTAAGGTAATATTTATATTTTATGATAAAAAATGTTATATTACCATCATTTGAAGAATTTCCTTGTTCATTACATATTTTGTCTCCAAAATCTACAAAAAAAAATGTTTACTCATAATAATACATATGAAAATTAGTATTATAGATGCTTAATTAAGTACATAAACCATACTTTACCTAAAACTCTTGGTTCGTCTAAATTCTGTGTTTCCAATGGAATTTCTAAAAATAAATTATTTTAATAGTAAAATTAAATTTATGATATTTTAATGAAATATTATGAATAATACATATTATATAGCCATAAAGTCTACGGTCTCCTTTTACATAAAAACTAACAATATCCTTGAAGATCACTTTAGTTAAAATTCACTTTAAAGACTGTAAGTTTTTATGAATAAGTATAAACACAATGAAATAGGTAAGCACACATGCAATTTTTATTTTTTTATCACCTTTATGTTGCAGTGGAGACGCTACTTTAGTTTTGTAGTTAAAGTCCAATGTGAGATATTGATTGTAGAAATGTATGCTGGCTGCAGATTTTTTATTTTTTTATTATCTCTTATTTTTTAATGCAGAAAAATATAATATAAATTATTAATTGTCACAATCATCACAAAAAACTTTAGTTCAAATATCTAATAAAAATCTAGAATATCTTATTTATATTAATCAACAATCTACAATTTCTATCTACAAAAAAATATCTACTTTACAACTACAAGATACCATTATTGCAGTCACTGTCATATACAGAAGGGAGGCCTACAATGGACTCTTTAATTTTTCCACATATCCACTGGCTCATATCAGAAGAAGGTGGAGGTGGAGGCCCTCCACCAGTAATGCGCCTTTCAGTTCTCTCTCTGGACAACTCATAATATAGGTATATATGTAAAAATCAGCTTAGATTAAAATTAAAAATTATGTTGAATACAATATTTATGATAGAAACAAGGGAATAGAGTGCATGACATCATTGTTGCTGATTGTTTAATGTTAATTTTATAGGATTTCGTTATTTTGACAAGCTAACATTTCCAATATAAGAAAGATAATCTAATATAGTTAAAAGAACTTGCGGAAGGTGACGTAAGTGGAGCTGCGCGTATTCTATGTTCAGATTACAGATTTTGTTTATCAATGCTATTCTTTACCTTCAGCTCTTATTTACAATGGTAATATCATTGATTCTTGCGTCGGTTGCCAGCAAGGAGACCCGCTGGGCCCAGTATTATTTAGCTTATCTATCCACCCCATGATAAATGAGCTTCAGTCAAAATTCAATTGCTGGTTTCTTGACGATGGTTCTCTCGGTGGTTCTTTAGATACCCTCTCACACGATCTCACATCTATTAAAACAAAATGTTCAGATTTAGGCTTAGAACTGAATACTTCTAAATGTGAAATTCACTTCATTTATACAAAGAAGGTACTTTGCGTTTAGTTTCTGCAAGCATGATGGTTCTATTAACAGAGTTAAAGGCTTTTGGGAAGTCTAGTTTTAATAAAGCTTTTCCGTTATTAGATGAATTATTTACAAAAGAGCTAGCTGCTCTGACAGCTGCTTCACAACCACCATTTACGGCAAATCCAAGTTGTTTAGGTGTGAAATACGGGATTAAGTCTTGTTTAATTTTTTTGCATGCAATTTTTGAAGTGATTCTTCGGTAAGTATTTTCTACGGCTATAGGTCTTATTCCACCTCCTTTCTTATTTAAGGCACATAGGCTGGCACCGTATAGAATAGGACAAATATTATTTGGTACATGTCCCCGAATCATTAGGTTAAAAAGATCACATAGGGCCTGTAATAGTCTTGAACCAGATTCGCCAGTGGAGTATGATATTAAATCCTTAAGATGCTGTGGTCTAATTCCATCCAGACCAGAAGCAGAAGTAGCAGAAAAGTTATTAATTGCATTTACCACATCTTGTAACTCTATTTGAGGGATATTAATGTTTTCAGGATCAGGAGGCTCTATATTGTAGCTCGCCAGATTTGCAGGTGGATGTTTTTCGCGTAAGGTAGAAAGTGTGTCAGCGTTAGGAGGCGCAAAACTGTAATCTGAACATAGAATACGCGCAGCTCCACTTACGTCACCTTCCGCAATTTTTGCTTCTATATATTTTGAGGAGGTACGAGAAGGGAATTTAATAATTTCATTTGTTTGGGACAAAGTTAAAGGGGAAGACAAATTTTGTTTTATAAAAGCTGTTAAAGATTTTTCCTTTTTTTTTGGTAATGATAAAAAAATAAAAGAAAAAGATAAAAGGTTATTCCATGACGACGTGTTATTATCATTGACCACTCTGCGAATTACTGAAGACAGTTTATCGGCCACAGCTATCCGTGCACCCTTTGGTATTCTTTTTATGATATGGATATTTTTCTTAAGATTGGTAATTGTAGTTAAAAAATCATTTTCGTGGGAAGTTGACGATTGATTAAGTTCTGTTTGTTTTTTGTGTATTCTAGAACAGTGAATTTTTAAGCCTTTGGATGTATTAAAAAATCTAGAGCAAATATTGCAGATGAATGGAAAAGTCTGATTAGTATTGATATTATTATTAGAAGTTAAAGAATAATCAGACTTAGATGAATGTGCACAATATGTGCAAATCCAAGCAGTGTTTGAGCGACCAAGAGACAGCAGATCCTCCGCAGACAATCCTGCACAGGAGCCGTGGTACCAAGTGGAACATCCTTCACAAATTATGGCGGCTGTATCTGAAATTTTGTTATTACATTTACAAAGTTTGTCTGACATGAATAAGTATAAAACAAGTACATTAATTAATATAAATAAAATATTTTACCTAGAAAAATAAAGAGAAAACAAATGAAAAATAAGTACCTATTAAAAACATAAGTAAATTAAGTATATCAATTAAATATTAGTAACAAGAACACTGTAAAATCGCATAAAAATAGTCTTAATATTTTCACCTCACATTAATTAAATTTCAAACGAAAACGAACTTGTGTTGTCATTTGATAAATGACCATGGTGCCAAGTCGAGGGGGGTCTTGAAGTGGTATTCTTCTTGGTTCTGCTCAACATGGAAGGGGATACTCCGAGGCTTTCAAACATACTAGATCCAGCTTTGTAGAGTTATTTACGTAATGTAATATAGTTTCCAACTAACCACAATTAAATATTTATCCAAACCTCCTTTTCAGCTTCTTCGAGTCAAATTATAATGCTAAAATTTCATAAATATGCTGAAAAAGAAAAAATCTGGAGATGTGGATCAAATGTCACACGTTTGTGATCCGCTGTTCATCCTTATTTTTGTGTCAAATTATTTCCACTTAATAATGGTTTTATATATCACTGAAATTTATAATTTTTATTTAAATCTTCGTCCAATCTTTAATAAAATTTAATTATTATTATTTCCAATGAAAATATTATGACTTTTCTTTTTGACGTTTTTTTTTATTAAACATTAAAAAGAGATCTTAAAAGCACTTTCCCTAATTTATTAGTGGTATATACCTCAAAGCTTTTAGAGTACCATAAATTTTAAGACTAGTTTAACTTACTGCCCCAGTGTAAACTTAATAGTTTCCAATAGAACTAAGTTCCGATTGCCTGAACATCTGCCATATAGATAGAACCTATCCAACCAATATAAATTTAATCCCTGTAATGAAACAGAAAATACCAATAATAAAGGCTTTAATCAACTTAAGAAATTTACATAGTATAATAATAGATTATTGACATGGTATGACAGTGACAATATTATGACATTCATCCCACCTCGTAGTCCTGGAGGAAAGTCGGAACTTGACGGATTCTAGTGGATCGCCTTAAGTCTTGTGAAGAGTCTGATACTTCAGGCTGTTCTTCCACGTGTATACTTGTCCTACCTTCAGAATCGGTATTTGGTGTAAATAGATCAGCTGCATCATTATCTTCATCAATACACTGACCTCTAGGCGCAAGATGTCTATTAGAGACCGTGAGCTCTCTTCCATCTGATAATCTAACATGCGAGTAATCTGGATTAGGTTCTAATAAATCAACTTCTACAACTAATGGGTCGAATTTAGAAGCTCGTACGTATTTCTTCAGTAAAACAGGTCCTGGTGTACTTAGCCAACTAGGTAAGGAATGTCCATTGGCAGATTTTCGCGTGTGATGAAACATTCTTTCGTGTGGCGTCGCATTAATGGAAGTGCAGAGTAGAGAACGAATTGAGTGCAGAGCCTCAGGTAATACTTGTTCCCATTGATTGATGTTCATACACTTTGATTTTAAGCAAAGTTGAATAGTTTTCCATAAAGTTCCATTCAAACGCTCTACCTGACCATTGCCTTGAGGGTTATATGGCGTGGTTCTGCTTGTTGATATTCCACACCTAGTCAAAAAGTCTTTCAGTTCTGCAGACATAAATGCGGTGCCTCGATCTGAATGAATGTAACTTGGCATACCGAACATAGTAAAAATAGTTTTTAAATTATTTATGACAGTATTAGCGGTGAGATCTGAACATGCGAAAGCAAAAGGAAAACGTGAATATTCATCAATAACGGTTAAAATATACTTATTAGGAGTTGAGCTAGGTAAAGGACCTTTAAAATCAATGTTGAGGCGCTCTAGAGGTTTGGTAGCTTTTATAAGATGAGAATCATTTTTATGAAAATTTGGTTTTATTTCTGCACATATACTACAGTTTGCGGTCATTTTACGAATATTATCAATGGAATATGGCAGACTTTTTGATTTTACCCAATGATACATACGTGTAATCCCTGGATGACATAGTGATTTATGGATACTGTTTAGTTTTTCTTCGTGATTAGCAGGTAAAGCAGCACAAACTCGTGATAAAGCATCGGCTACTATATTCTCTTTTCCAGGTCTATAAATTATGTCATATTTATAGCAGCTGAGTTCAAGACGCCATCGCTGAATCTTTTCATTCTTTATCTTACTAGAATGTGTGGAGTCAAACATAAATGTAACTGATCTTTGGTCGGTAATCAAAATGAAAGATTTACCAATTAGATAATGACGCCACTTTCGAACAGCTTCAACTATAGCAGCCGCTTCTTTTTCAACAGATGAATGTCGTCTTTCAGGGTCTGCCAAAGGTCTAGAAAAGAAAGCGACTGGTCTACCTTCCTGTGACAGAGTAGCTGCAAGTGAATGCTCAGAAGCATCTGTCTCCACTGTGAACACGCCATCATTATCAATTGCAGACAATGCCGACTTTGCAATACAAGATTTAATAAGTTCAAAGCTAGTGGTAGCACTTTCTGATAAAGGAAAAGTCTGTGTATTTACAAGAGGATTAACTTTTTCAGAAAAATTCGGTATCCATTTGGCATAATGTGCAAACATTCCCAACACTCGTTTCAATGATGCAGAGTCAGTTGGTACTGGTAACGCCAATAAAGGTCTAATGCGCTCTTTATCAGGTTTGATTATATTATTGTTTATAGTATACCCAAGGATATTAATAGTTGATGTAGAGATAGTAGATTTTTCAATATTTATAGTTAAATTATACTTTCCTGCAGTGTCCATGAATTTTTGTAGATTTTTATCGTGTTCTTCTCGAGTTACTCCACATATTGTAACATCATCCAAATAAGCAAATGTACCTTGTAAATTTTCATTTTTTATTATATTGTTAATGACTCTTTGGAAAGCTGATACTCCATTTGTTACGCCAAAGGGAATTCTTGTGAATTGGTAAAGATTACCGCAAGCCTCAAATGCTGTATAAGGTTTTTCTTTGTCCAGAATTGGTATTTGATGATAGGCATTTCGTAAATCAATTGCGCTGAAATGATTATATTTTGAAACTTTATTAATAATGTAATCAATATTAGGTAAAGGGTAGGCATCTAGTTCAGTGAATTTATTAATTGTGAGAGAATAGTCGATAACCATGCGTTTTTTATGGCTACTGTTCTTAGTTACTAGCACCTGAGCCCTCCAAGGCGAATTGCTGGGTTCAATTATTTTATTATTTAATAGTTTGCATATTTCAGCTTGAATAAAATGTTCATCGTCTTCACTATGACGACGAGATTTGACAGCAATAGGTTTGGAATTAGATAGAAGATTAGAAAATATTGTTACCGGTGGTATTGAAGCTTCCATCACACTACAAATTTTTAGTGGCTCCCTGTCTCCGCCAAAATCCATTTCAATAGATGAATGATCTTTAAGGATGTCATGGCCAAGGATGACGTCAGCGCATAAATTGTTAACTATTAGAAGATTAACTTGTTTGTAAACGTGTCGATCGAGTGTAATAGTAGCTGTACAGGAACCGTCGACAAATGATACGTTGTTAAAAGAAGCAAGAGAAATGGTTTGTCGGCAATACTTTTTCTTCAAGCCCAGAAGTTGAAAAATATCATTATTAATAAAGCTAACGGAACTGCCTGTATCGATCAATGCATCGGCTTTCGTATTATTTACGGTGATAGAAACTGTTGCTTTTTGAAGGCTTGAAGGTGAGGCAGCTAGTACTCCGGCTGAATTATCTGAACAATGATTAATGATATTATCAGCTGTATTTAAAGTCGGCCTCACACTTCTGCAAACACTTGCGAAATGGCCCTTTTTTGCACATAATTGACATTTAACGTTTACTGCTGGACATTTTTTTCTTGGATGAAAACGATCTCCACAGAAATAGCATTTCTTATTTCTAAATGTCGTAGAAGCTAATGTATCCGATTCTATGTCATTATTTATGTTACAAGATTCATTTTGAGCTGTATTTAGATTTAAAGAATGTGATGTATCATAGCTTCGAGAATTAATTTCAGCAGTTTCAAGTGAAGTTGCTTGATTGTATGCTTGTTCCAAATTTAGAGTTAAATTTTCTAATAAACGTTGTCTTATGCGTTGAGAAGTTAGGCCAGATAAAAATGCGTCACGTATACAATCATTTCTATTTTGTTCTGCGCTTGCTTTTTGAAAATTACATTGCTTAGCCAAAAGTTTAAGTTCTCGAAGGTAATGGTCAATGGTTTCGCCCGGTTGCTGCCTCCGGGAATATAAGTTATGTCGAGCAAACACTTCATTTGTTGGTTTGATGTAAATTTCATTCAATATCTTTAAAGCAGATGTGTAGTCATTACATTCAATGATGTAAGAGAATATCTCTGGCGAAATATGATTAATAAGTAATCATAGCTTTACTTCTTCAGTTAAATTATTTGAATATGTAGAAAGAAAATTATTGAACGTGTACCTCCAATGTGACCATTGTAGACCAGCATTCGGTAAATTGGGATCAGTATTCAATCGTTCAGGCTTCAAATACACCTTCATTTGATGATCCGCGGAACTTGTCGAAGGCACTATGTTTAACGGTTTATTTTCATCTTCAGACATATTGTTATTATACTATGTAAATTTCTTAAGTTGATTAAATTGTAATGAAACAGAAAATACCAATAATAAAGGCTTTAATCAACTTAAGAAATTTACATAGTATAATAATAGATTATTGACATGGTATGACAGTGACAATATTATGACAATCCCCTGCAATTCAAATTGAATGCGGTTTCAGGACTCCTTCTGGATGTTTATAAAATATAACATAGTTGTTTCTGGTACACAATAAAATTGTTACCTTTAAAGTGTTATCATTGTATATCATTTTACGTAATTTATTTTTACAAACTTACGTATATGTGTATTTAACCGAAATTAAATATACCAATTTTACTCAAATGGGATTAAAACCCCTCTGGGTATCCTGGGGCCGTCTAGGCGGCCTCGGGCGCCGTAAGGCACCCGTGAACCTTTGAGTAAAATTACATACATACATATCATGTATGTAATTTTACTCAAAGGTTATTTTTTTTGTTATTGGAGGCACGTAATTTTTGTATCTACCTGATGATAAGCAGTTCTACAAAGTCCATGAATGGGGTCGATCAATACATTTTGTTTAACAACATTGATCACTCCATACAAACTAGTACCTAATGTTAAAACGACCAATTTGCATGGGGAAACCGACATTTTTTTTCATCTGCGACACATGGTTCCATGGGACATGTTGTTCGATTTGATCAGCAGAACCTCATATTAGTCCAAAGTAGATCCTTTTAAATTCACCCTGTATATTATACACCCAGACTGGACATGTGACAATCACAAATTTTTCAGGATATGATCCCAATTGTTTCATTTGCAGTGGCGATTGGATTCCCAGTATTTTATCAAAAAAGATACAAAAACCAGCTTCTTGAACCAGCAAAAAAAAAAAAAACAAAAAAAAAAAAGGGGGGGGAGGGTATGGTAATATATTTGTACTTACGGCTCTCATATTTTTGAGTCAATACTGACCACAAAAATAACTCCTAATGACAAGCCACCATCACCCACGCACGTACAATACACAAAATGAACGGAATTTCTATCGGTAGATAATTGTTATCGGTTGCAAATTCCGTTCGGTCTGCTATTGAAACATATTGCGTTTATATCAGTATGTCTTTTGTTTCCTTTCGGTCCCATATGTATCTTTATCCTTCTATTATATCTTTATCCTTCGATCATATCTGTATCAGTTTGCTTTCGTTCGGTCGCGGAGTTCAATCGGTCCCATGTCAATCTATATCAGTTTTCATTCGGTCGGCATATTGTGTTTCAATTAAAAGTACCGAATATTTTTTATCTTGGTGAATCTTTATCTTGGTCAGTTGACAATCCAATTCTAAATGATTGAATCATTCGCGATTGTCACATTTATAACCCAGACCATGACAAACTGTACATAAAATGGTACTATTTTTTTTTTGTCATGAGAGTGAATCAAACCCTCAACCTTCGGATACAATGCTAAAGGTGCTACTACTAGTCTACAGAAGCGGCAAACACTACTTAGGCTTAGTTGCACCAAAATAAACGTTATAAATTTAACGATTAAATTTCAAATTGGCGTCAAATGAACCAGTTTTATTTTGAAATTCGAATGACAGCTGAAACATTCGACGCCATTTTTTACTTGAATCGTTACGATTACTTTAACGGACACTTTGGTGCAACTCAGCCTTAATTTGTATTTAATTTGTATATAAGAGCTACCTTTAAAAAAACATACCTAATATTTAAATTCGATATATAGAAGAATATAATTATTAATATTGCGTTAGGTAATTCGGATTCCGTTGTTTTACTAATTATGCTTTTAGGTAGTAAATATTATTTTTAATTATCTCCGTTAAGACTTTCATGCATTCTAAAACATTGGCTAAAATTTATTTTATTCTTTATTTATACTGAAGTAAAAACAATGTTTTAGAGTCATTGTTTTTACTTCAGTTTTTTGTTTGTCAATTCTAGAATTTATTTCTAGTCTTTTACATAATATTTTAGCGATATATTTCAGTTACATGTTTTTAAAGTTTCAAAAGTCGAATATTGGTTCTTTTTACTTCCACCCATTTCTTATTATAAACTTCGCTAAAGTTGACAAGCGATATAACCGGCTTTTAGCAACTCAGCCTTTAGGGTTTTATTTTAATAGTGATGTTTTATTCAATAAAAAATTTAACATTAAAAATATATTAATAAAATTAAAAATAACGACCCAATATAAATAAAGCTCCTTAAAAATAGAGAATATATGAAAAAAAAACCTGCCTATATAAATATATAAAATAAATGGAAAAAAAAAAAAAAAAAAAACCCTTATGGCTATAAGTGTTTTTTTTCCAGGTGATATATATTTAATACATGTGAGTTATATACGTGGTGGCCTAGTTGGTTAGACCTTGGCCTAGTTGGTTAGACCTTAGACCTCATATTAGCCCAAAGTACATTCACCCTATATTATATAGTAAATTCGTATATTCTATTTCGGTTTTATGTTAAATATTTTTTAATTTTGAAAAACTTTTATTATATATATATATATATCTTCACGGGTGCCTTACGGCGCCCGAGACCGTCTAGACGGCCCCAGGGTACCCAGCGGAGGGGTTTTAATCTCACCTCGTCGTAGCCCATGATATGAGTCTACACCGAACAAGTGGCTAGCTCGTCGCGATGTTTTGAATAGACTCAATAACCCATCTATAAATAGTTTCACAAGTTGGTATAGTGAAACCGGGACCGACAGCTTAACGTGCTCTCCGAGGCACTATAGTGGTGTTGTCAAACAAATGTACATAATTTTTTTAATTAAAAACTCATTGGTACACACCGGGATTTGAACCAGGGACCTTAGTGTTTTTAAGTCCAAGGTCTGACCGACTTGGCCACCACGTAAACTTTTATTGCAAATATTAAAGTCAAAGTCAAATCATTTATTTCATGTAAATATTTAAAGATATTTATGAATAGTCAAAAAAAAAAAGTTTAACAATGAGGCCTTAGAGTGCGTTTGGTTATACTTATTTAATTAAAGTCTAGCGGTCTTATTCATAAAATCTTACGAAGCCTTTATTGATGCTTTATAACAGCTCAATAGCAAAACACCTCAAAATGTTATTCATAAACGCTCAATAAACCTCTAATAGTGATAAACGTCAAATAACAGCTCCATAACTTTATTGAAGGCAGGAGCCCACTATAAACCTATTTTAACCTCACTTTTTATACATATTTTATTTTTTGGTTTAAAATTTTATTAAATGACTTCTATTACTTCATAAAATTATATTACAAATAATAATGCCCAGTCGGCTTTCGATCAACAAATTCTCAAAATTTTACAACTCGAATGGACTTGAACCAAATTAGGTTGGGCGCACACTGACAGAAATTTGTAACAAAAAAATATTAACATTTAATCTTGTTTCACTTTGTCCAAAAAGACAAAGTTGTGCCGCTTCAAACTATAAAAATTGAATGGCGGTGCCGACTGCCGTCACATCTGTTTTTTATTTATTTATTACACGACATGTGATTTTGTATCTACCGGATGGTAAGCAGACCTACAAAGTCCATAAATGGATCGATAAATACAATATTACAATATTGATCGCTCCCACTATGCTGGCTTAATGATGCGGTTTCAAAATGTCAAAGAATCAAAAAGAAAGAAAAAAAAAATCAAAGAAGTTTACATTACGAGTCTATTTTAATATCCTCGCTGCTTTATCATAAATTCAGTCGCTTATTTCGTAACCGCACCATGAAAGGATACTACCACCTCAACAATAAATCTATGCAGTAGTCCCGGTACCAACCAACCGGTGAACCCACAGACTAAAACAGAAACATGACTAGGTCACTTGACAGTTTTTGTATGTGAAACAAGTATTGCGACTTGCAAGTTACATATTATCATACAGAGATGCAATCATAAAAAATCACATAGGTACAGATATAGAGAGATGCAACATACGCGATAAACAAAGCTGTATTCTATTTTTGATACAAATTATTTTAATTTAAATGACGGCTGAAACCGCGGGGCACAGCTAGAGTGACAAAATTTTCTATCAGTGTGCGCCAAACCTTATTATAATTATTTCATTAGAATTGTCAAAAACGTTTTTTTTTTTACTTTTATGGTCTTGGTTTTCCGCGATTCTGCCAACTTTCTTGACAATCAATTATTTTTTTCTATCAACACATCACTAATTCAGCTAATAAACGTCAAATAGTTATAGGAGCTTTATTGGAGGTTTATGAATAACAAAAAAGTTATCGAGCCAATAGCCTTATTGAACGTTTTAACTATTGAGCTCTTTAAGAGTGTTTTAAGGATTTTTTATGAATAAGACCGTAGATAAATTGAAAAGGTTTTAAAAGACGGTGCTATTAAGAGTCTCCGAAATCGGCGTGCCTGTATGAGAAGAGTTATGACTGTGGAAGAGGCGAAAGGAGTATGTAGGGATAGGGACAAGTGGCGCTCGGTTGTCTCTGCCTACCCCGTAAGGGACCTGGTGTGAAGATAAATAAATATATAAATAAATAAGACCGTAGATCTACGGATTTTTCAACGTCACGCTGATAAATACATACACGCATATTGAAAAATCATATCTGGTAGCATCATAGCACCTAGAGCTCTTGTTCCCAGTGCCGGCGCTGCTTTCATAAAAGAGTAAGAATAAAAAGACGCGTTTTCGTAAGGACCCCTTGTTGCAGTGAACGGTTACTCTAAAAATGTGATGTTTTACATTTATAAAAGGTTTGACAAAAAAAACATTTTTATTTTTTTTTGGGTAAAGATAGCGTATGGAAACATTATTATTATGCGAAAACTTGTCTGCCAAATAAATTTCTGTGAAAAGTTTGTCTGCGTTAAAAGCGTACCCACAATATTACTTTTATAATGATGTGTTTGTAACACGAAGTTTGATATCGCATAATAAAAGAAGCCAGAACATTTTAGAACTTTTAATTTATTAACTTAGCCCACAGCGAGCGAAAAAAACTTTCATGCAAAGTTTTGTGCAAATGTGTAAAACTTATTTTTCTAATCAACAGTTTTTTTAAAGAGCCCAAATTGTACTTTTAACTAAAATATTTTAAATTGTATTATATCAATTGAAATTATACAAAGATAAAACTCTTAAATGTTCATAGATTATGTTAAATATACGTCTAATAATTTATATAATATAGGTATTTATATAGATAGTTTTTTTTTTTAATCAAACAAATATTATATTATATAGGTGACTTTGAAAGGATGTACTTTGGGCTAATATGAGGTTCTGCTGATCAAATCGAACAACTTTTCCCATGGAACCATGTGTCGCAAACATTTAATTCAAAAAACATTTTTGGCTTCCCCATACAATTTGGTCATTTTAACGTTAATAGTTTGTATGGAGAAGGCAAATGCAAAAAAACAATTTCCAGCGCAAATTTTTTTTTTTCAAAAATTTGTGTTAGTATCTGGTAGATATGATTTTTCAATATGCGTGTATGTATTTATCAGCGTGACGCTGGAAAATCCGTAGATTGCCTCTAAATAAATCCGTAGATCTAGACTTTAATTTAATAAGTATAAACAAACGCACTCTAAGGCCTCATTGTTAAACTTTTTTTTTTACTATTCATAAATATCTGTAAATATTTACATGAAATAAATGATTTGACTTTGACTTTAATATTTGCAATAAAAGTTTTTCAAAATAAAAAAATATTTGGCACAAACCCGAAATAGATTTTGATCAGCAGATCCTCATAAAATATTAGTCTCATATTAGTACATCTTTTCAAAGTCACCCTGAACATATTCTTTATAGTGAATGAATGAATGAATGATTTGTGATAGCAAACAAATGTTACCCACTATTACGAGGCACGTAAGCATAATTATTAAAAATACCGTAATACTACCGTAATACTTTCAAATTAACGTACATTTTGTCGAATTAACTGAACTTTCTTCAAATTACCGTGCTTTGCCATACTGTTTTTTTTTATGTAGGAAAATTTAAACATTTTGCTCTGTAGACCTACTTCGCTCCGCAATGTTAAGCTAAACTTTAACCAAAATGACGTAGTCACCACATTTGCATTACGTCAGAATCGCATCATATCGGTCACAAACTAAGCTCAAGGTATGTACTATGTGTACCACAAACATCTATATAACAGATAAAATATTTTTTAAACACCCAGACCATTACAAACTGTACAGAAAAACGTACTAATATTTTTTTCCATGGGTAAACCACTTTAGATAGGGCCCTCACTATTTTTTTTTACACCAGGGTCTTTGGGTACCTAACTACGCCTCTGCAAACAATATCGTATTATTATAATAGTATTCCAAAAGTTTTTATAAATGGCAGCACAAAATTGCCTCTTCAACTTTTGTAAAAGGAAATGTGAGCATTAAAATCATGAAAGTATTGCTTTAATGTCTTCATAATGTTAGGAAACCTGAGTTTTTACAGCTTTATGGTGACAATAGAACGCGTTTAGGAAACATTAGCGGCTAGCCCTTTATTATAACGCGCCTTTGTAATGACCAAGATATTGTGTTTCACTCCGGTCCAAAAATTAATAGCAAAAGATCTCTGTTGGTATTGACATTTTATAGCTATTTTATCAAGGTTCAATTCGACCAAACTCGAGTTGTTGTTCCCAGGTATCAACGCCAAATTCAATACTAAAATATCTCGGACTAAATATTTGTAATTATTATTTTTTAAGCCAACTAACTGGGTTTCGTTACCACCGATGCAAAAGCCGTCAAGTGTTTCGGTTTTAGTCTGTGGTTTAACGGATTTTCTGAACCCTCTTCTGCAACATTTTTTTTTCTGCAATTGCGATAATTAATTGTACTTGTATTAAAAATATTATGGTGTAAAAATACAAGAGCATAACATACTCGTAGCACATAAACCGAATTTAATCTTTTCCAGTATACATATAGACCGCCTCCGTAGTCTAGTGGTCTAGCCTTTGGTGTTGTATCAGGAGATCGTGGGTTCGAATCCCACTCATAGCAAAACAATATTAGTAGGTACGTTTTTCTGTACAATTTTCCAAGATCTGGATTTTTATAAAATATAATATGTATTAGAAACGTTGTTTTAGATACGCTTAGCTTAGTTTGTGACCAACAAATATGTGTAAACATATTATTATTATATTATTTTTTGACAGCCTCCGTAGACTAGTGGTTGTGCCTTCGGCGTTAAATCCGGTGGTCGTGGGTTCGATTCCCACCCATGGCAAATAAATATTAGTACGTCTTACTGTACAGTTTGTCATGGTCTGAGTGTTTATAAAATATAATATGTATTATATCATTGTTTCTGGTACAAATAGTACAAGAGCCTAGATCTTAGCTTTGTGTAAATTGTCCTACATATTATTATTATAATATACGCTACTATTTATACAACTTATGATTTTAATCATAAATTTGAAAATAGGTAAATAAATAAATATGTAAAGGCTCCTAACCTAGTTCAGGAACCAAAGAGTTGTTGTTTAACTAAAATTTGTTTTATTAAAAAATCTTCCTAATTAAACACATACCTTTATACGCGGGAGGTAGGCCCTAAAACTTCGCTAGGCCGACCAAGCGAAGTTTCGTTACCACCATCAAGTTTAGTGTCCTAGCAAGTCATGTTTCGCTTTTAGTCGGTGGGTTTTTAGGAGGTTGTGCCCTTTCAGGACCCCGTAATGAAATGGGCAGTTGTATTGACGATAAAGCTGCGAGGATATTAAAATAGACTTGTTAGTCGTGGCCCATTTCATTAAGCCGGCATAGTGGGAGTGATCAATGTTGTTAACCACATTCGTGGACTTTGTAAGCCTTCTTACCATGAGGGAAATACAAGCCGTGCTCCAATACCATAAAAAATTAAACAAATTTCGACTAGACAATACGAAATTACTTCAGACTTAATAGAAGAAAATACAGAGATTCTACCTAAATACTTTCCTAAGGTTGTCAGACGCGACTAGTGATGTGGTTTACATGCTTTCAGGTTTTCGTCGTAACCTCGACTGCAGAGCAATAAGCATTTAGGGGTTAATTCTGCGAGGGAATTTAGGATAATGTAATAATTGTGGCGAAACAATTCCTACACTTTAGCGTAGGAGTTGAATTGATTTTTTTTTAAGGAAATTACTCGGTATCTTTTATTTTTTATAATGACTTCAAGTATTTAAGGATAACCCGTTTGGTCGTCACTCTCAGATTGCAGATACTTTTATTTCACCTTAAATACTTAAAATAACTATAGGTACATATAATAAAATTGTAAATTAAAAGAATCTGTACATTGATATGATTTAAAAAAATGTCGAGATGGACGCTAAATAGGCTATTAAACAATATATTTTTTTTTTTTCGAATATGTCTGTTTGTTTGTTTGTCGGGGCATCACTTAAAAACTACTGGACCGGTTTTTTTTGTCAAAGAGCTCTTTAAGCTCTGGGAGTAAAATACGGTAGGTATATTACTTTTTACAGATATACAGAGTGTTTGTGTTTTAAGAGTCTCTTTGGGAAAGTATTAAAATACCCCCGATAGATAGAAGTGTTCTACAAACTTGTGTATATTATAATGACATAAAACTGCATTTTTATAACTTTTCGAAATTCTTTATTTCCGTTAAAAGTTGATATTCTTTATCAACTTTTGGCAATTGCAGCAATGAGTAGGTAAGAACTTACTAAATCCAAAAATTATACCTTTAAATCGAGTTGTATATACATTTTAAATCGCAGGCATGATATCCATAGTTAACATAATAATATTTACTTTATCTTAGTATAGTATAGTAAAAATAGTTACCTTGGCAAATAGTTTTTTTTAGTTTTAAAATAAACACGCTTACGAAGTTGCGGGCACCAACTTGTATAATACTAATGCCCCACAGGCTTGTAATGAATTAAAATGTGTACATGCATTTTTTTTAGGTGGGAGGAAGGTCTCTATAACTTCGTTAGGCCGACCGACCCGTCTCGTTACCACCGCCCATATAGATGCAAAAACCGTCAATTCATGTTTCGGTTTTAGTCTGTGAGTTCACCGGTTTTTAGGAGACTACTGCATCGATTTATTTTCGAGGTGGTAGTCTCCTTTCAGAGTGCGGATACGAAATGGGTAGTTGAATTGACGATAAGGCAGCGAGTATATTCAAATATACTCGTAATGCAATTCGTCATTGTCGCCCCCCATTTCGTAATCACATCATTTAGCCGGCATAGTGGGAGCGATCAATATTGTTTAAGAACAATTATTGATTGACTCCATTCATGTAGGTCTGCTCACCACCAGGTAGATACAAAGTCAGATGTCGTGCTCCAGTAAAAAAAAATCATGGGATTCCAGAAAAAGGCGGCAGAATATGGCCTACTACAAGTAGGTTATTTTTTTTATTCATTAAGTATTTGTAAGAAATTGTAGAATACATTAAAACATGTTTACAAGGTTCGTTTATAGATCTATTACAATTAATTTTAGCCCCCAGTCACCACACTAGGATTCCCTGTATCTTGTTGAGTCTTTTTCTCTTTCATTTTATAAACTTAACTATAATACCAATAAAAATATTTTTACCAAAAGTACAATTTTAAAATAGACACTTTAATTTAACAGATAATAGCATTCATAGAAAGACGAAGCAGGAAGTACAATTATATTTGCACTTCACTTCAGGTAAGTTTAATTAATAATTAAACTCCACGATACTCCGGACATACGAGTTGTATATTAATGTACATACAACGTACGTCACTGCTAGGGTTCCAGGGTCGGAGAAGTCTCGCATTTGCCGCATTACCCAGTGTTCAGACATATTCACCTTTAGCTCTGAGCCTTCACATCAAACTTATATATGGTGTCGATTAACATTCATTGACCGTAATCACTCACTATGTCGGATAAATTAATGCGATTACGAAAAGACCTCGTTCCCTTATCGTCAAATTCGTAACCGCATCCTAAAAGGAGGCTACCACTTTGACAAGATATCTATGCAGTAGTCTCCTGAAATCCGATGAACTTATAGACTAACACCTTTATAGGCATGTCAAAATAACGAGTTGGTTAATAACGACTTAAAAACACTATAGTTTTTAGGTCCCCGGTTCAAACCTCGTCGTAACCGATGGTATTGTGAGTCTATACCGAACAAGTGATCAGCTCGTGGCGATGTTTGAATATACTCAATAACCAATCTATAAACAGTTTCATAAGTGGGTATAGTATAGTGAAACTGGAACTGAAAGCTTCAGTTGTTCTGCGAGGGACAAGTGATGAAGTTTGTTAAACAAATATTATTTTTTATAAAAACTCATTGGTACATATTTAATTAATGTGTATCAAATAAATAAAAAATACTATCTGTCAAGCCGGCCGAATTTAACTGATCGTTTCGTAACCGCAGCCTGAAAAGAGATTTGTATCTCAATTAACACCTATGTAGTAGTCTCCTGATAACCGGTAGATATTTTAGTTTCTTCAATTTAAACAAGTCTTAATAACATGATTTCATGAAAATAAATACATAAATAATTTAATTTTGTACCGTTTAATAATAAGTAGACAATTTACACATATTGCTCTGGTCACAAACTATAATAAGCTCTAGGTTTGTGCTATGTGTACCCAGAAACCACTATATAATACATATTATATTTTTATAAACACCCAGACCATGCAAACTGTACAGAAAAATGTAATAGATTTTTTTTTGCCATGGGTGGGAATCGAACCTACCACCTCCAGATTCAACGCTAAAGGCGCAACCACTAGTCTACGGAGGCGTCAAACTACAGTACATCTGAACCGTATACTTTTTATTCGTTTTTACCTTTGTACTTATTTAGTTATTATATTATCGTGGTATGACTATGCAAAAAAATATGCTGCACTAGTATTGTTGAAGAGAATAACGTGTAGACGCGCCTCGCCTTATTACATTTAAGTGCTCCCTTTGAAAAGAAGCTTCCTTTTTACTGACATTGTAATATGATTCTTTATTGCATATTTAGTGTACTATTTATTAATTTTGTACCATTTAAAAAGCTTTTATAATACAGTCAACGGTAAGGTAAAGTATACGCAAAGTAAATTGACCAAAGGCATAGAGTGCATGGGGGTATGCCATTACCTTGCCGTTTACTGTACATTAATTTACAAATGGTTGTCGAGTGAGCGATTGGTGGCCGATTTAAAGTAAAATTGATAGGTTTCATAAATCAGGTTGTAGGTCAGGATTTAAAACTATTAATCGAACCCTAACCGTGTACCAGAATCTAATGGAATTGAAAAAAATATATAGAAATTTTATTTTCACTATTTCTATTGTTGTCACCTGCTGTAACAAATTAAGAGATTTGACATCTTTTGCTGATATTTTGTGATGTATTCTTTATTTTAATTACTATGTTTTTTGTCTATTTTCCATGAGAAATTGGTATAGTTATAACTCCTTTTATAGTGTATGAACTATTTAGATAATTATTCTTTTTATAACCCCTGCCTTTTTAAAGATAAAAGTATGTTGCCATATCTATTGTATGCCAGGTAATAGTTTTAAGAATATTGTAAAATCCATTTCCTCCAAATTTGTAGCGGGGGGGGTTTTAAAGTGTTTAAAAATGAAAGATTAAGTTAGTTAATACGAGTTTATATTTAAAATAGATATATTTACAAGTAAAGTTGGTTTTGAGTACAGTAACTATGTAAGAGACCTACCTAATAAATGTTGGCCCTGCCTACAATGGATATGCCTATTATAAACTAAAACTCTGACCGTATAGTATGAGAAGATTGGAAGGACTGACGAGGGACAGGCTCGAGGACTGGCACGTCGACTGGCACGCAGACTGGCACGTAGACAGGCGACGGCAGCAGATGTAGGCAGGCAAGCAGGAAGGCCGCGGCACGATGGCAGCAGCAGCAAGCACGCACGACTGTAGCAGCCGCACACGATGAGGCGAGGCCTCGTCTCTCAGGCTGACGCCTGAGACGAAGACTCAGATGGCCTCGACTCTCAAGGCTCTAGGCCTGAGGTGAGGTCCGTGAAGCAGTGGCTTGCGGCACGATGACGGCAGCAAGGGGAAGGCGGCGGCACGACGGCAGCACGCAGACAGCGAGCGGCACGGCTGTAGAGGCAGCCGTTCACGAAGAGGTGAATTCCCGTCTCTCAGGCCAATGCCTGAGACGAGAAGTCAGATGGCCTCGTCACTCAAGGCTCGAAGCCGGAGGCGAGGTCCTGCAGCACAAGGAGGTTCTCCAACCCTCAGAGCAGACGCCCGAGCGAAGTGGAGTCTAGGCAAATCCCGGAGGCCGCGACTCCAGAATCCGGAGTCTTCAAGGAAGTGTGACAGGATCGGGCCTGGTTCTCGACGTAGCAGGTTCAAGGTTTCAAGGATGAGAACCAGTCGATCACTGTCACTGTAGCTAGACTTCTTCTTCTTTCTTAAGCTTCCTCGAGACTGACGAAAAATCGCCGGTCCGAGATATTTAAAGACGATTTTAGAGCTCTATGATTAAAATTCATATTTAGTTTTAATTTATAGAGTGCCAGTATTTTTTTGGTTTGTATGGGAACTTTTGAAGCTACCTAGCGGTCAGAGGAGACGCTAAGATTTAGTGTTTTAAGTGTCTAAAAATGTGAAAATACCTAAAGAATATGTTTTAATTTACAATATTACCTAATACATAATTTATATAATTTAAATTTAAATTTAAAATGTTAGGAATCTGATTTGATAACCAAAGCCTAAGTTTTCATGAAAACTAAATGAAAAATTTGGAACGTTCACAGAAGGGAAATTTCTAGCTGTCAAAATTCTGGAGTATTACATACAAATATTAACCAATTTAACCACGTTTTTACTACCTGGAATTTTCCCTGAAAATGGTGTATTATGATACATTTGGTGGTCATTTTAAAAAAATGTATGAAATGATATGAAGACAAATAAAATAAAATACATAAATATAATATGGAGCGGGTGTAACGTGACATATACCCCCATTTCCCCATAAAATTTTTAGGCTTCCCGAAAAATTTTTCAAGAAGATATAAAAGATAATAAATAATTTAGATAGATATGGTACAAGAAAAGTTCTTGACACAGTAGTTGTCGGCTAGGCTTATTTGATAAAGGAGTTACCGTATCCGCTCCTGTATTTATAGCACCCCGCCCTGGGTTTAGTCCCCAGGCGCAAAGTCATAATACCCCTCACCAGGTTTGTAGCAAACGGCCTGGTGGGAGTTTTTCAAGGAGTGTACCCCTCACCAGGTTTGTAGCAAATGGCCTGGTGGGAGTTTTTCAAGGAGAAGGGTACTTTCTACCAAGGTTGTAGCATAGGTCTTGATAGAAGTACATTAAGAAAGAATATTGTGTTTCTCAAAGAAGGTAAGAAAACACAATACCAACGTAGGCTTATTTAGAGAGTCGTTGTCATCCGCTCTTTAAAAAATATAATATAATACATAAATATAAGGGTGATCGAACAAACATACATAAAATAATAATATAATTGTCGACGTAAGGCATATTTAAGGAGTTGTCGTTCCGCTCCGTAGAAAATAAATATAGACATACATAAATTAAGATAGAAATAGTGCCAAAAATTAAGAAATATATAGATTTAATGAGGTTAATGAATCATGAAAGTAAAAGAAAACATTTTATGTTTTAAAAGTTTGTAGCAGTTAAAGGTTCAAGGTTTAACAATTAAAACAAAAAATATTATAAATTATTTAAGTTAAAAAAAAAATCTTTACTTAAGCCAAAAGTTTTCTTTTTAGGTTAAGCAAATAAAGTTTAAGAAATGTTTTTATGGTCTACGACCACGTTAGAACAAGTATTTGACTCATAGTTGTCAAAAAAACTATAAAATTAACAATTTATAAGTTAATTCAAGTTTCAAATCATTAAAAGTTTAAAATAAATAATCCTAAGAACAATTTATTTAAGTTCTAGGTATAAGTTTAAGATTATGTTCTAGGATGTGTCTATAAAATAAAGTAATAATTCTAGGACTCAAGTTTAAAATATATGTACAGTTTAAAAAACTTAATAAAGATTTCTAGGTGAGATAAAATTATTTACAAATGTACATATAAAAATATTTAAGAGTTATAGCTAAAAACAAAATTATTTAAACGTAGGTTTTACGAGTATTTTTTTTAAATATTTTAAAACAGTTTTAGGGAATAGGGTTTTAAGTTTATATTAAGAGAATTAAAAAAAAAATCGATAAAAATATCTATGACATAAGTCTTTCAGAAAATTATTTTTAAGCAAAATAATTATATTAGGTTTTAAGTAGTGTTTTTTTTTAAAGATTTTATAGCCAATATAAAGCGAAAATAAACAGGACGTTATAAGTCATAGACGTTATAACTCATTTTAGAATTTAGAAAATGACTTATTAATTAATAAAAATATACATATTTCAAGGAAAGTATTAAAAATATTAAGTTTACGCCGTAAAAGTAAATTAAAAAACTGATTACGGAAGTAAAATGTTACATTTTAAAATCTTTAATATGCCATCTGCCTAAATTTTTACCAGTCATATCTACAAGTTCATACACTAAAGGGCATATTTTAGATTTTATTCTACATTTTAAAAATTTTGGTGCTAATTTAGCTGAAAAATAACGACCAGCGTCACTTAAATAATATGTTCTTTTCCAAACAATATCTCCTACATTAAATTCTTTAAAAGAACGGCGAAGATTATAATGAGATGAATTTTTTAAATGTGCATCGTATAAAGCTGACTGAACTTTAGAAAATGTATCAGAAAGTAAACCCAAATTTTCAGCATAAATATTCCGAGGTAAAAATGTAATTTCATCATAATTTGAACAATGGCTATAAAGAGATCCACAAGTTATTAGTTCTCTACCAAATACTAAATATGCAGGGGAAAATTTTGTAACATGATTAACCGTACTATTTATAGCAAATTGGACTTTTGGGATATAAGTATCCCAAGAACGATGATCATCTTGGACTAAAGAACTGATTGCTGTAATTATTGTTTTGTTATATCTTTCCACTGTATTAACTTGTGGACAGTATTTAGGGGTATATAATATATTAGGTATATTATATTTTTTAAAGAATAACTTCATATCTTTGCTAATAAATTGTGAACCATTATCTAAAATAATTGTTTGAGGTATTCCATGTACTAAAAATACATTATTTTCCAGATAATTTATAATATTCGGAGTTGTAGCACGTTTTAAAGGAAACAATAAACAATATTTGGAAAAGCAACAAGTTATAACTAAAATGTATTGATTTTGTTTTTTGGTACAAGGAAGGACACCTACAAGATCTATTGAAATACTTTGAAAAGGTCTAGAGCAAATTTTAGGTTTACCCATTAAACCATAAGGAGAATGATTTTGGTGTTTATAAGCCAAACAAGTTTCACAAGTTTTTATAAATTTCGCTATGTCCCTGAACATACTAGGCCAAAAATAATGTGGATATATTTTTTTGTAAGTTTTAAAAACACCAAAGTGAACATCTGAAGAAGAACCATGATGATTTTTTATAATATTAAGTCTAGAATCGGGATGAACAATTTTTTTCCAAATAAAATCATTATTATTAGAGTTTGTTTTCTCTATCTTTATAAACAATTCATTATTATTAATAGAATAGTTAGGAAAATTGTGTGGATTATTATTACACTCAGAAAATAATTTATTATACCAATCAATTGGATTTGAAAGTGGGGAAACGAATAATGAATTAATATTATAAATTTTTTTACAAGTTCTAGAAAGAATATCGGGTACTATATTATCTTTGCCTTTTTTATGTTTCAATTCAAAATTAAAACATGACAGTCTAACAGTCCATCTAGCCAATCTACCCGTAGGATTCGATAAGTTTATAAACCATTTTAAAGCTGCATGATCTGTGTAAATAATAAATTTTAAGCCGTTGTCCAAATAACAACGCCAATGTTCAATAGCGGTAATAACTGCTAAGGTTTCACGTTCTGTAACTGAATAATTTTGTTCCTGTTTAGAAAGAGATTTGCTCATATAGGCAATAGTAACTTCTTTATCATCTATTTGTTGAGAGAGCATGGCTCCGATTCCATAATCAGAAGCGTCGCAATGTACAGAAAATGGTAAATTAAAATCAGGACATGAAAGAACTGGAGTGGTAACTAATGCTTCTTTAAGTTTTAAAAAAGAATTATCACACTCAGGTGACCATGAAAATTTAGGAGAGTTTTTAGCAGATGAAGTTAATTTGTTTAATGGACCAGCTAAATCACTAAAATTAGGAATAAACCGACGATACCAACTAGCGGTACCTAAGAATTTTCTTACTTCTTTTCTTGAACAGGGAATAGGAATTTCTAATATAGCCCGAACCTTTTCAGGGTCTGTTCTTAAGCCAAATTCGTCTACTGTGTAGCCTAAATATTTAAGTTCTTTTTTAAGAAAACAACATTTATCAAAATTTATCATCAAATTTGCGTAAGTTAATTTTTCGAAAACTTTCTGCAATAAATGTATATGTTCATCAAAAGTGGAGCTAACTATAACTATGTCATCTAAATAACAAAATACTTTATTATCAAAATCAGGTGTAAATAGAATATCCATCAGTCTTTGCTGTGTAGCTGGTGCATTAGTTAATCCGAATGGAGTGACTATAAATCTAAACATTCCTTTACCAGGAACATAAAAAGCTGTTTTATTTTTATCAGATTCCTTTAATGGAATCTGCCAAAATGCTTTAGCAATATCGATACTAGAAAGAAATTTTGCATTTTTAAGATTATCAAGAATTTCGCTAATAAAAGGCAAACTATAAGCATCACGCTTAGTAACAGAATTAAGTTTACGGCTATCTAAACAGAATCGCCATTCTCCATTTTTCTTTGGAGTTATTAAAACAGGTGATAACCAAGGACTTTCACAAGGTTCTATAACTTGCCATTGTAACATTTTATCAATTTCGATAATTAAAGCTTTTTGTTTTTCAGGAGAAAGTCTATAACAACGTTGCTTAATAGGAAAAGCATCCCCAGTATCTATACTGTGAGATATTAATGAAGTACGACCTAAAATACCGTGACTATTAAAAGAAAGTTTGTTAAATTTAGAAATTATATTATCCACAATAAGTTTTTGATTATCAGCTAAAGATGAGTAAGAATGGATTTGTTTATTATTTAAACAACAAACTTTAGGAGATTTAGTGCAAATTTCATTTGAAGAGAATAATTTGGGGGTTAAATTAAAAGTCTTCCAAAAATCGATACCTAAAACTAAAGAAGTAGTAATTTTTGGAAAAACAAAAGCACGAATTATATGAGTTTGGTTTTGAAAAGTAATTGGTAAATCAATGTAACCGATTGATTTTAAATTTTGACTACTAGCTGTAAAAACATTAATAAATTGAGATGATGATAAAGAAAAACCAAGTTTTAAAACATCTAGGTGAGAATTATTTCCTAAAATTGTTATAGAACTACCACTATCAAGTAAACCACAAAAGTCAACATCATTAATTGAAATATTTAGAAAAGGCCTGACATTGTCTTTTTCGTCATTATAATGGATCACAGATATTTTATACGTATTTAAAAATGAATTTAAGAATTTTAACCATAAATTCCAATCATTGGATTTTGAATTGCTGTGATCCAAGCTATTTAGTTTTTTGAATTAGTATTTATATCTGAAATTTTGGGGGATTTAGATTTAAATTTTAAGCAATCAGGACAGTTACTTATTTTGTAGTCTTTTTTACCACATTTGAAGCAGATTAAATATTTAGGTTTAGTGCAAGTTTTTAAATTATGCCCATTAATACGGCATCTATAGCAAAAATCATTATTTGTTTTATTATTATGATTATTTACAACGGCTACAGAAAAGTTTTTATTTGGATTAGAGATTTTGTTATATGAATTAAGCGGTTTATAATTAAAATCTTTGAATAAGTCAGAAGATGAATTTTGAGGTTCTTTAAAAGATTTTTCTTTATCTAAGTATTTATCATAATTTTTACAAATGTTAATAAGTTGATCTATAGAAGTAATATTATATTGAACTAACATCAATGAGTAAGATGGACGAATATTTCTTAAAAGAATTTCAAGTTGTTCATTTTCTGAAGGAATTTTAGAAAGTCTGTTAAACATACTAGACATTAAAGAAATGTAAATTATTATATTTTCATCAATACCTTGTGTACGATGCCTAATAGATTCGAGTAATTTATAATCATAATCATGACTACCAAAGTCTGAAATTAATTTTAAAGCTAGGCTTTGCCAATTATTTACTAAATTATTATTCTTTATATACCTAAACCAATGTAAAGCATTATCAGTGAAAAATTCGAAACCGTGATTGAATAATTCGTCATCTGAAATATTTCGTGATATACTAAATTCTTTAATCTTTTCTAGGAAAGACCTAGGACATGTATTTCCATTAAAAGTAAACTTTTTAAGTTCTGCAAAGTTGTTTTTGTTACAAGAAACTATAATATTTTTAGAGTTAATAGATAGTTTATCATTATTTATTTTAGAATTAGGGTTATTAATTGTATTAAATGTTTGGCATAAATTTTGGTATTTTATTTCTAAAGATCTGTAGTTATCATTAAGATCAGAATGATCCGTAAGATCAATTCTTTTTAGTCTATAATAGACATGGTTAAGAAATGAGTTTATTCTTTTAGAATTATTAATTTCAAAATTGTTCTCTAAATTGGAAATTTTAATTTCAATATAATTTAGAGTGGAGGCTAATTCAGATAAATCAATACTAGGTTCAAAAGTGGAATCAATAATATCGTCAGATGGTAATTTCTCAGATAAATTTAAAATTTGTTTTTTAAGGTCAACTAAATTTTTAGAAGGTTCATCATATCTGATAGATACTTCGTATGTTAATTCTGATTTATTGAGAAAATGAAATTTTATTATTTTAGTATCCATTTGGCTTAAGTAAATTAAAGAAAATTAATTTTAAAAGAAAATTACTAAAAGAAAATCAAATTAAGATTTTTTTTTTAAAGAAAATTCCAAATAATAAATTGGAAAATCAAGTTTTTTTGTTTCAGAATATTTACAAAACAAAAAAAATATATTTACAGTTTTTAAGTTAAAATACTAAAGAAATTCCTAAGTTAAAAATATAAAGAAGGTGTGTACCTAGGTGAAAAGTGTAGTTATAGGAACTGTACTCAACCACGTTGGGCGCCAATATAGCGGGGGGGGTTTTAAAGTGTTTAAAAATGAAAGATTAAGTTAGTTAATACGAGTTTATATTTAAAATAGATATATTTACAAGTAAAGTTGGTTTTGAGTACAGTAACTATGTAAGAGACCTACCTAATAAATGTTGGCCCTGCCTACAATGGATATGCCTATTATAAACTAAAACTCTGACCGTATAGTATGAGAAGATTGGAAGGACTGACGAGGGACAGGCTCGAGGACTGGCACGTCGACTGGCACGCAGACTGGCACGTAGACAGGCGACGGCAGCAGATGTAGGCAGGTAAGCAGGAAGGCCGCGGCACGATGGCAGCAGCAGCAAGCACGCACGACTGTAGCAGCCGCACACGATGAGGCGAGGCCTCGTCTCTCAGGCTGACGCCTGAGACGAAGACTCAGATGGCCTCGACTCTCAAGGCTCTAGGCCTGAGGTGAGGTCCGTGAAGCAGTGGCTTGCGGCACGATGACGGCAGCAAGGGGAAGGCGGCGGCACGACGGCAGCACGCAGACAGCGAGCGGCACGGCTGTAGAGGCAGCCGTTCACGAAGAGGTGAATTCCCGTCTCTCAGGCCAATGCCTGAGACGAGAAGTCAGATGGCCTCGTCACTCAAGGCTCGAAGCCGGAGGCGAGGTCCTGCAGCACAAGGAGGTTCTCCAACCCTCAGAGCAGACGCCCGAGCGAAGTGGAGTCTAGGCAAATCCCGGAGGCCGCGACTCCAGAATCCGGAGTCTTCAAGGAAGTGTGACAGGATCGGGCCTGGTTCTCGACGTAGCAGGTTCAAGGTTTCAAGGATGAGAACCAGTCGATCACTGTCACTGTAGCTAGACTTCTTCTTCTTTCTTAAGCTTCCTCGAGACTGACGAAAAATCGCCGGTCCGAGATATTTAAAGACGATTTTAGAGCTCTATGATTAAAATTCATATTTAGTTTTAATTTATAGAGTGCCAGTATTTTTTTGGTTTGTATGGGAACTTTTGAAGCTACCTAGCGGTCAGAGGAGACGCTAAGATTTAGTGTTTTAAGAGTCTAAAAATGTGAAAATACCTAAAGAATATGTTTTAATTTACAATATTACCTAATACATAATTTATATAATTAAAATTTAAATTTAAAATGTTAGGAATCTGATTTGATAACCAAAGCCTAAGTTTTCATGAAAACTAAATGAAAAATTTGGAACGTTCACAGAAGGGAAATTTCTAGCTGTCAAAATTCTGGAGTATTACATACAAATATTAACCAATTTAACCACGTTTTTACTACCTGGAATTTTCCCTGAAAATGGTGTATTATGATACATTTGGTGGTCATTTTAAAAAAATGTATGAAATGATATGAAGACAAATAAAATAAAATACATAAATATAATATGGAGCGGGTGTAACGTGACAAATTTTACAATTAATAGTAATATAGTTATTATAGTAGGAAATGGACTGAACACTAGCAAAAAAGACTTGTTGGACAGTGTGGATCTTTTGTCTGAAATTGGAGTAAGGAATGTTACAATGTGTACATTCTTTTATTCAAACCTATATTCCACTTCACAGAATAAACATATATATTATTTAAATAATTGCATGTATAATTTGACATGTTACAATAATTTGTTTACTTTATTTGATATTAACAAATTTGTTAAGAATATTAATATGACCCAGGATAGCTTTAAACTACCTATGAAGGTATTAAAAAGTATTGCTACATTGGTAGCCAATAATATATTATTAAGTATTGACTCCACATCATCATTTAGTACTATTACTAATAATATTGTGGTACAACCTATTTTAAACTTATAGATGTGACAACAGAGAAGGTCAATTGTAAACTTACCTTAATACACCAAAATATACAAAGCTTCTCTAGCAAGGCTCTTGACATTGAATTATTAATTGAAAAATATGATTTAGGTTTGATGTGTTTTACAGAATCCTGACTAAAAGCAGAAAAAATGTGTTTCAGTATAAATAACTTTATAGTTGCTAGTTTTTTCAATAGAAACCCCGGTGGATCTATTATCTTAATTAAAGAATCACTAAAATGTAAAGAGCGGAAGGATATTGTAAAACTATCAGTTGAACGTGTTTGTGAGATCTCATGTGCGGAGATGGATACTTATATTATTCTATGCATATACAGACCCCCGCCTCTGCATTATCTAAATTTATTACTGTAATGGAGGATGTCCTGTCAAAAGTTTATGACTTAAATAAAGAAATTTTTATATGTGGGGATTTCAATATAGATATTTTAATAAATAACAGCGACAAATATAAACTAATATCATTATTTAATTCATTTAATTTAAATAATGTATTCATAGAGCCAACTAGGATTCAACTAGATAGGTCTTGCATAGATAATATATTTACCAATTGTTCACACTTAAGTAATTCTGTTATTACAGGTGTGCGTTCTGACTATAAATGTTTGTTGGTTAGCTTTCAATCTCAAATTAAACCCATAAATAAAATGATTAAGTATAGGCCATTAACAGTTAATAAACTCAATTATTTTAATGACAACATAATAAATCAAATGTCCAGCTTCATTATAGGTAACTAGAATTGAACATCAGGAAAATAATGAATAATCAACCTCAATACCTAAAATTAAGCGACGTCAATGCAATAGAAGCAAATTTCTTGAGCGAACAAACTATTTCGATGTCATCAAAAACCTTATTGACACAATTACTGCATTGAAGTTTATTGACCTTTTATTGTACTCTGAATAAGTGAATCAAAATTTTTGATTAATAAGAAAAACAGCAGTACATGTTTAGCAAAAGAAATTAAGGACAATTAAGTAGTTGGTGAATAAAGATATAAGTTATTAAATGTTATAATGTGAATTAATAATATAATTGTAAGAATATTATGGTGCGCCCTGAAAACCAGCGCGTGTCATACTGCAAAGTATCCACGCACAAGCTGAGGGTGTATCCATTTCAATAAATGTACAATTTATTTTAATATTTAATCCGTTCTGACTATAAATGTTTGTTGGTTAGCTTTCAATCTCAAATTAAACCCATAAATAAAATGATTAAGTATAGGCCATTAACAGTTAATAAACTCAATTATTTTAATGACAACATAATAAATCAAATGTCCAGCTTCATTATAGGTAACTAGAATTGAACATCAGGAAAATAATGAATAATCAACCTCAATACCTAAAATTAAGCGACGTCAATGCAATAGAAGCAAATTTCTTGAGCGAACAAACTATTTCGATGTCATCAAAAACCTTATGGACACAATTACTGCATTGAAGTTTATTGACCTTTTATTGTACTCTGAATAAGTGAATCAAAATTTTTGATTAATAAGAAAAACAGCAGTACATGTTTAGCAAAAGAAATTAAGGACAATTAAGTAGTTGGTGAATAAAGATATAAGTTATTAAATGTTATAATGTGAATTAATAATATAATTGTAAGAATATTATGGTGCGCCCTGAAAACCAGCGCGTGTCATACTGCAAAGTATCCACGCACAAGCTGAGGGTGTATCCATTTCAATAAATGTACAATTTATTTTAATATTTAATCCGTCGTATAATATAAAAATGCCCTAATGTTAGTTTAAGATTGTTATATATACTGTATTTTATTGAATAAATCATTTTCTATTCTATTCTATATATTATTAATCAGCCAGATATTACATACGCGAATCTACATAAAATAATAGATCAAATGTCCAATTTAATAAGGTATGTCAAATAAAAACAAAGAAAATTAACGACAAATTAAATTTTGCTATTTGGGCCACAAAGGGCATTAGAATAAGTAGGGATACATTATACGACCTATATGACAAAAGATCATACACATCTGACCAAAGTTTCCACAATTATGTTAGGAATTATTCAAAATTATTTAAAAAAGTTTGTATCATAGCAAAATCTATTTATATTGGATCTAAAATCAAACAGTCAGATAATGAATCCAAGTGTGTATGGAAAATGATAAACACTGAAACTGGAAAAAATCTAATTAGGCAAAATAATATTTCAATTAGACATAATGGCGTTATGATATCGGACAATAAACAAGTTGCTGAATTATTCGAAGATTTTTTTACTAATATTCCATTACAAATCACGAACAGTATTAAATCATCAGCTAGTACAGCTAAGGAATTTTTAAAACAATATATTAAAATACCAAAAAAAACTAATTTTACTTTTAAAGAGGATATTCTTAAACACTTTAAAATGTTAAATAAGAAGCAAACTGAAGATTTATGGGGGTTGTCGGTCAAAGCTAAAGAACCAATCATTAATACTATAGGACCGGTACTTGCTGATATTTATAATGGGTGTGTTAATGAAGGAATTTTTCCCGACCTTATGAAACACAATAAAATAGTTCCGATATTCAAGTCCGGTTCTAAGACAGACCCAAATAATTATCGTCCTGTTTCTGTCCTACCATCCTTAAGTAAAATTTTCGAAAAAAAAATTCTCGGTCAACTGTTAAGTCATTTTAATACAAATAAATTGTTGCATGATCAACAATACGGGTTTACAAAAGGAAGAAAGACAACTAATGCCGGTACAAGTTTGATTGCGGAAATAATCGATGCTTGGGAAATTCTCAGGACCTTGTTGGTGTTTTCTGTGATCTATCTAAGGCGTTTGATTGTGTTGATCATCAAGTTGAGATTATGAAGTTAGGTGGTATTGATCTGGAATTTGTTGACTCCACTGTGTTTTTAGGGATCACAGTCGATTCCAAACTACAGTGGAAAGCTCACATAAATACTCTATCCAATAGATTGAGCTCTGCTGCATGTGCAGTCAGAAAAATCAGACAATTAACTGATGTTGAAACAGCTAGACTAGTGTACTTCGCCTATTTTCACAGTATAATGACGTATGGTCTTATATCTTGTATCTCAGGAAAACAGATCTCTTCCACCGTCGTCGTTTACAAGAATATTTTTAATATAGTACTTACACAATTTGTTTTTAGTTCTTTAACAAAAGTAAAGTAAAACTAGGTATAATATAGTACCTATAACATAATGCCTAAATCTGTAATAGGTACTTATTTATTGTATCTGGAATCTTTTGGCACAATGTCCAACGTGCTAAGTGCTTGCGACATGCGGGCCCCGATATTATAAATTTTTATTTTATCTTGGAAAATATATTAATGACCTCTTCCACATTATTACACAAATAGCGTTTATTAATTGTTATATCGAATCTACAATTACGTACTTAGGTATATGCATATTGTTATTAATTAAAAATCTTGCTTAATTATTTACTCTACTTTTTATTAATTAAAAATTGACATGCGCAGAAATTACGGACTACAGCTAGTTTATATAATACTAGACTAGCTGATCCGCCCAATTTCGCCTGCGTATCTTAAACCGTTTATCAGCGTACGCTCTCAAAACGAATATTTTTAGCCCGTTTTTGCAATATTTTTCATTGTTACTCCGCTCCTATTGGTCGTAGCGTGATATTATGTAGCGTATAGCCTTCCTCTATAAAGTTAAACCAAACAATGGAACTCTTCCGCTTTATAATATTAGTATTAATAATTAATAATAATTAGTATAATATTTTTAGTAGTTAGATGAGCCCTGCGATTGCACCCGCGTTTAATTTTAAAATAAATCGGATCGAAATAAAACATATCCCATGTTACTCCCTGATGATAAGTCGCTCTAAAATCAAGGTGATGCTGACAGTAATGGTGATAAGTAATATTATTTATTCACCCTTTGTACCTCTAGAAGAAATTCGGAGTGAACCACAGCACGATGTTGTAGTTCCAGAGGGTAAACAGTGAATAAATAAAAAGGGCATTAGTATAAGTAGGGATACATTATACGACCTATATGACAAAAGATCATACACAACTGACCAAAGTTTCCACAATTATGTTAGGAATTATTCAAAATTATTTAAAAAAGTTTGTATGTATGTATGTATGTATCATCACGGGTGCCTTACGGCGCCCGAGACCGCCTAGACGGCCCCAGGGTACCCAGCGAAGGGGTTCCCTTCTCGTCGTGCCGATGGTATGAGTCTACACCGAACAAGTGGCTAGCTCGTCGCGATGTTTTGAATAGACTCAATAACCCATCTATAAACAGTTTCACAAGTTGTTATAGTGAAACCGGGACCGACAGCTTAACGTGCTCTCCGAGGCACTATAGTGATGTTGTCAAACAAATGTACATAAATTTTTTAATTAAAAATTCATTGGTACACACCGGGATTCGAACCAGGGACCTAAGTGTTTTTAAGTCCAAGGTCTAACCAACTAGGCCACCACGTATAAAAAAGTTTGTATCATAGCAAAATCTATTTATATTGTATATTAAGTTTGTATCATAGCAAAATCTATTTATATTGGATCTAAAATCAAACAGTCAGATAATAAATCCAAGTGTGTATGGAAAATGATAAACACTGAAACTGGAAAAAATCTAATTAGGCAAAATAATATTTCAATTAGACATAATGGCGTTATGATATCGGACAATAAACAAGTTGCTGAATTATTCGAAGATTTTTTTACTAATATTCCATTACAAATCACGAACAGTATTAAATCATCAGCTAGTACAGCTAAGGAATTTTTAAAACAATATATTAAAATACCAAAAAAACCTAATTTTACTTTTAAAGAGGATATTCTTAAACACTTTAAAATGTTAAATAAGAAGCAAACTGAAGATTTATGGGGGTTGTCGGTCAAAGCTAAAGAACCAATCATTAATACTATAGGACCGGTACTTGCTGATATTTATAATGGGTGTGTTAATGAAGGAATTTTTCCCGACCTTATGAAACACAATAAAATGGTTCCGATATTCAAGTCCGGTTCTAAGACAGACCCAAATAATTATCGTCCTGTTTCTGTCCTACCATCCTTAAGTAAAATTTTCGAAAAAAAAATTCTCGGTCAACTGTTAAGTCATTTTAATACAAATAAATTGTTGCATGATCAACAATACGGGTTTACAAAAGGAAGAAAGACAACTAATGCCGGTACAAGTTTGATTGCGGAAATAATCGATGCTTGGGAAATTCTCAGGACCTTGTTGGTGTTTTCTGTGATCTATCTAAGGCGTTTGATTGTGTTGATCATCAAGTTGAGATTATGAAGTTAGGTGGTATTGATCTGGAATTTGTTGACTCCACTGTGTTTTTAGGGATCACAGTCGATTCCAAACTACAGTGGAAAGCTCACATAAATACTTTATCCAATAGATTGAGCTCTGCTGCATGTGCAGTCAGAAAAATCAGACAATTAACTGATGTTGAAACAGCTAGACTAGTGTACTTCGCCTATTTTCACAGTATAATGACGTATGGTCTTATAATGTGGGGATCCGCGGCAGATTTTGATACTATATTTATTTTACAAAAGAGGGCTATTCGGGCAATATATGGCATGAAAGCTCGTGATTATCTCCGGAAAACATTTCCTATGATTGATGTATTGACACTACCATCTCAATATATTTATGAGAATTAATTGTACGTCAAGAAAAACTTAAGTATGTTTAGTAAAAATGGCGACAGGCATAATTTAAACTTAAGAAATATAGATAAAATTTATATTCCAAAGTTTAGACTGCAAAAATTAATAAATGTTGTGTCATTAACAGTATAAGGTTATTTAATAAATTACCTAAAAGTATTATAGATTTAAGTGAAATAAAATTAAAAATTGTATAAAACAAACATTAATCCATAGGGCTTACTATAGAGTTAATGACTATATTAATGATAAAGATGTCTGGACCCGTTCTGATCTGCAATTGAGGTCTCACAACTAGTATTGCCTTTTCAATTGTAGTTTTCAATTGTACTAGTACCCTAGTAAGGTATGTTAAATCTGATATTGTAATAATTTATTATTACTTAATTTATTTTTTATTATATTTAACTTTTTATCTTTGGATAAGGTATATCTTATGATTACTTATTTATATTTACATTATACAGGTACTCTATTATTATATATTATTATTTAGTAAAGTGCCTGTACTATTTAGTATTTTCAGTTCTGTACATAGGTACAGTAACCAATTGCTATACTGTTAAATAATCTGCCATTGGGTGTTTTGTGCATGCTTTTAATAGGGTTAGAGCATTTTATGTATGTTACTATAATAATATGCTATTTGCATATCGGTAACTCAATGGCTGTGTTCCTCTGTTAGTGTGTGTGAAGCACCAGAGTTTTTTACTTGCTGGTACCATTTTCTCCGGGGTATCTCCGGGGGGATCGACTTTACAACTAGTGTTTACGCCCTTAAAGATACCGATCCATATAACTATGTTAATGCGATTGATGGTCATTCAAAAATATCTACAGCTAATATAATGATAATAATATAATATAAGAACTAATATTTAAAGCGTGGATACGGTTGGTGATGTTGGTCGCCTCGGTGGCACTCTTGTATGGCAGATGATAATCGGATGGTCAATGGAATCAGCTAACCACCTAGTCTTACACTAGTTGGTTATGTAGCGTGCGTTCGGTTGGTTGTTTTTTTATTATTTTTTATATTTTTATTTAATGACACCTTTTATTAATATATATATAGCTGCCTAACTACGCACTCTAGACCTTATTGTTAAAACTTTTTTTTTTTTTTTTTGACTATTCATAAATATCTGTAAAGATTTACATGAAATAAATAATATTTGATTTGATTTGAAAAGAGGCGACTGTCTGGAAAAAAAAAATAAGTAAATTAACTTGGGGATTAAGGCAGGTTGAAAATTTATATTTTATAAGCTCGTGGATAGAAAAAAAAAATGGTGTCTTTAAGGACACAGAGTTTGCGTTTGAGGTGGGTAAAGGGTGTCTACGCGTATGCGTGGGTTCTTTTTTTTTTTATAAACAACCCTAGTATTAAAGCGAACAATACAAAAAATAATAATTCGGACGAGCCATATTTTGTCACGGACGTAAATTGATTTTTGTTTTATAAAATATTATATATATATTATAGAGGTAGAAAGTATTTAGAAAGATTAAAGTTAAAAAATTACTTGAAAAGGGTGTCCCTTAAGAACTACTCAAACTTTCCATTGACTGTACCTACGTCATCTCAAATACATACAAATATCTTACAATCAATTACATACAAGTTTTACAATGTTATATTTTCTGTACTTACCTATCTTGTATCTCAGGAAAACAGATCTCTTCCACCGTCGTCGTTTACAAGAATATTTTTAATATAGTACTTACACAATTTGTTTTTAGTTCTTTAACAAAAGTAAAGTAAAACTAGGTATAATATAGTACCTATAACATAATGCCTAAATCTGTAATAGGTACTTATTTATTGTATCTGGAATCTTTTGGCACAATGTCCAACGTGCTAAGTGCTTGCGACATGCGGGCCCCGATATTATAAATTTTTATTTTATCTTGGAAAATATATTAATGACCTCTTCCACATTATTACACAAATAGCGTTTATTAATTGTTATATCGAATCTACAATTACGTACTTAGGTATATGCATATTGTTATTAATTAAAAATCTTGCTTAATTATTTACTCTACTTTTTATTAATTAAAAATTGACATGCGCAGAAATTACGGACTACAGCTAGTTTATATAATACTAGACTAGCTGATCCGCCCAATTTCGTCTGCGTATCTTAAACCGTTTACGCAGCGTACGCTCTCAAAACGAATATTTTTCGCCCGTTTTTGCAACATTTTTCATTGTTACTCCGCTCCTATTGGTCGTAGCGTGATATTATGTAGCGTATAGCCTTCCTCTATAAAGTTAAACCAAACAATGGAACTCTTCCGCTTTATAATATTAGTATTAATAATTAATAATAATTAGTATAATATTTTTAGTAGTTAGATGAGCCCTGCGATTGCACCCGCGTTTAATTTTAAAATAAATCGGATCGAAATAAAACATATCCCATGTTACTCCCTGATGATAAGTCGCTCTAAAATCAAGGTGATGCTGACAGTAATGGTGATAAGTAATATTATTTATTCACCCTTTGTACCTCTAGAAGAAATTCGGAGTGAACCACAGCACGATGTTGTAGTTCCAGAGGGTAAACAGTGAATAAAGAATTAGTTAGGCGATTGCGCGGGAGTTTCCATCGAAAACGCCCAGATTTGTAGATAACTATTAGATCATTATCAACAGCCGTAAGACATCTACTCTTGTACATAAGGCTCTCCTATAGATTTCCAAAAGGACCGATAGGAAGCTGCTTGCATCCAGCGTGTTCCAGCGGTCTTAATAAGGTAGTCGTTCTACCTTGATGACGTTCGACGACGTCCAGACGAGATGGATTCGACAGTTGACTTCTTTTTTGAAGTTGGACCTACATAATGCGACTGTTCGTCCTAGATATTGCTTTATAATAACGCACCATCACATAAATACAAACACACGAATTATACACACACATCCACACACATTCTCACTACAATGGCAATAATTGTTTTTCTTGTCTTTTAGTTTTAATAATTTGAAAGATGTTAGTACACATTATGTTTATGTGTACTCATATAATTGTTTGTGATAGGTAATAAATTATTTTTCCTGATAATCAGTATTGTTAATAAGGGTGGGATCCTGGAGAACTGAGACACAGGCTTTGTGCCTAATTTAGTCTCCAGTCTCACAATTTTGTATCAATTGATGTTGTGAATTATCAATAAGCTTTTGTTATTATCTTCACACAAAGCCATCATGCAAGAGTTTTTAGCAAAAAATAGTCAACAAATGTCTTTGAACAAACACCGTATTCGCCTGATATGGACCCGTCGATTATTTTCTCTTTTTCCCAAGCTAAAATTACCGCTTCGAAGGCGCTTTGACGACTTGATAGAAGCCAAAGAAAATTCGCTATAAGAAGCTGTAACTTTATTGCTCAAAAAAAAAGAACCTTATACAAATTCATGGTGCATTTATTTGTATATCAATTTATAAAAGTTATTTGACTTCTATATGTAGGTTAGGTACGTATATTAACGTACGGTAGTAATTTTTATATAATTCATAATAGAGCAATATACGAAAATTTCTAAAATCATTTTCTAGCTATGTTTATTGTTTACCAATCGGATCGCTTTATTTTACCCAGAAGTCAAATATACCTCATTAGTGGATAACGTGACCAACATTTCATACTTCCACCGAAACAAAGGTTTAATATTTCGGTTCTAAAACACAGCAAAACAAACGCGAACTAAAACAATAGGCCTAAATATACACAACACTCGTAAAGCAAGCTTTATATTTATGATCTTCCTGAAAACATAAAAAACAACATCAGTATTTTTTACATGCACCGAAATCTGAAATATTTTTTATGTTGAAATTCCACGCCCTTTAGACGGGTCTCTGTACTTCGTTAGGCCGATTGACCGGTTTCGTTACAGATGCAAAAATCATCAAGTGACCTAGTCTAGTCAGAGCCTCGTAATGATGAGCATCAAAAAGTCAAAAGTCAAAAATATTTATTTCATGTAAACCTTTACAGGTATTTATGCAGTCAAAAAAAAAAAAAAACTATATTTAGTATAAGGTCTAAGTGTGCGCTTGGTTAGGTAGGCTCTTGCATACATAAAATAATTAGAAACCAAACCGAACACACACCACATAACCAACCAGTGTAAGACTAGGTGGTTAGCTGGTTCCATTGACCTGTCCATCGTTATCTGCCATGCAAAGGTGCCACCGAGCCGACCAACCTAACAGACTATATCTACGCCCCAAATATCCACTATAAGTAATAATTAATATAAAAGTACAAAAATGTATCAATCGGAGCGCAAACACTGACCGCATGTTGGTCCCCCAGAGACACCCCGGAGAAAAAGGCACCAGCAAGTAAAAAACTCTGGCGTTCCACATATGTACCTGACCATCAGGAGATATGCTTATTTACTAGCTTATAATCATAGCATATGATAATTTACCCTCATCCTGCTGAAGAGCACAAATAGAACACCCCATAGCAGATAAACCGTTTTACAATATAGAAGTAGTACAGAATCACAAAACACTATAGCCCCCCGATGCCCGCGCCAGCCTATCCGACAATTTTGCGAGACCTCCGCTTTTAACATAATAATTAAACTATGCGTGTCCAGCGGAGATCCAAGGCCCCCACAGCAGCACGCGATCACGAACGTAACGTATGTGTCAGCCATCCTCCTGCTCAACCAGGCCCTTAGGGTGCAGACCAGAACCCGGCACACGCGCCACCACTGCAATGACCTTCAAAGAAGAGGAAATCCGCTGGACACATCATATTACTAGGACACATTACTAGGCCATATGCATTATAGAATCTGAGACAAGCGGAAACATCGAAAACGGAAATGCATTATGTAGCTCTGTTAACAAAATGATAATTTAAATATATAAAAGACAATATAGTAGGTATATTACCTAGCCAAAACACTTAATATTAAAAATAAATAAAAACAAAAAAGTAATAGTAATAACATGTTATTACCTTCTCCAAATATAACAAATTACCTAATGTAGAATAAAAATAATATAATAAGTACTTAGTAATGAATTATTACTGTATCACATTTATTAGTTGAGAGATTCCAGTCGCAGGGAGGTATGTTTCCAGACCTCTCTGTCATTAATATAATCATTAACTTTGTAATATGCCTTTGCTATTAAAGTTTGCTTTATAAAATTTTTAAATTTTATATCATTAAGGTCTATAATTGAATTTGGCAATTTATTAAATAACCTGATACTGTTTATTAGGAAACATTTATTAGTTTTTTGTAATCTATATTTTGGTATATCAATTTTGTTTATATTTCTTAAGTTACGAGTATGCCTATCTGCGTTTTTATTAAATGTATTATAGTTTTTTTTAACGTATAATAAATTTTCAATATGTATTGGGAGGGCAGTGTCATTACTTCAATTTTAGGAAAAAAATCCCGAAGGGATTCGAGGGTCTTCATGCCATAAATAGCTCTAATAGCTCTTTTTTGAAGAATAAATATTGTTTCTATGTCTGCAGCTGAGCCCAAGATAATAAGACCATAAGTCATAATACTGTGGAAATATCCAAAGTACACAAGCCTGGCTGTTGCTACATCAGTTAAAAGTCTGATCTTTCTGACTGCATATGCAGCTGAGCTCAATCTTTTAGATAAAGTGTTTATGTGAGCTCTCCACTGCAGTTTGGAATCGAACGTGATTCCTAAAAACATAGTGGAGTCAACAAATTCCAGCTCAGTGCCGCCTAATTTAAGTGAACAGTTGATTACTGGAACGTTTGGCAAAGAGAATTTCAGGCACTTGGTCTTTTTAGGGTTTAGAACCAAATTGTTTGCCGTAAACCATTCAGAAACCATAGTCAGAGTATTGTTTGCTACTGACAATATATTGTCTTTCCTATCAACTTTAAATAATAGTGACGTGTCATCAGCAGATAGCACTATCTGCGCTATTTCCTGTACCATGTGTGGAAGGTCATTTATATATACCAGAAAGAGAAAAGGCCCTAAAATCGATCCCTGGGGAACTCCCATTTTAACAAGAGATCCTTTAGAAACACTACCATCAATGTTGACACATTGTGTTCTGTTTGTTAGGTAGGACCGTATCAGATTTAACGCTACTCCGCCAACACCATAAAATTCCAGCTTACCTAAGAAAGTTTCGTGATCTACACAATCAAATGCTTTCGAAAGATCGCAGAAAACACCATTAAGATTCTGAGACATTTCCCATGAACTAAATATTTCCTCAATCAATCTAGTACCAGCATTTGTTATATTTCTACCTTTTGTAAACCCGTATTGATGATTATGCAATAATTTATTTCTATTAAAATGTATTAATAATTGAGTTAACATTATTTTTTCAAATATTTTACTTAGAGCTGGTAATATGGACACGGGCCGATAATTAGTAGGGTCTGTTCTACAGCCCGATTTAAATATAGGGGCTTTTTTACTATGCTTCATAAGGTCCGGAAAAACACCCTTATCCACACAGCCATTATAAATATCAGCCCATATATCAGCAGATAGGCCCTATGGTGTGAACAATAGGTTCGATTGCTTTTACGGATAATCCCCATAAATCCTCTGTTTTCTTCTTATTTAACATTTTAAAGAGTTTGTTTGAGATCGCGCCTTTTTTAATAATACCCACATGTTTTTACTTTTTTATATATTCACTTGCTTATTATTCTCTCGGTCCAAGTACGGACGAAATGTGTTTTCATTAATTAATATATATTTAAAATCAAGTGGTTTTCTTATTTTACTGACAAAAAGCCTATGGAAATACAAAACCGAACATGGACCTCCGTGCCGAATATTAAAATAAATATGCGCTTGAAGAAAGCCACTGGAGTTCAAAGGTCAATGAAGACACGTCTACTTTACCGATAATAATGCCAGATTGATTGAAGATGGATCAAATTTATAATATTTAAAACAACTTCCCGTGTCGTCCGAAGAATATTATCACTTTATATTCTCATATTCACCAGCGGAATGCGGCAGAAGATTATTATAATAACGTGGCATAAACCAACCTACAGTTCCAACAATCTTATGGCATACTATTTTCTACATTAAGTTCAAGAATGACCTATCAATAGTATTTATAAATACATTCAAGGATTGCTAAATACTCTAAGGATTCCAAGTGAGATAAGGAATGCTGAAATCTATTTGTAATAAGTATAAAGAGACAAAAATGTAAGTCCATTCCTTTATTTTTCCATTATCTACTATTCATTACCTATTCATTAAACTATATTTTATCATATAATAAAGCAGTGCAAGTTCTTATTTAGTGGCTAAATATAAACAGTTAAAAACTAGTATATTGAATTTAATTACAGAAATAAAATCTACTTACTTACTTATTTTTACCTAGTTAAAATTAGCATTTTTTACTATAATATAGAAAATTTTGTGAATTCTTATCATAAAATATATACTTATTTACTTAACTATACCTACCTACCTGCTAATTAATTTATTGTAAAACATTTTTGGTAGTATTTCACTTATCATTCAAAAATACCTAATTACCTATTATTTTCTAAGCTGCTACATAATATTAATATTAAATCTTTGATACGAATTTCTGAACATACTTAACTGTACAAACAGTTATTTAAGTTTATAATATTTACAATAAGCCTAAAGGTTTAATACCTAATTTAACATTTATTAAAACCTAACCTAATCTACATCTACAGATTGCATTATTTACCTATCTTCTAGTCTAGACTTTCACAGTGTATCAAAAGCGGTAAGCAATTTTATAACAACTTGAATTAAACAACTATAGGTTACCTATTATCATTGTCTGGCAGTATGAACAAAGGGCAAAGGTCATCCATGCATTCTAAATAGTTTTAGTTATTTCTTACAAATAAAATACATTTAAATGGTTTTGTTTTAAAGTTAAATTTAATTAAATATAACATTATTTCATTTCTTTTCCTAGTCATATATAATAAATAAGACTTTACAAAGGGTATACCTATATACATCTATCAATATAATTTAATAATCTTTTCTATCCATTTAATCACAATGTCTGAATTAGAAATCAAAAAGCTTATTAAACAACGCAGTATTATAAAATCTCAATTAACAACTTTTTCAGGGTTTTTACAAAATTTAGAACAATCAGATTTATCTGATTTATTAGTCAATGAACTTCAACTTAGAATGGATGCTTTGCAGCAACAATTTATTACTTTCGGAAGCATACAAATGGAGCTTGAACTCCTATCTGATGATGACAGAACTATGATGCTGGAGCGCACTGAATACGAAAGGAATTATTATCAATTTATCGCTAAGGCGAAGACTTTATTGGCAAAATACCTGAAAGATTCTGAAAGCGAGAACAACCCAAGCGACACCGGTTCAGTTATAGCAAGTAAGCCACGTCAACAAGTTAACTGTAAGTTGCCCACCATTCATTTACCTAAATTCAATGGCACGTACAATTCCTGGTTAGAATTTCGTGACACGTTTGAAAGCTTAATTAATAATAATAACATAATCGATGATGTAAATAAGTTTCATTACCTTCGTGCCTCACTAGAGGGCGCTGCGGCGCTAGTAATTCAATCTTTAGAAATTTCTAGTAAAAATTATATTATAGCTTGGAATTTATTGTGCGAGAGATATGATAATAAGCGTCTCTTAATAAATAATCATATCTCTGATATTTTTAATATGCAATCTGCCTCCAAAGAATCATCTTTGTCATTACGTCATATTGTTGATACATTTAGCCGTAACATTAGAGCGTTGGAATCTCTTAAGGAACCCGTTAATCAATGGGATACATTATTGATTTATATAGCGGTTACAAAGTTAGATAATGCTACTCGCAGTAAGTGGGAGGAGCATGTACCGAATTTAAATAGTGTAAACTTTAATAATTTTCTTTCTTTTCTCAGAATGAGATCCGAAATATTAGAAACCATAACCGTAGGCGCGACGTCATCGCAACGTTTAAATATAGTGTCGTCACAAAATGTAAAACGGCGCGAAAAAGGCTATGTGGTAAATACAAATAATGACAATTTAAATAAAAGTAATAATTCGTCTTGCCCAAAATGCAACGGCAGTCATTGGTTGTATAAATGTGAACACTTCTTGGCATTGACTAACGAGCAACGTTTCAAAGAGGTGTGTAACTATAAAATATGTAGAAACTGTCTCAGACCCGGTCACTTTTCATGGGTGTGTAAGAGCGGCGGTTGTCGTACTTGTAATAAACGTCATAACACTATTTTACACTTAAGGCGACCATCTGCTACAGGCACTAGTCAGTCTACAGAGAACATGGTCAATACCAATTCTATTCCATGTACGTCATCGACCGATACCTCAGAAACCTTAGCACTGACTGCGCGTCAGCATGATCGTGGTCAGATACTACTTTCGACAGCCATGGTGTATATTTACGATTACAAAAATAATCCACATTTAGTTCGTGCCTTTCTTGATAGCGGTAGTACGTCTTGTTTTATGTCTGAAAGTTTGCACAAAAAACTCAACTTACCCACGATCGCTACGGATAACATCGTAACTGGCATAAACGACTGTCATGTTAAATTAAATAATTTATGTACTGCTATTATATCTTCTACTTCTAATGATTTTTCAATAAAAACACAATACTATGTGCTACCTTCAATTACTAGCAAAATTCCATCTTTTGAAATTGATATAAAATTATTAAATATTCCAAACAATCTTGTTCTAGCTGACCCAGACTTTTATGTACCGGCTACAGTCGACCTATTATTCGGCGCGGACATTTTCTGGGATTTATTATGCAGCGGCAAGATTACATTAGGGTGAAACAAACCTATCATGCAAGAAACCAAGCTAGGCTGGCTGGTTTCAGGGCACTGTCCCAGTAATTATATCAATACTATTAAATGCAATTTATTACAGTCTAATGATGTTATAACGGAACAATTAAAGTTATTTTGGCACTTGGACGAGGCCACTATAAAACCTGCCTCAGCTTATTTTACTGACGAGGAACGAGCCTGCGAGGAACACTTCGTCAGAAACACGTCACGTTTAGCTGATGGCAGATTTTGTGTTAAATATCCATTAAAACACTCAACAGAAAAACTAGGTAACTCGTACGAACGGGCGAAACAATGTTTCCTGTCAATGGAGCGTAGGTTACAACTTAATCCTAAATTAAAATCTATGTACACTGCATTCATGAACGAATATGAACAGTTGGGAGATATGTCTAAAATTAATAATTATAATTCATCACAAGATTATTTCATGCCACATCACGGCGTGCTGCGTGAGAGTAGCCTGACGTCGAAGCTGCGAGTCGTCTTTAATGCTAGTGCCCTGACTAGTACTGGAGTATCATTCAATGATATTCAGCTAGTGGGACCCACTATTCAAGACGATTTGGTGTCGATTCTGCTGCGTTTTCGTATGTATATATTTGTATTTACAAGTGACGTAGAGAAAATGTATCGCAGAGTAATAATGCACCCCAACGACAGACATTTACAAAATATTATATGGCGAAACAATCCATGTGACTCTCTCGGCACCTATCAATTAAACACAGTTACTTACGGTACTGCTAGTGCACCTTTTCTGGCAGTGAGATGTCTAAAACAGCTAGCAAGTGAGTGTGATGATAAAGTTATCTCTAATACGATTTCCCATGATTTTTATGTTGATGACTACATATCTGGCAGCTTCAATGAAGAAGAATCAAAGCACATAATTGAAGGCGTAAATAATTGCCTAAAAACAGCCGGTATGCATCTTCGTAAATGGAAGTCTAACATTCCATATCTTATTAATAATTATAATAACTCATCAGAATCGGCAGAATTGGACCTAAGCGGTCTAGATAACTCAAAAACTTTAGGATTACGATGGCGAAGTACCTCAGATACTTTGCATTTTTCTTTTAATAGCGAATCTAAACCTACAACTCCTACTAAAAGATCTATACTTTCAATTACAGGCAAAATATTTGACCCATTGGGAATACTTTCCCCGTGTGTCGTTCAATGTAAGATTCTTTTACAGAAACTTTGGTTAGATAAGGTCTCTTGGGACGACCCGCTTCCCCAAGACACAGTGGAATAAAATTATGAATGGTTTAAGTTATATTAATCAACTCAAAATACCTCGACAAGTCACAGGTAATGAGTCTATGATATTTCAATTTCATATCTTCACTGACGCGTCGCAAACCGCATACGGAGCGTGTTTGTACGTTCGCACTATTTGTAATAATAATATTACAGTAAAATTATTGGCATCAAAAAGCCGGGTAGCCCCCTTAAAGCCTGTCACCATCCCAAGATTGGAGTTGTGTGCGGCTTTAATCGGAGCGCAATTATATGGAAAGGTGCAACAGGCTTTAAGAATACCTACTGACGACTGTGTATTTTGGACTAATTCCACAGTTGTCCTTGGCTGGCTTAAAATGAGTCCGTCACAATTAAAAGTTTTTGTAAGAAATCGGGTTTCAGATATTTTAGACATTACCAATGAGAAACCGTGGCGGCATGTACCTACAAGCGATAACCCAGCCGACTATGTATCTCGTGGTCTCGATGCAGCCTCCCTGTTGTCATCGCAGCTGTGGTGGTCAGGTCCAAGATTTTTACAGTTGCAACCAGAACGTTGGCCTCCTAATATTATTTCTAATAAAAACTTAAATGATTTAAATAATGAAATAGCAGCAATCTCGCTGAATAATAATCAAAACATTAAAACAAATTTTATTACTATAAATAATTATTCTAAATTAAAAACTTTACAACGAATCACAGCGTATGTGCTACGGTTCGTTAATAATATTATACAGTCCACTAAAACTAACACTAAACCTAATACTAAAAATAATAAATTGATTAGTTTCTTATGTACTAATGAATTAAATGATGCAATGAAGTTATTAATAAAAATTTCACAGAGCGAAAGTTTTGCAAGCTATGAAATTTATAAAATACTGAAACAAGGTAAACCAAATTTAAATAATGAAAAATCATGTTTAAATAAACTTAATGTGTTTCTTGATAATAATGGCATAATGAGAGTTGGTGGCAGATTGCAAAACTCAATATTTAATTATAGTAAAAAGCACCCAATTATACTACATTCAAATCATCATTTAACTAAATTAATTTTTATGCATGAACATTATCGTCTCTTACATGCTGGCCCTCACGCTATGTTAAATTCTATTAGACAGACCTATTGGCCCATCGGTGGACGAAACCTCGCCAGGAATTGTTATCATAAGTGCGTCGTATGCACTCGTATGAGAGGTTCTACAGTATCACCGATAATGGGCAACTTACCTGCGGCTAGATTGAACTGTGACTACCCATTTCAAAGGGTTGGTGTCGATTACGCAGGTCCTATAATGTCTGCATCTAAAAAGGGTCGCGGGAGTCGTTTAATAAAAACTTATATTGCGGTGTTTGTGTGTTTTGCCACTAAAGCTCTACATTTGGAGCTCGTCAGTGATCTGTCATCAAATGGATACATAGCTGCTTTGCATAGATTTATTAGTCGTCGCGGAATACCTACTGATATATTTTCAGACAATGGTACACAATTTGTAGGCGCGTACAATGAGTTAAAACAGTTTTTCAAAACACATCAAAATGAACTGTGTGAATTAGCAGCCAAAGACTGCATTAGATTTCATTTTGTACCGCCTTACTCTCCTAATTTTGCAGGCCTAATGGAGGCAGGAGTAAAATCTACTAAAAGTCATTTAGTCAGGATTTTAGGTAACAGCCATCTCACTTTCGAGGAGCTTTGCACTGTTTTATTTCAGATAGAAGCTGTCCTAAACTCCCGACCTCTTACTCCTCTCTCATCGGATCCGAATGACATCCTACCTTTGACACCTGCTCACTTCCTAATTGGACGACCATTTACGTCGCCACCAGCGCCGAGTCTGATGAATGAAACTACTGGTAGATTGGATAGATACCAACGAATAGAACAACTTCGACAACATTTTTGGGACCGTTGGTACAAAGAATACATCTCGGAGTTGCAGCAACGGACGAAATGGACTCGCTCTCATTGTCAGCTCGCCAAGGATACTCTTGTGGTCATAAAGGATGACCATTTACCCCCTCTAAAATGGAAACTTGGACGAGTCGTAGATGTCTTTCCTGGAAGCGATGGTGTGGCGAGAGTTGCCGACATTAGGACCTCAACAGGCATCGTGCGACGCAGCTTTAGCAAGATATGCCCCCTCGATATTTCATATTGAAAGAAGCTTTCAACGTCGGGCGGCATGTTTGAGATCGCGCCTTTTTTAATAATACCCACATGTTTTTACTTTTTTATATATTCACTTGCTTATTATTCTCTCGGCCAGAAGTACGGACGAAATGTGTTTTCATTAATTAATATATATTTAAAATCAAGTGGTTTTCTTATTTTACTGACAAAAAGCCTATGGAAATACAAAATCGAACAGAGTTTAATAATATCATCACTTGAGACATGTACAAAATTAAATTCTAGAAAATCAGCTACTTTAACATAACGATTTAATAGTTCCTTAGCAATACTGGATGACGAATTAATGCTATTCGTGACTTCCAAAGGGATATTAACAAAAAAATCTTCAAATAAGCTGGCAACTTTATTTTTTTCAGATATCATTACTACGTTTTGTCTGATTAAAATATCATTTTGGATATGTGCGTTTTTACCAGTTTCATTATTAATTATCGTCCATACACACTTAGATTTATTTTCTGACTGTTTTAGTTTAGAGCTAATGAAATTAGATTTTGTCATGAGGCAAACTTTTTTGAATATTTTTGAGTAAATTCTAACATAGTTATGAAAATGTTGATCTAAAGTAAGGGATCTCCTGTCATATAAATCATATAAAGTATCTCTGCTTTTTCTAATGCCTCTGGTTGCCCAGATAGCAAAATTCAATTTATTATTTATTATTTTCTTGGACTTTGTCTTGCATGCTTTATAAAATTCTAGGGTTATTAAATTATGTAGATTTGAGTAGGTTGTATCAGGTTTATTAATATTATGTTTGAAATTATTAGTTTTTTGTATAATGTTATTATTAAACATTTTTAGTCTATTATCAGTAAGAAGTCTATATTTAATTATTTTATTTTTTGGTTTTACTTGTGCTTGAAAGTTGATCATTAAACATTTATGATCTGAGCGTACACCAGTAATAACAGAGTGGTCTGGAACGGGACAATTTGTGAATATATTATCAATGCAAGTCTGACTATATAAAGTAATCCTAGTCGGTTCAGTAAATATGTTATTTAAATTGAAGGAAGTAAAAAGAGAAATGAGCTTTAGTTTGTCACATGAATCGAACAAAATGTCAATATTAAAATCCCCACATAGAAAAATTTGTTTACTTAAATCATATATTTTCGAGAGTACATCCTCCATAATATCTATAAAAGAATTTAAAGACGATGCTGGGGGTCTATAGATGCATAGAATAATATATGAGTCCATCTCTGCACATGAAATCTCACAAACACGTTCAACAGATAGTTTTACAATATCCTTGCGCTGTTTATACTTTAAAGTATTTTTAATTAAAATTATAGACCCACCTCCTTCACAGGAGTTTCTATTAAAAAAACTAGCAACTAAAAAGTTATTTACATTGAAACACATTTTATTTTATCTAACATAAGCCAGGATTCTGTAAAACACATTATATCCAAGTTATATTTTTCAATAAATAATTCTATGTCAAGAACCTTGCTAGAGAAGCTTTGAATATTTTGGTGAATTAAATTAATTTTGCAAATGTCCTTCTCTATTGTCAAATCTAAGAGTTTAAAATTGGTTGTACCACAACATTATTAGTACCACTACTAAATGATGATGAGGAGTCAATACTTAATAAAATATTATTAGCTACCAATGTAGCAATATTTCTTTGTACCTTCATGGGCAGTTTCATGCTATCCTGTGTCCCATTAAAATTTTTAACAAATATGTTTATATCAAAAGGAGTAAACAGATTATTGTAGCGAGTCATATTATAAATACAATTATTTAGATAATATAAATGTTTATTTTGTCGGACAGTATATCCCTTTGAATAAAGGAATGTACATAATGTAACATTCCTTACTCCAAGTTGAGACAAAAGATCCACACTGTCCAACAAATCTCCTTTGCTTGTGTTTAATCCATTTCCTACCATAATAACTATATTACTAAATTAATTGTAAAATTTAGAGGAAATGGATTTTACAATATTCATAAAACTATTGCCTGGCATACAGTAGTTATTCACAGAATGATCTAAATGGAAATTAAAAATTTTACCCATTCCCGTACCAATACTGTCTGTAAGCAGTAAGGTGTTGTCAGTTAAGTCCCTAGGAAGGGTGGCGCTGGAGAAGGCCATGGATGATCCAGTATCCGATAAATGTATCTGATTTTCGCAGGAGCAACAGTTTTTATTAATAAATGAGTCAAATCTCTCTGCATTATATTTGCTTAATTGTAGAATTTCATCCATATTCTTAATTTGTTCCGTGAGGTCATTCTGTGACAATTGGTATTTCTCTGTTAAGTCGTCGTAAGAGAGACATAAGTGTAAGTTGTTTATCTCAGTTTCAGACTTTAATCTGTCACTATCATGTAATTGTTGTAAGTTGTTTATATAGTCACTATTTTGTTCAGCTTCCAACATAAGCCTACGGTAGTCCGCTTTCAATGAAATATTCCTAGATCTAATAAAGTTATTATTTAACTTATTCCTATACTTTTTTATAAACTTTAATAGCTTAATGTATTTTCTATTACTAAAATATCCATTATTAATAGTAGTCACATTATTTACTGTTAAGTCCTTATCAATCAATTCATCATACAGACATAAGGTTTGTTCACTTTGGCACCTCTCATTCTCCTCTTCAAACTTCTCAATGGTCCTAAGAGCTTCATTAAGCTGCAGCTCGAGATGACTAATCCGGTCCAATGCCTGCACATAGTAATCACTGTACAGGCCAACATTAGAGAGCTGCTCCTGCACCTGATCCCGCTCACTACATACATCCTTATACTGGGTGTGGATTTCACTGAGTTCTTTTTTTAAGTCTTTAATTTTGCTGTTGATGTTTAATAACTCAGCCTCACTATCGTCTCGCTCTTTCAAAAGTTGATCACACAGATTTTTGGAATTTTTAAATTCAGCCAGAGCTGTCTTTAATATTTGTTCCAATTCTACCGCAGTAGCTCTTCTTGTGGTAGGAGGCATGGTCAGCTCTGAAAACGAAATCTACACACAGTAAGAGATTCACACAAAAAATAACAATACACAGGTAACTGTAACCATAAATTTATTATCATGAGTCTGCAACATTGTTAATGACCTGTTAATAATCAAAATATGCATCAATAATTATACATATCTTAATATTATAAAATTGACACTTGAAATCAATGTAATGTCAGTGGGCATGTAATATGCTTAGAATTATAATATGTTAAATATTCCATATTTGCCATCCAACACATAAAATAATTTCTTTAATAGATAAAAATTAAAAGCAACATAGAATGTACCATTAATAAAATTATGTGGTTGGCAGACTTATGGGGTCTGTCACCTTTAATATTTAAGTGTATACACTAGTATTCAGGAGTGAGAAAAGGTTGCTTGTTTGTTAATCAAGAATAAATAATGTACCTACCTAGGTGAATGTAATATGGATGGCAGGTGAAAGGATATAAAAATATTGTAATAGATAATAACCACATAAATAAATACAAGTTTAACAAAACCGTAGTTATTTATAAGTAATATCAAGTTCAAACAAACTAAAGGAATGAAAATTTTGAAATTCAAATCATTTCACTAGGAACAAACTGTCAAATTGGAACGCCAAACATAAATACCTTTTTGCGTTGTATAATCCTGAATCTTCTAACACAACCAAAATACCTATTCTTTTTATAGTTTTCCTAAAATGATTATAATATTTACTTTGGTATTACTACATTTAAATTATTTTAATTATTAATTAAAATCCACGAACAGCAAAACAGCTGTTGACTTTTCTTTTTTTTTCTTTTTAATCAGGATTGAGGGGCTATATTTTAATAAAACGACTTACTAATAATTATTTTCCAGTAGTTGGTAAAAATAGAGCGTAGGTTTGCAAAAAAACCTCAAGTTTGTAAAAGTTAAAATAAAAACTTACAAGAGATTTTTATTTTTCAAATATTTTTGTAAACGGATTAAAGCAAGGTTGCGTGATTCGAGAGTATATTTTTTTTTACAAACTAGACCTATTTATTAAATTTGTAACTAGTGTAGATTTGAATATATTGAAGTGCACTATAATAAATCATTAACGTTGGAGGGGGGAATTTGAGGGACAAACTATTGCCCATGAATCTAATCCTATGATTCATGGGCAATAGTTTATCCCCATGAATCCCATGCAACTTTTTTATTTAAAGTTTTTTATAGCCCTGTGTGAAATATCCTTCATATTATTATTATATACTGAAAAATGAATTAAATCCTTTCAGGGTGCGCTTACGAAGCGAGCAATTATAATTAAAGTAGTCTCGTAATGCAAAATCGTCTTTGCCGCCTCCTATTTCTTAACCACATAATTTATTATTTTATAAATGCTGTAAAATAACAATCGACCCCTTTTATAGATTTTGTAGACCTGCTTACCATCACGCAGCTACATAGTCACATACTCTTTTTTTGTGTACGATATTTTTTTTGTGATTAATCGATTGTACTACACTAAAAAAACCTGTCGACAAAGGTGCGAATATTTGTAGTCATTCTGGGTAAACTTTAACTCAGCAGCGTAGTTTATATTGTCGAATATGTTACTGTCTTTGCGTCTAGGTTACGTGTACGTATCGTCAAGTTTCATTTTGTTTTAGTCACTGCGACATAGGAGGTTTACTATGCGTTAATGCCTAAATATGGATTTTGACGAAATCACAAATGTACATTAACGAAGTAACAAACCCGTTCCCATAAACTTATACTCCGCGGCAACGGCCCTTTGCGTTTTCGTCAAAGTTTATCATTATTTCCAATTCCTTCTTTAAAATTTGTTTAGTCAGCAGACGCAACTCAATCATTCAACACGCAACTTGCTCAGATAAATTTCGTGCACTTTTTTTACAGCAGAGTTTTGTGATCTATTTATGACATCAATACTGCGCAAGATAAATAAATCTTTCTAGTTTTATTTCGCAGGTCTGTGATCCTTGAACTTACGTGGCGATTACGACATAATCTCCCGGGGGATGTGCCCGCTATTTCGCATGTGTTTTTAATAGTAACGTTAGATTGACTCATTTATAGGAATTAATACATACATACATATCATTACGGGTGCCTTAGTCGTCTATTCGTTGAGTCTATTCAAAACATCGCGACGAGCTAGCCACTTGTTCGGCGTAGACTCATACGTCTACACCGAACAAGAGGCTAGCTCGTTGCGATGTTTTGAATAGACTCAATAATCCACCAATAAACAGTTTCACAAGTTGGTGTAGTGAAACCGGGACCGACAGCTTAACGAACTCTCTGAGGCACTATAGTGGTGTTGTCAAACAAATGTTCATATTTTATTTAATTAAAACTCATTGGTACCACACCACACCGGGATTCGAACCAGGGACCTAAGTGTTTTTAAGTCCAAGGTCTAACCAACTCAACCACCACGTATATTACACGTATTATAAACTATAAATATATATTGAGGCACCAAGAATTATATTTAATCAATCCTAAGAACACACAAAGTAATTATATTACAATGGTTTTCTTCAACTAAAGAATTGGGAATAATCATTTGGGATGCGCGCAAGCAGCGAGTATATTCTCCGAATAATAATGTTATAAAGTATTAAATAAATGTAAATTGTCTTGAGCCGAGGTTGCGGTGTTATTTATTGTGGTTTGTTTTGGTTTACATAAATTTGGGCTGAAAAGGAATATTCCAACCACATCCACGACAATTTGCTTATTTATACCTCGTAATAAATATTATAATTTACGTGCTTATGTTTTTTATAGATCAGTTTCCATCCGTCTTTGGCTGGAAACTGAAATACTTACTCGACTAACAGTTTCAGCGTATGTGTAGATCATTAGCTCTACTTCAAGTTTTTGCAATCAGTTTCTACTATTGCCATGTCACTAGTCAATAGGATAGCTTTATTTTTCAAATAAACCTCTCATTATTGGTTAATTCCTATCTATAGTTACTAGCGACTATAGTAGAAATTGTTTACAAAACCTTGTGGTAGAGCTATTGGCATTATATAATCTCGGATTATTTATAGAACTCACCGTACCGTGGAAAACATTCCAAAGGACTACACTAACAAGTCGAACAAATGAAATTACTTAAACATCTTTTAAATAATTTAATTTTTTAACTCTCAGTTTTCGATACATCACATTTTCTTTTAAAAATGTTCTTAACCTTAAAAAAAAGCTGTGTACAGTGAAAACGAAAAAGAGTTAGATATACTTGTAAAGCTTTAGCTTGGCAAGTCTGATATTACATCCTTAGCAAACTTTTAATGAAAACAACAACGAAAGCAAGCTTTGAAGAACGCAAATATTAGATCACAAACTTGGTACAGCGTTTACTGCAGATGTTGCCAAGATTGTGTAAGAAGAACAGACATAAATTAATTTTGATATTATTGAACAGTGAATATCACAAAAAGTGAAGTTACATATTATTGATTATTACAATAAATTTGTTTATAAGCAACTTTATGCATTTTTTTATAAATTCCTTTATAGGATAATCTTATATTAAATTTTTAAAGATAAAAATGCAATGAAAAAATTCCTGGTGGCGGGACTCGAACCCGCGAACCTCGCTATCGCGGCAAGGCGCTCAACGTATTTTTTAATACTCAAAGGAATTTTTTCATTGCATTTTTATCTTTAAAAATTTTATAAGCAACTTAAGATAAATACTCGTTTTCATAAATAAAACTTATTAAGTTCTTAAAGAAGACTTTAGTTATATAGATTTGTCCCTATTTCATAAGATAAACCCTACACTAGCAATTTCAAAAAGTAAATTTATTAGTTTATATAATTCTAAAGTTTACCATTATTACCAACATATTAATGTTTACCACACGACGTGTTTAAAGTTACCAAAGCACTAACAAGTTGAAAGTAATACAGGCTGGAGAGATAGTGTTTTACTATGAGACCTAAACTATGCTCTGGGCGTTTTGGTTATGAAACGCGAGCTTAATTAAATACTTCCTGATATTTATGAGGTCAGCTGCTTCTGCCTACGAACTTTATATTAGTTATCTATAACTTATACCCTCTCTCTATATAACTAAGTTTTTCTTGAATGACTCAATAAGTTTTTATAAATAAAGCCATAAGAAGCAGTTGAGCTTTTTTGACTTTCTAACACCATCCATTCTTATTTTACTGGAGCACGGCATGTGACTTTGTATTTACCTGATGCTAAGCAAACCTACAAGAGTTACGAAACCGGCGACGACAATGTCGAATTTGCATTACCAGTCTACTTTAATAGCTCGCTGTTTTATTGTCAAATCAAGAATACACTACCTCGACAATAAATTGATGCACTAATCTCTTGAAAACCGTTGAATATACAGATTAAAACATGTAGCACAGGGTTTTAATGAAATGTAAAGAAATATTAACTGGTTAGAGTTGGTTTTGAGTACAGTAACTATTTAAAGACCTATCTAACCGAAAGGTTCCCATGGAGATGCCTATTATAATGAACTAAAACTCTGACCGTAAAGTATGGGAAGATTGGAGGGACTGATGAGGGACAGGCTAGAGGACTGGCACGTCGACTGCCACGCAGACTGGCACAGCAGGAAGGCGGTGGCACAATGGCAGCAGCAGCAAGCACGACTGCAGCAGCTGTACACGATGAGGCGAGGCCTCGTCAGGCTGATGCCTGAGACGAGGGCTCATATGGCCTCAACTCTCAAGGCTCTAGGCCTGAGGTGAGGTCCGTGCAGCAGAGGTTTGCAGCACGACGGCAGCAAGGGGATGGGTCAGAGAAGTTATAGAAATCTCCAATTTTTTTATTTATAATTGTTAATGCTATACTCTCTGCTAATATTTCTGCTCTGAAGGTAATAATATGATTTTTTAGTAAATTATATACATGGTGACTTTGAAAGGATATACTTCAGGCTAATATGAGGTTCTACTGATCAATACGAACAACTTTTCCCATGGAACCATGTGCCGCAAATTAAAAAAAAAAAGAATGCCGTCTCCATACAAACTAGTAAGGTTAAAATGACCAATTTGTATGGGGAAGCCTAATTTTTTTTTCATTTGCGACACATGGTTCCATGGGAAAAGTAGTTCGATTTGATCGGTAGAACCTCATATTAGCCTAAAGTACATCCTTTTAAATTCAACCTGTATAATGATTAGTACAATGATTAATAAACGTAATTTTTTTTTACAATCAGTTTGAACACTATTATACTATTGATCTCTGTGGCGGGGCTGGGAATCATACTTCCTGACCCCGCCAACTGTTTTTGTTGAATTTCCCAGAAACCTTTATAGTACATATTTTTAAAGATATGACGTACATATTTTAATAATCAAACGAACTTACCTGTAAGTGAAGTTCGATTGAAATTATACCTCGTAGTCTCTCCGAAGACGATGGAAGTTCACAATGTAGTATCGATTCGATGCTAGCGGCGTCACATAAGTTTTAAGTAAATTAAAAAGCAATAAAGGTTTTGGAACGCATCCTCCGCTGTCGCTCTGCACTCCCGCGCATTGAAGTGTCATTCGTTTCGGATGCTGCTCCAGATTCTACAACGCTTATGGGGTAAAGAAAATGATTAAGGGAGGGTGGGTTCCATCGTCTTCGGAGAGACTACGAGGTATAATTTCAATCGAACTTCACTTACAGGTAAGTTCGTTTGATTATTAAATTATAACCTCATAGTCTCTCCTCGACGATGGAAGTTCACAATGTAGATGTTCAAAGTCAAGTTGTAGAATCAGTCTTTGTTTTACTAATTAACAAGTATTATTCTAAATACTCGTACACTAGACTAAAGTTTTACAAAAATGTGAAAAGTCTTAAGAAAAAACTATTTAGGTATTATTAAAATTACTGCTTAAGAAAAAACTGATTCCACAAAGCTAAAAGATTTATGACCAATGTAAGAATTGGGCAGTTACTTAACCATCAAAAAATATGTTGAACTGGCCAGTCCAACCAGCCGTTCTTCTTATTTTATCATTAGTTTAATTGCTCAACTCCTCAAAACTGCTGCTGTGGCAGCATGTCTGGTGGAATGGTCTGTAAATTTAGTTATGTTGATGTTGATGATTATCTCTACGATTTTTTTTTTTTTTTTTTTATCTTTAGTACAATTACTGAGAGTTATAACATGTGAGGTTGTTCAATTTAATTGTTTGTCTTTCTTTTTTAAACTTTTTGCTACATTTTTAATAATTGATTACACCTGAGCAGTACCTACATACATTAGGTCTAGAATTAAAGCAAGACAGAGTTATAAAAGGCAGACGCCAATTTAGGCCCAGATGAGTTTAGTAATTTTTAAAATATTAATACTCCGAAAAATTTTAATGTCTTTAATTAATATTTATTAACCCCAAAATTAAGCCCTTTTATCCGGTAAGGCTAAAAAAAATATAAGTTTTTTTAAGAACAAATCCCACCCAAGTTTATTCATATTTTAGCCCTAAATCATAGTTGGAAGAAACCCTTAATTATTTGATTTTATTGTAAACACCCAGTTTGAGTCCCACATACAATGAAAAAGCAGATCTGCTATTGATAAATCTAGAATAGAGATGTACCTTGGTTGGTATTTTTCTGGTAAATAAGTAATTATATTAATTATATTGCTTATTTCAGCATTATATTTCTTATTTATATACACAACAATATATGGAAAGTATTATCTGACAAAGACCTTTACCTAATATTAACTGCCTTGGCATTCAAACCCCTATTTATATATATTTATTCCTGGCTACCAACCAAGCTGACTAACAGGGATAGGTGCGGTTATCTGGAAATGCACAAGGTAAGAAATTTTGTATCCGGGAGAATTATTGACGGTGATAAAAACTCTATCACCAGGTTTCGTAAATAATGGATCCCAAGGTTGAGTCTACCAATATAGTACATAACTATTATATTTGTACTGTCTGTATCATTTCAAGGAGTAGGTAAAATCATATAGTGGGTTTTTTTTTTTTTTTACCATTGGTAGTAATTCTTGAACAAACAGGTATATCTCTGGTTGTTTAAAATTTGTAATTATTTCTTGATATTTCTTGATATGATTTTGTAAATATTTCTTGATGTAAATGTTATGGCTTTCACACCTTTGCCAAATTCTTTGCTATTTTGTGTAGGAGGGGATTGAACCCCTAATCAATTGTGAAATGGCTGATGTATTGTTAATATGTAAAAGTGTCTTACAGTTACACTTATTTATAGCAAAGCAGTGCAAACCAAAACAGGTTGTCTGAATGTTCTAGTGTTTTTATAAGTAATCCGTGTTTATTGGTCCATGAGCCGGACGGCCCTATTTGTACCACAAGTTGCGCCCCAACCTAGCCTTGAAGCACATGTGTGTGTATCTCCATAAGGAATTAATATTTCCTTTTTGGGCATTATATATAAACGAGTATGAGTATGAGATATCTATTAAATTACAGCTATATTTATATATTTTATGCATTATATACAGCCGTAATAAGAATCACTTATATAAGGCAGTCATCTAGACATTGAACAACATTGAAAGCTTTGTCATTATCAGATTCAATAGTTTTGAAAAAATATATTGTGTACACAAAGGAAAAACCTTATAGTTTATAAGAATAAAACAGAAAAACTGTTAAAGTTTGTGAAAACTAAAATGGATTCAAATTCTACCATGATATTTTTATCACATAAATTGGCATATTAGGATTAGTAGCCAAAAAACCCCATTACTATTTATTAACTTACATACAGTAAGGTAGCATCTAATTTAAAATGACTAGTATTCATATTATTATTGAAATCGGGGAGCAACAATAATTTGAATTTATTGGACAGGTTTTATGGCTCCTACATTATATAATGTTTAAATATATTGCAGGTTAATTTTTTTTTGAGTTTTCACGGTTCTGTCTGCCCTATGCATTCCTGTTAAAGCAAGGAGGGGCCCACCAGTTTAAAGTTGGATGATTAAGGGGTCTCAGGGAGACTTAGTATGGTTATTTGTCTATTTTTGGTTGGTAGTACACAGCTCCTGGCTGGATCTTTGAACAGTCCTAGCTGTTTTTATTATTTCTAATAGGTCACTTCTAAACACAAGAGCATCTGGATTTCCGTGAAGACATTCGAGTTTTTATTAAAGCAGATATCAAAAAACCTCTTAGAATATTGCACAGCAGTTTGACTGCCTCATGAAGACATTTAATAACTAAATTGTAATTTAGTAAATGAATATATATTATTTATTTTCTTTTGCAAGTGAAAATGTAGGACCTTACTTAGTGCTACTTTGCTGGTCTTATATTACTACTTTGTACAGGGGAATGTACAAAGGATGTCTCCTGGTCCGTTTTGGTTGGCCCCAGTATAGCAAATATTCTACATCTTTTTGGGTTAAGGTATGTGTATTCTCATGTATATGAGTTTCTAGTAAAGACTGTTAAGTTTTCACAGAATCTGCTATATAAAATTCTGATTATATTGTAAAATATTTTTGGTTCATTTAAAATTGAAAATGAATAAAAATTTTGTAGTTATTCTGAATTACACTACTAGGTTTATTATGCATCATTATCATTCAATGCTCTTAACAGTATTGCAAAGAGATTGTATTTTTCCCAAAAATCTGCTATATAAAATTCTGTATTGTAAAATACTCTTGAATTTAATTGATCCTGAAGATGCAGGTACAAATTGTTTTTATCAATTACATAAAATTATTTTTATGAATTTGTAGGTATTCTGAATTACACTACTAGGTTTATTATAAATCATTGTCATTCAATACTCTTAACAGTATTGCAATGAGATTGTATTTTTCACAAATTCTGCTATATAAAATTATTTGTTGTAAAATATTCTTGGACTTAATTGATCCTAAAGATGCAGGTATAAATTGTTTTTATCAATTACATAAAATTATTTTTATGAATTACTTACATACATTTATTTATTTTTATTTTTTATAATTTACAGCACCAGGCTGATTATAAAAGTCATTCAATACTCTCAACAGTATTGCAATGAAATTGTTATTATTATTTTTAACATATTTAGCTATATAAAATTCTGACTGTGTTGCAAAATATTTTTGGACTCAATTGATCATGAAGATACTTACAAGCATTACGGGTGCCTTACCGCCTAGACGGCCCCAGGGTACCCAGGGAGGGTTTTTTATTCCCACCTTGTCATAGCCGATGGTATGAGTCTTACAGTACTGGACTCGTTACAGAAATCATTCAATACTCTGATTCAGTATCGCAATGATATATAAAAATGAACTTTTAATGTGAAAATTATTCTTACCTCTTAACAGTGAAGCAATGGCAAAATATCTAACCTTATACATTCCCAAAGAATGTCCCAGGTTACAAAAGTCATTCAATACTCTCATTCAGTATTGCAATGATATATAAAATTAAACTTTTAATGTAAAAAAACATTCTCAACTCTTAACAGTAAAGCAATGGCGAAATATCTAACCATATACATTCCCAAAGAATGTCCCAGGTTACAAAAATCATTCAATACTCAGATTTAGTATCGCAATGAAATAAAGTTTTTCTTTCTTTCTTTTCTTTCAATGATATATAACATTCTAAAGCAATGGCGAGATATCAAACCATATACATTGCCAATGAGTGTACAAGGTAACAATATGTATTTCTCAACAGCACAAAGTTGATTACATTAATAGTTGAGCGTTATGTATTTTCGATAGGATTTTAATAAGACAAATAGAAATTCACCTTTGGTTTCATGATCGCTTTGAGCGAACCATTTCTTCACCTTTTTAAAGAGTTTCCTTCATTTTTCATTTTCTTGTATTTGAAACTATTCTCATATTTTCTTTTTCCCATTTTTAATGCTGAAACACAACTTAAAATAACTAAATCAACTAGAAAAAAATAAAATATTATTTGTTAGATGCGACGCCAACTTGACATAAGAAACGAATGACACTTCAATGCGCGGGAGTGCAGAGCGACAGCGGAGGATGCGTTCCAAAACCTTTATTGCTTTTTAATTTACTTAAAACTTATGTGACGCCGCTAGCATCGAATCGATACTACATTATGAACTTCCATCGTCGAGGAGAGACTATGAGGTTATAATATAAACATATTTTCTATACCTATTAAGCACGGATCAAATATTTACTGTGGCGGGGCCACGAAGTATCACACAAGTTTCTCCGCTCAGTGTGAGGATTGCAGAAAAATTTCTTTGATAAATGTTGCTTCCTAGAAGTTGTAACAGTCTTCTTATGTCATCTCCGACAGGACGGTTCTCATTGTTGCCGTTGTTGTACATTTAATAATAATAATACTCGTATGTAGGACATTACGCACATATTGCCCTGGTGGTCACAAACTAAGCTTTAGGCTTGTACTACTATGTATAACAGAAACAAGGATGTAATACATATTATATTTTATAAAACACTCAGACCACGAAGAACAGTACAGAAAAATATATGAATATTATTATACCATGGGTGAGAAACGAACCCACAACCTCCGGATACAACGCCAAAGGAGCAAACAATAGTCTACGGAAATTGGTTATTCACTTGAGCCTATTAATTATTTTTGACTTATCCTTTTGTATATGGGGGCCAATAATATCTGTCCGCATCACAAATCTCGAGAACTATTCAAACTTACTCTCCTACTTTAGTAAAGTAGACCTATAGTTCTCGAAATTGTTGATAGTCCAGTAGGGTTTCGGTACCCTAATACCCAGGAAAATTATTTCATTAAATTTATTATTTTTATTCGTTCTTTAAGCCATTTTTACTCATTCAGATTTACTTACACCCTTTCTTATGCACACACATATTTTATAAGTACACATAAATCATCAAACACATCCATCCGAAACTAAATACTCAGGAGTCCAGTTAATGCTATTATATATAACAGTTATGGGACAAGTATTCTGCAATTGCACTAATAAGTCAATTTTGTATTTGATATATAATGTATTACAATAATCACGCTATTCGCAATCATATTACGGCATAAACTACAGTTATTCATGAAATTCAGCACATTATAAGTTATGCAATTTCCCAGAGGATTGTTCAGATTTCGGCGTCACCAAGTTAAGTAATTATTCGTCAATTTTAATGACGTTAGATAACAAAATTAGGATATAGATATTAAATTATAATTAATTAAATAATTACAAAATTAACAAAATTATATTGTCCTAGGGGAGGATAAAAGAATCCTTTTTATTATTAAATTTTAGTCAGATTGTTAACTAAGCTAAGCTATTAGCGCCTTTATTAATAATTTGAAATACCATTTAGGTACTTATTATATATTATATAATAATTAGATTAATAAAATGAGAGGTACGGTTGTTTGGGAGCTCTGTCGGTTGGATAGACATCGATAAATAAATAATATTTTAAAACTTTTTTCAACCCCGACTAAAGAAAAGGTGTTATAAGTTGGTCTAAATGACCGATATTTTAGCTGAAGCGTTCTTAGTTATGATTCAAGAAAAAATGTTTAGTCGTATGAATATCATAAGTTTTTTTCTAGCATCTGAATCTAAATGAGTAACCAAATAAAACAAAAAACAAACGCAAAGCATATTAAACAATTTAACTTATTATTATGTCAGCGTTTAGTCCACGACGTAAAATAAAATATAGTTTAGTAGAAAAGTGTCGTTATTTCTGGTACACATAATACAAACTTAGAGCTTAGATTGACCACAGCATGTGTGTAATGTGCTACAGTATTTTTGTTTTATTTATTGAAAAAATGTCTGAGAGATTTCGTATATTTATGACGATGATGAAAAATATAGTCTCAGTGGGAATGAGTTCACTGGGTATCATTTTTTTTTTTGGTTTTATTGAATTAGCCGCTAAACTTTAACATTTTCACTTAAACAGTTGTTCCCATAGTGAAAGTTGTTCATGTTCAAAGGTTACCTATGTAAAGCTATGTATGGAAGGTTTTTGTTACATGCTAATAATAGTCCTTCTGTAATAGTCTTTTATAAAACCTAATTAGTTTTTAATCAGCGAACTTACAAAACATAGAAGCCTAATTAACACTTTAAATTGTCCCCAAGAAAAAGTGAGACGCGGTCTATAGCTTTACCATAATTGTAAATATATTTTTTTGTTGTAGATTACCGATAAAGTTATTTTGGTGTCAAATACGAAAAAATAATTGGTACCAAAAAGCTGGCTAAGTAATTATTTTTGGCTCTAATATTATCCTAAATCCTACCTTGCTGTCAACTGTACTTATTTATTTTAGCTGCAATTGGTTTAGTCGTTAAGTAATTGCATTTAGAAATGCTTTTAGCGACTAATACTGTTTGATCTACCTTTAATTACTTCACTTAGGATAGCCCACCCACATCAAGGGTTCAAAATACTATATTACAACAATATTAGACAAATTATGTCATTAAGTATATACAAAGTATGTATGGGTTTTAATTAAATAATTTTATTTTTGATAGGCCAGAGGCTCTACTATGGGTTTTTGCTTCGTAGCAACGTAACGTTAATACGCGAGGACCAACCAAAAGGATATCTTTATGTTTGGTCATCATCATCATCATAATCAGTCACTGCTGGATATAAGTCTCTCCTATAGATTTCCAAAGGGACCGGTTGGAAGCGGCTTGCATCCAGCGAGTTCCTGCGGTCTTAATAAAGTCGGGCTTTTTATTAAAGCAATTTTATAGAATTAATGAGAATATTTTTTAATTTTCTTTTCGCACTACTACTACATCGAAAATCTACGGCAAAAAAAATACAGTAACACATATTGTAGTATTACAAAAATACAATATGTGTTACATACAATACAATACAATGTGTGTATATTATTTTTATGTAGATTTCAAATCTGCTATAAAAATAAAAGCCACTCTGGCCATAGTGCCCCTATTCGTTAGATACGACGATAACCGCAAACATAAACTTTGCTATTACGAGAGTATTCATGATTACTAACTATCTTAAAACTGGAAAGTAATACAAAGCAAAATTTCAAAGAATTCAACTAGCTATCAAAATTGTCGAGTTTAAAATAATTGTATTTATCTTCTATCATTTTGAATTTGGAAGACGACAAACTTTCAAATGCTTTTCAATTGCAGCTTTTATTGTTAAAAGTTGTTGGTAACCAGAAAACAATTTCGTTTTATTTCAAAAACTAAAACTGCAATTTTTGATAATAAATGATTATAGTTTTATCGTAAACATTATTTTAAGATTATCACAAATATTTTTCCGTATATTTTTTTATTTTTATTAAATGTACCCTAATCGTGAGACAAGACAAGACTTAGGTTTCCATCGGTGCATCTGCCAGTCGGTCTGTCTCGATTTATTTAAAATTAACCAACTAAACTTTTAAAAAGGATGAAATAAAGTTTTTTTTAGTTTTTGTTATATAATGGAAATTACACCCATATTGCTCTGGTCACAAACAAAGCTCTAGGTTTGTACTATGTGTACCAGAAACAACGATATAATACATATTATATTTTATGAATACCCAGACCATGACAAACTGTAAGTCAGAAAAACATACACTAATATGTTTTTGCCATTGGTGGGAATCGAACCCACGACCTCCGGATACAACGCCAAAGGCGCAAACACTAGTCTACGAATTACTGTTCTACAAATCAAATCTCCAAGGTTTGACTGGTAGAGAATATTAAGTCCGGAATTAAGTCCGCTTTTGCGCTCTTTTTTTTTAATAAAGTTAAAAAAAATATGGGCATGTGACTATGTATCCATCTGGTGGTAGTAGGTAGACCTGTGTATGGGGTCGATTAAAACATTGTTGTTTAACAAAATTGATCGCTCCAACTATGCAGGCTTAAAGGATGCGGTTATGAAATGGGCGGCGACCAAGGCTAATTTACATTACGAGTCTATTTACTACCCGCTTTTTAAGTGTATCCTGAAAAAGAATACTACCATATCGACAAGAAATCGAGTCTCAGAATTATATATATAATATAATAATTATATATAATATAAGTATATATAATATTTTGGGTATAGTAAACTAAATATTTAATTAAAGTTGCATAACATCCTGAATGAGAAATTTTGGGAACAGAGAGACTGCTTTTGCATTTCCCAAAATAACCCACGTGGAATGTTTTTGCAGGCTTTTATTGGAATACGTATTTTTTTTATTTGAGCATGGCATTTTACTTTGTAACTATTTATTCTGGTACTTATTTTTTCTGTGCTACTGGTAAGATTTTTTAAATAACTTTTATTTTATTGCAATAACAAACCACAATTAAAATTGGCGGTTACCGACTAAACTATTGAACCGTTTTAGAAGTGGGATGGCAAATTTATCCTTAGGTAAACATAGGCTATATTAAATCTTCGAAGTTTTAGTTGTTTTTAAAACTTGGAATAAATTTTTTATTTCAGATTAAAATTCTTACCATTTCAGAGCCATGCGGACTGCGTCTTAGTATATATATTATAAATAAGTGAATTTATTCATTACTTCAGTGTAAGGGTATATTTTTATAATCTGAGGCTCTAGCGGTCTGTCTTTAGTTAGTTCCTATTTTCGCCACTTCAGAGATAATTTTGGTCTGCACATTATAATAATGACTAATCTCCCGAAAATCTATGGTACCAGAGGCTCTACCATGGGTTTGCGCATTGTAGCACCGTAACGTATTTGTTTACGTAGGTATAAGTGAACAACAACCAATAGGATCGCTTTATTCAATCCTGTTACCAAAAATAAAGCGGCCCTATTGGTTATTGCTCACGTATACGTAAACAAATACGTTACGTTGCTACAATGCGAAAACCCATGGTAGAGCCTCTGGTACCATAGATTTTCGGGAGATTAGTCATTATTATAATGTGCAGACCAAAATTATCTCTGAAGTGGCGAAAATAGGAACTAACTAAAGAAAGACCGCTATGTTGAAATTAGGGTTGTTATAGATGTTATAGAGCTCCATATCCGTAACCGAAACTATCGGATATCCAAAATAAAAAACTATCCGTAACTGTAACCGAATCCGATATAAAAGTTTCGGATAGGGTAAATAGACAAGTGGCAAGGGTGGATAGACCTTTAGACAATTGTCGTGGTCTAAATTGTGAGTTTAGTATAAAAGTGTAAACGTTTTTTTTTTAATTTAAGAATAAATTTAAAAAAATCACAATCAACAACACTCAGATTAATAATAATAAATTAATCTAAGCAACAACATAATAATTTAAATATTCATTAAATGCAAACCTACATAATATGTTAGCATTTTTTTATTAAACCGAAATATTCAATTGAATTAATTATTAAATTATTGACAACAATTGATAATAAATTTAAACATAAATAAATTAAAATACACAATATAATTCAGCATGCAAAAACACCTACATTACGTTAGTAATATAAATCCTAGATTATTAAGTATATATACATAAAAATATACATATACACATAAATATATTCATAAATATAAATAAATAAATATATATGTATTGGTCCAAGTTTACACAAGAGGCGTGGTATAAAGAAGGTCTCTCACACATTTTTGGTACCGAGAGAAACGAGGATTAAATATGTCCAAGGCCTCATTTGTGGCAGATATCTCATTATACAGTCGGCACATTCTCACGACAGGATTGAAAAATGATGTGTTGTTTCTGTAGGTGTTAAGATTAAAAACTCTCTGAATCCTATCACGAGCCCTATGTCGAGTATTGAAAGTTATTCCGGATATAAGACCAGGCGAGTCGATAGCAGAGTGAACAATCTTATGAAGGCAAGCGAGATGGCTGTATGTCCGACGGCATTCGAGTGATACCAAAGAAAATCTACTTAACTTTTCTTCATAAGACCCAGTCGCACGACCCAACCCACCTCTGTAACAGAGATGTTAATACAACGTTTTTGAACACGTTCTATGTGATGGCTATGAACATCATTGTTCAGTTTACTCGTTAAAAAATATATTTTTGAAAATGACAGAGAATACTTTGAAGTTTGTATTCTTTTGGCATGTGTCACAGTACATAAAATTCTTTGTAAAAATACTTCTAGTTTGTCCATATTATAGTTATATTGTGTTAAATAACGTTTTATTTAGCGAAAAATCACCCCAGAACCTACAACAAACCTTTATAGGACCTACAAACCTGGTCATTTGGCGACCGTGCATTTTCAGGGATTTTCAGGGAGGTTTAGTCTTATAACTATATCATGGATGTACTTCGAAACTCTCGAAAAATATATAGAAGTGGATTTACGAAGGTAGCTAATAAAGTCGAGGAGTTGTGCAATGTACCCGCTTATGATGTGGTGGAGCTACGTGCAGCTTATGAACTACTTACCGGGAAGGCGGAGCTTTTATTCGCATGTGACGAAAAGATCCGACAACTTTGGGCTGAAAGCGGGACACCAGAAGAAGAAATTTTAGAAGAATCAGAGGTAACCGATAATATCGAGCTAAAATGGTTCAGAATTAAAGGTAAAGTACAAAATTTACTAAATAATAAAAGCTCAGATTCTATTCTTAATTCTTCTGGAATATCACACATAAACCAGGCTTCACAGCATAATCAGTCCCATAATATTTATGTGGAGACTGAGAATATGCCTACTACTATTAAAAGGCAGTTTCAATTACCTAAGATTGAACTTAAGAAGTTTGATGGCAACATTAAGAACTGGCTATCATTCTGGGGCCAATTTAAAAAGATTGATAACGATTCTGCTTTGGACGATGATGACAAGTTCCAATATTTGTACCAAGCAACTGAACCAGGGACTTGCGCTCGTGAACCAATAGAAAGCTTTCCACCTAGCGGTGCTAATTATAACAAAGCTATCACACAATTAAAGTCGCGATTCGCTCGAGACAATCTCTTGATACAGAACTATGTGAGGGAACTTTTAGATTTGGTTTTATCTCGATCAAGGGATCACGTAAAGATGGATTTGCGTATACTTTACGATAAATTAAACACACAGCTTCGAGCATTGGAAACGTTTGGGGTGACCAGCGATAAGTATGCGGTGATGCTGTTCCCGTTAGTCGAGTCGGCGATTCCTGAAGAAACGCTCCGAGTATGGGAGAGAACGCGCACAGCTCGTGAAGGCGATGATCAGCTAAGTACTTTACTTAATTTTTTGAAGTTAGAAGTGGAATGCGAGGAGAGGATTCAGATGGCAAAAAGAAGTTTAAATGAAAGTACTAGTGTGAGGGAACCGACCGCTACTTGTATGTTGTCAACAAATAATAAAAAGGAGAAATCTATTAAAAAAGTTGATAGCAAGCATGATGTTAATTTATGTATTTGGTGTGACAAGTCATCACATAACAGTGCTCAATGCTTTAAGATAAATAAAATGACTTTAAAGCAGAAAACAGAGTATATTAAAAATAAAAAAGGTTGCATTATTTGCATAAAACTAGGGCACACAGCCAAGATTTGTAAATCATTTCCTAAATGTTTACTGTGTTCAAAAAGACACAATGTGTTTATGTGCCCACAATTACCTACGAAACCTGAAGGCGAGACATCGAGAACTAACGAAAATAACGAAGTATTATTGTGTCAAAGTGCTACAACATTATTACATACTATTATTTTGCAGGTCAAATACAATAACAATGTAATGACGGTGCGCGCACTATTCGACAGCGGGTCTCAACGATCGTACATATCAAAACGCCTGATTAAAAAACTCAACTTAAAAACCGTGAGTAAGGAGAGCGTACGTCACTGTTTATTCGGCGGGATCGCGACGGAAGTCGAACAACATAGTTTATACGAATTTGAGGTACAAGATTTATTCGGTAAGTTCAAATTTAATATTACAGCTTTAGATAAAAACAAAATTTGCGGATATTTACCACGTTTACTAGACATTAATATTTTACAGCGATTAAATAATTTTAATATAAACCTTAGCGATTGTAACAATAGTATTTCGGACGTTGACTTATTGATAGGTGCGGATTATTCGGGATTTTTATTTACTGGGGATATTATACAAGTTAACGATGAATTGGTAGCCATGAAGTCCAAATTAGGGTGGGTAATTCAGGGTAGAATTAACCAAGCATGCGCTTCCACCATCGTCAACACCTCGACCTGTCTTATGGATATTTCTGATTTGTGGGAATTGGAGACAATAGGTATAAAGGATCCCGCGCAAACTAAAAATAACGAAACTTTACAACGTGAGCTAATGAATTACTATAAGGATACAATTAAGATTAATACAGAGGGTCGCTACGAAGTGTATTTACCGTGGAAAGAGCATATTACACTTATGAATAATAAGGATATGGCGTACAAACGTCTCATTTCTACTACCAAAAGGTTAGTACAAAATAATTTATTTAATAACTACAATGAAGCGTTCAATGAGTGGCTACAATGTGGTATAATAGAGAAAGTTCACGGCGATGTCGACGGACATTACTTACCGCACCATGCCGTAGTCAAGGAAGCGAGCCTGACAACTAGAGTCCGGCCCGTGTTCGACGCATCGGCGAGAGATCGAAATGGTCAATCACTCAACTCTTGTCTAGAGAAGGGTATCAACTTTATAGAAATTATACCTAAATTATTATTAGAATTTAGGAAACACCCTGTTGGTATTACCTCAGACATAAGGAAGGCTTTTCTTCAAATAAGTATTAATACTAACCATCGTAAGTACCTACAGTTCTTATGGTGGAAGGACGAAGAACGTAATGAACTAGTTACATACCGCCACTGTAGAGTCGTCTTCGGTGTCACGTCGAGTCCATTTTTGCTAGCCACAACCATTCAGCATCACCTACAAAATGTACCTGAAAACTTAAAACCTACGGCAGATAAATTATTTCGTTCATTTTATGTCGATAACTGTGTAACGAGCTGCGAGAGTGTAGAGTCGGCTAACACTTTTATTGACCAATCGAAACAAATAATGTCTACTGCGAAAATGGATTTAAGAGGCTGGGTGACGGGTCCATCGCTCGAAGAAGAGACGGTGAATATACTAGGCTTACAATGGAATACCAAGACTGACATTATGTATATAAATACGGGACAATTATCCTACAATGGTGAGACTATTACTAAACGATTGGTATTGTCATACGCGCAGCGGATTTTCGACCCAGTCGGGTATACCAGTCCGGTTAGCTTAGTACCTAAACTATTATTACAAAAACTATGGCAACTTAAACTAGAATGGGATGTAGAGATACCTAAAAATATTAAAAATAAATTTATACAATGGTTAGATAAATTAAATATACTGACAGAAATTTACTTACCACGACGCGTTACGCGAGAACCTATAAATAAATGTAAGTTGTCCATACATACCTTTTGCGATGCTAGCGGAAGTGCCTACGCCGCCTGCGTATACCTACGTAGTCAGTACGAAGACAAAGTGACTGTAGAGTTGCTATCGGCGAGGACAAGAGTGGCTCCAGCGAAAATGTGCACAACGAACGATGTCGAGATATCGATGCCACGTCTGGAGTTACTCGCAGCTGTCATTGCAGTGCGTTTATACGCACAAGTTATACAATCTTTTGACTTTGAATATAAATCCTATTTTTGGTCGGATTCCAGTGTCACACTAACGTGGATCAAAACTGATGGAGATTGGCCAGTTTTCGTGAAGAACAGGGTGAAAGAAATTCGAAGTACGAGTCACCCAAACGATTGGCATCATATCCGCGGTACTTTAAACCCTGCGGACCTTCCGTCTCGGGGTTGTAACGCCGATATACTCAGAGATACACGGTGGTGGCAAGGGCCGTCATGGCTGAATTTAGAATCAAAGGATTGGCCAATATCTGATATATCTTACTCTATAGTTTCTAAGGATAATTCTTTACTTGTAAATACATTAGATAATTTTTCTACAAATTTATTATATTTTTCTAATTATAACAAAATCATCAGAATGGTTGCGTGGATATACAGGTTTGTTCATAATTGTAAAAATAAAATGAAATTATTGAAGGGTGATTTAAGTTTACAAGAAATCAAGTCAGCTGAGAACAAATTATTTTTATTAATTCAAAAAGAGGCTTATTCAGATATAAACCAAATAAAAAACTTAAAAACTTGTATTAGCTCTGAAGGGTTAATTAGAGTGGCTACAAAGTTAAGATTGGATAGTGAGCCCGAAAGTTTCATATTACCTGTATTATTGCCGGGAAAACATACAATTATTCAGAGGTTGGTGTTGTATGAACATAAGAAGCTTTATCATGCCGGGACTCAAACTCTTTTAGCCAATTTGAGACAGACCTTGTGGATTACTGGCGTACGACTGTTAGTAAAGAATGTATCTAAACATTGTGTTGTATGTAGGAGGCACAATGCCAAACCATACAACACACCGCTGACAACATTACCACACGATCGGACGAAGGACGGAAAACCGTTCGAGATCACCGGCGTTGACTTAGCGGGACCTCTGGTGCTAAGAACTGATAATAAAGTCTGGATAGTATTGTTCACATGCGCCATCTATCGAGCAATACATCTAGAATTAACAACATCCTTATCAACTGAAGACTTTTTGCTTGCTTTTAGAAGATTCACGTCGCGACGTGGAAGAGTTAGTGTTGTTTATTCAGACAATGGAACTAATTTTGTCGGCGTCAAGAATTTGCTGAAAGAAATTGATTGGGCCAAAGTTACGCAATATGCGAATATCCAAAAGATAGAGTGGAAGTTGATACCTCCCGGATCGCCCTGGTGGGGGGGATGGTGGGAGCGTATGATCGGTATGGTTAAAGATATGCTAAAAAGAATGTTAGGAAAAGCGAGCCTTACATTACAAGAGTTAAGTACCTTATTATGCGAGTGTGAGGCTATTATAAATTCGCGTCCATTAACTTACGTTGCAGATGATTTTAATACACCGATTCAACCGATAACACCCGCGAATTTTCTACAACCCTTGCCATGTTCTGACTTGTCAGATTTTAATCATATCGATTCAGAAAGGTTAAATATTAGGCTTCGATATTTAGCTAATCTACGTCGCGATTTTAGAGAACGATTTCGAAATGAATATCTCGCGATGTTAGTGTTAAAAGGTAGGAATAATCAAAATAATATAAAAGTAGGGGATATCGTGTTAATAGAAAATCAACAAAAAAGAGTGCACTGGCCTCTCGCCGTTGTAACTAAATTATATGATAGTTTTGACGGGAACCATAGAGTTGCAAAACTTAAGTTAGGACTTTCTTCTAAAGAAATAACGCGGCCGGTTAAGAAACTCTACAATCTAGAAGTTTCAGCTCGTACTGAGTTTTTGCCTGATAATGCTGAAATTAGGACACGTTCTGGTCGATTAGTGCGTGCACCTAATAGATTCTAAATATTTTTTTTTTGTACAATATTTTTATTGTATTTTATTACCTTGTATACTTACTTATTATTATTTTGTGAACGGAACTTAATTATTATTTTTTATTTTCCTTTCTTTAAGTTGGGAGGATGTTCAGTTTACTCGTTAAAAAATATATTTTTGAAAATGACAGAGAATACTTTGAAGTTTGTATTCTTTTGGCATGTGTCACAGTACATAAAATTCTTTGTAAAAATACTTCTAGTTTGTCCATATTATAGTTATATTGTGTTAAATAACGTTTTATTTAGCGAAAAATCACCCCAGAACCTACAACAAACCTTTATAGGACCTACAAACCTGGTCAATCATATATAGGTGACCAAATTACAAAGTTGTATTCTAGTATACTTCTTACCAGGGAACAATACAGAAATTTAAGTATAATAGTAATAGTATAAGTATAATATTAAGTATATAGTACAACAACTCTTCATTCAACTACTCATCACACAAATTGTTCTGGTCACAAACTTGGCTATAAGCTTGTACTATGTGTACTACCAGAAACAACGGTAATAATATTATATTTTATAAACCCAGAGACCATAGAAAACGGCATAAAAAAACTAATATTGTTTTTACTATGAGGGGGAATAAAACCCACGACCTCCGGATACAACAGTAATGGCGTACCTAACTATAAGACCACAGGGATGGTCGTAATAGCGGGTGAATAACTATTTTTTTTAAACACTTATTAATTATAGATACTTTGGGCCTTAGTAACACTACTAAAGTAGGCTTTGTCTCTATTTTTTTCATCAAAAATTAATATGCCTAAAAGAGACCTAACCTATTTTAACAAAAGTGTTCTTCAAGAACTCAATAAGTTTTAATGAGTAGACCGTTGTTAATCTTAAGAATAACCTATAGTTATTAATATTATTATTTTTCTTTAGAACATATCTCACATATTGTCCTGCTGATCATAAACTAAACTTGTACTCTGTGTACCTGAAACAACGATAGGTACTAATAAATATCATATTTTATAAATACCCAGATCTACTAAAAAATGAAAAAAGTACTAATATTGCCTTGCCTTGAGTGGAATACTACGCCAACATCGTAACTAGGCCGCAGAGGCGGGTCTGGTTTATTCACAGAAAATATTATTTAATGCAGAATTACGTTTTTGTGGTGAAAATCCTTAGAAAAAAGCTAAAAGACTGTTTTACTGAAAACGAAAAAAGGCATTGCGCCTACAATTTTTTTTTGTATTACGTATTAACTAAGGAGATAAGACAGCCTTATTGCATATCAAACCTACGGCATCTGGTTCGATCCATATATATGGCTTAATGATCCGGTGGCCTATAAATGTCGATTAAACATTTAAAATTAGCATTTATCACAGAGTATGTGTATTTTGTAAAGTAATTTAAAAACTTAATTGTATATGTACTTACCTATTTTTTTAACAAGGAAAAGAGAGAAAATCCTGAGAAAATGTTAATAAATTTTGCAGCAATAACTAAACGCAAAACGTTTACCAAACTCATTTTTTTTATCTGTCTCGTTCGCACTCATTCAAATCTAGATAATACGGAAAAGAAATAAATAGCTACTTTTTGTTCTGACTATTTGTTTTTCGTTTGTAAGGCGAACGGTTTCCTTATTATTCATATGTCCATGGTTTTCACAGATTGTTGCTGTTCATAGACAATCTTTTTAAGACGTTTATTATATAAATATACCTATACTACTATAGAGTAGTAAACGTTAAGATTTGTGAGTCAAAAATCTAAACGAATCTCAAAAATACGTCACAAAACTTGACGTATTTTCAAAGCGATTTCTTATCGCATGTGTAATTCCTCATCCTTAATAATAAAAATAAGGTTTTCGGCGAAATTCCACATTAAAAACAAATACTATAATTACCTTTTATTTTAGTAAGATTTATAACATAATCTATTGCGAGTATTTGCATTCTGAAACATACGTCACTGAATTTACACGGGTGACTGCCATTCTTAAATTCTTGGTCAACCACTGTACTATCTGTAAAACTCGACATACCTATACTACAATACGGCCTTATCGAACCTGCGACATCCAAATCGATGCAGTTGCTTAGTGGTTCTATCCCACACTGTACATCATATACATCTATATATGTTTGTTTCCCTTACAGTAAAGTAAATATTGAAGTGATATTCTGTATTCCATTTATTTGCTAGTATAAAAAAGTGAAAACAACAAAACCTGATTTCAATTTTAGATAGGTAGGTAAGTCATAAATTCTATGCAACACAAAAATGTTTCATGCATCCGCCCAAAACCGTATATACTGTATTGTAGGTAACCTATTTTTTGCAAAAAACTAGGTTTCAGGTTATATAAATGGATACTTGTATTTACAGAATAAAAATGTAAGAATGAAATTCTTGGTTTTATTTATTTATAAAAATTTTTTCTTAAAACAATATTTTTTCTCAAATATTTTTTTTTCTTGAAATAAATAAATATGCCGACCGACCGGACTAGTTACCAGTGCGCCCACAAGATGTAAAATCCGCCAAGTGACCATTCATGTTTCTAGCATCGATTTCTTGTCGAGGTAGATAGTAGTCTCTCCTTTCTCGAAATGTATTTATGCATTTTTATAAATTCCTTTTTATAGGATAATCTTATATTAAATTTTTTAAAGATAAAATGCAATGAAAAAAATCCTGGTGGCGGGACTCGAACCCACGAACCTCGCTATCGCGGCAAGGCGCTCAACCGCTGACTGGAACCTGGTTGGCTCAGCGGTTGAGCGCCTTGCCGCGATAGCGAGGTTCGTGGGTTCGAGTCCCGCCACCAGGATTTTTTTATTGCATTTTATCTTTCTCGAAATGCAAACACGTCTATTATTTCGTACCGGATTCATTTAGCCGGCATAGTGGGATTGATCAATATTGTTGAAACAATGTATTGATTGACCCCGATCATGGATTTTGGAGGTCCGCTTACTCTCCACCCTTAATAAAAAAAGCGATACAAAACTTTGTACTTAACAAAGAGTCACGTTTTAGAGTAAATAATAAAATGATGTCGGGAGAAAGTTTTTTTGGTTGAAATTTCAGGTTTTACGAGAAACGTGTTGTCGCAGATAGCTCTTTGTATGAATATGCATGGCGGTTACACATTGTAGGTGAGACTTATTAAATTTGTGATGAATTATGAACCAAAAAAGACCGAAATTACCTTTTAGCAGTTGCCATGACAACGGACATACAAAATACTCTCCTGACATTTTTTTTATTCAGAAAAGATACATCAACGGCGCACATATTTCAACATTGGTTTGATTAATATTAATATATATTAAAGTTTGAGATATATAATACATTTTCAAAGGTATTATACTTAATTTTAAATTAACTATAAGTCTAATATATATACACACATACAGACAAACACATACACAATATAAACATTCATTTATAAGGAAGGAAACAGACAGCATGCCCCACCATCATTATTTTTAGCAAACCAAATCAATGAAACCAAAATAGATTATATATACCTACCCAAAAAGATCTTTAACAAAAAGCAACTGTAATATTATATAATTTGTTTAACAACCAACACGCTAAGCTGTCGGTCCCAGTTTCGCTATACCAACTTGTGAAACTGTTTATAGATGGGTTTTGAGTCTATTCAAACATCGCGATGAGCTAGCCACTTGTTCGGTGTAGACTCATCGACTCCATCAGCAACGATGAGGTGGGATTAAAAACCACTCCGCTGGGTACAACTAAGGAGTTTTACAGCACTGCAAATGTTCCCGGGTCAGAAAAATCTTGAAAAAAAAAAAAGTCAAATTAATGGACGCAAATTCCTACAGCTGGTAATTATTGAAAGTTGTAATACAGTTTAGGCTGATTTTTTTATTTTATAAATTTGTTACGTAATGAATATTTTTAATTATAAATATTCTTCAAGTGGCCTGAATAAATATATCAGGCATATTTGTGTTTTTTTATACCTATAGCATTTTATACATATCACATTTTCTTTAAATTGTAGCATCTCTTGATTGAAAACTTTTCTGGATCATTTCTGTCCTGTTCTGTTCCGTTCCGTTCTATTCTATATTATTTACCGTCAGGTGTATACATATATGTATTGCTCTAATTAATAATAATAAATGTCTATGGGATTTGAAATCATTGTCCCTTATGATTAAAAACACAGGCAAAATTTGTCTCTATACAAATCGCACTTTAGTTTTTATTTTAAAAGTTTGCATAATTTATACCAACAGATGAAAATTTTGTACGTCTTTTATAATACTAAAAATAACGTCTAAACTTTTTGATCCCGTAGTAACAATCTTGTAGAGTTTGCAGGAAAGAAAATTTATGAAACATTTTATTTAAAATAAAGAAGTATAGGTAAATATTACTTACCCAGTCCTAATTGTATATTAGTTTTCATATAAAATTCTGTAAACTATTAAAATAAAAACTAAAGTGCGATATGTATAGAAACAAATGTTGCCTGTGTTCTTGAGGTCCAAGATCCCGGATGAGAATGAGAACTGTGTAATGTTGGAAATGATTTATGTTGTTAACCCGTGAGAAGGCGCGCCTAATTTTCTTACACGAGTAGGCGCGCGCGAGCAAATTGCTCACACTATCATAAATGTTTATATTTTTAATGTTTCTATATTTATATATGATTCTGGCAACGGAATAATCCTCTTTCTTTTGATCTACAACATCTACGCCTCCTTTTGTGGAATTGTAAAATATTACAATCTCAGGTTAGCTTCACTTCCAGTTTCTTGGTCTATAGCGTCGTCATTGTGAAGTGTTGATAGCATATGGACAATCTTCTTTGTTTTTTTCTTTGGCACATATGATAAGATTATCTTATCTTCACCGAAACCATAAATTGTACTTGGCATTGGCCTATTGACAAAAAAGAAGACGGAATCTCTTTTTTATTTTTTCGCAGTGTTCCCACCGCAGTTGTTGTGTAGGTGTTTTTCAGTTCATCAAACAACTGTATGGATGTAAAATAATTGTCCATAGTTAGATTTTAACATATAAAAATCAAACAAATGAAATAATATGGTAGAAATAACAATCTAACTTTTTTAAACCACAAAAATAAATACTTACACGGATGGGCGCGTGATGAGCAAATTGCCGCACGTTGGTACACGGCCTCCACAAACGCCTTGCTGCGCGGTCGTAACGCCACTGAGCGGATCGAGAATTCCGTCAGGGGAGAGGGGGTGAATATTTAGGAAGGTACTTAAGTGCTTGAATTGGTGTGGCAAGTGAAAGACAAAAAAAATTTGAATTAAATTTTTGTGTGAGCAAATTGATTATAGCGCGCCTTCTCACGGGTTAAAGCCATTATTGTGTCGCGATGCCAAACCTCCGCCTCGCTAGCATTTGTCTAGCAGACAGCTGGAGACACGTCATGCTTCATTCTTGATTAATGACAAATAAATACCAGACCCTTATTTGGAGGCTCTACTGTAAGTTTTTTTCTATCTATTAGTTAAATTACAAATGTTAGTATCTACTAGGATTGTTTGAGGGTACCCCGAAGACTGTTATATTTATTATATTGAATATTATTGTGCAAAAGTGTACCTAAGTACTAATTTTGAAGAATAAGTATTCGTATACCTACTATAATTAAGTGTGAGAAGTGTACCATTTACGCAGTGATCTCGGTGTTTGTGTTATCTCAAATAATCCCATAATCTTCAGTAAAGTGGCGGTACCCATTTTACTATTGATTATTTTTCCTCATTCACTTGATATTGGCAAGACTATACCGTATGCTATCATACGGTCATGTCGTCATTCCTTTTTCTACCCTAGTCCTTTCCATCCTATTATGCCACTTTTACTTTATACCCGCTTTTTAAATCTACCCGCTACCACCCGCACGATATTGGCAAAATTACGCATTTACGGCGTAGAGGCCACAAACAAAAGAAGAAGAAGTAGTCTACTAAGTACCGTAACTACCACCCCAGATACCTATAAAAATCTTACAAATTGTAGGTACTGCTATTATATAATAAATATTAATATTTTTTAAGAAAAAATATATAATAATAACATATAACATATTTTACACATATTGCCCCTAAACCAGATTTATATCTATGCCCTGAACACGAACTAAGTTCTAGGCTTATACTATGTGTACCAAAACCAACGATACTAATACATAATACACATAAGCTTGCACATAGTAACTATATATATATATATATATATATATAGTAATACTGCAAAGCAATGTACAAGCTGAGAGCCCAATTCAAAATAATAAAAAATAAAAAATTATAATAGCTTATAAATTTATATTATAAATATATTTTTTTCTTTAATAAACGTGTATAGAATTATACGAGAGTATATTATTATATAGAATTATGCTATATTTTATAAACATTCAGACTATGCTTATCTGTAGAGAAAAACGTAAACGTTTTTACATGAGCGGGAATCGAACCACGACCTCCGACATCAACAACACTAAAGCACAGAGCAGTGGCGGTTCATTGCCCAAAACCATCAAAATTTATGGAAATTCTACAAATGTCTAAACGGCTACAGAAAGGCAGATCTGCTGCGTATTAAACGAATACGTTTTGTTATAATATAGGGCATTTATAAGTAATATACGTGGTGGCCGAGTTGGTTAGACCTTGGATTTAAAAACACTAAGGTCCCTGGTTCGAATCCCGGTGTGTACCAACTTGTGAAACTGTTTATAGATGGGTTATTGAGTCTATACAAAACATCGCGACGACCTTGCCACTTGTTCGGTGTAGACTCATACCATCGGCTACGACGAGGTGGAATTAAAAACCCCTCCGCTGGGTACCCTAAGGCCCGTCTGGGCGGTCTCGGGCGCCGTAAGGCACCCGTGATGATATATATATATATTTATAAGTAATAGTTCTGAAAAAAAAATCCTAAATGGAACAAAACCTGGATCTATCCCTGCCACAAAGTTGGCAGATATTATAGATATAGATCCATATTATATTTGCGGTTGGGTAGAGAGATACTGAATGTAGTAGAGATAATATGAATTATGTTGATATTAAAAAAGGTCGCTTTATACATTTATGTCCCCTTGAGAGCTTTCATAATAACGTAACCAGACAACTATGAAAGGTTTTCTATAAATAATATTATTGATACTGGGTCGAATTTGCATTATGAATCTATTTTAATATCAAATCATACACCTGTTTTGTAAACGCACCCTGAAAGGGACTACCACTTCGTCAAGAAATCAATGCAGTGGTCTCCCGAAAACCAATTGAACCTACAGAAAAAACCGAAACATTACTAAGTCACTTGACGGTTTTTGCATCTGTATAGGCGGTGGATCTGTGTAACGAGAACGGGTTATAGAGGCCTTCCTACCCCCTGAAGCTAAAGTCGGTTACCTGAGACTCTACCATATGTTTTGCTTCGTATTAACATCACGTTTCAATACGAAGCAACTAATGGTAGAGCTTCTGTACACTTAATAATCAGAAGTTACCTGTAAGGCTATTGTTAGAAGTTTAATTTGGAAGTTGAGTCCTTAACATACAAAGGACATTGCATTCGTAATCGCGAACTCCGTGTTCACACACAATAATACTCGATTACTATTTGTCGTAGAATTTAATTAATATTTTTATGGGTGATTGTATTTATTAATCTTTCTGTGTTGGGTATTTTATTTCAAATCGGAAAAACTTTTTTATATTTTAATACAAAAATATTTATTACCCATAACAGATAGATTTTTGCGTATAATTACCAACATAAAAATAAAATTGAACCTAGACTAACAGCCAAGTTGTAATATTGGAAGTACGTTTGTATGAGCATCAAGTCGACTACACATACGGTGCCTTACGGCGCCCGAGACCGTCTAGAATCCCACCTCGTCGTAGGCGATGGTATGAGTCTAAACCGAACAAGTGGCTAGCTCGTCGCGATGTTTTGGATAGACTCAATAAGCCATCTAAAAACAGTTTCTCAAGTTGGTATAGTGAAACCGGGACCAACAGCTTAACGTGCTCCCCGAGTCACTATAGTGCTGTTGTCAAACAAATGTACATAAATTTCTAAATTAAAATCTCATTGGTACACACCGGGATTCGAACCAGGCACCTAAGTGCTTTTAAGTCTAAGGACTAACCAACTCGGCCACCACGTATATAAGTCGACTACAGAGCCCTTAAATTTTACCTTTTGACGAAGTTGGTTTTTAATTTTATAAATTCGGCTAGCGAATCTCGCAGCCACGCTACCGTTGGAAACAGATAATGCCCCTCAGGCTCCCTGTATTAGTTAGTCAAAGAAAAAAAAATTCTAAAGCTGTCATTGTTTTTAACTTTGAGAGTTTTTCTGGGGACTGTTGCAATGATTTATTTACTGTGAAAGCGTCGTCTCTCCTTTTAGATTTTTAAGTTTTAGTTGTTTAAGAGCTGTCGGCTGTATGGTGGAGGGGTAGCCAAACGTAAGGGCTGAGTAGGTACACCTATTTAGTATTGAATTTTTAAAGATAAAAATGCAATGAAAAAATTCCTGGTGGCGGGACTCGAACCCACGAACCTCGCTATCGCGGCAAGGCGCTCAACCGCTGAGCCAACCAGGTTCCAGTCGGCCCTCACAAGAATACTTCTCAAGGAGGACTCAAAAAGTATTCATAAATACTTTTTGAGTCCTCCTTGAGAAGTGTTCTTCGAGGACTCAAAAAGTATTTATGAATACTGTTAATAAATAATAATAATATACTAATAGGTATGTAGGACAATTTACACATATTGCTTTGGTTACAAAATAAGCTCTAGGCTTGTACTATGTGTACCATAAGCAACCATATAATACTTATTATATTTTATAAACACCCAGACGATGACAAACTATGCAGAAAAAGCGTTATAATATTTTGTTGCCATGGGTGGGAATCGAACCCACGACGGATACAACGCCAAAGACGCAAGACCTCTAGTCAACAGAGGCTGTAAATGGTTACTAACCCTACGAGTATCTGTTTTTTGATTACCTACCAACATTTCTATATGACGAGCATTTGGTAACAAATAACTTAATTATAATGTTCCCTAAGTATGTGTGTAAGCTAAAAAGGTTCCAAAGTTCCTGAAACTTCAGTCGAAGGGTAACGAAAGCATTTCAGGTGATTACAACTCATTAAAAGTTTCCTGAAAACAGAAACAGCTATACTTGTTTAGATTTCTCGTTAACGTAATTTTGTGTAGCTTAAAGCTTTGGAAGGCAGCTTAATTTATACGTTATTCGTATAACTTATTCATAATGGTGACGCCTAATTTAGTTCTTTACTCCCTTAGTGGGATCTCAATGAAGGACAGCTTATAAAAATAATTTGTAGATACATTTGAAGCTACTGAGATCATACAACAAAAAGTAATTAAAAAATACCTAAACTAAAGTTTTTTCTTTATACTCGTAATTGTAATACATGATTAACTCTCAAAATTTTCCAAAAATTTCTTGGTAAGTAACGTCGAAATATTTTTTTTTAAAATCTAATATAATAAAGAGGTAAAGTTTGTGAGTTTATGAACTTGTAGGGGGTAATCTCTGGATCTACTGAACCGATTTAGAAAATTATTTTAGTGGTGGATAGCCCATTTATCTAGGAGGGCTAAAGTTATCACACTACTACCAATAGGAGTAGAGCATCAAAGAAAAATGTTAGGAAAACGGGGAAATTCTGTTCCTTTTGAGAGCTTCCGTTTCGTGCGCTGCGTAAACGGTTAAAGTTACGCTTGCGTGGGTCAGCTAGTATTTAATATTTTTAAAACTATAGTTGCATTCAATTCCAATAAATAAAGCACACATTTTTAAATTACAAGTTCCCTTTATATAAAAATACTGGCATCATAATTCCAACGAAAGAAGTTTCCATCACCTACCATAATAGGGAAATTAATGGAGAGAAAATGCTGTGAAGAAATAGTGTGGAGGGTAAACTCTACTTGGTTGTAAAATATGTTCGCTACTGTACTTTGGGTCTAACGATAAAGGCGAGTTATTAAATATAACATGCCATTAATTAATAAGTAAGTGTGAGTCTTTTCTTTTGGTGGTACTCTTATGCAAGGGCCATGAAATTAAAACATCGCACGACAATTTATGTTCGCTTATAGCGATAGATACGGATGAAAATAGCTTTACCCCTTTTTCAATAAAAAAAATGTAAACCGTTGAAGTTAATAAGGTGTCCCATTTATTTCTTACCAATGAAAATCATCTTTGAATGGAATGAGACAGTGGCGGATTTACAGATTTTCCGCCAGTAAATTATTTTAATTTTTTCGCTCTTAACGACACACTTAGCGAGCGGTCATGCGCCCCTGCAATCAATTTGTTTGTGTGGACCTAATCACATTTAGATATAAATATGAATCTTTTCAATTTCTGTAACATAAAAAATAAAAGAATTTCCATACAGATGAAAAAAACAGTCAAGTGACATAATCATGTTTCGGTATTAGTCTGTGGGTTCACCGGTTTTCAGGAGACTACTCCTTTCAGGGTGCGGTTACAAAATGGGTAGTTGAATTGACGATAAGGCAGCAAGTAAATTAAAATATACTCGTAATGCAATTCGTCATTGTCGCCCCTCATTTTGTAATCGCATCATTTAGCCTGCATAGTGGGAGCGATCAATATTGTTTAAAAACAATTATTGATTGACTCCATTCATAGTCTGCTCACCACCAGGTACAAAGTCACATGTCGTGCTCTAAAAAAAAACTCCGAAATCTGCAGCCCTCTATGGGCTCCAGTCTACACATCCTGCTGATATATCTGCAGTCCTCTATGGGCTCCAGTCTACACAGCCTGCTGGTAAATCTTCAGCCCTCTATGGGCTCTAGTCTACACAGCCTGCTGGTAAATCTGCAGCCCTCTATGGGCTCCAGTCTACACATCCTGCTGGTAAATCTGCAGCCCTCTATGCGCTCCAGTCTACACAGCCTGCTGGTAAATCTGCTGCCCTCTATGGGCTCCAGTCATCCTGCTGGTATATCTGCAGCCCTCTGTGGGCTCCAGTCTACACAGCCTGCTGGTAAATATGCAGCCCTCTATGGGATCCAGTCTACACGTCCTGCTGGTAAATCTGCAGCCCTCTATGGGCTCCAGTCTACACATCCTGCTGGTAAATTTGCAGCCCTCTATGGGCTCCAGTCTACACAGCCTGTTGGTAAATCTGCAGCCCTCTATGGGATCCAGTCTACACATCCTACTAGTAAATCTGCAGCCCTCTATGGGCTCCAGTTTACACATCCTGCTGGTAAATCTGCAGCCCTTTATGGGCTCCAGTCTACACAGCCTGCTGGTATATCTGCAGCCTTCTATGGGATCCAGTCTACACATCCTGCTGGTAAATCTGCAGCCCTCTATAGGCTTCAGTCTACACAGCGTGCTGGTAAATCCGCAACTGGAAAAATATAAAATACCATGTTAACTAAAATGTAGTATATAGTTTTTATGATTTAAAGGGTTAGTCTACACCGAACAAAGTGAAAGCTCGTTGAGATGTTTGAATACACTTTAAACAGTTTCACATGTTAGTATAGTGAAACGGGCTGCTTAATGTGGCCGCCAAACTTTATTGAGCTTTTTAGTTAAAACTTTTTTACCCATGAAAATCATCATTCACAGAAAAGAGATGAAACCATTAATAAAAAACTTTATCGTAGCTGATGGTATGAGTTAACCTACACCGAACAGGTGGCTAGCTTTAACTTGTCGTGATATTTAGATAGACTTAATTCCACCTATAAACATTTTCACATGTTGGTATAGTGAAATAATAATATATCTTAACTTTAATATTATATAATAATAGTAGATATTGAAATTAATAGATAGAAGATAAATGTTCTATAGAAGATTTTTATTTATTTAGTAAAACACTATTTCAATATTGTAACGTTGTAGATATTTATAAAAATAATTTTAAAATATTTCCTTATTATCAAAGCAAAAAGAAAAAGGAACCTTTATAAGAACACAGGCCTTTACTGCTATATTTTTTTTGGATGTCTATAAAATAAATAGTTCTATTATTATATGAAGATGGCTTCTGGATAATAAAATTCTGAAAATGTGAAGCCTGACATAAAAGGATAAACGCAATGTTTTAGATATTATTGACATTAGGTATTGATTTATAGAAAACACTAGTTTTTCATCAGGGTATTTATCCTTGTACTGAATTTAAAAAAAAAAGGTAAAAAATCACATAGTTTCACCTCAGTCTTCATTTAATTTTAAGAATATTTTTGTGGGTCAAAATAATTTTTATTACAAAGCAGGACTTTGTTATAATAATTATTTTTGTTTCTATTTTTTTACCTATTTTTCTGCTACCTATAAAAAAATATGAATATCATCAATAAATGTCTTTAGACAATATTTCAGTTTTAAGTTTAAAGACATTTATTTCTTTTATTTATCAGGTTATAATATTGCTCACCTATAAAGATATTTTTTTATTTTCCGCATTTTAACCCGTAAATTATAATTTTTACATGTTTCTAGTTAAATTAATACATTTATTGTTTTTTTTTGTCTAATATATTATTTATTAGACAATAAACTATAAAATTAATAAATAGATAATAAAATTTGGATTGAATATGTCATTCATTAGATTGAATAATCTAATGAATGACATTTTAGACCAAAATAATGACTAAAACATTTAGTAATGAACTGTTAAAGTTCAATAAAGTGTTAAAGAAAGAAAAAAGTTCAACTTTTAAGTTTAATAAAAATTGGGCCCAATGGTCATAATACTGAATTTGTATTTTCTGAATAGGTGTACCTACTCAACCCGTACGTTTGGCAACCTTTCCACCAAACACCCGGCAGCTCTTAAACGAAAACTGAAAAATCTAAAAGGAGAGACGACGCTTTCACAGTAAATAAATCATTGCAACAGTCCTCAGAAAAACTCTGAAAGTTAAAAAATAATGACAGCTTTATAAAATTGAAAACCAACCTCGTCAAAAGGTAAAATTTAAGGCCTCTGTCTTATATACGTGGTGGCAGAGTTGGTTAGACCTTGGACTTAAAACCACTTACGTTCCCTGGTTCGAATCCCGGTGTGTACCAATGAGTTTTTAATTTAGAAAGGAGTACGGTCATTCTGGACCCAACCGTAAAAGCTTAGCGTTCACATACAAAGAAATGCTTACTTAATAATAGATAATTTAAGCATTATTTTCCAGTATTCAAAATAATTTTAGAAGTTGGGAAAAAAAAAATCTGGGATCTTTTGTTACGTGCTGATTCTTCTGCCTTTTCTGTATATTTGTCCAGATTATGCAGAAAAAAAATTGGTTTATACATTAAAAAATATTATTTTTGCTTATCTGGATTGAGATTTAACAAAATAAAGAGAGATTTCACATTATTTTAAATAAAAAAGAAAAGGCCGTATAGTATTGAATGCCCTTTGTCCATTTATCGCATGAACAGAATAAAAATAAAATAAAAATATAGCAACGATATATCATCCACAGATTATATAATATTATTCTGTTACACTACTAATAATTTTGCGGATTAATAATTCGCGGACCAAAATTGTTCGCTATATTAACCTAATAACAAGTCATAATATAACCTCAAATTGAAATTCAAATGAGAATAACTTTTTTCTCCCAACTTTTTGAACTTCGATGTAATTAACAATTTTTTTATATGTATTTTCCTCTATCGAACTGGATAGGTTTCATTTTTGAACGCGGCTTCTAAGCCTGGGTATGAAAATACATGGGCTATGACCGTTCTCCTTTATGTACGTTTGTATGACAATACCACTATAGTGCCTCGGAGAGCACTTTAAGCTGTTGGTCCCGGTTTCACTATACCAACTTGTGAAACTGTTTATAGATGGGTTATTGAGTCTATTCAAAACATCGCGACGAGCTAGCCACTTGTTCGGTGTAGACTCATACCATCGGCTACGACGAGGTGGGATTAAAACCCCTCCGCTGGGTACCCTGGTGGCCGTCTAGGCGGTCTCGGGCGCCGTAAGGCACCCGTAATGATATGTATGTGTAGTCGACTTGATGCCCATACAAACGTACTTCCAATATTACAACTTGGCTGTTAGTCTAAGTTCAATTATTATTTTTATGTTGGTAATTATACGCAAAATCTATCTGTTTATGGGTAATAAATATGTTTGTATTATAATATAAAAAGTTTTTTTCTGATTTGAAATAAATACCCACCACAGATTAATAAATACAATCACCCATAAACATATTATTTAAATTCTATGACAAATAGTAATAGAGTATTATTGGAAGTGCGAAAGCATATTTTATATGGAGAACACGGAGTTCGCGATTACGAATGCAATGTTCTATGTATGTTAAGGACTCAACTTCCAAATTAAACTTCTGACAATAGCCTTACAGGTAACTTCTGATTATTAAGTGGACAGAAGCTCTACCATTAGTTGCTTCGTATTGAAACGTGATGTTAATACGAAGCAAAAACATATGGTAGAATCTTAGGTAACCGCCTTAAGCTTCTGGGGGTAGGAAGGCCTCTATAACCTCGTTAGGCGAACGTTCTTGTTACCACCGCCCATACAGATGCAAAAACCGTCAAGTGACCTAGTAGATATTTCGTTTTTTTCTGTGGGTTCAAACGGTTTTCGGGAGACTACTGCATTTCTTGTCGAAGTGGTAGTCCCTTTCAGGGTGCGTTTACGAAACAGGTGCATGATTTGATATTAAAATAGATTCATAATGCAAATTCGACTTTGTCGTCGCCCAGTATCAATAATATTATTTATAGAAAACCTTTCATAGATGTCTGGTTACGTTATTATGAAAGCTCTCAAGGGAACATAAATGTATAAAGCGACCCTTTTTAATATCAACATAATTCATATTATCTCCACTACATTCAGTATCTCTCTACCCAACCGCAAATATAATATGGATCTATATCTATATATATCTGCCACATTTGTGGCAGGGATAGATCCAGGTTTTGTTCCATTTAGGATTTTTTTTTCAGAACTATTACTTATAAATATATATATTATCACAGGTGCCTTACGGCGCCCGAGACCGCATAGATGGGCCCCAGAGTACCCAGCGGAGGGGTTTTTAATCCCACCTCGTCGTAGCCGATGGTATGAGTCTACACCGAACAAGTGGCTAGCTCGTCGCAATGTTTTCAATAGACTCAATAACCCATCTATAAACAGTTTCACAAGTTGGTATAGTGAAACCGGGACCGACAGCTTAACGTGCTCTCCGAGGCACTATAGTGGTGTTGTCAAACAAATGTACATAAATATTTAAATTAAAAACTTATTGGTACACACCGGGATTCGAACCAGGTACCTTAGTGTTTTTAAGTCCAAGGTCTAACCAACTCGGCCACCACGTATATTACTTATAAATGCCCTTTATTATAACCAAACGTATTCGTTTAATACGCAGCAGATCTGCCTTTCTGTAGCCGTTTAGACATTTGTAGAATTTCCATAAATTTTGATGGTTTTGGGCAATGAACCGCCACTGCTCTGTGCTTTAGTTTTGTTGTGTCGGAGGTCGTGGTTCGATTCCCACTCATGTAAAAACGTTTATGTTTTTCTCTACAGATTAGCATAGTCTGAATGTTTATAAAATATAGTATAATTCTATATAATAATATACTCTCGTTTATTAAAGAAACAATATATTTATAATATAAATTCATAGGCTATTATAATTTAGTTTTTATTTTTATTTTGAATTGGGCTCTCAGCTTGTACATTGCTTTGCAGTATTACTATATAGGTATATAGTTACTATGTGTATTATGTATTAGTATCGTTGTTTTTGGTACACATAGTATAAGCCTAGAACTTAGTTCGTGTTCAGGGCATAGATATAAATCTCGTTTAGGGGCAATATGTGTAAAATATCTTATATGTTATTATTATTATTTTTTCTTAAAAAATATTAATATCTATTATATAATAGCAGTACCTACAATTTGTAAGTTTTTTATAGGTATATGGGGTAGGCATTATCAAATAATGAAAAATTTCGCGCTTAGTAGACTACTTCTTCTTCTTTTGTTTGTGTTTGGATAATAGGATGGGAAGGACTAGTGTAGAAAAAGGAATGACGACATGACCGTATGATAGCATACGGTATAGTCTTACCAATATTAAGTGAATGAGGAAAAATAATCAATAGTAAAATGGGTATCGCCACTTTACTGAAGATTATTTGAGATAACACAAACACCGAGATCACTGCGTAAATGGTACACTTCTCACACTTAATTATAGTAGGTATACGAATCGTTTATTCTACAAAATGAGTACTTAGGTACACTTTTGCACAATAATATTCAATAAATTAAATATGAAAAATATAACAGTCTACAGTCTTCGGGGTACCCTCAAACAATCCTAGTAGATACTAACATTTGTAACTTAACTAATAGATAGAAAAACACTTACAGTAGAGCCTCCAAATAAGGCCCGGGTGTTTAATTGTCATTAATCAAGAATGAAGCATGACGTGTCTCCAGCTGTCTGCTAGACAAATGCTAGCGAGGCCGAGGTTTGGCATCCCGCCACAATAATGGCTTCAACAACATAAATCATTTCCAACATTACACAGTTCTCATTCTTATCCGGGAACTTGGACCTTAAGAACACAGACAACATTTGTTTCTATACAGATCGCACTTTAGTTTTTATTTTAAAAGTTTACAGAATTTTTAATGAAAACTAATATACAATTAGGGTTGGGTAAGTAATATTTACCTATACTTCTTTATTTTAAATAAAAAGTTTTATAAATTTTCAGCCTTGCAAACTCTACAAGATTGTAACTACGGGATAAAAAAGTTTAGACATTATTTTTAGTATTTTAAAAGGCGTACCAACAGATGAAAATTTTACTTGTACTCGTACGATTTATAGTTTTTTTGATATAAATTATGCAAACTTTTAAAATAAAAACTAAAGTGCGATTTGTATAGAGACAAATTTTGCCTGTTCTTTTAATAAGGGACAATGATTTCAAATCCCATAGACAATTATTATTATTAAATAGAGCAATACATATATATATATATATATATATATATATATATATACACCTGACGGTAAATAGTATAGAATAGAACGGAACGGAACAGGACAGAAATGATCCAGTAAAGTTTTCGATGGAAGAATAAGAATTTCGAATTAAGATGCTACAATTTAAACAAATTGTGATATGTATAAAATGCTATAGGTATAAAAAAACACAAATATGCCTGATATATTTATTCAGGCCACTTGAAGAATATTTATAATTAAAAATATTAATTACGTAACAAATTTATAAAATAAAAAAATCAGCCTAATCTGTATTACAACTTGCAATAATACCAGCTGTAGGAATTTGTGGTTCCATTAATTTGACATATTTTTTTTTCAAGATTTTTATGACCCGGGAACATTTGCAGTGCTGTACAACTCCTTACGGTACCCAGCGGAGTGGTTTTTAATCCCACCTCGTCGTTGTTGATGGAGTCGATGAGTCTATACCGAACAAGTGGCTAGCTCATCGCGATGTTTGAATAGACTCAATAACCCATCTATAAACAGTTTCACAAGTTGATATAGCGAAACTGGGACCGACAGCTTAACGTGTTGGTTGTTAAACAAATTATCTAATATTAGAGTTGCTTTTTGTTAAAGATCTTTTTGGGTAGTCAAAGTCAAAAGTCAAAAATATTTATTTCATGTAAACCTTTACAGGCATTTATGAAAAGTAAAAAAAAAAAAAAGTATATATAAGGTCCTGTGTGTACTTGGCCAGGTCGCCATTCCTCCCACAGACAAATGTTGAGAATATAATACAAAATAAACAAATCGTAAACTATTAAACTATTGTCCTTGCGGGAAGAAAAAAAAAAAAAAACAAACCAACCGAACACACACTACATAACCAACCAGTTTAAGACTAGGTGGTTAGCTGGTTCCATTGACCTGTCAATCGTTGACTGCCCTGCAAAAGTGCCACCAAGGCGACCAACCCAACAGACCATAGCTACGCCCAAATATACATACTTTAGTATAGGTAATCAAAATATACCTACAAGTAGATAGATGAAAGGTATCTTTCAGGGCGCAAACGCTGATCACAATTCGGTCGCCTCAGAGACACCCTGGAGAAAAAGGAACCAGCGAGTAAAAAACTCTGATGTTCCACATGTACCGTATCATCGGAGGAGCATGGTCCTGCATGGTTATTGACTTAAACCTATGCTTATAGCATGTGGTATATACTCTCATCCTACCGAAGAGCACGCGTAGAACACCCCAAGGCAGATATACTATCTTACAATATTAAAAGTACAGAATTACAGAACACAACATTTCTTTAGGCCGGCGCTGGCATATCAGCAGAAGATTTTTCGGGATCTCCGCTTCTTATATGATAACAATCAAACGTGCGTGCCCAGCGGAGATCCAAGACCCCCACAGCACAGTATGTATCAGCCATCCTTCTGCTCAACCAGGCCCTTAGGGTGCAGACCAGAACCCGGCACACGCGCCACCACTGCAATGACCTTCAAAGGAGAGGAAATCCGCTGGATACGTATACTACTACATTGCAGGGCCAAATACTTAGCTGAATCCAAGGCCTGCGCAAACATCAACTAGTTAAAAAAAAAACATGGAAATGTATTCTATAACTCTGTTAACAAAATAACTTAAAATAAATAAGACAAATTAACATAAATGTTAAGTAATAACTAATTATTACCTTGTAGAAAATAGTAAATATTTAAAATTAAAATAATGATAAAAGGTTATAGTAATAACAAGTTATTACCTCATCCAAAAATATATAAAAAAATACCTATTGTAGTATAAAAATATATATATATATATATATACCTATAATAGTAAGTATTATGAATTATTACAATATGACAGTTACTATTAGTTTAGAGACTCCAGACGCAGAGAGGACTGATTTCAGACATCTCTGTCATTAATATAATCATTAACTTTGTAATACGCCTTGGCTATTAAAGTTTGCTTTATACTATTTTATATTAAATTTTTAAAGATAAAAATGCAATGAAAAAATTCCTGGTGGCGGGACTCGAACCCACGAACCTCGCTATCGCGGCAAGGCGCTCAACCGCTGAGCCAACCAGGTCCCAGTCAGCCATCACGAATTTTGTCATTGCTTGTTATCTACTTATACACAGACGCCCTCTATTAGCTTTCTTCTAATAACTCTTATACGAGTGAAGTCAGAAGTCCTAGTTTCTAATACTAGATGGCAGAGGAGTCTGTTTTTTGTTTTTACTTTTTTCAGTATTTTTATATTTATGCATTTTTTATGCGGTTGAGCGCCTTGCCGCGATAGCGAGGTTCGTGGGTTCGAGTCCCGCCACCAGGAATTTTTTCATTGCATTTTTATCTTTAAAAATTTAATATAAGATTATCCTATAAAGGAATTTATAAAAAAATGCATAAATATAAAAATACTGAAAAAAGTAAAAACAAAAAACAGACTCCTCTGCCATCTAGTATTAGAAACTAGGACTTCTGACTTCACTCGTATAAGAGTTATTAGAAGAAAGCTAATAGAGGGCGTCTGTGTATAAGTAGATAACAAGCAATGACAAAATTCGTGATGGCTGACTGGGACCTGGTTGGCTCAGCGGTTGAGCGCCTTGCCGCGATAGCGAGGTTCGTGGGTTCGAGTCCCGCCACCAGGAATTTTTTCATTGCATTTTTATCTTTAAAAATTTAATATAAGATTATCCTATAAAGGAATTTATAAAAAAATGCATAAATATAAAAATACTGAAAAAAGTAAAAACAAAAAACAGACTCCTCTGCCATCTAGTATTAGAAACTAGGACTTCTGACTTCACTCGTATAAGAGTTATTAGAAGAAAGCTAATAGAGGGCGTCTGTGTATAAGTAGATAACAAGCAATGACAAAATTCGTGATGGCTGACTGGGACCTGGTTGGCTCAGCGGTTGAGCGCCTTGCCGCGATAGTGAGGTTCGTGGGTTCGAGTCCCGCCACCAGGAATTTTTTCATTGCATTTTTATCTTTAAAAATTTAATATAAGATTATCCTATAAAGGAATTTATAAAAAAATGCTTTATACTATTTTTAAATTTTATATCATTTAGTTTTATAATTGATTTTGGTTATTTATTAAATAGCCTAATACTGTTTATAAGAAAACATTTATTAGTTTTTTGTAATCTGAATCTTGGTATGTCAATTTTGTTTATATTTCTTAAGTTTCGGGTATGCCTATCTGCATTTTTATTAAACATATTATAATTTTTCTTAACATATAATAAGTTCTCAAATATGTATTGGGAGGGCAGGGTCATTATATCAATTTCAGGAAAGATTTCTCGAAGGGATTCCCAGGTCTTCATGCCGTAAATTGCTCTAATAGCTCTTTTCTGCAAGATAAATATGGTTTCTATGTCTGCCGCTGAGCCCCAGATAATAAGACCATAAGTCATAATACTATGGAAATAGGCAAAGTACACTAACCTGGCTGTTGCCACATCAGTTAATAGTCTGATCTTTCTGACTGCATATGCTGCTGAGCTCAATCTATTAGATAACGCGTTTATATGAGCTCTCCATTGCAGTTTGGAGTCGACTGTGATTCCCAAAAATACAGTGGAGTCAAAATTCCAGTTCAGTATCGCCTAACTTCAGTGAACAGTTAATTACCCGAACGTTTGGCAAAGAAAATTTCAGGCACTTGGTCTTCTTAGTATTTAAAACCAAATTATTTGCTGTGAACCATTCAGAGACCATAGACAGAGTATTGTTTGCTGCTGACAATATGTTGTCTTTTCTATCAACTTTAAACAACAGGGACGTGTCATCAGCAAACAGCACAATCTGCGCTGTTTCTTGTACCATATGCGGAAGGTCATTGATATATACCAGAAACAGAAAAGGCCCTAAAATTGATCCCTGGGGGACTCCCATATTCACAAGAGATCCTTTAGATAGACTACCATTAATGTTAACACATTGCGTTCTATTAGAGAGATAGGACTCCACAAGGTTTAACGCTCCGCGAACTCCATAGAATTCCAGCTTACCCAATAGAGTTTGATGATCTACACAATCAAATGCTTTAGACAGATCGCAAAAGACACCAATGAGATCCTGAGACTTTTCCCTAGAACTAAATATTTCCTCAATCAATCCAGTACCAGCATCTGTTGTATTTCTACCTTTTGTAAACCCATATTGACGATCGTGTAATAATTTGTTGATATTAAAATATCTTAATAGCTGACTTAGCATTATTTTTTCAAATATTTTGCTAAGCGCGGGTAATACGGAAATGGGTCGATAGTTAGTAGGGTCTGTTTTACATCCCGATTTGAATATAGGGGCTATTTAACTGTGCTTCATAAAGTCTGGGAAGACACCGTTATCCACACAACTATTATAAATGTCGGCTAAGATAGGCCCAATGGTGTAAATAATAGGTTCTATTGCTTTTACGAATAATCCCCATAAATCTTCAGTTTTCTTTTTATTTAACATGGAGGTCGTGGATTTATTCCCCCTCATAGTAAAAACAATATTAGTATGTTTTTTTATGCAGTTTTCTATGGTATCTGGGTTTATAAAATATAATATTATTACCGTTTCTGGTAGTACACATACTACAAGCTTATAGCCAAGTTTGTGACCAGGGCAATTTGTGTGAAATGTGAATTATTATTAGCCAGTTAATTCTATGAAGAGTAGTTGTACCATAATATGAACACCCATAATTAAACATCTAAAAAGATTTGCATATAATAAGAATAACGTAAAAGCTACCATGTTGGAATCTTAATTTTATATTGGCTTAAAATACCAACATGGTAGTTTTTACGTTATTCTTATTATATGCAAAACATTTAGGAGTTCATTTATGGGTGCATGTTCATATTATGGTACAACTACCCAACGTTGAAATTTAATGAAGTCAAAACGGTACAGGTAAAGGAATCACGTTTAGCTTGTTATTCGTAGAAGTTACCTCTAGTGGTAACTGCATACTAACTATTCGCACGCCGCCTTCGCAATGGCGTCGATCTGTAATGCATTCCCGAGATTCGCTCTGAATGCAAATGGGGCATGGCGGAGTACCACTTTACTAAATGCATTCGAGATTTTATTTCCAATGTTGGACTATCTTATGCATTGTATTGTTTGTTAATGGATTGTTTTTTGGGTTCAGTTTTTTTTAATTTTTTTTTTTTTTGAGGTCAAGTACTAAGAATATAATTAAAGATAGAGTTCATTTTAGTTTCGTTTAGTTCATAAGTTATTCAGAGAAATCTGGAAAGATAGAGGAACTTACATTACCTATATTTTATTAATAATATGATCTATTGATATTTTTATAGGAAATTAGAAGATAAATTATTTAAAATAGTATTACTAATATGTAGAAAATTACTTACATACATAGAGCCCTGGACTACTCACAGACTAAGCTCTAGTGTCGATGTGGACCATAAACAACGATAGTAATACATATGATAGGTACCTACTTTATTTAAATCCAAAACAAGTCTAACAGTATTGCAAAGTGTACAAATATTTAAAAGTATTAAAATGTAATAGCCAGAGTTTAAATCATCAGAAAGATTATATCAAAGAAATTCCTAAAAGTACTATTTTTGTGCTTTTTTTGTAGTAAGTTAGGTATCGAGTTAAAATTCCTCTCGCGTAGGTATTTCATGAATTTCTATGAAGCAATATTAGGAGTTACATAGAAGCTAGTACGCAGTTAAATTTCTTTATTGTATTTTTTGTTACCTACCGGCCGAATATAACTTTAAAAATAAGTAAAGAAATATCTTAATCTCGAATTTGATCAAGTTTGTTCCAAAATATTAAAAAATAAAAAAGTGGGTTGATCTAAATCATATTAAATACAGCACTAATTCAAATTTGCTCTCTGTGATTTGTACAAATCTAAAAAAGAATGTTTGATTAAAATTTCGTTTATTCTTTTATTCTTTTTTCAGTTTTCGGCACGGATTTTCTTTTTTCAGTTTTTCGACGGAATTCGATTTACAAATTCCATGAAAAAAAAAACAAATATATTTAATTTTCATAGGAGCAGAGGTATTTAACTTTGTTGGTAATGAGATCTATAAAGTTAGAGACGACCAGCAGTTAGGTCTAGAACGAAATTATTGTAGTTCAAAATTTAGTTAAATTATTATGTATATCTTAGAAGGATGCGGTTACGAAACTGCAATGCAAATTACGAATATTTTCAGATATACTTACTGGTTGTTTTTTGTGTGTGGAAAAAATATTTATTGTATTCTATGATAAAAATAATGAAACACGTATTCTTTCCGTTTAGCCTATACAAAAACATTAATATAAAATGACTTGAAGTACAAAAAAGGTATACAAATCGCTTACACTTTTATACCAAACCCACAATTGAGACCACGCCAAATGTCTAAAGGTTTATCCACCCTTGCCACTTGTCTATTTACCCTATCCGAAACTTTAATATCGGATTCGGTTACAGTTACGGATAGTTTTTTATTCCGGATATCCGATAGTTTCGGTGACGGATATGTAGCTCTATAACAACCCAATTTCAACATAGCGGTCTTTTTTCAGTTAGTTCCTATTTTCGCCACTTCAGAGATAATTTTGGTCTGCACATTATAATAGTGACTAATCTCCCAAAAATCGATGGTACCAGAGGCTCTACTAAGGGTTTGCGTATTGTAGCAACGTAACGTATTTGTTTACGTATACGTATACGTGAGCAACAACCAATAGAGCCGCTTTATTTTTTGTAACAGGATTGAATAAAACGATCCTATTGGTTGTTGTTCACGTATACCTACGTAAACAAATACGTTACATTGCTACAATACGCAAACCCATGGTAGAGCCTCAGATTATAAAAATATACCTTTATTCTGAAGTAATGAATAAATTTGAAATAAATTCACTTATATATAAAACTAAGACGCAGTCTGCATGGCTCTAAAATGGTAAGAATTTTAACCTAAAATAAAATTTATATTCCAAGTTTTAAAAACATATAGGATAAATTTGCCATCCCACTTCTAAATCGGTTCAATAGTTTAGGCGGTAACCGCTAATTTAAATTGTGGCTTGTTATTGCAATAAAATAAAAGTTATTTAAAAAATCTTACCAGTAGCACAGAAGAAATAAGTACCAGAATAAATAGGTACAAAGTTAAATGCCATACTCAAATAAAAAAATACCTATTGCAATAAAAGCCTGCAAAAACATTCCACGTGGGTTATTTTGGGAATTGCTAAAGTAGTCTCTTTATGTTCCCGAAATCTCTCATTCATGTTATGCAACTTCAATTAAATATTTAGTTTACTATACCCAAAATATCCGATCTTATCGGCAATAAAAACTTTTTGAAAGTTACTATTTAAAAAAATGGTCCAGTAATTCTTCGCTTTTTGGTTTTAGTCTGTGGGTTCACGTAGTTCTGAGCCTCGATTTCTTGTCGAGATGGTAGTATTCTTTTTCAGGAAATACATAAAAAGCGGGCAGTAAAATATACTCGTAATGTAAATTCGCCTTGGTCGCCGTAGAACAGTAATAAAAAAAACACAACAAAAATAAACATTATATACCGACTTTGTAGACTAGTGGTTGCGCCTTTGGTTTTAGTTTTTAAATAAAACGAAATTGTTTTCTGGTTACCAACAACTTTTAACAATAAAAGCTGCAATTGAAAAGCATTTGAAAGTTTGTCGTCTTCCAAATTCAAAATGATAGAAGATAAATACAATTATTTTAAACTCGACAACTTTCGATAGCTAGTTGTCTAGGTATCACAGATTCTTTGAAATTTTGCTTTGTATAACTTTTCAGTTATAAAATAGTTAGCAATGAATACTCTCTTAATAGCCGAGTTTATGTTTGTATATAATATCGTCTTATCCAACGAATAGTCGATATAATTTTGCTTTGTATTACTTTCCAGTTTTAAAATAGTTAGCAATCATGGAAACTCCGTAACATGGAATCTCGTAACATACATAACCGAGTTTATGGTTGCATATATCGTCGTATCCAACGAATATGACCAGAGTGGCTTTTATATTTATAGCAGATTTGAAATCTACATAATAATAATATCCCGGACATTACACAGATATTGGTCAAAAACTAAGCTCTAGGCTTAGACTATGTGTACCAGTAACACATATTGTATTTATATAATATAATATGTGTTACTGTATTGTTTTTTTGCCATAGAATTTTGATGTAGTACTTAGTGCGAAAAGAAAATTAAAAAATATTGTCATTAATTCTATAAAATTGGTTTAATAAAAAGCCCTTAATGCCACTACGACTACATATATTTCAAAGAAAAAGGTAATTATGTCACTTGCATTTGACCTAAGCAGTTTTATACTCGCGTAAGGGACATGTAATTATATTTTTTTCTATAAATAATGATATATTTATATATACAAGAAACCTATAATAACATACTAATAAGTAACATTTTCAAGAAATTACTGAGTATTTAATTAAAACATTAAAAAAAACTTCTCCTGTGAAGTTTCATTTTGCATTTCCGCCATTATTCGTTGAATACAATGATGTAATATTTAATAATTATTATACATATATACTAACCAATAAATTAATTCAAAGAAAATATAAGAATATCATAAGCTATAAATGTAGGAATATTTACATAAAAATGATAAAATATTATTTAACATACCTAAAAAACTAAGGAATTAAACCTCAACAAATTAACTTATAAAATGGAAATAATTTAATAAAAAAGTAAGTATAATTATTAAAGTCCTCCGTAGCACTATACGTAAACCTGAATCTTAAGTGATTTTTATATATGTCCTTAATCCATTTTTATTTAGAAAATTACCCAACTCGATGATCTCCTATAAAATAATTTAGCTTTAAAAATAAATATTTACTTGGCTTGAATTTTAGTAGAATCTCAAAAATGAACCCTGGAGTTATTAACTTGGTATAAGTATTATAAACAGATAGATACAATAAATTAATAAAGAATATTCCCACTAGTAGTGAAAATTGGAGCACCGAGGCGACCAAACTCATCAACCATACCCACGCGTTAAATATTAATTCTTATATTATATATATTATTTTATTCTGATCTAAGCAAGCGAATTGAACCGAATTTAACGGAACTGAACTGAAGGGAAAACGTGAGTACTATAAACATCAGAAAACAAGATCTTTGTCTGAAATTTTAAAATAAAACTTAGCTTTTGTTTAGTAAAAGGAAAAAAGACTGGCAAAGAATATAAACTGCAGCACTAATAATAACAATAATGTAAGCGCAGCGTATGACGTCGACCCACAAGGTGGGTCTGGAAAGACCTTGTTAAGTCCACAGGAACTCGCTGGATGCAAGCCGCTTCCAACCGGTCCTTTTGAAAATCTATAGAAGAATATAAGTGGTGGCCGAGTTGGTTCGACCTTAGACTTAAAAACACGCTGGTTTAAACCCCGGTGTGTACCAATGAGTTTATAATCTAAAAATCTATGTAGGTACACTTGTTTAAAAAAAACCACTATAGTGCCTCGAAAAGCACGTTAAGCTGTTAGTCCCAGTTTCACTATACAAACTTGTAGAACTGTTTATAGATGGGTTAATTAATCTGACCAAAAATCGCAACAAGCTAGCCGCTTGTTCGGTGTAGACTCATACTATCGGCTACGACGAGGTGGGATTAAAAACCCTCCACTGGGTACCCTGAGGCCGTCTATATAGGAGGTCTCGGCCGTAAGGCACCCGTGATGATATACATATATAGGAGAGACTTATGTCCAGCAGTGGACGTCCTACGGCTGATTATGATGATAATAATGACCAAAAATAAAGAGATCCTTTTGATTGTTTCTCACGTATTAACGTTACGTTGCTACAAAGCAAAAACCCATAGTTAAGCCTCTGCACTGTCAAAAATAAAATTATTTATATTAAAGACTTCTTACTAAACCCATATATACCTTGTATATACTTAATGACATAATTTGTTTAATATTGTTGTAATATACTATTTTGTCCCCTTGATGTGGGTGGGCTATCCTAAGTGAAGTAATTAAAGGTCGATCAAACAGTACCTATTAGTCGCTAAAAGCATCTCTAATGCAATTACTTAACGACTAAACCAATTGCAGCTAAAATAAATAGGTACAGTTGACAGCAAGGTAGGATTTAGGATAATAAAGGACATATTAGAGCCAAAAATAATTACTTAGCCAGCTTTTTGGTACCAATTATTTTATTTAAAACGGCGAAAGATAACTTAGAAAATCTTAATTCGTATTTGACAGCAAAATAACTTTTTCGGTAATCTACAACAAAACAATATATTTACAAATATGGTAAAGCTATAGACCGCGTCTCACTTTTTCTTGGGGTAAAATTAAAGTGTTAATTAGGCTTCTATGTTTTGTAAGTTCGCTGGTTAAAAACTAATTAGGTTTTATAAAAGACTATTACAGGAGGACTATTATTAGCATATAACAAAAACCTTCTATACATAGCTTCACTTAGGTAACCTATGAACATGAACAACTTTCACTATGGGAACAACTGTTAAAGTGAAAATGTTAAAGTTTAGCGGCTAATTCAATAAAACCAAAAAAATATATATGATACCCAGAACTCATTTCCACTGAGACTATATTTTTCATCATCGTCATAAATATACGAAATCTCTCAAACATTTTCCAATAAATTAAAGAAAAATACTGTAGCACATTATACACATGCTGTGGTCAATCTAAGCTCTAAGTTTGTATTATGTGTACCAGAAATAACGACACTTTTCTACTAAACTATATTTTATTTTACGTCGTGGACTAAACGCGGACAAAATAATAAGTTAAATTGTTAGTAATGCTTTGCGTTTGTTTTATGTTTTATTTGGTTACTCATTTAGATGCTAGAAAAAAAAACTTATGATATTCATACGACTAAACATTTTTTCTTGAATCATAGCTAAGAACGCTTCAGCTAAAATATCGGTCATTTAGACCAACTTATAACACATTTTCTTTCGCCGGGGTTCAAAAATGTTTTAAAATATTATTTATTTATCGGTGTCATTGCAATGTGATTCCTCCAGCCGACAGAGCTCTTAAACAACCGTACCTCTCATTTTATTAATCTAATTATTTTATAATATATAATAAGTACCTAAATGGTATTTTAAATTATTAATAAAGGTGCTAATAGCTTAGCTTATTTAACAATCTGACTAAAATTTAATTATAAAAAGGATTTATTTTATCCTCCCCTAGGACAATATAATACCTAATTTTGTTATCTAACGTCATTAAAATTGACGAATAATTACTTAACTTGGTGACGCCGAAATCTGAACAATCCTCTGGGAAATAATATCCTGCATAACTTATAATGTGCTGAATTTCATGAATAAGGGTTATGCATTAATGTGATACCGAATAGCGTGATTATTAATTATATATCTGATGCAACCTAATAATAAATACAAAATTGACTTATTGACAATTGCAGAATACTTGTTCCATAACTGGATGGATGTGTGGTGTGATCCTCAAACATCATTAGTGCCCAATGATGTTTGAGGATTTATGTGTACCTACTTATAAAATATGTATATGCATGAGAAAAGGTGTAAGTAAATCCGAATGAGTAAAAATGGCTTAAAGAACGAGTAAAAATAAAATTTCCTGAGTATTAGGGTACAGAAACCCTACTGGACAATCAACAATTTCGAGAACTATAGGTCTACTTTACTAAAGTAGGAAAGTAAGTTTAGTAAAGTAAACTAATAGTTCTCGAGATTTTTGATGAGGACGGATCTTATTGGCCCCCATATACAAAAGGATAAGTCAAAAATAATTAATAGGATCAAGTGAAAAATTCATTTCCTTTGGCGTTGCATCTCGAGGTTGTGGGTTCGTTTCCCACCCAGGTATAATAATATTCATATATTTTCTGTACCATGGATAACCATGGAGATCACCTTTTGGTTAGATAGGTCCTTAAATAGTTACTGTACTCAAAACCAACTAACTGTAAATATTTATTTTAAATATATATGTGTTAACCCAGTTAATATTTCTTTTCATTTCATTAAAGCCCTGTGCTGCAAGTTTTAGTCTATGTATTCAACGGTTGTCAAGAGATTAGTGCATCAATTTATTGTCGAGGTATTCTTGATTTGACAATAAAACAGCGAGCTATTAAAATGCAAATTCGACATTGTCGTCGCTCGTTTCGTAACTCCATCATTTAGCCAAAGGTGCGAGTGATCAATGCCGTAAAACTATATCAACTCGTTTTATGGACTTTGTAGATTTGTTTAGCATCAGGTAAATACAAAGTCACATGCCGTGCTCTAGTAAAATAAGAATGGACGGTGTTAGAAAGTCAAAAAAGCTTAACTGCTTTATTTATAAAAACTTATTGAGTCATTCAAGAAAAACTTAGTTATATTGATAGAGGGGTATAAGTTATAGATAACTCATATAAAGTTCGTAGGCAGAAGCAGCTGACCTCATAAATATCAGGCAGTATTTAATTAAGCTTGCGTTTTATAACCAAAGCGCCCAGAGCATAGTTTAGGTCTCATACTGTTTTAGTATCTCTCCAGCCTGTATTACTTTCAACTTGTTAGTGCTTTGGTAACTTTAAACACGTCGTGTGGTAAACATTATTATGTTGGTAATAATGGTAAATTTTAGAATTATATATCCTATTAAATTTACTATTTGAAATTGCTTGTGTAGGTTTTATCTTATGAAATAGGGACAAATCTATATAACTAAAGTCTTCTTAAAGAACTTAATAAGTTTTTTAATGAAAATGTTTGTCTTTAGTTAAATTGTCTCTAATGAAATATAAATTATTATTATTAATCAATATAATAATAATAATTTATATTTCATTAGTTTTATAAAAAAAAATGAAAAAAAACATTTATTTTCTCATAAAAACTTATAACTAAACAAAGAAAATATAGGTACCAAAATTTCATATGAGACTGGGGCCCGAACTAGGCAAACATAGCCTGTATTTCAGGTCCCCAGGTTCCCAGCTAATTGAAAAATCTTATTTGTTGAAACATAATAGTTATACAATACTACTATATAAATATTTATAGTATAGCAACAGATTTTCGGTTTCTGTGTAGTTTAATGTTTTAAACAAAGAAAATATAGGTACCAAAATTTCATATGAGACTGGGGCCCGAACTAGGCAAACATAGCCTGTATCTCAGGTCCCCAGGTTCCCAGCTAATTGAAAAATCTTATTTGTTGAAACATAATAGTTATACAATACTACTATATAAATATTTATAGTATAGCAACAGATTTTCGGTTTCTGTGTAGTTTAATGTTTGAAGCCACTGTGAAACTGTTCGTTTACAGGAAGTCGTCGGGAGATCATAAATTTGAATGGCTCTATTTATTTTGTTATAAAGAAATCCACCCAGAAAACAAAAGAACCTTTGTGAAAAGGTTGATTTGAATCTCCGGGTAGGACATATGATAATCCTTTCTCCTTTTACCCTACCTTTTACCTTTTTTTATAACTTCACTTTTTGTGATATTTACTGTTCAATCATATAAAAAATAATTTATGTCTGTTCTTCTTACACAATCTTGGCAACATCTGCAGTAAACGCTGTACCAGTTTGTGATCGAATATTTGCGTTCTTCAAAAGCTTGCTTTCGTTGTTATTTTCATTAAAAGTTTGCTAAGGATGTAATATCAAACTTGCCAAGTTTTACAAGTATAACTCTTTATCGTTTATACTGTTTTGTATACAGATATTTTTTAAAGGAAAACTAAACTTATAGGATCACTCAGTCAAGTAAAACCGTCAAGTCATGTTTTGGCTTTAGTCTGTAGGTCCACCAGTTTAAGGAGACTATTGCACCAATTTCTTATTGAGAGGAGACAATGTTGCTAGCTATCCATGGTTTCTCCGTGCGGGTTGCGGGTCCATCACGTGGTTGTAAGGCAGGGGAGTGAATTGAAGTAGTTTCCGTTAGAATGCGATTACGAAGTTAATTTGAAGATTAAAAAAAACTATGTTATTAATCATGTTTCGAAACCGTATCAATTAGCCGGCATAGTAGCAATCAAATCTGTTAAACAACAATCTATTGATCAACTCCATTCATGGATTTTGTAGGTCTGCTTGCCATCAGGTAGATACAAAGGCACATGCCGTGCTCCAATAAAAAAATATACGAATGAGTCCTAAGGCCCAAAAGCCTTCACAAACTAAACTGTAGGCATGTACTATGTGTACCTGAAACACCCTTATTATAAACACCCAGTTTGTACCATACAAACTGGGTGTTTAGTCTGTCTGTTCCTTGGTTCAGACCGATCGCGATGCATGTTTCGAAAACCGAGTGTTTAAAATTTTAATTTGGAATAGATCTTATTGTATTCTTTATGCCCGATCGATATATTAAAAAAATCTTTCTCGAAAGGGAGAATTGGGGGAAGTTTGATTTCAGAATGAAATTATCATTTCAGTAATAAATTATGAAATGAAATGTGGTATATTTATATGTTTTATGGATCTCCACATTTTCGGGCGGGTTTACTTCAAAAAATGTTGACGCCAAATGCTACAAAATTATAATGTTGTATTAAATCTCAGTATTTAAACCGCATATAGTTACGCTTATAGTCTTAAATTCGTATTTAGCAATTTCATATATTTTATACTTGTTTGAACAGAGCACAGTATGTGGCTTTGTATCTACCGGAAAGCAGAAAGTCCATGAATGGGTTTATCAATATCTTGTTGTTTAAAAGCATTAATCGCTCCCACTATGCCGGCTAATTTATGCGGTTACTATATGGGTGACAAAAGACGACATTGCATTTCGAGTCTAATTAAATATCATCTTCGTTTTTTTATACACAAATTGCCCTCGTAATAAACTAAGCTCTAAGTTCTGGCTTTGTGTACCAGAAACAATCATATCAATACATATTATACATTATAAACACCCAGACCGTGGCAAACTGTACAGGAAAACGTAGTAATAGTAATATATAAATGAGATTTATCGTCAAACCAACAGACCTGTAAAGTCCATGGATTCTGCGTGCGAGTGGGCCGGGTTCATCGTAAGTTGTGAGGCAGGCGAGCGAACTGCAGTGTTCCCGGACTTTAAACCGCGAAGCAGGTTTAAAGGCCCATCCGAATTTAACTCTTCCCTTCTCTGTGTTCAGTACCCTAACAGTGTTCAGAACCATTTGGTTGGGTTAGGGTAGGTACTATACGATCCTGGCAGCGCCATTTTCGAAACTCGTTCTTTAAAAGTTCCGACAGCCGATTTTGGAAGGCCAAGAAGTCTTGAAAAGACGATGCTGGAATTCGCGGAATTGGATGCCGCGGAGTATAAGTAACCTAGACGCAAAGACAGTAACATTTTCGACAATATAAACGACGCTGCTGAGTTAAAGTTTACCCAGAATGACTAAAAATATTCGACAAGGGTATTTCGCACCTTTGTCGACCGTTTTTTTTAGTATAGTACAATCGATAAATCACAAAAAAAAAATCAATCACAAAAAAAGAGTATGTGACTTTGTAACTGCGTGATGGTAAACAGGCCTACAAAATCCATAAATGGGGTCGATTAGTATATTGTTATTTTACAATATTTATAAAATAATAAATATATAAATTATGCGGTTAAGAAATAGGCGGCGGCAAAGACGATATTGCATTACGAGTCTACTTTAATTATAATTGCCCGCTTCGTAAGCGCACCCTGAAAGGATTTAATTCATTTTTTAGTATATAATAATAATATGTGGGATATATCACACAGGGCCATAAAAACTTAAAATAAAAAAGTTGCATGGGATTATAGTTTGTCTCTCCGATTCCCTCCTGCAATGTTAACGATTTTATTATAGTGCACTTCGATATATTCAAATCTACACTAGTTACTAGAAAATAGGTCTAGTTTGTAAAAAAAAAATACTCTCGAATCACGCTACCTCGCTTTAAATCCGATTAGTATTAACGAAAATATTTGAAAAATAAAAATCTCTTGTAAGTTTTTATTTTAACTTTTACAAACTTGAGGTTTTTTTGCAAACCTACGCTCTATGTTTACCAACTACTGGAAAATAATTATTAGTAAGTCGTATTATTAAATTGTAGCCCCTCAATCCTGATGCTCATTATTACGAGGCTCTGACTAGATGAGGCCACTTGACGGTTTTTGCATCTGTAACAAAACCGGTCGATCGAACTAACGAAGTACAGAGACCCGTCTAAAGTGCGTGGAATTTCAACATGAAAAATATTTCAGATTTCGGTGCATGTAAAAAATACTGATGTTGTTTTTTATGTTTTCAGGAAGATCATAAATATAAAGCTTGCTTTACGAGTCTTGTATATATCTGAGCCTATTGTTTTAGTTCGCGTTTGTTTTGCTGTGTTTTAGAACCGAAATATTAAAACTTTGTTTCGGTGGAAGTATGAAGTGTTGGTCACGTTATCCACTAATGAGGTATATTTGACTTCTGGGTAAAATAAAGCGACCCGATTGGTAAACAAAAAACATAGCTAGAAAATAGTTTTTGAAATTTTCGTATATTGCTCTATTATAAATTATATAAAAATTATTACCGTACCTTAATATACGTACTTACTACCTACATAATAACTTTATTAAATTGATGTATAAATAAATCCACCATGAATTTGAATAAGGTTCTTCTTTGCTGAAAATAAATTTGTTAAAATATTTGTTTTTCAGCATCAAGTACCCGGAAATAAAAATTTTATATTAAATTTTTAAAGATAAAAATGCAATGAAAAAATTCCTGGTGGCGGGACTCGAACCCACAAACCTCGCTATCGCAGCAAGGCGCTCAACCGCTGAGCCAACCAGGTCCCAGTCAGCCATCACGAATTTTGTCATTGCTTGTTATCTACTTATACACAGACGCCCTCTATTAGCTTTCTTCTAATAACTCTTATACGAGTGAAGTCAGAAGTCCTAGTTTCTAATACTAGATGGCAGAGGAGTCTGTTTTTTGTTTTTACTTTTTTCAGTATTTTTATATTTATGCATTTTTTTATAAATTCCTTTATAGGATAATCTTATATTAAATTTTTAAAGATAAAAATGCAATGAAAAAATTCCTGGTGGCGGGACTCGAACCCACAAACCTCGCTATCGCGGCAAGGCGCTCAACCGCTGAGCCAACCAGGTCCCGCCACCAGGAATTTTTTCATTGCATTTTTATCTTTAAAAATTTAATATAAGATTATCCTATAAAGGAATTTATAAAAAAATGCATAAATATAAAAATACTGAAAAAAGTAAAAACAAAAAACAGACTCCTCTGCCATCTAGTATTAGAAACTAGGACTTCTGACTTCACTCGTATAAGAGTTATTAGAAGAAAGCTAATAGAGGGCGTCTGTGTATAAGTAGATAACAAGCAATGACAAAATTCGTGATGGCTGACTGGGACCTGGTTGGCTCAGCGGTTGAGCGCCTTGCCGCGATAGCGAGGTTTGTGGGTTCGAGTCCCACCACCAGGAATTTTTTCATTGCATTTTTATCTTTAAAAATTTAATATAAGGTTATCCTATAAAGGAATTTATAAAAAAATGCATAAACCGGAAATAAAAATAAATTCATAAAATTTTTTTTTTTTTTTTTTTTTATATTATTTATTTAAAGTCGCCCTAACAACACGGTCATTAGCGACTACAATATAATTAATTTAACTTATAAGTTATATATAATATAATTAATAATTGATGGATTTTTAAAGTGGAATTTAGTGATTATTTGTAAGCTATAATTTATATACTTTTATAGATATCTATCAACTTAAGGAAATTAAATACGTTACTACAGTTATCTGAGTTTAGACAATCGATAATGTTGGATGGTATTTTGTATTGTTCTCTTTCGCTGTCATATGCTGTGCATTCTACCAATAAATGGGATATTGTCATATCTGTATTACATTTGCAACATTTATTTTTCGGTGTCTTAGTAATTAAATGTATGTGAGTTAAATTAGTGTGACCGATCCGTAACCTTGATAATACAGATTGATCTCTCCTGTTTGTAAAAGGAATCGGAGTTTTATCTAAAACTGAGTTCCGGACATTTTTTATAAAACGATTTGAAATGTTAAGTTTCCATAAATTATCCCAAAATTTTAAAATTTCAATTTTAATAATTTTCTTAAAATCATCATACATCCAATTAAAGCCTTTTTCAATTATATTTTCATCACTTGTAGATTTTTTTGCTTCTTCATCAACTTTTTCATTTCCAATGATACCTTGATGGCTAGGGATCCATAGTAATGCAAATTTGTAGTTATCTCTTAAAAGTTTAATCATGAGTTCCTGAATTTCTAGAATAAGTGTGTTTGTATTAATTTTATTATTTAAGGCCATTAGACATGATTTGGAATCTGTGTATATAACATATTTATTCAAATTAGGTTTAGTACTTATTAATTGTAAAGATTTTAAAATAGCAATAGCTTCGCATACAAAAATGGATGTTAGATTAGGAAGTCTATATTGGTAAAACTGGTTTTCATGTAGGATGGCGCATCCCGATCTTCCATTCATACACGATCCATCTGTGTAAAATGATTTAAAGCCTCTGTATTTGCTATTAATTAGTTCATTAAATAACATTTTATAAACATAGGCAGGTGTGTCGTCTCGGAGATTATCCGATAGTTCCAAGTTTATCGGAAAGGTTAAAGGTTGCCATGGGGGAGAAGATAACAATATATTTTGTCTAATAGGAGGAATTGAGATATTAATTTCATTCAAATATTTGGGAACTCTTATTCTAAATGGTTGAGGGAAGTTAGGTTTAAGTCCATATTCTGAGTCTGATGATCTTTTTCTATTATAGTACTCGAAAGTCGGGTTATTTGGTCGAGATAATATTTTTATTGCATAGGTTATACATAATTGTTTTCTTCTAATGTGCAATGGGCATTCTTCCGCTTCAGCTAAAATACTATCGATTGGGCTAGTTTTAAAGGCCCCAATAGAAAGCCTTAATGCTGTATTTTGAATACTTTCTAAGGTTTTAAGAGTGTGCTGGCTAGCTGAGTCATAAATGACACAAGCGTAGTCGATTTTTGCTCTAATTATCGCACGATAAGTCATGAGTAAACATATTCTGTCAGCTCCCCACGTAGATGATGATAGTGTTTTAATTATGTTCAATCTTTTATTGCAGTCTGATTTTAAATTTTGAATATGATATTTCCAATTTAGTTTTTTATCGAATGTTAGTCCTAAGATTTTTAATTTTTGTACCTGTTTTATTAACTGACTATTTATAAATAAAGTTACATTGTCTATTGTTTTTATATGTTTACGTGTAAATATAATAAATTCTGTTTTATTTTTGGAAAATTTAAATCCTGTATTGTTTGACCATGTTTGCAGATTATTTAATGTTTTTTGTATTAATTGTATCGTAGGGTCTATCGAGTTCCCGCTACAAATTATTGTCAAGTCATCTGCGAATAAAAATCCTTTTACTGGCTTTTGAATAGATTTAAAAACATCATTAATCGCTAAAAGAAACAAAATTACACTTAATACGGAACCTTGGGGTAGACCGTTCTCCATTTTAAAGGAGTTTGAAAGTATATTGTTAATTCTTACATTTATTGTTCTGTCGGATAGAAAATTTTGTGTAAAGGCCAAACAGTTTCCCTTAATATTATTTTGCTCCATAATTTGAAGTATCCGGTGCTTCCAAACCATCTCATAGGCTTTTTCAATATCTAAGGCTACTGCTACAACATGATTTTCATTAGCAAATGATGTCAAAATTTCGTCTTCCAGATTCATTAAATGGTCTGTTGTTGATCTAGACTGCCTAAAGCCATATTGATATCTTGATAATAAATTATTTGACTCTAAATACCATCTAATTCTTCTGCTAACAATTTTTTCTAACACTTTACATAGATTACAAGTTAAGGAAATAGGTCTGAAGCTAAATGGTGAAGTGGGTAACTTACCAGGTTTCAATATTGGTATAACCAGGGCTTCTCTCCACTTAACCGGAAATACTTGGTTACTCCATATAAAATTATATATTTCAAGCAAATAATTTAGTCCGCAGTCTGGTAAATTTTTAATTATAATATTTGGTATATTGTCTGGGCCTGGACTACTGTTACCGATTTGTGACAATACAGTTAACAGTTCATGCATAAAAATGTTCAAGTTTATAGGGTTAGTATTATCTGAAATGTCAAAATTATTTATTTCATTATTTATTTTATATGATAAAAAATCAGGATCATAATTGTTAGAAGAAGAGTTAGATATGAAGCTTTTAGCTAGGCAATCTGATGTTTTAGCGGGATCATCACTCAATTCATTATTAGATATTTCTAATACAATTTTATCTCTTCTATGTTTAAATTTATCAACTCTCTGTATCTTTTTCCATACTTCATTTATAGGTGTTCTAGAGTTAATAGTTAAAATGTATTCTTTCCAATAGTTTGTTTTACTTTCTTTAATTATTCTTCTTGCTAATGATCGTTTCTTTTTATAATCAATCTTTAATTCTAAGTTATTAGCATTGTTACAGGATTTTTTAAATAGTTTCTGAGCTTTATTTGCATTTTTTACTGCTAATTTGCATTCTTTATTCCACCATGGCATACCTTTCTTTTTAATTTTTCCAGACGTTTTCGGAATAGAATTGTTAGCTGCCTCATATAATAAGTTTGTAAAATCTAATACAATGTCGTTGATATTTATTGAAGTGCCTATCGATGTCAATTTATTTAGTTTATGTATATTATTTTCAATTTCTTCTTTAAATAGCGACCAGTTAGCATATTCCACCTTCCATTTTTGAGGGACATTAACTGGAATTTGAGTGTGATTACCAATGTAGGATTTTAAAATTATGGGATAATGATCACTGTCATATAGGTCGTCGAGGACATACCAATCAAAATATGATGCTATATTTTGGGATGAAATCGACAGATCTATATTGCTAGTATTGCCTGATTGGCTACAGAAATGTGTAGGTTGATTTGAATTTAGTAAAACTAGGTTATCATGTGAATCTAGCCAGTCAGCTACCAGTCGTCCTCTTATATCACATCTATTTGAACCCCAATAATAATGATGACTATTATAGTCCCCGAGAATAATAAACGGTTTAGGGAGTTGTTTTATTAATTCGTTTAATTCGCCTAATACTAACTGATGACTATTAGGTAGATAAATATTACATATAGTTAAAGCTTTTGGAAATTTAATTCTTATTGCAATTGCTTCTAAATTTGTATTTAAATTAACTTCTTCTGGTATAGCACTAGGTTTAATAAAGATAGAAACCCCCCCACTAGCCCTAGAATTAATTTGTCTATTTTTGTAAAATGTATCGTAACCGGTCAATGTTCCGCAGGAGTTTGAACTAAAGTTTGTTTCTTGTAAGCAAATACAATTGGGGGAAAATTGATGAATTAATATTTTAATATATTCTAATCGTCTATAAAAACCATTTACATTCCACTGTAAAACATCCATTAATTTAACAAAATATATAAAACAAAAAAATAAATATATATAAGAATTAATTACTAAATTTAATTTATAAATTATATAATATCTGATATTTCTTTATCAGATATATCCCAGCCCGGCGTCAGGGCTGTAAGGTTTATGACATCATTTAACTTTTTAATGAGACGGGAGCATCTGTTCTTTAAACTTCTGTTCATTTTAGGGTGCAGGGTATTACACATCTTTACCAGATCCTTATAGTTGTTGGTATAATCATCTACAATTTCTTTAACGTTATGTTTTCCCCGAATTGAGTCAAGTAAGCTTATAAATTGGTCTATGTTAAGTGGCGAAAGTTCTTCTTCTTTAATTTCGTTTTTGATGTCAGCCCATACTTCTTGTTCCTTCCTTTGATCCTCGGTCTTAGCTTTTTTCTTCTTCCTTTTATTCTTATCGTCTTTAATATCTTCTCTCGATTCCGCTGAATAATTACTACATGACGTATCATCAGTCTCATATTCAACAACGTTATAAGGTTCTTTAGGTTTTGTTGGTGGGATAAGCTCTGCAATAGGTGAGTCGGTAGTAGTAGGTGAGTGTAGTCGTTTAATGCCTTTATCTTTTGTCGGTGTAGGTAAGTCATCATGGAGTTCTAAGTTAAGGTTTGGTGTAGGGATTGCATTTTTCGTAAGAGGTAAATTAGGGTTATATGTTCTATCTAACTCAATTGTTTGTATGCCTTCTATGTTGTTTTGGGGACAGTTTTTAGCTATATGACCCATGTTATTGCATGTGAAACATTTGAGAGCGTCACTGGAAACATATAGCCAGTAATTCGTGTCTTCATATTTAACTTGGAATGAGTCCGGAAGTAACTTAACATCTTCTGGCGAAACGTAAAACTGGCGCCTGAAACTCAGGATGTGCGAAAATCCTGGTTCCGCTATGCCGACTTTCATACAAGTTATAGGGCTTTTAATTTTTATATTTAATTCGTGTAATAATATGTCTTCTATAATGTTATGAGGTATTACTGGACACACATTTGATAGTACTATTCTTTTATTCCTAGTAATTAATGGTAATATTATTAATGTTTTACCTTGAATTTTAATTTGTTCTTCTAACAGTTCATCAGCTGTTTTTTTTGAGTCGAAGTAAATGCAAATTCTGGAGTTTGAAATTCTTGATATAAAACGAATACTTGAAGGGTTCACTAAGGTTGATAAGGAAAGTATATACTCTTTAAGTGTAACTCCTTCTATTGATTCCAATACGACGGCTTGATCTTTCTTGGGAAAACTATTATTTGATGTGACGGTAGCATAACTTTTTGCTTGCAAAACATTTTCACTTTGGGTTTGAGAGTACATTGGGGTTGAAGATAACATATTTAGGGGCTCCAGCTTTAACCTGGAGTTGCCCTAATCACTCAGCACACGCGATAAAGAAAATAACTTTTTATAGGTATCACGCACCGTAGATAGGTATGCATTACGCGTGCGACTGTAAAATATTTTATTGTTTTCAATGTATGGCTGCAATACAACGCCAGAGCTTTATCTAGTCCTTTATACATTTTTAGTAGGAAATTGAGGTATACATACATGGCCTTTAGCTCCTTATAGGAAATTTTCTTTGGCTTCTATGGAGTCGTTAATGCACCTTCGAAGCGGAAATTAAGCTTGCGAAAAAGAAAAATAAGCCACGGATCCTTATCAGGCGAATACGGTGTTTGTTTAAAGACTTTTGTTGACTTTTTTTGCTAAAAACTCTTGCATGATGGCTTTGTGTGACAATAGTAACAAAATCTTATTGATTATTCACAACATCAATTGATACAAAATTGTGAGACTGGAGACACAAAGCCTGTGTCTCAGGTCTCCAGGATCCCACCCTTATTAACAATGTATACTAATTATCAGGAAAAACAATTTATTGCATATTACAATTATATGAGTATATTACAGATAAACAATATGTACTAACATCTTTCAAACTATAAAAACTAAAAGACAAGAAAAACAATTATTGCCATTGTTGTGAGAACGTGTGTGTTTAAATGTGGGAGAATGTGTGTGGATGTGTGTGTGTAGTTCGTGTCTATGTATTTATGTGATAGTGCGTAATAAATAATATTACTATTCAAAACTGTGAGCTTCAACTTAATTTTTGAGCGACTTATCATCAGGGAGTAACATGGGATATATTTTATTTCGATCAGATTTATTTTAAAATTAAACTCGGGTACAATCTCAGCGCATATCTAGAATAATATAAACTAGGTGGTCCGTAATTTATGCGCATGTAGATTTTTAATAAAAAAAAATAGAGTAAACGATTTAGCCAAGATTTTTATTAATTTTCTGCATATACCTAAGTACCTAATTATGGATTCGATGTAATTAATAAACGCTATTTGTGTAATAGCGTGGAAGAGATCATTAATATATATTTCCAAGATAAAATGGAAATATATAATATCGGGGCCCGCATGTCGCAAGCACTTAGCACGTTGGACATTGTGCCAAAAGATTCCAGATACAATAAATAAGTACCTATTACAGATTTAAGCATTATGTTATAGGTGGGTACTATAATATTATTTCTACATCTATAAAATATACATAATATTTTATAAAACAAATATCAATTTACATGCGTCAAGGAATATGGCTTGTCCGAACTATAATTTTTTGTTTTGTTCGCTTTAATACTAGGGTTGTTTATAAAAAAATAAATCCACGGGAACTTTTAGACCACTAGGACAGTAGGACACCCTATACCCACCTCAAACGAAAACTCTGTGTCCTTAAAAGACACCAGTTTTTTTTCTATCCACGAGCTTTTATTTAAGATTATTTTTTCAGATCTGTAATATCGTTTATTATGCCCCATCATTTTTATTGCTGACGCCAGATGTCGCCTGTCTCTCATAATTTAAATAATTACTAGCAAAGTGTGTTTCGTGGGTAAAATAATTTTATAAAATTTTCAACCTGCCTTATTCCCCAAGTTAATTTACTTCAATTTTTTGTCCAGAGAGTCGCCTCTTTTATCTTTAAAAATGCAGGGTTTATAAAAAGATAAATTATGTAGATAGTTCATACACTATAAAAGGAATTTAACTCTATATTATTATCACCTATATATTATTATCTATTTCATGAGATTCTGGTATCACGGTTAAAGTTAGATTAATAGTTTTAAATCCTGACCTATGATGACCTGTCTATTATAGAACCTGATTTATGAAACCAATTTCTCTTTTAATCGGCCACCAATCGCTCACTCAGCAACCTTTTGTCAATGAATGCACTATAACAGCTTATTAAATGGTACAAAATTAATAAATAGTACACTAAACATGCAATAAAGAATCATAATACAATGTAAGTAAAAAGGAAGCTTCTCTATAAAGAGAGCACTTAAATGTAATAAGGCGAGGCGCGTCTACACGTTATTCTCTTCAACAATACTAGTACAGCATATTTTTTTGCAAAGTCATACTACGATAATATAATAACTGAATAAGTACAAAGGCAAAAATGAATAAAAAATATACGGTTCAGATGTACTGTAGTTTGACGCCTCCGTAGACTAGTGGTTGCGCCTTCGGCGTTGTATCCGGAGGTGGTGGGTTCGATTCCCACCCATGGCAAAAAATATATATAGTATGTTTTTCTGTACAGTTTACATTATCTGGGTGTTTATAAAAATACAATATGTATTATATAGTTAATAATAAAGTATTAAAATAAATAATTAAAACTATACCCTATTTAAAAATAAAACTACTAACTACGAAATAATAATAAAATGGGAGAAAAGCCTACATATAAAAAAATGAATCTAATCCTGTGTCGTGTGGCATAGTGCCAAGGACGCTGGCGGCGTTTCCTCTCTGGATGGTCAAACTCACCTGCCGCGAGAAAAACGCAGCTGCCCTCGGGTCACTCGAGGCGTGACTTTTTTGGCATCCGATGACCATGGACCCAGTGTTTCTACAGTCTATAGTCAAAGATGAATATTTGCGGTGTTCGAGTGCTTGAGCGTGTTCAGCAGCTGCGCCCGCTCGTTGAACAGCCTCCCTTGGATGGGAAGGAGCCAACGTATCCACGCAGGACGCGTCCCATACTAAAGTCTGTCCTAGAGACACTAGGGTGGCCCTATCCGGTCTTTTGACGCAGCATACTGGGTGGTTTTAATATAGCAGGTACAGACACAGTAGTGAGTGCTCTTTTGATAAGCTCTTTATATAGTAGTTTCTGGGTACACATAGTACAAGCCTAGAGCATAGTTTGTGCCAGCTGCTATATTATGTTTTTATAACGGAGACGTTAGGTTAAATAACGAAATCCTATAAATATGACATTAAAAAATCAGCAACATCGAACACTAAAAACTCATTCACTCTATTCCCTTGTATTAAACGTACATTTGACTTGAAAGTTTTTAGCATTCCGTGTCGTGACCATCAAAGGATTTAGTTTTTTTGACAATCTAACTTTACCTTTAAAAGAAACAGAATAAGGCCTCTGAGCAATTTGTGTAAATTGTCTTACATATTATTATTAATGTATTTCTTTTCAGGAAATCGTGTTAGACTTTTTGATTTTTTTTTCAATTGGAATAACCATAATATCAATAGAAACTAAAACAGCTACCGGTTTTCAGGAAACTACTGCATCGGTTTTAATTGAATCTCTGATCCTAATCTCTTTTCAAGCTGCGGTTACGAAACGGTCATTTAAATTGCAAGCAGGCAGAATTTAAATGACCGTTATGACAGAGACAGTATTTTTTTTTATTTAATACACATTGGTTATGAAAAAAAATACATTTGTTTGGCAAACTTCATCACTTGTACATTGGAGAGCATGTTAAGCTTTCAGGTCCAGTTTCACTATATCAACTTATGAAACTGTTTATTGTAGTTATTGGGTCTATTTAAACACCGCGACGAACTGATCATTTGTTCGGTGTAGACCATCAGTATTAAGAGTCTACACCATCGGTATTAAAAGTCTACCCAACGCTACAGTTTTTAGGTCTCCGGTAAACACTTACCGGAGACCTAAAAACTGTAGTGTTTTTAAGCCGGAACAATTTTGTTTTAGTAACCGGTTTTCAGGAGACTACTGCATCGATTTCTTGTCAAAGTGGCAGCCTCCAGGCGGTTACGAATCGGACAGATTTGACGGTAAGGTAACGAGAATATTAAAATAGGTAATGGAAATTTGTCTTTTCGTAATCGCATAATTTATCCGGCATAGTGAGAGCGATCAATGGTGTTAAACAACATGTTAATCGACAACATTTTTGGATTTTGAAGGACAGTTACCATAAGATACAAAGTCATATACCGTGCTTCAATAAAAATATATGGGTGAATGAGAAAAAAAGTCATGGTTCTTTAATTAAAAAAAAAAAGATTGATTTCTGAGTAATGCGGCAAACGCCAGACTTCTCCGATCCTGGAACCCTAACAGTATTGTACATTGTACTTACAACTCATATATCCGGATTATTTTGTAGTTTAATTAATAATTAAACTTACCTGAAGTGAAGTTCAAATATAATTGTACTTCGTCTTTCTATGAATGATATTATCATTTAAATTAATGTCTATTTTAAGATGTTATTTTTGGTAAATATATTTTTATTGGTATTATAGTTAAGTTTATAAAATGAAAGAGAAAAAGACTAGATAGAGAAAGACAAGATACAGGAAATCCTAGTGTGGTGACTGGGGGCTAAATTAATTGTAATAGATCTATAAACGAACCTGTAAACATGTTTAATGCGTGTTTAATTTAAAATTAAAAAAATCTATTTGCCAAGGTACCTATTATTACTATACTATACTAAGATAACGTAAACGTCTTAACTATGGATATCATGCCTGCGCTTTATAATGTATATAAAACCCGATATAAAGGTAGAATTTTCGGTTTTAGTAGTTCTTACCTACCTATTGCTGCAATAGCCAAAAGTTGATAAAAAAAGTCAGCTTTTGTTGACTTTTTTTATCAATTTTTGGCTTTTGGTACTAAGTTTGCTTTTGTTCAGTGCGCCAGTCGCCGCCATAGTCAGCGTGAGTGATGTGCGGGCGCGTCGGACGGGTGCCTTCCACGTGCCTTATATAAAATATTTCCCATCGACCGATTCACCCCTTTTTATTGTGCAGTAGGAATCAATAAAAATGCTTAGTAAATAACTTAGCATTATTTGATAACAACAACTGGGTTACTTATTGTCCAGGGGTGGGTCGATTGTTGTGAATTAGGTACTTACCTATTATTGTTGTATTAGTATTGTTTAGTCTGTTGTCAACAAAATGTTAAATTTCCATTTAAGTGAATCCATGTAAAAATTTCCAATGTTCTTTTGAAAATAAAGATTCTTTAAACCTAACTTTTAACGAAAAAAATATTCTCGAAAGTTAGTATAAATTTGAAAATATTTTAATACAGTTTTATGACATTATAATATACCCAACTTTTCTTCATAGAATACTCCTTTCTATCGGGTGTATTTTATAACTTTGCCGTAGAGACTCTTAAAACACAATACTCTGTATATCTGACCCCGAAAGCCTGTAGGTATAAAAATATATAATATACCTACCACAGCCAAGCCTACTTTACCCCCAGAGCTTAAAGCTATTTAACAAAAAAAAATACAAATCGGTCCAGTAGTTTTTAAGTGCTGCCCTGACAAACAAACAAACAGACAGATACGAATTCAAAAAAATATAGATTATTATTTAATAGCCTATTTAGAGTCCACTTCGCCATTTTTATAGTTATTTTAAATATTTAAGGGGAAATAAAAGTATCTGCAATCTGAGACTGACGACCAAACGGGACCTTAGATACTTGAAGCCATTTTAATAAAAAAAACCGATACCAAGTAATTTCCTTAAAAAAAAGATATTCAATTCAACCCCTATGCTAAAGTGTAGTACCTAATTGTTTCGCCACAATTATTACATTCTCCTAAATTCCCTCGCAGAATTAACTCCTAAATGCTTATTGCTCTGCCGTCGAGGTTACGACGAGAACGTGAAAGCATGTAAACGACTAGTCGCTTCTGACAACCTTAGGAAAGTCTTGGTATTTAGGCAGAATCTCTGAATTTTCTTCTATTAAGTCTGAAAGTAATTTCTTATTGTCTTATTCGTTTTTTTTTATAGTGTACCTACCGCTTGTGACCTTTTATCTGCCTGATGGTAAGCAGGTCTACAAATTCCTTTAATGGGTACATTGATTGCTCCCGCTATGCCGGGTAATGATTACGAAATGGGTAGCGACAAGACGAGTTTGCATTATATGAGTCTGTTTTAATATCCTCGCTGCTTTATCGTCAAATCAACTGTCCGTTTCGTAACCGCACCCTGAAAGGATACTACGTCCTTGACAAGAAATCGGTCCAGTAAAAACCGGTGAATCCACAGACTAAAACCGAAACATGACTAGGTCACTAAACTTGACGATGGTAACAAAACCTTCCGTCCTCCCACGTTAAAATATTTTAAGGTACAACTATGTGTTTAATTAAGAACATCATTTAATAAAGAAATTTTACAATTTTATTAAAACATTGTGGTTTAAATAAAATTGTTTAATAACCCTTTTGTTCCTGAACTAGGCTATTAGCCTAATATATTTATTTATTTATTACCTACTTTAAAATTTTAAAATTAATTCAAAAGTTGTATAAATATTAGCGTATATAATATAATAATATTATATAGGACAATTTACATAAAGCTAAGCTCTAAGCTTGTACAATGTGTACCAGAAACAATGATGTAATACATATTATATTTTATAAACACCCAGACCATGACAAACTGTACAGAAAAACGTACTAATATTTATTTGCCATGGGTGGGAATCGAACCCACGACCTCCGGATTTAACGCCAAAGGCACTAGTCTACGGAGGCTGTAAAAAAATAATATAATAATAATATGTTAACACATATTTGTTGGTCACAAACTAATCTAACCGTATCTAAAACAACGATTCTAATACATATTATATTATATAAAAATCCAGATCATGGCAAACTGTAGAGAAAAACGTACCTACTAATATTATTTTTCTATAAGTGGGATTTGAACCCACGATCTCCTGATACAACACCAAAGGCTAGACCACTAGACGGCGGAGGCGGTTTATATGTATACTGGGAAAGATTAAATTCGGTTTATGTGCTATGGTTTATGCTCTTGTATTTTTACACAATACAAGTACAATTAATTTTCGCAATTGCAGACGAAAAAATGTTGCAGAAGAGGGTTCAGAAAATCCGAGAAACCACAGACTAAAACCGAAACACTTGATAGCTTTTGCATCGGTGGTAACGAAACCCAGTTGGTTGGCTTAAAAAATAAAAATTACAAATATTTAGTCCGAGATATTTTAGTATTGAATTTGGCGTTGATACCTGGGAACAACAACTCGAGTTTGGTCGAATTGAACCTTAATAAAATAGCTATAAAATGTTAATATCAACACAGATATTTTGCTATTAATCTTTAGACCGGAGTGAAACACAATATCTTGATCATTACAAAGGCGCGTTATAATAAAGGGCTAGCCGCTAATGTTTCCTAAACGCGTCCTATTGTCACCATAAAGCTGTAAAAACTCAGGTTTCTTAACATTATGAAGACATTAAAGCAAGACTTTCATGATTTTAATGCTCACACTTCTTTTTACAAAAGTTGAAATAGCAATTTTGTGCTGCCATATATAAACACTAAAACTTTTGAAATACGATTATAATAATGCGATATTGTATGCAGAGGCGTAGCTAGGTATCCAAAGGCCCTGGTGCAAAAAAAGTGAGGGCCCTATCTAAAGAATAGAATTTCATCATATTATAAAATTTTAAAATAATATAAAGTAAAGTTGCCAACACTAGAAACAACTGAAGGAATTTAGAGAAATTCTCTAAAAATTTGATTGCTTTCAACTGGGCTGCCATGAGATGAGAAAAAATATCGAATATTTGGTTTGCTTGGTGGCCAGAGTCCGAGATGCTTGAGGGCCCCGGGGAAGGCACCGCCTAACCAGCAATGCCAGACGTACGGTAATTTCATGCCTGGTACGGTAATAAATCGCAATAGATTACCGTACGGCAAAAGCACGGTAATTTGAATAAGGTAATTATAATTCGACAAAATTTACGGTAATTTAAAAGTACGGTTACGTGCCTCGTAATAATGAGTAACATCACAAATGGCAAACAAACGTTTCCCACTATTACAAGGTCGCATTAGCTTTCATACAGCACCGTCCCTAGCCCCTGATCAGGGTAGAGCGAGATTGTGTTTTGGCGCACATTGGTTTCACTATAAATAATATATTCAGGGTGACTATGAAAATATGTAGTTTGGGCTAATATGAGGTTCTGCTGGTCAAATCGAACAACTTTCTTACCTTTCCCATGGAACCATAGTATGAAACCATGGTTCCATGGAAAAGTTTTTTTTTCACTCATGGTTCCATGGGAATAATTGTTCGATTCGACCAACAGAACCTTATATTAGCCCAAAGTACATCCTTTCAAATTCATCCTGTATTATATACTCACTTAGGTAAATTCTATTTCAGTTTTATGTTAAATATTCGCGACGAGCTAGCCACTTGTTCGGTGTAGACTCATACCATCGGCTACGACGAGGTGGGATTAAAAACCCTCCGCTGGGTACCCTGGGGCTGTCTTGGTGGTCTTGGCGCCGTAAGGCACCCGTGAAGATATATATATATATATATATATATATTTTTTTTTTCTGAAAACCTTTTATTGCAAATATACTTACTCAATTAAGGTCTAGATCTACGGATTTATCTAGAGGCAATCTACGGATTTTCCTGCATCACGCTGATAAATACATACGCATATTGAAAAATCTTATCTGGTAACACTCTTTTTTTATGGCGCCTCTCAAAAGGCGACATCAAAAAAATATTTTGCGCTAGAAATTGTTTTTCGCTTTTGCGTTTGCGCCCTTTGCCGTTCGGCGCCTAGAGCTCTTGTTCCCAGTGCCGGCGCTGCTTTCATAAAAGAGTAAGAATAAAAAGACGCGTTTTCGTAAGGACCCCTTGTTGCAGTGTACGGTTACTCTAAAAATGTTATTGTTTTACATTTATCAAAGGATTTCCAAAAAAATAGTTTTTTTTCTTTGGGTAAAAATAGCGTATGGAAACATTGTTATTATGCGAAACGTAGTCTGCAAAATAAAGTTCTGTGAAAAGTTTGTCTGCGTTAAAAGCGTACCCGCAATATTACTTTTATAATGATGTGTGTTAGAAACACGAAGTTTGATATCGCATAATAAAAGCCAGAAAATTTTATAAGTTTAAATTTATTAACTTACCCCACAGCGAGCGAAAAAACTTTTATGCAAAGTTTTGTGCAAATGTGAAAAACTTATTTTTTTATCAACAGGTTTTTTAAAGAGCCTAAATTGTACTTTTAACTAAAATCTTTTAAATTGTGTTATACTATATTAATTGAAAATTCTTAAAAATTCATAGATTATGTTAAATAATTTATACTACGTAATTTGTATTACGTCTAATAATTTATATAATATAGCCTGATTCAATCAATTAGATAGATATGATATTATATTTTAGATAGTTTTTTATTTATTTTGAAAAACAAAAAAAAAACCCGATACATATTGGTCATTTTAACACTAATAGTTTGTATGGAGAAGGCAATTTTTTTTTTCATTTGCGACATATGGTTCCATTGGAAAAGTTGTTCGATTTGATCAGCAGAACCTCATATTAGCCCAAAGTACATCCTTAGAAAATCAACCAGTATATATGTTGGGTTTATTAAGGGGTTTTTTTTTTCATTTATTTTATATTTTTAAAACCCAAACACTCTGTATATCTGTAAAAAGTAATATACCTACCTTATTTTACCCCCAGAGCTTAAAGAGCTCTAACAAAAAAAAAACCGGTCCAGTAGTTTTTAAGTGATGCCCCGACAAACAAACATACAGACATATTCGAAAAAAAATAATTATTGTTTAATAGCCTATTTAGAGTCCATCTCGCCATTTTTTTAATCATATCAATGTACAGATTCTTTTAATTTACAATTTTATTATGTATAGTTATTTTAAGTATTTAAGGAGAAATAAAAGTATCTGCAATCTGAGAGTGACGACCAAACGGGTTATCCTTAAATACTTGAAGTCATTATAAAAAATAAAAGATACCGAGTAATTTCCTTAAAAAAATAAACAAATTCAGCCCCTACGCTAAAGTGTAGTAATTGTTTCGCCACAATTATTACATTATCCTAAATTCCCTCACAGAATTAACCCCTAAATGCTTATTGCTCTGCCGTCGAGGTTACGACGAGAACGTGAAAGCATGTAAACGACATCACTTGTCGCGTCTGACAACCTTAGGAAAGTCTTGGTATTTAGGCGGAATCTCTGTATTTTCTTCTATTAAGTCTGAAAGTAATTTCATATTGTCTAGTCGAAATTATTTAATTTTTTTTTTGGTATTGGAGCACGGCAAGTATTTCCCTCATGGTAAGAAGGCTTACAAAGTTCACGAATGTGGTTAACAACATTGATCACTCCCACTGTGCCGGCTAAATGAAATAGGTCGTGACTAACAAGTCTATTTTAATATTCTCGTAGCTATATCGTCAATACAACTGCCCATTTCGTAACGGGGCCCTGAAAGGAGACAACCTCCTAAAAACCGGTGAACCCACAGACAAAAACCGAAACATGACTAGGACACTAAAATTGACGATGGTTAGGAAATCAGTAGGCCTAACGAAGTTTTAGGGACCTTCCTCCCGAGTTAAAATATTTTAAGTAAAGGTACAACTATGTGTTTAATTACGAACATTTTTTAATAAAACAGTTTTAATTAAATAACAACCCTTTTGTTCCTGAACTAGGAGCCTATATAATTTATTCACCCACTTTAAAATTTAAGATTTAAATCATAAGTTGTATAAATAGCAGCGTATATAATAATAAGCTAAGCTAAGTGTATCAAATACAACGATTCTAATACATATTATATTTTATAAAAATCCAGATCATGGCAAACTGTACATAAAAACGTACCTACTAATATTGTTTTGCTATGAGTGGGATTCGAACCCACAACCTCCTGATACAACACCAAAGGCTAGACCACTAGACCACGAAAGCGGTCTCTATGTATACTGGGAAAGATTAAATTCAGTTTATGTGCTATGTTATGCTCTTGTATTTTTACACCATACAAGTACAATTATTATCGCAATTGCAGACAAAAAATTGTTGCAGAAGAGGGTTCAGAAAATCCGAGAAACCACAGACTAAAACCGAAACACTTGATAGCTTTTGCATCGGTGGTAACGAAACCCAGTTGGTTGGCTTAAAAAAAATAATTACAAATATTTAGTGCGAGATATTTTAGTATTGAATTTGGCGTTGATACCTGGGAACAACAACTCGAGTTTGGTCGAATTGAACCTTAATAAAATAGCTATAAAATGTTAATACCAACAGAGCTATTTTGCTATTAATCTTTAGACCGGAGTGAAACACTATATCTTGGTCATTACAAAGGCGCGTTATAATAAAGGGCTAGCCGCTAATGTTTCCTAAACGCGTTCTATTGTCACCATAAAGCTGTAAAAACTCAGGTTTCCTAACATTATGAACACATTAAAGCAAGACTTTCATGATGTTAATGCTCACACTTCCTTTTACAAAAGTTGAAAAGGCAATTTTGTGCTACCATTTATAAACACTTTTGTATACGATTATAATAATACGATATAGTATGCAGAGGCGTAGTTAGGTATCCAAAGACCCTGGTGCAAAAAAAGTGAGAGCCCTATCTAAAGTGGTTAGATTTTATCAAATAAAAGTTACAGAATATTATAAAAGTCTAACACTTTAAAATAATATAAAGTAAAGTTGCCAACATTACAAACAACTGAAGGAATTTAGAGGAATTCCAAAAAAGTTTGATTGCTTTTAACTGAGCTGCCATGAGATGAAAAAAAATATCGAATATTTGGCTTGCTTGGTGGCCAGAGTCCGAGATGCTTGAGGGCCCCGGGGAAGGCACCGCCTAGCCAGCAATGCCAGACTAACGGTAATTTCTTGCCTGGTAGGGTAATAGATCGCAATAGATTACCGTACAGCAAAAGCACGGTAATTTGAATAAGGTAATTATAATTCGACAAAATTTACGGTAATTTAAAAGTATTACGGTAGTCGTACGGTATTTTTAATAATTATGGTTACGTGCCTCGTAATAATGGGTAACATCACAAATGGCAAACAAACGTTTTCCACTATTACAAGGTCGCATTAGCTTTCATACAGCACCGTCCCTAGTCCCTGATCAGGGTAGAGCGAAATTGTCTTTTGGCGCCCATTGGTGTCACTATAAATAATATATTCAGGGTGACTATGAAAATATATACTTTGGGCTAATATGAGGTTCTGCTGATCAAATCCAACAACTTTCTCACCTTTCACCAAAAAACTTTCCCATGGAAGTTTTTTTTTTCATTTGCGACACATGGTTCCATGGGAAAAATTGTTCGATTCGACCAGCAGAGCCTCATATTAGCCCAAAGTACATCCTTTCAAATTCACCCTGTATAATATACCTACTTAGGTTAATTCTATTTCAGTTTTATATTAAATATTCGCGACGAGCTAGCCACTTGTTCGGTGTAGACTCATACCATCGGCTACGACGAGGTGGGATTAAAACCCCTCCGCTGGGTACCCTGGGGCCTAGGTGGTCTCGGCCGCATAAGGCACCCGTGAAGAGATATATATATATATATAATAAATATACTTACTGAATTAAGGTCTAGATCTACGGATTTATCTAGAGGCTATCTACGGATTTTCCAGCATCATGCTGATAAATACATACACGCATATTGAAAAATCTTATCTGGTAACTAACACTATTTTTTATAGCGCCTCTCAAAAGGCGACATCTAAAAAATATTTTGCGCTAGAAATAGTTTTTTCGCATTTGCGTTTGCGCCCTTTGCCGTTCGGCACCTAGAGCTCTTGTTCCCAGTGCCGGCGCTGCTTTCATAAAAGAGTAAGAATAAAAGGACGCGTTTTCGTAAGGACCCCTTGTTGCAGTGAACGGTTACTCTAAAAATGTTATTGTTTTACATTTATCAAAGGATTTGCAAAAAAAAATTTTTTTTCTTTGGGTAAAAATAGCGTTGGAAACATTGTTATTATGCGAAACGTAGTCTGCAAAATAAAATTCTGTGAAAAGTTTGTCTGCGTTAAAGGCGTACCCACAATATTACTTTTATAATGATGTGTTTCTAACACGAAATTTGATATCGCATAATAAAAGAAGTCAGTACATTTTAGAACTTTTAATTTATTAACTTAGCCCACAGCGAGCGAAAAAACTTTCATGCAAAGTTTTGTGCAAATGTGAAAAAACTCAACAGGTTTTTTAAAAAGCCAAATTTTTAACTTAAATCTATTATTATTATATTCATTTAAATTATACAAAGACGAGCCTCTTAAATATTATATATAATATAGGTATTTATATATATAAGTTCTAGGAGTTAACCTTTACGGGCTACATATAAAACGTTCTTTTCGAAAATGTATCAACTTAGGTGGGTTAGAGGCACATAGTTATAGAAAGGATAGAGGTATTTATACTTCGCTGGCCGACCGTCCGATTTCGTTACCCCGCCCCGTCCACATACATATATGCAAAAACCAAGTGACTAGTTACAATTTAGACTTTATCCGGTTTTCAGGAGGCTATTGTATCAATTTCTTGTAGAGGTGGTAGTCGCCTTTCAGGGTGCTGTTACGAAACGGACAGTTAATTTGACGGTAAAGTAGCGAGGCTATTAAAGTAAACACGTTAAAGTAATGTAGATTCGTTTTTGTTTCCAACCATTTTCTAACCGCACCATTTAGCTGGTATAGTGGGAGCACTCAATTCTGTTCAAGAATAATGTACAAATCGATTCCATTCATGGATTTTGCAGGTATACTTATCACCAGTCAGTTACCACAAGGTGACATACCGTGCTGCAGTAAAAAAACTACAAACCTAATAAATACATTATTTATTTATTTTTACTTCCCTATTTTTTTTATCGCTAGCTTAGCCGGAAGCGTCTTACTCAGCCTTTCACGTAAATTAAAAGCCTGTAGTGTTAAGTCTTAAAACTTCGGCGAAAAGAGGATACATTCGACGAACTTGTTTCTTTTCCGTTCAAACATTTATTTTCTGAAAAAAGTCTTAAAACTTTTTTAAAGTAGTATTGACTTTGATAGATGATTTGATAAGTCAAATAGGTATTTTACAACTTAAAACGAAATATCTATACTAATATTATAAATGTAAAAGTTTAAGACTCTATCTGTCTGTTAGTGTGAGCTTAAATTAGTATATCTAATGGAATAAGCATTATTGGGGGGCAAGTTAATATGAAGGATGAGAAAAGTAAGAATCGTAGGTAAAGTCGAGAGCACATCTACGTCGATTGTAATAACAACGGTACAGACTCCAACGTGTAAAGCTACACAATCTCTTGACTGTACATTACATTTAATCAAAGACTTAGGCTTAAGACGTTGGTTGCTTTACATTTGACAACTTTTTTAGAATCTCTAGGAGATTGCCCCTCCCCTCTCTCTCTTGGCGACGCCCTTGCCTGTGCCTGATATGATTTATGCCCGGTCCCTATAAGTTAAACGATCGGCAATGGTAAGCGTAACCGTGAGTTTGTAACGAAAGTTTACAACACCCAAACTGACGAATATTTTTTTTTTGCCCTAACCAATAGCATATGATCGTCGGTAGCAAGTCCTCTTTCATGTTTAGTTATTGCATACTTAAATATTAAATAATGCAAATAAACTAAATAATATTTACAAATAATAATTATATACAAAATACATTTTGTTGTATTGGTTATTTAAGCTAGTAATAACTTTTCTAGTGTAACTATAATTAATTTAAAAACAATATATTAAATGTTTTATGGAAAAACAAAACGTTGTCGCTTTGCTTTTTTGTTCACTGTTCAGTAAAAAACCTATTAATTTAAATCTTGTATTGTGTGTGATTTTTTTGTAATTTCTAAATAAAGGATAATGGATTACACCAACCTAACCGTAAGTAAAAATATTTATTTTAATGCAACGATTTTCGAAAGTGCAACACTATGAAATACTTATTAATAAAATATAAATTACAGCCAAAAAAATCCAAACCGATGACCAAAGATGAGGTTGCAATGCTTGTGGACCTCATACAAAATAACCCTGTACTCACAAGCAAGCAAACAAATGCCGCCACCAACAAAATTAAGGAGGAAGTCTGGGGCACTATTGCCTGTACGTTTAACAGCCGCAATGGTCTTTTTCCGAGGTCTAAGGACCAATTGAAATCCAAATGGGATAACCTAAAAAAAACTGCTCGGAAAAGGGCCCAAAGCATAATAATGGACCAGTTAAAAGTAAGTGGTTAAAGGCCGATTCATATAATCTATGGTAACAATGATAAGTAAATAACCATGTCTGATCCACTATTCATAATTTTTAGGGTTTTTGACAAGCTTTTTAGTGGTTTTTTTGTAATAACTGTTACAAAATAGTCGGTTTTAAGTACATTTTGATGGTTTCAGGGGGGGGGGGGGGGGCAGAAGAGTATTTGCACTTGTCCAATGATCATTTATTTTTCTAATCAAGGAACATTCATTTTCAGACAGGCGGAGGGAAGCCAGATTTTGTGACTCCAGATGAAATTTTGGACAAGGTGTGCGGCATGATGGGCTCTACCTGTACAGGGTTTGAGGTGCCATTTGGTGGTGATGGAGTGGGCCATGTGGGACTGGAAAATTTTGAGATTGGAGATACTATAGAGGTTGAAAACCTTGAAAACATTGAGGTGTTAAGTGTCCCTGATGTTGCTGAGGAAGATAGTATTCCTTCAGTTCAAATTAAATATTGAGTGTTATTTAATATGTTGTTGAATACAGAATAATTTTCTTTAAAAATTCGACATCATCTTTAGGTATTTAGAATTTCTGTAATGTGGCAAAAGTATGACATAGAGATGTCATACTAAGTACTTGCCATATTTCCTTTAGTACTGACAAGTTAGACCTTCTTATAACAAGCACAAGGAGAAAATTGAAACTTAAAATTTTAGGTGCATAGAAATGAGTTACATTTCTTTACACTTAAAATTGTAAATATACTAATTGTAATAAATTCAAGAACATGATAAAAAAAATATAACTTTTTTTTAATTCAAATTTTAATTCTGATTTTTTTTGCAGCAAAGAAAAAAAGGAAAAAAACAGCCAACAATTTAAATAAGTCCAAAGGTTTGTAATCTACTTACTATTTAATACAATACTTTTTAAATAATCTATTAGCTGACCCCGACATTGTTCTGTTCAAAAATAAATTTATCATTACCTACCAAAGTAAATCTGAGAAAAAGAACACCCCTCTTTTTTGATGAGGGGTTTAAAAACTTAATTATTGAATAGTTTTAATTAATTGATTTCAATCTATTAAAATTTAATAAAACAATTAATTTTATATTGGTTAATTATTACAATTTAAGGAGGAATATGACATTCAGAATAATGCCAAAGGGAAATTTTACATGCAAGTTAATTTCTATCAGCAGTACACAAATTACCTACTGTAAATGTCATCATTATAATTATCCAAGGACTGTACACATTGGCATATACTATAAAATAACCTTTGAGTTTTTTTTATTATTCTAGCCCACTCTTGGGCTAGAATAATAAAATAAAAAATGACAATAATATATATAATATAAAAAAATATGATATATGCAATGACAAAAAATGTTGAGAAATCTCAAACATTTTTGGTCATTTTAGCCTGAAGTAAGTCCATTCGAGGTCATATTCATGTTTATATGAATACATATTTTTTTTACAGGAAAAGAATATGAAGACTCACGTAGACAACTAAATTTAGTTATGATTGAATATTTTAAAAAGAAAAAAGAAAGAACAGAATCAGAAGTGCAGAAAACAGAATTGGAAGTGCAGATATTAAGAAGAAAAATTATACAAGATAAACATAAATCAAAATTTAATTGTTTACATTACCCATGGGCAGCTTAATTTACAGTGTCTTAAACATGAGTTTGCTAACTGTACTTAACTACAGTCACTAGAGGCTACAGTTATCCTCCAATTGGTTCGCTTTATTTTTCTAACCAGTATACTATGGGGGAAGTTTGTATTCCTCCAGCCCTAAAATGGTGCACACTCATGTACGATTGGTCTCCGGCACTTATTAAGTTCTATCTTAATGCCTTTCAAATGTCCCTACAGCTGACCATAGTAATCTGGTGAGATGGGGGAAAACAACAGATAAGACATGTACATTGTGCGGTGTTGCTAGGACTGCCAGACATATACTTGCTGGGTGCATGACTCTACTTGAAAAAGGCCATTTAAAATGTAAACAATTAATTTTGATTTATCTTATTAATTTTTCTTCTTAATATCTGCACTTCTGATTCTGTTCATTCTTTTTTCTTTTTAAAATATTCATTCGCAACGACATGATAATTCTACAAATTATTCATGAAGCTGTAAGTCTCAGTATTGCTAGAGTCAGAAAAGGATTATCAACAAATGAAAGAATTAAATACTTTTCTAAAGGAGGGACAACTCAAGAAAACTCAAAGTAAACTTTTCTCAATCCTGGACAAAGCACAGGACTGGAAAATATTCATGGATACATTACAAAATTCCAGAAGAATTAGCAGTTTCAACCTATAGACCAGGCATACTGGTGTACTCTCGGTGCTTGAAGAAAGTAATACTTATAGAACTCACCGTTCCGTGGGAAACAAACATTCCTAAGGACCACATTCAAACAAATATTTTGATCTCACAAACGAAATTACTAGAAACGGATTTAAAACTCAACTTTATGCAGTGGAAGTTGGTGCAAGAGGAATTCCAGCAGTCTTTGCATTGTCTATTGAAGGATCTTGGCCTCCCGAGATCAGCGGTCTGAACTTTTATCGTCGGTCTCAAGTCCAGGGACGCTGCAGTTCATTCCCCTGCCTTCCAACTATGCGATGGATCCGGCACCCGCATGGTGAAGCCATGGATAGCTAAGAACATTCTCTCTCAAGTTTCCATTGTAACTAGGGATTGCAAACCATGGGTGTTTAAAATGGCACCCACGGTTGGCAATCTCTAATTGTAAGGGCATATTCACAGCCAACGTAGACTAGTGTTTGCGCCTTTGGCGTTGGCCGGAGGTCGTGGGTTCGATTCCCACCCATAGCAAATATATATTAGTACGTTTTTCTGTACAGTTTGTCATGGTTTGGATATTTATAAAATATAATAAGTATTATATCGGTGCTTCTGGTACACATAGTACAAGCTAAGCTTAGTTTGTGACCAGAGCAATATGTGTAAATTGTCTTACATATTATATGTATATATTCTCCAGAACCAATGTTTTGGAAGATCTATACCCCATCAATGGGGTTTTTAACGACTGATGATGATACAAATTTGTGTATAACAGTAGATGTTGGCAACTATATTTAGTAAAACTCATTATAGATCCAGTGTTATTTTTATATATTATAAATAATAAATATGGTAATAATATTTTTTTTTTTTTTTTTAAATATATATTTCCATAAAAATTGCTAAACTATACTCACACAGTCATGTCTAGTTATTAGAGGCAGAAGAAACTTTCAAGCACCTAGATAGGTATATTTTTTTTTCAACAATCATATCCTCTGGATTTTATTAAATACTAACCCCCTTCATATAAGGGCTATCTATATAGTCTCTGGCACCCTAAGGCACCCCATAAAAATAATATTACTTACATATCATATATTACTTATTACTACTACTACTTATTAAGGATAATGATGTTATAATTATTTTTGTTGAACATTTTAGCCTTAGATTAAGGAATAGAATTGCTATTGAATGTTTTGTCTTTTTTTAAAAGATAATGTGAATAAAAGAATCAAAAGACAAGAGGCTAAAAATGTTTAATAAAAATCATTATGAATGGAGTTTCTCTTATACCCACTAGGGAGTTAAAGACAAATTAATTGTTATAGTGAAAATGTTTTATTCAGTTAACATTCATGAATAAATAATTATTACTAAAATGTTGGTGTAGAGGTATACATACATTCCTGAAACAAACAAAAAAAGGTATAGAACAGAGTATATTTTTTATTATCTGAACCAAAATTACTTTAGCGACATTCAGTACATTTTTACATCAGTAATCTAATGCATTGAATTGGGGTGATGTATTAGCATGTATGAAAAAATCACACTTTGTAATGCTTATAATTCCTAAGGTAGGTAATATAGGTGCCATTTTCACCTATATTACCTACCTGTCTAATAAAAAAAGTCTGGGCCATTCTGGTGATCATGTGTAAGTGGTCCAGAGGTACCAATTACATTGTTGCACATTATAATACAATGTTTATCCTAAACCTAATAATATTATTTGCTTCCTATATTTATATTATATGTTAGTTACATGGTAACTTGCCTACCAACCACGCGATGGACCCAGCACCTGCACGGAGAATCCATCGATAGCTAACAACATTGTCTCTCACTCTCTCTTTTAACATGTTTGCCAGCACTCTGGGAACCATGCAAATCTGTAAAAATCTTCAGTAACATACCTTTACTGCAGAAATGTATGTGCTATGGCATATTTTTACAGTAATTATTACTCCAAACTGAAATAAAAAAAATATTTTATACAATATGATCAGCTAAAATAGAACTAAATTCATGGACTAATTTTGAATTACATACTTTTGAAAATAGTTGCTGATTAACATTTCTCTCTCTGTACTATTTGCACTTGTGACAGAAATGTTATTATTCGGCACTGGGATATCATCTGTAGATATTTGCACTTCTGGTGTAACATCAAGCATGTTATTGATTCTACATATATTATGTAAAACTGCAGTTGCAATAATAACTGCATGTACTGTTTGCAACTTTAACCTTAAAGTTAAAGCAATTACGGGAAACCTTCTTTTCCATACACCAAAACATCTAAAACAAAAATATTTTAATCAGAAGGATATTGCAGGTAAGGGATTGAATTCAAATTTTTTTTTTAATACTCCCCCTAAAGCTTAACAAAATCTAGACAGAGCGGACTGTATCTGGCTTTAACTGGACAGATGGCAACCCTAGTAGTAGGTTCATTACATTTTTCTGCCACCGATAAAATTAAGCTATATATTACCTACATATTTACCTTTCAATGCAGTTCCTTGTTCTAATATGAGCCTCATTATAAAGCTGTTCACTTCTGGTTACTGGATTTAAAAGAGGAGTAAGCAGGTAAGGTTTTAATGGATATGCACTATCGCCAAGTAGCCACCTATTGCCAAAGTCACCATTTTCACACTGAGCTAAAAAAATTTTGTATTTAATTATATTTGTCATTATGAAAAAAGGACATTATTTAGGAAATTTCAATAATTAGATATTGTAGTTACCTACCTCTTAATTCAGAGTTTTTAAATATAGTTGCATCATGAGCAGATCCTGGCCATCTAGCCACTACATTCATTAACAATAAATTTGCATCACATACTGCTTGCACATTTATAGAAAAATAACTCTTCCTATTTCTAAATTCTTCTCCTATATAAGAACCTGAAAAGTTAAACATACATTATAATAAAACAAACAGGCATTTCCTATCTGGAGCTTTATTATAGAATAGTGCTAGTAGTGTAACTAATGTGCTTGGTAAACTTACATGGTGACTGTATTCTGACATGTGTGCCATCAACTGCACCTAGCACTTGGGGAAACCTTGCAATGGTATAGAAATCTCCTTCAGTATCGTCCCTCATTCTGATGTAACGGTTGTAGAGATGTGCTATGGCATAACTGACATCTTTCACTATCCTACTAGCCGATGATTTTGATACCCCTACAAAATCTCCCACAGATAATAGCATAGTGCCAAGAGCAAAAAACCTTAATGTTAATAATAATTGATGTAGAGGAGAGATTCCATAATTTCTGAAACATGAACATACATTTTATTATTGTTAGGCATGCATGCATCATTGATATAATTAGTAATAGGTTTGAATGGGCAATGGAGATGATGTATGCATGATAATCCGCGATAACTTTGATATTTGTGAGGTTATAAAATACACAAACTAACCTTGACATGGTTACTCGTAAATAGGGGTGAATTTCCACCAAAAGTTCTTCAACTCCTACTTTACTGAGGCGGAACCTGGTACTGAATTCTACTTCATCTAATATTGATGTATAATCAATTCGGGGCTTGTGGCGTCGTTGAGGTCTCTCATCGGAATTATCCAATAAGTCTAACGCTACAATGGTCTCCAGATCACTATCACTGTCCGAATATTCCATTTTGTTTTACAAAAACAATAAAATAAAATTTAATGAAACCGTAAGTATCACGTAAACCACGGAACTTCAGCGGTTACAACTTCTATGACGGAACGTAGGTTTGACAGCTAATTGACATTTAAAAAAAAATTAGGGACGCCAGTAACAACAACTCTCATACATTAGTCTAACGAAACGTCACCGCAGGCCCTCCCAACCGTTAGTTACCAAATCTAGTTGCCAATGGTAGACGTGTGAAGTTATAGGGACACTTTTCTGTAACGAATGGTAGAAATCGTTACCATCCGCAAGCCAAACGGTTCGTTTGAACATTATAGGGACTGGGCATTAGTGTGTTCAAAGTAAATAATTAAAAACTAAACTAAAGCAATATATAACAATTGTCATATACATAAAATAGGCTCTCGGTCTCGTGCAATAATGTTAGTTAGTTTCCCAAATTATGTAGTTAATTACACTGAAGTGTAACTAGGTAATTTGCAGTTTACCATTGAATTATTCGGTACGTGAAGAACTCAACTTTTTACCTGTGGAGATTATGTTTTATGAAATTACTTTTATTATAATTCATATACGTGGTGGCCGAGTTGGTTAGAACACAGACTTTTAGGTCCTCGGTTCAAATCTTGGTGTGTACAAATATAAAATATTTTTTTAGTTTAAAATTAATGTACCTACATTTGTTTGACAGGTCAGCTGTCAGCTGTCAGTCCCAGTTTTACTATTCCAACTTGACACTATTGTTAGATGGGTTATTGAGTCTATCCAAACATCGCGACGAGTTAGCCACTTGTTTGGTGTATGTTGACTTATACCATCGGCGATATGGGAGGCGGAGATGTTTTAACACCTCCGCTGGGTAACCTGAGTATTCGCGTTCTTTGCGCCGCCGGCACTTGTAAAGATAGTTATTTTATTATAGTTAAATAGGTTTTTATTTATTCCCAACAAAATCAATAGTCAAATTTGACAATGAAAGTACAAAATAATTAATATTCCAGTTATATAGGGTTTCGATGTAAAAGAAACCATAAAAAATTTACACAATAACAAATTAAAAATAATATAAAATAAGATTTTTAATAATGGCTTCAATGCTTTAAAGCTAAATTACTATATTATTTGTTGTTGAAGTCTATAAAATACTGGATTAATATATTATGTCACTGAAACTCATTATAAGGACCCCGTCCAGAACCATCCTCAGTTTATATCCAACATAAACATTTATAATCAAAATAAAAATACCTTCCCGAGTTTATCCTTATAATATCTGGCTTCAAAATTACTTTGGGAAAATAATAAAGGTGTTTAAATTTTCACATTCTGAAACCCTTGTAGACGATAAGGGTGGCAATTACTGGTTTAATTTTAATTATAGGGTTGTGGTGTGGTACTTTAAATTATAATATAGGTCCATTATTTTATAATACTACCAAATTATTTATTTCATGTAAATCTTTACAAATATTTTTGAATAGTTAAAAAAAAAGATTTTAATAATGAGGTCTTTGAATGCGTTTAGTTAGGTTGTTATTTATTACCAAAAGAACGACGAATATTTTATATTAGCTCGAAATTAGATTTAGAAATTTAACTCCCAGTGGAATCGAAATCTGCTACATAACCAACTAGTGTAAGACTAGGTGTTTAACTGATTCCTTTGACCTACCAATCATTATCTGCCATACAAGGGTACCACCGAGGCGACCAATTTCACCGACCATATCGCTGCCTTAAATACCAGCGTTCTTTCTTGGAACACACTGTTGCGATATAGAGCAATGAAAAGACATTTTTTTTAGAGTAAGTACCTATATTTTTTTTATTTTTTTTTTATAGTTAAATAATTGAATTATGTGTAGTTTTCTCTCATTTCTAGTGATTCAATACTCGTACTATATCCCTATGATTTGCTTTTAATCATTTTACTTGTCTTCTACTTAACGTATTTTACTCTTATATTCTATGACTATTTGCGCCTTCTCTATATTTTGAGCTTTGGTATGATTAATTCCTTTTCATAAACGCACAAACCAAAACATGACTAGGTCACTTAACGGTTTTTGCACCAGTATGGGCGGTGGTAACAAGACCGGTCGGTCGTCCTACCGAAGTTATATAGAGACCTTCCTCCCTAAATTGTGTAATAAAATAATGTATTTTAACCTAAGTAACGCCATTTACGATTGCGAATTCTGCGTTCCCCATACAAAATGAGCTATGGCACATAAAGTATTTCTCCAATAATAGAATTAAAATTATATATTACTCAGTAATTTTTGTATCGCTTTAAGAATATTAAAAAAAAAACAGATTTAATAATATTAAGTAGGTCTACAATTGAAACATATTTACATACATTTAACATCATAAAAAAAAAATTTCAACTACGAATAACAGCTAAGTTGTTAAAATAGAAGTACCTACGTCTGTTAGGGCATCAACACGACTGGCGAAACCTAAATCAGATTTAAAACATTATTAGTAATACAAAAGTATTAAGTACAATTGAAAGATTTTTACTTAGATTTAACATTAACACAAATTATAATTCAACTTAACAGCAAAGCAGACTGCACTTAGATATTTGTGATAACATTTTCCATTAAAGCTGATTTTGTAAGTGAATAACGGCATTCAATTCTGCAATAAAAATGTTAATAACCAGTTTTGGTGCTGACGGTACGGTATGTGATGGGGGCGTTAAATCTTAATAGCTTTAAAAAGCGGTCCTTTTTGCATAAAACCGCGTTTTGGTAGCGCGTTACTTGCGGTTTGATATGTATTTATGCGTTGGATTATTTTATTCTATATGATAATAAATTTAAAACACCGCGTTTTTGTACGTGGTAAACGCTACGACCTGCAATAATTAATAACGCTGTCTTTGTGTGTTTATTGAATTATTACTATAAATACCATGTCGAGTAAAATATGTTTATATAGTTATATGAAATTTCTACATACTGATTGTTGCTGCACTCTTTTCTGAGATCCAACTACAAATATATATAACAAATATATGTATGAGTAGTATGATATACAACCTTGATCACGTTTATTTTTCCTTTTGAAATAAGCATATTATATTGAAATACTTAGCCTGAATTCCATAAAGGATTTATAATTCTTCTGTCAGAAAAAACTTCGGTAATTATAGCATAGTAAATGTACTATGTATCCTACGACCTACAGTAAGTAACAACACGGTTTTATCTTTGTGTGTTATTAAATTGGACACCATATATAATCAAAACTATATTCTATATAAAGATTTTATTTTATTTGCTCTATGAATGAAAAAATAACATTGTCGTAGCAACTTAGCGTAGTAGATGCTACGACCCACAACAGGTGTTAAAGATTTTAATGTAATAAAAACAAATATCGCAATGTGTAGATTTTAAATATCAAATATATATTCGTTTTTTTTATTTTTATTTATAATAAATAATGTAGAATAAAAACTAAAGTGTGATTAGTATAGAGACAAATTTTACCAGTGTTCTTAATACGCGTTCTGTCTTTAAATGTTATTGGATTGTTGTAAAATGAATAAAATTGACTACGCTATCACAGTAGCTTAGCGTAGTAGATGCTACGACATAGTAATAGCGGTACTATCTTTGAGTGTTAATCAATTGTTCTGAATAAAATATACCACAGTGACATTGAAGCGTAGTAGATGCTACCACCCATAATAATTAATACGTGGTATTTGTGTATTATTTAATGTTGTAGCAGTGAAATTACATTGCTTAAACTTGAACGGTCCCATCGGGCAGTACTTAAGGTTATCTTTTCAAAGCCATTTCAGTATCCTACTACAGAACTATACTCAATAGCTAAGGTACTGTCCGTAAGACAACTCTTTATCCTAAAAACTTGTTTATACCAACACCAAAAGGTTAATGTAGTCAAGTTTTTGAATCACTTCAAAAGAGGCAAAAAGACCAAATATTTCCTCCGATGAAAGTAAGAACCACCTTTGCACAAAGGCCAGATCAGCTTTCTGGGCAGTTATTTATATAATAAAATCAGTAAATCTTTAAATATTGTCAATTTATCAAAATCGTCTTGCAAATTAACTATAAGTAAATGGCTCATGTCTCGTAACTATTCACAAACTGAAATACTTTTAGAAATTTTAAAGTAAGAATAACACTAATACACACTACACATAAACATTTACAAAATATAATATTATTTTAACTTTTTAATACTTTTATTGTTTAGTTTTAATTTTGTTTAAGTATTTGATTAATGTATGGAATCTACTTATTTATTTTCTATCATTGTTTACTTTATTTAGAGTTATGATTGTGCTTAATCTTAGTTTTAGTTTATATTGTTTTTTTCTTTTTATTAATATTGTATTTCATTATTTGATGTATAAGTAGATTGTAAGAGTTAAATGTAATTACCAGTTTATGTGGTGGAAACTGATTCCTACGTGACAGGGACTCCTAGTGTTGGGATCAGGGACTTACCCAGTCTGAATATATCTTGTATTTTTGCACTTAATAAATAAAAATAAAAAATGTTCTGTAATTAATAAAAAAATACCATCCTGTCGCAGTAGCTTAGCGTAGCAGATGCTACGATCCAAAATAGTTAATCCGCGGTACTACTCGTATCTTTATGTGTTTATTAATAAACTTGTTTTATAATGTAGATGGCTACGACCAAAAATAGTTAATACGTAGTTATTGAATTATTCTGTAATGAATAAAAAAATACCACACTTGGTCGTAGCATCTATTACGCTAAGCTGCTATAGCGTAATAGATGCTACGACCAACAACAATTTATACGTAGTTTAAAAATGTATGCCAGAGTCGCGTAGCTTGTTGTAGATTCTACGTATCTACGCTCGTAGTCTGTGGTTATTTTTATGTTTAGGAGAACGGTATGTGACTTTATATCCTTCTGATGGTAAGCAGACCTACAACGTCCATAAATGGTTTGGTCGCTTACAATATGACGGCTAAATTATGTTGTTACGAAATGGGCGGCGACAAACTCGAATTTGCATAAATAATCTATTCTAATTAATTATCTTTGAATAAATAAAAATACGATAATATTAAACTGAATGCTTTATTTTATTAACTCTATTAACACTTATACATTAGTACTAATTTTAATACATACATATTTTTTACATATATTTTTATTTAATAATAATAATAATACTAATACAGAAGTTCCCACCTGCCCGATTGGATCGATTCTCCTTCGATAATATGTGTGACTCTGAATCCGCCTGGTGGTGATCAGATCGTGACACAATGCAATCGAGTGGATGGGAATTAAAAGATCAAAATGATTTATTATTTTAAAACACTTCTTCTACACTTTTTAAATGTTTCTTACTACCATGTATTTTATATGTCGATGTTTGTTTTAATATTATTAATGGTGTATACAAAATTCAGTTTTGAATATTCTTCCACAACAAAGCTGGATTATTATTATTCACAAAGTTAATTAAACATCAAGCAGCATTAAATTATTTCTATTTTTAAATCTATTCTGGATTTAAATATACAAATTGCAATTTATGAAACATTTTAACTAAAAAACATGGCAAAGTTATTTAATTATTTTAAATATAGTTTGGGTTGGCACTCAAGTACATTTATATATTTTAACATGCAATTGACATTAAGTATAAATACATATAATATATATTACATAGGTATAAATTATATTTACATAAACATAAGGTATATTAATAATATCACACATTTACTAATTGTATATTAAAAAGTGATTAAAGTACACAAAGAAAGAAGTGGAACAGATGATTATGTTGTATCGAAGATTTAAAAAGTCAGAGAACATAAGAGTTAAGAAGGCGTATAAAGGCAAAAAAAAGCAGGTGATATGAAAGATGCATGCAGCTATTACAAAGAGTTCCGCGCGATTTTTTTTTGTGTCTCACTCGCAAGTCACAAAAAGAAATCGCGCGGAATTCTTGGAAAAATTACAGTTTTTTTGTACTTTCAAAATATTAAGAATTGTATAAAAACGCTAGGCCATGCATTAGATCTTATACATATACATATTATGTAACTTATAAAAAACATGGCTTATAAAGCTATTTGCTCCATACTAAAGTAATAGGAAATATCGAAAAATGGCGGTAACTTTGCGATTGATTTAACTTTATGCTATTATTTTACGTTTTTCAAAGAGTTTTACTTCCAAATATTATTGTATTATTACTGTTTTTTAAACATATTTGTTGGGTTTGAGGTATTCTCATAATCGGAGATCTAGATTTCTCATTTTATTTCCCCCCCTCCCCAGGGTGTGTAATAAACAAACAACTTTAGATTAAACCATATCTACATAGATCAAATAAAAATTAAAACACTTATTTTTAATTAACTGTCACATTTTGAGTCGATGTTTAAATTAAGTTAACGTAATTAGTTTGATATTCATCAATAAATATGCAAATAAAAAAAACTTTAACAATAAAACGTTTTTTGTAATTATTCAAGATTTATTTTAGGGCCAGTCAATTTCCAGTCTCTTCAGAGATTTTTGAGACCAAGAATGATGGTTGAATCGTAATTGAAATTTTGCATATTTAGTCTCGATTAAAGATACTTTTAAACGAAATTTGACGCGTCAAATGTTTTTATTAGAATATAGAATGTAGTTTATAGACTTTTCTCGTCGTATTTTTCATTAATATAAATCGAGGGTAAACTTGTAAAATGGTCTTTAACCAATCGGTGGGGTCATTGATCGTTCTTAAAAATATTTTGCACAAAAATTTTAATTGTTTGAATATTTTTTTGTTTGATCCAATAATACGTTTGTCGCATTTATTTTAATGTTATTGGAGCACGGCGGTGGGACTTTGTATCTACGTGGTGTTGAGCAGACCTACAAAGTCCATGAATGTGGTCGATCAATAGATTGTTGTTTAACAGCATTGATCGTTCCCACTATGCCGCCTAATTGATGCGATTGCGAAATAGGCAGCATATCATCATATCATATTATCACGGGTGACTTACGGCGCCCGAGACCGCCTGCACGGCCTCAGGGTACCCAGCGGAGGGGTTTTTAATCCCACCTCGTCGTAGCCGATGGTATGATTCTACACCGAACAAGTGGCTAGCTCATCGCGATGTTTGGATAGACTCGCTCCCACTATGCCGGCTAAATGATGCGATTACGAAATGGGCGGTTAGAGCGTAAGCTTAAAAACACTTATTTCAAGATTTCAAACCCTATAGTGAGAAAAGGTTTTAATGTTTAACAGCTTTGACCGCTCCCACTATGCCGGCCAAAATGATGCAGTTGCGAAATGGGCAGCGACACAGTTTATTGTCAAATAAAATGCCCTTTTCGTAACTACACCCTAAAAGTAAGCTTGACAAAAAATTGAAGCAGTCTTCTAAAAACATGTGACCCACAGACTTAACCGTTACATGACTAGATAACTTGTATCCATATGGGTGGTGGTAACTGGGTCAGTCTGCCTATCAAAGTTTTGATGGTGGAGAGAGAAACGTCTCCCTCTTTCTGCCCAAAATCAATCATCAAAACTTTAATCAAATGTGCGAAAATAACTAACATAAAAAAGGTATTAATATTTATTGTAAAAGGACCGCTTTATTTAAAATATAGGTACCTACTATATTTTATCGTTGCAGTCATTGTTGAAAAAATGGAAAATTCCAATGTATTCTATAGAACCGAGATTTCAGCCTGTATTTCCCTCGTGCAGTCGTTATTGTGGGTTTCATAGTATAACAACTAACCTCTTAAAATATAATTTACTTATATACCCGTAATGTATAAATGTGAAAGAGGCAAAAGTAACATATTTTGAGTAAAAATAAATGTGATTATGCTGCGTCTCCATACGATATGAGCTGTCGCACTTCCAGTATTTCTTGAATACTGTTTGTCGCAGAATTTAAATAGTATTTTGGTCGATCATTCTGTTTATTAATAAATCTTTCTGTGTTGGAAACACACAGAAATATTTTTACAAAGATAAAAAAACTAGCTGATGAGATAATAAAGCTTTATATTGGTGTTTTTTTTTAAATTAATAGATTCAGTGGTTTTTGAGTTTATTCGAAACCAATATACAATCAAATCTTTTATTTTTTACAATATTAGTAGATATAAATAGACAAGAAATACTTAAAACTTTACAAAATTGTTAATTAAATATTGTTAACAATATTACTTCATAGGTTTTTTTTAATGAAACACATCATGTAACTTTGTATCTACCAGATGGTAAGCAGACCTACAAAGTCCATGAATAAGGCCCATTAATACAAACAACAATGTTTAACAGTATTGATCACTCCCACTATGCCGGCTAAATGATGTAAAGTCAAAGTCATAATCATTTATTTCATGTAAATATTTACAGATATTTATGATATTATATGTATAGTCAAAAAAAAAGTTTAACAATGAGGTTTTAGAGTGCGCGTTACGAAATGGGCGACGTATTTGCATTAGGATTCTATTTTAATATTTTCGCTGCCTTATCATCAAAGCAATCGCCTGTTTCGTAACCGCACTATGAAAGGAGACAACCTCACGACAATAAATCGATGTAGTAGTTTCCGGAAAACCGGTGAACCCACAGACTAAACCTGAAACATGACTGGGTCACTTGACGGTTTTTGCATAATTATAGGCAAAGGTATTATTTAATTTATTTCAAATCAAATCAAATCAAATTCTTTATTTGTGAACAGAGGTTTTTTCATAGATGTTTTTACATTTGGAGTTCTCTTTGTCCCACCTTGCGGTATACAAATGTTAGGTACAATCATGTTTTTAAATATTAAATTTATGCATTACATTAATAAAATTACAAACCATAATGTCAACTTATATTAATACCTACCCTAATAACAAAATTCAGCCAAAATAGTTTTATAATTTTACCTATTCTTAAAAATATCAAATTAATTTAATATGTCAATAAATTATATTTTATGTCTATCATTTATCTGAATTATATAAATTAATAATATAATATGTCAAAAAAATGTAAAAAAAAAAATATCGTAAACATTTTTTAATAATAAAATAACAAACACTAAAAACAAAATAAAATAATAAGCTATATTTTGTCATTCAAGAAATCCGAAATAGAATAGTAAGACTTTAGTAATAATAATGAAAATAGTTTCTTTTTAAATAACTTAATTTTTAATAATTTTATGTCATCTGGAATTTTATTATAGATAGTAGGGGCCATATTAAGCACGATTTTTTGTAGCAGTGCTGTTTGACATTTTTGCACACAGAGTTTATGTTTATACTGTTGTCTTTTGGTTGCCTTAGTGTTGTAGAGAGTTTAACAAATAGATTTGGATTGTTTTTCACAAATATACAAATTTCATATATATATATACAAGGTAATGTCAATATTTTAAGGGATTTGAAAATTGGAAGACAACTATCACTTGGTTTTAGACCATACATTGAGCGGATACATCGTTTTTGGGCTTTGAATGCTTTGTCTCTGTCAGTGGAGTTTCCCCAAAATATTACTCCATAGCGCAGGCATGACATTACATATCCATGATAGGCAGTTAGAACAGTTTGTTCACTTGATATTTTGGATAGTTTAAATAAAGCGTATGAAAACCTTGATAATTTTTTGCATATTTCATCAATTTGTGGTTTCCACGTTAATGCTTTATCTATTATTAATCCTAAAAATTTAGTTATGTCAGTCTCATTTATATTTTGTCCATTGTAATTCACTTGTATGTCTGGTGATTTTATTCTTTGTTGGAAGTGCATAATTTTAGTTTTTTCTAGGTTTATCATTAAATTATTATTATCAAGCCATTCAATTACTTCTTTAATTACAATATTAATGTCAGATTCATAGTTATTAGGTTCATTACATTTAATTATTGCTGTGCTATCGTCTGCAAATAGAGCCATCGGACAAGGAACTTTTTGTGGCATGTCATTTATATACAATAAGAAAAGAAGTGGGCCTAGAACACTTCCTTGTGGGACACCAAATTTAGATTCTAAAGTAACTGACTTGTATTTAATTTCAAGTAGGGTCTTTGAGCATATTCTGGAAATTTCAGTAAACTGTGTTCTTTGTTTAAGATAAGTCTCAAAAAGATTCAAAATATTGCCTCTAATTCCATAGCAATGTAGTTTATACAATAATCTGTCATGTTCTACGCAGTCAAAAGCCTTAGTCATGTCTGTAAAAATAGCACATATAGGTATTTTTTTGTCTACATTAGTCAGTATATTATTAAGTAAATCATATATGGCCATATTGATATCTTTGTTTTTTCTAAACCCTTTTTGTTCGTCACATAATATATTAAATTTAGTTAGATAATTATAAATTGATTCGTATATTACCTTTTCAAAAATTTTAGAAAATATAGATAATAAAGCAATTGGTCTATAAAATTTCATATTTTCTGGGTCTTCTTTTTTAAATACCGGTTTGATTACTATTCACTAATATTATTAATATTATTATATAATATTGTAAAAAATAAATATTTCCGTATTAAAGTTATTATAATTTTAGACAATAAACTATTATTAACAATTATTATAATAACGATATTAGACATATATTTGTTTTATTACATCTAAAATATATAAAAAAACAGGTGTTTACAATAATATGTGGAAATTGTATATTGTGATAAATTTAACAACGACTAATATTTACCTAAAAACATGAACATCAAGAAAAAGCTATAAAAACGGAAAACTGACAGCATACTTGTACAATGAGATTACAATGAATGGAGACAAACAAAATACTCTTAAATTTATATATCAGTTTTCTGAAAAACAGATTAGTAATCACCGAATTTGATATCGTTCGAGTTGAGATGGAAAATATCGTACATACTCGTATGAAATATTATTAAAACATGTTTAGTAGTTTTAAGTAAGTATAGATCGTTGAGTTATAGAGTTTATTCTGAACAAACAAACAATCAAATTAATTTTCTTCATAATATTAGTTTTTTTTTATAGGAGTATATTTTATGAACTTTTTACATCATCTACCAGATGTTAAGCAGACCTACAGATACTATTGTTAACAATATTGATAGCTCCCACTATGCTATGGCTAAACGTTGCGGTTATGAAATGGGCGGAAGTACGAATTTGCAAGACGAGTCTATTTTAATAATAACCTCGCTGCTTTATCGTCATATCAATCACCTGTTTCGTAACCGTACCCTGAAAGGAGACTACCATAAGAAAACGATGATATAGATGTATATGCTCAAACTAGTCGTGTAATTTATTTATTTATTTAAAATTCTTTATGGCACAAAATTGTACTTAGGCGACCTTAGTGCCTTAGGCATTTTCTACCAGCTAACCTTTGAGAAAGTGAAATATGCTTGGGGTGCAGAATTCTTGTGAAAAAAGAAATAGACATACTGTTATTACTGATGCACAATAATACTTAAGCTACTTAAATACGGTATGAAATATAATACGCGCAATACAGATACCATACTTACGCAGGCTAAAGACAAAACGTATGTACACGTTAAGCAGACCATCTAGTTTGTTGTAATAATCAATTTAAACTGCATGCTGTTTCATGTTCTGTGGTACGAGTCATTTTTTTCGATCTCAACTCGAACGAGATCTCACTGTATCGAAGTCGGGGGTTACCGTCTAATCGAAACCTTAAATGGTTTACCTAAATTATGAAGGCTTATAAAACAGACATCTTTAAAATAAACATACGAGTTTATATCAACAACTCATACTTTATATATGTAAGATTTCAATTTACCACTCTATTATATGTTAGGTAATCATATCGGTCATCATTGAGTAACCTAAAGACTGATTCAAAGCAAAAAACCAAGGTCTGTTCGCAAAAAATATTACGATGTTCTTATAGAAGCTTTCCCAGTGTAGTTGTTAAGTCTTTTTTTTTTCAAAATAAGCTCCAAACACTTTACAATATACGAGTACGTACAGTTGAAGTGATGTTTTAAGAAGGTAGCTTTAATTCTTACAAAACAGAGACTATTTCAGTAAACAATTGTTAAAACTTTATAGCTATTCGAAACATTTGGTAAACCTAAGCTAAATACAAATGTTGGAAATTTCAACTTGGACGTAATTGGTAAGAAATATAAAAAAAACTTATACCTAACATTCCAAACTAAAATAAACAGACTCTAAAATCTGGGCTCAAGGTCCGGCTAGCCACAGAATTAATTGAACTTGGTGGAAATACGCCCAGTTGTTCAAATCGAATTCAATTGAATTTATTTGTAGATAAATTCAATTATTGAACAATCAACTCCACCCTTTTGTAATTGTATTTGTAAAACATATATTACAAGAAATTCTAAATTTAAACGTACTACAAGAAAATTGTTGGACTCAATTAACTCTACTAATTAGATATGGCGGTATCGGTATTCGTAAAATTACAAGTGTAGCTCTTCCGGGTTTTTTGTCTTCAGTATACAGTGTTTCAGGTATCATTTCTAAAATTTTAAATAAGAACTGGAATGATGTACAGGTATCTTTTCTAGAAGAAAGCATTGATGCATGGACGTTAGCTTGTCCGAGTGGAAATATCCCAATGGAACGTCATATACAAAGACATTGGGATACTCCACTCGTCCAAGCCACCCACGCAAGTTAATTTGAAAAATATACAAACAATATTGATCGTGCTCGACTTTTAGCTGTCTCTTCCAAAGAGTCGGGGCAATGGCTGGACGCCATACCAAACCCAAACTTAGGGACATTTTTAAACAATCAAACTTTCCAAATCGCTATTGGATTGCGATTGGGTGTCACAGTTGTCCGTGCGGACGTGACGTTGATCAATTTGGGCGTCATGGTCTGTCTTGTACAAAAAGCGCGGGGCGCTTTTCACGGCACAGCCTCATTAACGACTTAATTCGTAGGACTCTTGCCGACATCAATGTACCTTCTATAACAGAACCTTGTGGTTTATCACGCGATGACGGCAAGAGACCTGACAGGTTAGTCTGGTGCCTTGGAAGTTGGGGCGCTGCTTAGTTTGGGATGCAACTTGCGTCGACACCTTGGCAGCGTCACATCTTCCAAGAACAGTAAATGGAGCTGGTAATGCCGTAGCCGACGCAGAACTCCTCAAACGGCGAAAATATTTAAATATTTTAAATAATTACATATTTGTGCCGTTTGGGGTAGAAACAATGGGATCATGGGGCCCAGAAGCTAGTAAATTTCTCAAAGAGATTATACCAAAATTGATTGACGTCACAGGTGACCAGCGTGCTGGCGCTTTTCTCTCACAGAGACTAAGTTTAACAATTCAAAGGGGAAATGTCGCCAGCGTTCTGGGCACGATGCCGCGCGTACACTGAGAGGATTTTTTTGTATAGGTAAGTAGGTATTTTTGTATTTTTTATGTGTTAGGTGTTTCATTTATATTTTATATATATTAATGAATTTGAATTATTACTTAATTAGTTTTAATACTAAACAATTAATAAAAAACGCAAAACTGATGGCCGATGGCCGTAAAGCTCTGGAATGGAGACCACGCACCGCAAGTGCAGCGTAAGACGTCCACCTACAAGGTGGACCGATGACCTTATTAAGACCGCAGGAACTCGCTGGATGCCAGCCGCTAGTCCTTTTAGAGCTTAGGAGAGGCTTATGTCCAGCAGTGGACGTCCTACTATTATATTCAATTAATTAAAGCCAAAAAATATTAGTACGTTTTTCAGTTACAGTTTGTCATGGTCTGGGTGTTTATAAAATATAATATGTATTAATATCGTTGTTTCTGGTGCAATACAAGCCTAGAGCTTAGTTTGAGACCAGGATAATATTAAGAGTGTTGTGCTTATGTCCTAACATATAAAAAAAAGGACCGCCTCCGTAAACTAGCGGTTGCGCCTTTGGCGTTGTATCCGGAGGCCGTGGGTTCGATTCCCACTCAATGCAAAAAAATATTTGTAAGTACGTTTTTCTGTACAGTTAATATGTATTACTAGCTGACCCGCGCAACTTTGTCTGCGCGTTTAAATTTAACCGTTTATGCAGCGTACGCTCTTAAAAGGAATAATTTTTCCCCGTTTTTGCAACATTTTTCTTTGTTACTCCGCTCCTATTAGTCGTAGCGTGATGTTATATAGCCTATAGCCTTTCTCGATAAATGGATTATCCAACACGAAAATATTTTTTCAATTCGAATCAGTAGTTCCTGAGATTAGCGCGTTCAAACAAACAAACAAACAAACAAAGAAACAAACTCTTCAGCTTTATAATATTAGTATAGATATCATTGTTTTCGGTAAAACCTTAATCAACTTTAAACTTCTTTTACTTTGAATAAATAATTAGTTTTAATACAAAATAATTACTATTAAAAATAAAGATCAAGAGAAGGCGAATGCAACAAATACAGTATATTTTTAAATAAAGCGGAAGTACTGTTTATTTATACAGGAATCTATTAAGTTGTTTACAGGATGTGATAATGAATGCCGGGTATCAAAATGCCTGCGGGTATTTTTGTTATAAATTTTATTATAAATAAATTAAAAACTATAAATTAATCGGAGGCTTAAAATAAAACCAAATATGTTATTATGTACATACAATTAATATAATAATTCTTTATTTGAATAACCTAAATGATTGCTTTACTAATATGACGGTGCCGCCACATGACCACAGACGATATAGAGGTTCACATGACGGTCTTATAAAGCGATGACCGAGATGTCGTTGTCTATAGCGGCTTTCGAGTTGGTTGTTATTTTGCCCAAAACGCCACTAAATGTCGTACATTGAATGTTTTCCATTATCTCATTGTCTTGGTATTGTAATAAAACAAGCAATGTATTAACGTTGTAACGTTTGGTGGCCTTTTGGGCAAAAATGATAGCCAACTCGAACGCACCCTAAGTTAACAAGATTGCGTGATTTCCTATTCAACTTTTGTGACATCGTAACGTCAAAAAGAAAGCCGCCATTTGCATGACGACCGTCTTTACGGAGCTGAAGAGTCTTAGAACGTTTTTTAAATAAAGTTGAATAATTTATTTAGTCAACTGGAGCAGAAAAGTAGTCTAAATGTAATAGATTTTATGCGAGTTAATGAAATATGATATTATAGGTCGTCTATTTGCCAATGTGGACACGTACTTTGTGTTCTGTTTTCCGTAATAAACGGCCGTCGAAGTTCGAACATTCCACGTTAATAATGTCTTTTTACGGCTGTTATATTGCGTCCGCAAAATAACGCGCCACTTTTGGGGAAAACAAAGCTTAATTCTACTAAATGAATATATCAATTGCATATCAAAGTTACACATGTGTCAAATTTTACCTCTGAAGTGTAGTTGATATCCAATCAATTTAGTAGAATAAAGCCCCTGATAGGTATTAAAGCCTTAATTACCCGTATCCGTACAGGGTGAATTTGAAAGGATGTACTTTGGGCTAATATGAGGTTCCGCTGATCAAATCAAACAACTTTCCTCATGGAACCATGTGTCGTAAATGATATTTTTTTTTTGGTTTCCCCATACTAATTGGTTAAGGTTAATTACTAGTTTGTATGGAGAAGGCAATATTTTTTTTCATTTGCGACACATTGTTCCATGGGAAAAGTTGTTTCATTTGATCAGCAGAACCTCATATTAGCCCAAAGTACATTTTTCAAAGTCACCACGTATATCCCTACCGGATTATTTTTATGGTTCTTGTCGTTCATTAAATAATAATAAAAGTCATTGCTATAGCTTTAGTGTTAAAAACAATATTCTAATATATATTTATCCATCGGTAAATGACCAAGGAACAATATAAATAAGGGGGTAATAAACATACACTGAGAAAAAACTGGATAAATAAAAAATAAAAAACTTTAATTTTAACTTGTTTTCTAAAAAATAAATACAAAACTGTATAGTGCATTACCTTTACAATTACTAAAAGAAATAAAAATACTTTTTCAAAATTTATGACAAAGACCTTCAGTCACTGTCACTGGTGACGCCGCTCCAAAGAGAGGCGAAATATTTGGCAATAAAATTTTATAGCTTCAATTTATATATTTTACCTAGTAAAAAACATGTCTTTTTATAAGTAAGGTATCGTAAGTACCATGAAATTAACCCTGTATGTAGTGCCGTAAGGTATGTTTGAATGCTTTCATCAAATAAAGGATATTAAAAGCTATATTTTCCTTTACAGTTATATCGAGAATAAATACAACTTTGTATGTTTACGCTAAGTAAATCTTCTAAAGTTAAATTATAAAAAAAAAAAATTAGGACCTAACTAATTGAAGAATTATTACTTAATCATTTCTGATAGCTACACAGATTGTAATATCCCTAATAAATAATTGTAAACTAAATTCAGTGATGTCTCTTACAACAATAGTATTTTGGGAATAGCTATTTCGAAAATGTCATCGGTGACTGCGGCCAAAGAGCTCTGGCTTAAATTTTAAGCAATGATTACTAAACTACAATGTTGAGCTAAAATTAATATTGACATGGAATTATAAATTAGCATAAATAACAATAATAATATGTAGGACATTACACACTATTGCCCTGGCCACAAACTAAACTCTGTAGGCTTATACTATGTGTACCAGAAAAAATTATACTAATAAATACAACTCCGAATAGTTAACTCAATCGCAAAGTATTACAGAAAAATATTTCTAGTCATGTCCGTTTTTTAATTTATTCAAAATTCTTTATTGTCCATAATTGCATATGGTGCACTCAATGCCTTAGGTGTTCTAACAGCTAACCTAGGGAGTTAAATATGCTTAGGATGTAGAACTAATATTTTTACAATAAAATGTATACTTACTATTTTTTTTTTTTTTAACTTTTACATTGAGCATAAACCTGTAAATAGCATTACGGAGCATAACTTAAAAGCAACATTTAGGACATTAAAAACTAACTACTATAAATAAATGCTTACAATTCCTTCTTTTTTTTATAAATTTAAATTTACAACATTATTTTAATTTCGTTGAAAGTATTAAGAACAATAACAATATCTAATAAAAGAGGGCCTAAGGCCACTTTCGTATTTCTTGGGACTTTTATAAAGTTAAACCAAGATAAGTGATGGTTTGTTTTTTTTATTTGTTTGGTTTGTTTTATTTACAAGTAAAATAGATAACAAGTTGCAAACGTTACTCGTTATGTAGAGCCTATATTACAATGAACTAGATATATAATATAATAACAATTTAGTAAAGAGCAAAAAACAAAAGATAAACATGTTAACTAATATTTTAATTGTCAAATTAATAAATCGTTGTAGATTATAAATAACAATACAGTCAGTACATGAGACCCAAACATGTAAAAAATAAAGTTGTGTCGCCCGTCACAGAGTTACGTTGATTATTGTAAATCACGTATCAATTAATTAGTGTGGTAATTAATGACCATATTTTTTAAGTAACATTATAAGTCATATCGGTAACATTGAATTGAATTTTAAACGAAAATTTATAAGCTTTAGTTTTTTTTTTTAATTTTTACAACGCACAGCATTTGTTTTGCGTTCTATAATTCGTGATGGAAACTATACTGTTTTTATACTGACTTTGTATCTACCTGGTGGTAAGGAGTAGTAGACCTTCAAACAATGTATTGTTGAATAACCCATTCCATGAATGGGGTCTAACAATGTATTGTTGTTTAAAAGCATTGTTCGCTCCTACTACGCCCGCAAATGATGCTTTATCGTCAAATTAACTGCCCCTTTCGTATTTACATCCTAAAAGGAGACTACTACCTCGATAAGAAATAATAATAATAAAACTCTTTATTTGCTCATAAGGTTACAAAGGTGTTAACAAGTTTTGTTTGTGTTGTGCTGCTTATCTATCAAGCTGGTTTGCAAATTAATTTGTGATATTATGACATCACTCTAATGATACATTCATTATACCTACCTTACATTATAACAAATAGTTACTATTTAGCTACATATTCTTTTTATTTATTAATTATATTGACACATTCTATTAAACCCATTATATTTACAGATTAAATCAAATTAATTCTTATTAATTAAATATATATTCATTATTGTTAAAATTAAATTTATTAAATTTATCATTATCATAAACATATTTATTTATATATTAAACACTTTAAATTAATTTATTCAAATCATTTTTTTCTTTTTTATTATTATTTATGTTATAAACATTTCTTTAATATATATAATAATAAAGATATAATACAATTCCTTCTTTACATTCAAAAATTATATTGTTATTACTAATAAGTCGATACAGTAGGTACATACATGGTTATTCATTACACCTAACATTATAACAAATATTTAATTACATATTATATTTAATCTATTATTTATATTTACACATTTTATTAAAGCTATTATACAATTAATTACAGATAACATTAAATTTATATGTTTTAAGAATATATAATATTATCCAAATATTCATTAAGGCTATAATAGCACTTCTGTAAAAGCATCTTAGTAACTCCTCTTTTGAATTCTTCTATTTTATTAATATCCCTTATATGATCAGGTAATTTATTATAAATTTTATGAGCCATTCCAAAGATGCTTCTGCTATACAGTCCTGTTTTTGATAGACCAGGGCTTATTTTATTTTTCATACGAACACTGCAAAATTTTTTAAACATACATAAATTAGTCCTTACAAAAATGGCTACTTCCAAAATGTATAAAGACGGAAATGTAAGTATGTTTAACATTGTAAAATATGGTTTACAGCTATCTGAATATTGAAGATTACACATTGCTCTAATGCACTTTTTTTGAGCTTTGAAAATACTATCCTTTTCAGTAGAATTGCCCCAAAAAATAATTCCATATCTTAAAGTAGATGCTATATTATCCGTATATATTAGAAATCGATGCAATAGTCTCCTAAAAATCGGTAAACCAATAGATTAATACCGAAATATGATTAAGTCACTTGACGGTTTTATTATCTACAAGGATTTATTAATTAATCAAAAACAAATGAGTTCGAATAATGTTTTAAAAGCTGTAGATAGAGAGAGAGAGAGAGAGATTAAACGATTGTAATTTGAAGAAGCGTTCTCTACGCTTCTTCAAATTACAATCGTTTAATTAATAAATCCATGTGGATATAACAATAAGGTTAGTATAGTTGCTAAGGATCCAGTGAGGGAGTGTGGGGCTGCGCAGTAAGCTTTGGGCTGAGCAGGGCAGGATCCGATGTCCGAAGCCAAAACAAACGCTATTCGTCGCAGCAACGTCGCTGTGCTCGCTGAGCATAGTTGGCCAGCGTTAGCCACGCAGTTCAAAAACGCGGACCTGGCACTGGGAAAAATATATTTATTAGAATTAATTATAAATGTACGTGGTGGCCGGGTTGGTATATACGTGGGGTGGCCGAGTTGGTTAGACCTTGGACTTAAAAACACTTAGGTCCCTGGTTCGAATCCCGGTGTGTACCAATGAGTTTTTAATTAAAAAATGTATGTACATTTGTTTGACAACACCACTATAGAGCCTCGGAGAGCACGTTAAGCTGTCAGTCCTGGTTTCACTATACCAACTTGTAAAACTGTTTATAGATGGGTTATTGAGTCTATTCAAAAATCGCGACGAGCTAACCACTTGTTCGGTGTAGAGTCATACCATCGGCTACGTCGAGGTGGGATTAAAACCCCTCCGCTGGGTACCCTGGGGCCGTCTAGGCGGTCTCGGGCGCCGTAAGGCACCCTTGATGATATGTATATGTATGTAGTGTTTATTATAAAACCAAATGATGTAGTTGCAATATGTGTATTATACTAATTTCGAGATAATCCTATAAGACTATTAGTAGGTCCCATTATAAAATGGAATATCCTATATTTTAAAGATATTGTGGAATAAATGTTATTGAATTATTTATTTATTGAATTCGCAGCCTATTAATTCGGAAACAAGGTCAATTACCTTACTTGAATACTTCACAAAAAATGTTCATAAAATAAAAAAAAATATCCAGTTTTTCATTAATTTTAATTTTACCTCTATAGCACTTATTAAACGACTTTATTTATTTTAAAATGTGTTATAGATTCATTTTTTTATGTCAAGTACCATAGAATTAACCTAGTGTTATATGCAACACAAACTACTTTATATATCTATAAACTTTGTATGTTTCCTTAAATATCTAACAGTCACGCCTAGAACACAGAATTTTTTTTAATACAAATAAAAAATCTAATATATAAAACATATAAAAAAAAATAAAAAAATATTGCATTTATATTTAGATAAAGTTATTTGACTGATAAATAGTGTAGTAATTAGTTCTATCCATTAAGGAAAGACAAAGTCATAAAGTCATCAGCATTTTAGTATAGGTACAGATAACTTGTAGTGCGAGACTATTTTCGTTTTTAATATTTACTGAATAGCTCTGGATACAAGTGCTTTACAGTCACGAGAATATAAAGCTTATAATGTTACCTATAAATAAATTCACAGCCTTTTTGGAAGAACCTATACACTAGTAATTTATAGAATTTATGGTTTATATGTATGTACCTATATTATCTCTTTCACAACAAAATAGTTGCGCTAAGCCACGCGTGTAAAAAGGCCTTTAAGATATTTTCGGTATCTATAGAGATGGCCATCAAAATAAGTGTCACACGTACTATTTTCATCTACTTCGTATAGTTCAACCAAATCTTTGAGGGTAGCCCGAAAACTGTAGATGCGTGTTTGTGTTATATTTTTCTTACGTATGTTTAATATTATTTTTGTGCAAATATGATTTTGTAGAATATATTATATTCGTGTGATTTTAACAACTTAGGAAAAGGCCGCGCGAACTTAAAGAGTTTAGGTTATTATTAGTATATTTAAAGCTTTACAAAAAAAGACGTGAAGATTATTACTTATCCCATCCTAATTTTTATATATATTTATTTTTAATTCTTTTACTGTAACCTTTAAAATAAAAACTAAAATGAGACAAATTTTGCCTGTAACATGTTCTAAAGTGTAGTATGGATGGCTGTTGGTATATAATCTCAAACAGTCCCATACTTAAACTTCGGTTTCAATAGGTAACACCATTTTACCGTTGGTTTTTAATTTCCACTTCAGCTTGACATGGGCAAAAGTACTGTATGTTTACTCAGGATCATGTTGCCTTCCCTTATTTCCCTTTAGTCCTTTTCCAATCTTATTATACTAATTAATTAATTGTAGATAGTAAAAATGAATTGTGGATCGACCCGAAATTTTCAGCCCGCGGCTATCAAATTATTTATTTGTATCGTTTGGGCCTGGTGTTAGCAGAGCGGGCCCAAATGACTAATAAAAAATATTAAGAAATGGGCCCAGAATGTTAAATAAAAATAATCTTATTAAGCATATTCCCACATGGTATTGGCAAATTACGTATAATGCATATAATCCGCTGAAGATTATACATATATTTACATATTTTACACTGATGCATCTGTTACCGAATTAATGGATTAGAATTACAATCCAGTGTCGCAGGATGACCAATGTAAATACATTTTACTAAGTGGATTCACTACACTGAACTGTGAAGGTTTCACATTGGACTAGTAACGAACCAGCATCACTGGACTTAAGCTTGCATTGTAATACTGGACATGTCTACATAAATCTAATAACACATTCTTTATCCACCAAAGGGGAAATTAATGAAGTCTTTCAATTTTTATGCACTTATATTTGAAATTTTAAATCCGAACTTAGGTATTTTATTTGTAAGCCCACTATCGAACCCTGATAGAATAGTTAAAAGCGGAGTTGCCCTAATATTGTATTAGCATAAGAAATATAAAAAAAAACACGAAGTATTTAGTACAGTAGTAAAAAGTATGATGTGGATATTTAATAAAATTTATTTCTCTCAAAGCAAATTTAAATAATTACAAACGTTGAAAATTAAAGTGAAAAGGTTTTTTCTAGATTTTTATTTTCTTACCGTATTATTTGATGCATACCAAAACATGATCCTTTATGAAAATATTACATTTATAATTGTATTATGAAATCAAATAGCATAAACATGGACATACTTTGATATCAAATATAAATTGTGTACAATTATTTCATAAAATTTTATTATAATATTATTTTAATATTAATAAATGAGTTGCTATTTATGAATTGATCTATGTTTTGTAAGTTTCTTTGTGTAAATAAAAATGAAGTTTCTATTCCTGAATTCATTATTTTGATTTTAAAAGGTTGTACTTTGGGCTAATATGAGGCTCTACTGATCAAATCGAACAAATTTTCCCATGGGACCTTGTGTCGCAAATAAAAAACAAGCTTTTTCCGTGCAAGCTAGGAATATTAAAATGACCAATTTATATAGCCAATTTTTATTTTCATTTGCGACACATGGTCCTTGGGAAAATTTGTTCGATTTGATCAATAGAGACTCATATTACATACTTTAAAAGTAACTCTGTATTCACCTTATCAACTATTATTTGAGTCCATCTCAGTCTTGCTAAATAGGGTCGCATCAATTGAAAGCGAAGCATCGATTTTTGCTAATATAATTTGATATATTTCTTAGGTCCGATTTTTCATCGATCATTTAAAATTATTCAACAAATATCTTGTATGAAGAATAAGTAAATTTGACAGTTCTTCATACAAGTTTGAATTATAACATCTTCTGATGATTAACAAATGGACCCTTTTTATTAATGTTGGTGTACCTACCTATATTGATTTAATTTAGTGTTGTTTGATTTTTGTTCTTCATTGTACTTATTGGTTTATTCTGTACTTACATAATAATTTGTCATGTGGTACCTATGTACCTCAGGGTATGACGATAATCAAGTGTCACAGCCTCCGTAGACTAGTGGTTGCGCCTTTGGTGAAGTATCCGGAGGTCGTGGTTTCGATTCCCACCCATGGCAAAAAAATAATGGTTTTTTCTGTACAGTTTGTCATGGTCTGGGTGTTTATAAAATATAATATGTATTATATCATTGCTTCTGATACACATTGTACAAGCTTAAAGCTTAGTATGTGACCAGAGCAATATGTGTAATTTGTCCTACATATTATTATTATTAAGTGTTCTGTGTTGTAAGTGAATGAAGTGGATATACGAGTATGTAATGCATTTATTTATATAAATGCTGAACGTCTCTTGCTTGATAGAATCAAATATATTTTAGATTTTTTTTTATTATATTTGTTTCTAGCATCGGAAAAGCGATAAAAAGACTATAAAAAATATACCACTATATAATATTTTCGCCCAACGCGACGACCTGAATCCAACCGTGCTATAAACTTATACAAAAAAACACAACACTTACCAACATAATTCAGCATTTTTGTTGACATAGGTCAGCAGGTTGGCGCGCTCCGTGATCTCTTGCCCTGCCAGCTGCATTTCGTTGACGCACTGGGTCCATTCCGGCGACACACGAGCCAGACAAGATGGGTCTTTCAGGAATTCTACACAAATTGTTGAAAATAATAGGAATTATTGCAGTTTGTATATACATATGGCCTTATTCATAAAAACTTATTGAGCCCTTCAAGAACACTTTAGTTATAGAAGGTGTTGTACTTTATCTAGCAACAAAAAGTATTATGCGTGAAAGATAAAAAAATAATAGAAGATATTACATTTGAATTTGGAATCTGTAACTTTTATAAGATTGTTTATCTTGTTTTCTCATTTTGGCGCCAATACATTGTACAATATTTTGCGAGATTAAAATGGAGTGGGATGATAAAGGGAACCGAATCGCTGTGATTGCATTACACAAAGTAGGTATGGAGCCAAATATAATTTCTAAAACTCTCCATACACTTAGTTTTAGTCAAATGTTTGTATACCGAACTATTAATAGGTACAATGAGACCTCCTCTGTTTGTGACAGAAAAAGATCTGGGCGTCCACGTAGTGTTCATACGAACAAGGTGGTCAAAGCAATAAGGGAAAGAATTCGAAGAAATCCTGTCCGAAAGCAAAATATTTTATCTCGGGAGAAGAAGATAGCACCTAGAACCATGCCGCGTATTTTAAAAGATAACTTAGGACTTGCAGCCTGGTCATTTCCTAACTGATAACTTAAAAAAGAATAGGGTGGTAAAATCGAAACTACTACTGAAGCGGTACGCAAAGGGAGGCCACAGAAGAAAAATGTTTACGGATGAGATTTTATTTTTACAATTGAGCAACATATTAACACACAAAAGGACCGTATTTATGCTGAAAGCTCTAAGCAAGTTTCCCAATTAGTCGACAGAGTGCAACGTTAGCTATGAAGGAGTGACTGAGCCATATTTTTGTGAATAAGGTATCAAAACATCGGCACAAGTGTATCAAGATACCATTCTTGAGAAGGTATCTATTTATTTAAAATTCTTTTCGGAAAAAGTAGAGGAGATGATACTACGCCGGCTAGTACCGGGACCAAGTCTGAAAAGACATTATCCAAGCATATACGTTGCCTGCGCCCCCGAAGATATGAAACAAACCACTGTGTCGCCGAATGTGAGAAATTCAAAGAACGTAGGAAGAAGCATGGTCTTTCCAGCAAGACTCGGCGCCGGGTCATAAAGTTCGGTCCACGCAGTCTTGATTGGAAGCGAACGTTTCGGACTTCATGAGGGCTGAAGACTGGCCGTCTTACCGACACACTTAGTGAACGGTCATGTCATGTCCGCAACCGAATTGTGGAACCTAATAATATTAATCTTTTAAGTTCCTGTTAGACATTTTAAAAAAATCCGCCATTAAAATCTGCCGCCCTAGGCTAGTCTACCCAGCCTGCTGATAAATCCGCCACCGACGGGCACACATAGTAAGCGGTTTAACATAGAGGTCAAATATACCTATAATATTATACTCCTAGATACGGCCGACTTCACTCTAAAGCAATATGATTGGAGCTGATATGGACAACCTGCCTAGTTTGTCGATCAAACGTAGGTGTACTAGAATGTATCTATACTCCCCTATATATACTAATAGTATCCTACTAATATTATAAACGCGTAAGTAGTGAGAATGTATGTATGGATATTATTTACTCTTTCACGCAAAAACTAAAATGAATTTGAATGAAAAGTAATAATAATATGTACGATACATACATACATACATATCATCACGGTGCCTTACGGCGCCCGAGACCGCCTAGACGGCCCCAGGGTACCCAGCGGAGGGGTTTTAATCCCACCTCGTCGTAGCCGATGGTATGAGTCTACACCGAACAAGTGACTAGCTCGTCGCGATGTTTTGAATAGACTCAATAACCCATCTATAAACAGTTTCACAAGTTGGTATAGTGAAACCGGGACCGACAGCTTAACGTGCTCTTCGAGGCACTATAGTGGTGTTGTCAAACAAATGTACATATTTTTTTTTATTAAAAACTCATTGGTACACACCGGGATTCGAACCAGGGACCTAAGTGTTTTTAAGTCCAAGGTACGATAATTTGCACATATTGCTCTGGTCACAAACTAAGCTCTAGGCTTGTACTATGTGTACCAGAAACAATGATATAAAACATATTATATTTTATATACACCCAGACCATGATAAACTTCCGGTTCTTAGCGGTTCCGTAACAGCGAAAAAAGTCGCGGCTTGTACCTAAATACTAATATTATAAATGTGAAAGGTCCAAAACAGCTTAACCGAAATCGAAAATTCGGGTGCCTAAATACCTAAACTTCATTTTAAAATAGGATGGACGTGCTTTTCTGAATATTTTCAAAAAGAAGGGCATTTTCATACTACATATGTGTTCTACTAATCAAATCGGACGACTTTTCTCACGGAAACGCAAATAAATTTTGGCTTCCCCATACAAAATGGTCATTTTAACTGTATTAGTTGGAGAAGGCAATATTTTTTATTTGCGACAAATGGTTTCATAGGAAAAGTTGTTTGATTTGATCAGTAGAGCCTCATATATTATATTAGCCCAAAGTACAACCTTTCAAAATCACATGTATAAAGCATTTTATTTCTATCGTTATCCATATCGTAAGCAAATCCATATTTTGACAGCTAAAGTGTATTCTTATTGAGAAGCGTTGATAAGAGCTTTTTCTTACAATAATAATAAATAACCATTTCGTAATATATTGAATGAACCAAAAATCATATTCCAAATGTAGCTAGGTAGACGCTAATGTAATATTACATTAATTATATTAGCATTTTTATGTATTACAATCTGTATGTAGTATACCTATTTATATATATACTTACTATGTATATATATATTTAAGTAAAGTTTTATTCATTATTCTGTTTAACAGCATTATGGTCTGGGCCTAATTTACGTATAAAATATATTATTATAACAAAACTTAACCATAGAATTTTATTACAAATAAACTTTCTATAAATGCACATATTAGTAGAAAATTAAGTTACAACTTTTCCATTTTCAAATTTTCTTGCCAATTCTGTCTATTTGTGGCAAAAGCCCAATTGTGGTGGAGGCCCCCTTTGCCTCGAAGGCCCCTAAGCTATAGCTATATTGGCCCTATGTTTTAATGCGGCGCTGCTGCTAAATACATTTAATGTATTTTCATTCTCCTTTGGGATAAGGTGATAGATAATGCCTATTTATAACATTAAACCATTTTCTAATTGCTTTTTAAGTTTAAACAATAACACGCTTACAAAGCAGGTATCAGCTAGTACATATTTGTTTTTAAAGTGTTAGTACTTTTACGGCGAGGTTACGTAACGGGCTTCTTATTTGACACAGAAGCAGGTAACTCGTAATGAAAATTCTCCTTTGTCACCGCACATTTCATTTAGTCGTCATAGTGAAAGAGCAAATAGTTTATTTCATAACACCAATAAGCCTTTTAAAAGGGGAATAATTTGTTAGTACCCGCTGTTCATGTATGTATACTATCGCATGAAACAAGTTCTCATTCCATTGTTAGTACCCGCTGTTCATGTATGTATACTATCGCATGAAACAAGTTCTCATTCCATTGTTAGTACCCGCTGTTCATGTATGTATACTATCGCATGCAACAAGTTCTCATTCCATTGTTAGTACCCGCTGTTCATGTATGTATACTATCGCATGAAACAAGTTTTCATTCCATTGTTAGTACCCGCTGTTCATGTATGTATACTATCGCATGAAACAAGTTCTCATTCCATTGTTAGTACCCGCTGTTCATGTATGTATACTATCGCATGCAACAAGTTCTCATTCCATTGTTAGTACCCGCTGTTCATGTATGTATACTATCGCATGAAACAAGTTCTCATTCCATTGTTAGTACCCGCTGTTCATGTATGTATACTATCGCATGAAACAAGTTCTCATTCCATTGTTAGTACCCGCTGTTCATGTATGTATAATATCGCATGAAACAAGTTCTCATTCCATTGTTAGTACCCGCTGTTCATGTATGTATACTATCGCATGCAACAAGTTCTCATTTCATTGTTAGTACCCGCTGTTCATGTATGTATACTATCGCATGAAACAAGTTCTCATTCCACTGTTAGTACCCGCTGTTCATGTATGTATACTATCGCATGAAACAAGTTCTCATTCCATTGTTAGTACCCGCTGTTCATGTATGTATACTATCGCATGCAACAAGTTCTCATTCCATTGTTAGTACCCGCTGTTCATGTATGTATACTATCGCATGAAACAAGTTCTCATTCCATTGTTAGTACCCGCTGTTCATGTATGTATACTCGCATAAAACAAGATCTCATTCCATTGTTAGTACCCGCTGTTCATGTATGTATACTATCGCATGAAACAAGTTCCCATTGCATTGTTAGTACCCGCTGTTCATGTATGTATACTATCGCATGAAACAAGTTCTCATTCCATTGTTAGTACCCGCTGTTCATGTATGTATACTCGCATAAAACAAGATCTCATTCCATTGTTAGTACCCGCTGGTCATGTATGTATACTATCGCATAAAACAAGATCTCATTCCATTGAGCATATTATGTTGTCTCTTATCTCAAAGCATTTTAAGGAAATCTATTAATATATCATAGACTTACATTGTCTGTACCTACATTAAATATTTTTCCAAAAAAAGTACTGGAAGCGACAGAAAAATAAGTAATAAGATGTATTGTGAGTACATTAGTATAGCATACATTAAGCGTTTATTTTATCAAAATTGGCCTAAATAAATAAATATTTAGGCCGATTTTGATAAAATAAACGTCTACGCAACTTTAACCGTTTGCGCAGCGCACGCAACGAAAGCTCTCATTAGGAAATTTACCCCGCTTTCCCAACATTTTTCATTCATGCTCGTCGTAACGTGATGTTATATAATATCCTATAGTATTCCTAGATGAATGGCTTAAAGAATTTTCAAAATCGGTTCAGTAGATCCAGGTGGGCGATTCTCGCGCTTTCGAGAATCATCTCGATTCGAGATTTTTAAACGAAAAATGACTAAATATGTCATTTTTCGTTCAATATTTATATATTTATTATTTATTAATTAATATTTATTATTTATTTGGTTTAATGTTCAATATTTTTGAACGAAAAATGGCATATTTAGTCATTTTTCGTTTAAAAATCTCGAATCGAGATGAATCTCGAAAGCGCGAGAATCGCCCACCAGATATTACCCCTATAACCTCACAAACTCACACTTTACCTCTTTATATTATTATATTGGTATAAATTAGTATAGATGAAGTGCGGACATGATAGCCATGTTTACTTTTACTATTTAGTAATAATGGATAATAGGATCTATTGAAAAATAATAGCATTTTTTTTTGTTCAAAAATAAATAGGATACGAAGTTGCGGGCACCAGCTAGCCAAATAATAATAATAAGGCTGAGTTGCACGAAAGTGTTTGTTAAAGTAATTGAAACGATTAAAGTTAAAATATAAATACCATCATGGGTACCCATTTGGTTCCCGAGAACCGTTTAAACGGCCTCAGGGTACCCAGCGGAGGGATTAACCCGTCCTCATTTCGCCGATGGAATAGCCTCGTTGTATAAAGCGGTCACCCATCCCAGGTCCGGTCTTATTATCATCTGCTTAACCTTGTTATCTTTTAAAAAGTTAAGTTAAAGATGGCTTCGAATTTTCATTCGACTTTCAAAGTAAAACTGGTACATACCTACATTTGACGCCATTTTTAACTGTAATCGTTACAATTACTTTAACGGACACTTGTGCAACTGGAGCTATGATATCAATATTTACCCCTTCGTAAAGCCGATTCATTGGCACAGAGAAATCGCATGAGTGCCCGAGCTCCTTGTATCTGCTTGTGTATAACCTTCTGCTCATCCGTCGGGAGACAGCGAGTCATCCATGCGTCCATGCATTTCATTCCAGTGTTATATGCTCTGTAAAATAAAAATAACATTTATGTAGCTTTTCTGGGAGCGATTCTTATACTCTGTAGTCGACTTGACGCCCATACAAACGTACGTCCTATATTACAACTTGGCTGTTAGTCAAAGTTCAATTATTATTTTTGTGTTGGTAATGGGCTTCCGACGAAAATAAAAAAAAATTTTTTTTTTTTTTCGAAAATATAGCCTAAAATAATAAAAATAAACTAATTTAGTTTATTTTTAAAATAATTAACTATATCTTCGAAATCAAAAATAAAAATTACTTTTTTTCATTTTTCTCGGAAGCCCATTGTACATTAAAATCTTTCTGTTGTGGATAATAAAGATTTTTATATTATAATATATTAAAAGTTATTTTTTCTGATTTCGAACAAATACAAAATAAAAACCCAACATTGAAATATTAATAATTCAATGACCGACAAAAGTATTATTTTATTTCCACAAACAGTAATCGAGTCTGGAAGTGCGAAGGCTCATTTCGAGAATGCAGACTTCGCGACTACGAATGCAGTGTCCTTAATAGGAAACATCTCGTCATACCCAAACTTTTTTATATAACTATATTATCATTTCATTTAAACAGCATTTTAGGTGAAATTTAGCAATTTTGTAATCGCAATCATTTCGCACCATTTAGCCGGCATAGTGGAGCAATCAATGCTATTAAACAGGATTGTATTGATCGACTCCATTATTTGTGTTTGTGGGTCTGATTACTATCAAATGGATTTTGTAATATAAAATAAAGCAAGCTACTGTCTAAGAAATTTCTAGTTATTGGGCAAACTTTAAAAAATACGAAGTTCCATGAAACCAGACACGCAACTATAAAAAATACTTCTTTTATTTACTATTTTGTAAATGAACTATTTTATAAAAATATTAGTTCTTTTAAAAATCTAAAATAAATGTATTTACTATATTAGAAAATAGAGTTTTCTAATAGGAAAATAAAAAAACGCTTGTCTAAGAAATTTCTAGTTATTGGCCACTCTTAAAACTAAGAAGTTCCATGAAACCAGCCAACTATAAAAATGGAATTACTAACGTCCAATGAAGTAAAAGTTATTTAAGGCGGTAACACACGTCAATGACATTGGTCATAAAAAATAGAAAAGGACAGAATTATATAAACAAAAAATAATCGTCACTGCATACCTAATGTAAAATTTATTTAAATACGATAATACAGCTACGGTAGATACGTTTTAATTTAAAAAACTTATTGAAAAGGGTTTAATAGCGAGTAGACATTAAGTAGGTATATTTAGTTTTTTTATATATATTGATACTTGATTAATTTCTTTTAATTATAACGTTGAGATATTGATTATGAGTGAATTCTAGACCGACCGCGCCGGGAACCTAAAACCGCCAACTGACACACCTCGACACAGACTGTCGCCTGTCAATCCCTGCCCCAATGACAGGGTTAACCCTGTATAATATATCTTCTATTTATACTGAGTCGAGTCCAGCTGACTAAATATACGAGTACGTCTGTATATAATTATAAATGCATTTACAAAAATGACGAAATTCCTAATTTAAATTAGGTATTAGTTTGCTGTGTCGTAGAGGGATATAAATGACCTTCAAGTATGACCTAATGTAGCACCTTAACCTTATGTAACACTTATATTATCTAACAAAATAAATCAGGGAGAATTTTCAGCAAATGGTTAGGTTAGGTTAAACTAGGTAAAAGACCTACAACGATGTTTTAGTGAAATGGTCTCAAATCAAAATTGATCGATCTTCATTAATATTAATGCTCGAGTCGACATCATTATAATATTAATATTCTTGCTGACAACTCAATCGAATTTAGATTTTGTTTACTGAATATTTTATTCAGTAAACAAAATTATCCACGTGTATTTAATTAAAGCCTACCATTGAATTGTAATTGTTTACTAGTTTAAAAGGTGTAGGTATAAATGAAGCGGAAATAAATGAATATCCGATAACAGAATACAAGTATCTGTGGTTTACTTATAGCCTATTAAATTAACATAGTTTTTTTTTTGTATTTGGCACTTTTAATTGATAACTTTATTTTTTAATGGAGCACGGCATGAGACTTCGAATCTACCTGATGTTAAACAGACCTACAAAGTCCATGAATAGGGTCGATCAATACATTGATGTTTAACAATATTGATCGCTCCCACCGATAAGCCGACTAAATGAAGCGGTTACTAATCTTTTTTGCTTTATGGTAAAATCAATCGCCCGTTTCGTAACCATACCATGAAAGGAGACTAACCCCTCGACAAGAAATCTATGCAGTCTCCGGGAAACCTTTTTATATACCACCACATCATTAAAATAAAGCGGCCCAGCCTAGTAGTTAAGTCACTGCGCAGCTGATAACAAGTTTAAGCAGATGCAACAAGGCCGGACCTGGGATGGATGACCGCTTTATACAACGAGGGCATACATACAATCATATACACCGCAACAAGCTCGCCACAAGGTGATGCTTCCGAATTCCATCAGCGAAAGGAGGACGGGTTAATCTTTCCGATGGGTACCCTGAGGCTGTTTAAACGGTTCTCGGGAGCCAAAAAGGCACCCGTGATGTTTTTTTTTATTTATTACCATCATGGGTGCCTTATGGGCTTATTCCTATCTCACCGTAGTTGATGGTATTTTGAGTCTACATCGAATTTCGTCACGGTATTTGGAAAGACTCAATAACCAATCTAAAAACAATTTTCTAGTTTGTAATAGAGAAACTGGGGCAGACAGCTTAACGTGCTCTTCGTGACCCTTTAGTGGTGTTGTTAATTAAAAACCCACCCAGGTTTGAACCTAAATCTAACCTAAAAACTTTAGTGTTTTTAAGTCTATGTCTAATCAACTCGGCCATCAAGTATTATCTACTTTTTTATTTATAGCTTTAATATTAAATGAAAGTGAATTTCGTTACTAAAGAGATATTTCATGCACAATAGTAGAAAGCGCTTGCACAAATATTATTAGAATTGTTGCAGGGATATACTCGAATTTGTCATTTCCCATTCCCAGCGAGTTTTATAGTTGGTTGGATGCATTTCCCCAAATAAATCTAATAATTTGATGAAACTGTAAACTGGTATGTAAATAATAAAGTTTACGGCCTTACTTTTTGAGCGAATGACATAAAATGTATAACATTTCGTTTGGCAAAATCAAGTCAGAATATTTATATGAAATACATGTAAAGGTTTTTCATAAATATATGTAAAGGTTTTTGAAAATATTCAAAAACCTTTACATATATTTATGAAAAGAAAAAAAACATATAATTGGTTGTTTCTACTATGAGGTTAAATGGTGCGGTTACGAAAAAGACGGCGTTCTAAAAAAAACACTACTACTCTACTTTTAAATCCTCGCTGCGTCATGGGTTAACCCAACCGCCGGTTTTGAAACCGCATCCATAAAAAAGACACCTCGACAATAATTCGATGCATTAGTCTTCCTAAACTGGTGAATCCATAGACTAAAATCGGAACATGACAAGATCACTTGACGGTATTTCCGTCTGTAAGGACGGTGGTAACGAAACCGGTCGGTCGGCTTAGCGAAGTTATAAAGACCTTCCTCACACCTAAGTTTTAGAGACCTTCCTCCCACTTAAGTTATAAAGAGAAATTCCTCCCATCTAAGTTATACAGACCTTTCTTCCCCCTAAAACATGTAGCAGGTATCTATCGAGTTATGTAAATTTATTTAACGCTATATAAATTTTCGGTACTCGCATTAAATCTCTCAATAGTCTTAGTTCTGATATATGATATAATACAAAGGCATTTATATACTTACTGACAATGTGCATCCAATTGATTGGAAGTTCGAGGAAGCCCGATCTGAGTCCGTGGTATGATTTCAATGCACGTATTAAGCTCGGAAGCCGCACATTTCGCTGCCTCGCTGGATTGGGCGTCTAAGCCTACGCAATCTGTGTAAAATATACTTGATTAGACGGTAGACAAAGCTTTGTAATAATCGTAATAACGTAGGTATTTAGGAAAGCATTTTAAAGAAAGACATATTGGGAAGTTAATCATGTATTTACGTGGGAAGAAGACCTCTATAACTTCGCTAGGCCGACTGACCGATTTTGTTATCACCGCCCATACAGATGCAAAAACCGTAGAGTGCCCGAGTGATGTTTCGGTTTTAGTCTGTGGTGAACCCACAGACTAAAACCGGTTTTTAAGGGGCTATTTCATCGATTTCTTGACGAGGTGGTAGTCTTCTTTCAGTTGGCGGTTACGAACGGGTGGGTGTTTGACGATAAAGCAGCGAGGATATTAAAATAGAACCGTAATACAAACTTGTCTTTGTCGCCACTCATTTTGTAAGCGCATCATTTAACCGGCATAGTGGGAGCGATCCATGTTGTTAAACAACAATGTTTTGATCGATCCCATTGTTGGACTGTGTAAGTCTGCTTACTATTAGGTAGTTACAAAGTACCATGCTCCAATAAAAAGAAATGTAATAAGGAAACAATCTACCATTTGGAAAGGATAGCTAACATTATTACTATTTGAGTTTGTAGCTAAAGTTTTACACATTCCTAAATAAATAAAATATAATACAAAAGTTTATATTAGTATTATGCGTCTTCTAAGTTATTACATCTATTTTTATTTTCAAAACAGTTCTGCATCCTGAGTATATATATATATATATACGATATACTCGTATATATTTCACTCTCTCGAAGGTTAGGTGGCAAAAATGCATTACAACCCGCGTACCCATGTATAACCATGATACGAAAAGCCCATACCTCAAATGAAAATACGCTCTTTTAGAAAAATATTTTCTTTAATATTGATTATTAAACTTTAAATAAATGAAAAAACAAAAAATATGGGTATTCAAAATTTTTATTAAAAAAATTAATGTGAAATTCACAAATAAAAGTAAGGGGTAAATAAAAATAAAATGTACCTAAGTGTTGTGAATTATGTGCAATAAAGATTTTAAAATATAAAACAATAACCGATAGTATGAATACACGTACGGATACACGGTTTAGGTACGAATAAGCCCTAGCCATTTAGGAAAATTATCGTTAGAACACAAAACATATGTCACATACGAAAGCTAAAGATATTACTATCATAATCCTACTACCAAAAAAAAACACAAAAAAAGTCTGAGAAAATATAATATATATATATATATATATATTTTAAATATTTTTGAAAAAAAAAGTTCTGATAGAGGCGAGAAATAAGTAGTAGAACGTAAAAATAATTTTTCTAATTGTCTGTTTATCGGTTTGTTTGCGCAAAATCAAATTACTAAAAGTTAAGAACTTTATTGGGAGTACTATTATTTTATGTGAATTTTCCCAGAGTCCAAAGATATTTTTTAAACCCGGTTGTGACGCGGATTGTTATAAATATAACAATAAATATAGCTCCAAACTCGAAGTTGTCGACAATTATATATACCTAGGACAGTCAATCAAAACAGGTAAATTTAACTTCGAGAAAGAGATCTCTCGTCGAATCCAACTCGGCTGGACAGCATTCGGGAGGCTACGTAATATCTTCTCGTCCCAAATACCGAAGTGAAAAGGCTGCTGTCACACAAAGGGCGATGGATCGCGCTATGCTAGGCGTTTCCTTGCGGGATCGTATTCGAAACTATGAGCTCCGCAAAAGGACCAAAGTAACCGACATAGCCTCCAGAATCGCCAAACTTAAGTGGCAGAGGGCAGGCCACATAGCTCGCAGAACGGACTCCCATCATTGGGGCATTAAGATTCTCGAGTGGCGACCGCGTGCTGGAGGATGCAGCAGAGGTAGGCCCCCACAAGATGGACCGACGACCTGAAAAAGGTCGTGGGGAGCCGATACAGGCAGCGCAGAATAGGTCGTTGTGGCGATCTTTAGGGGAGGCCTATGTCCAGCAGTGGTATGATGATGATGATAATGAAATATGACATTCATACGAAGTTTTGGGCAACAGCTACTAAATAATATGATTCTAATGACACAATTTGTATCTAAAGCAAAAAATACACAAAAACAGTCGATAACCTAACAAAGTAAAAAATAGTGCGATTAATCTAAACGTTGTCGGGGAAGGTATTTGACTCCTTTTTGAAACCCGTTTTATATGATTCTCCATTACATATATTTATTTTTATTTTAAAAACTTTATTGCACTAAAATTGTACAAAGGCGGCGGTGTACTTAATGCCGCTAGGCATTCTCTACCAGTCAACCTTCATTAATCACACTACATGATATTTTCGGGATGTCTACTCTATTATTAATAAAAATCAAAATTAAAGTTTCCACAATGGCGCTCAAAACGCTGTTTTGCAATCTATGTCAAACGTGACGTCACACGCAAGTAAACTAACAAGCACAGATTAAATAATCTCCTATGTAACATATAATTGGATATGTAACCGCTAGGACATCATAATTTTATTAATATTAATTATATTCATAATTTTATTAAAAATATTAATTTGTTGACATATTTTTTTAGAGAGGCAATAATCGAACTCTACTCTATTCATATAATTCATACAACTTATAACAATTTCATTAAGGCAAGTTCAAACTTTTAAATTCTAAAATTTTTAAGCTATATATTGTAAATTAACATTTTTTGCACATCCCACATCTGTGCACTATGCCATCGCATTATATGAATAATATTCTAACGCTGATTCAGATTTTTGATGTAATTGATATCCCATATAGCCAAACCATAAATTCAGTTTAATAACATAGAATAAATAGTAAACTTAAGGGCCGAGTAAACAATACAAATTCAGTGAATTTTAAAGTTGAAGTTTTTTCTTACTTCAACACTTTATTGAACTTTGACAGCTCATTACTAAACGTTTTAGTCATTATTCTGGGTTTCCTTGATGGTAAACCGAAGACAACAGTCTGTGTTTCTGATATTTTTTCATAGTTAAGTTTATAGGATATTATTGTGCAAAAATGTACCAATTTTGTAGAATAAGCATTCATAAGTGATCTTAAGTGTGAGAAGTGTAGCATTTACCTCAGTGTTTGTGCTATCTCAACGAATCCATTTCTTTAGTAAAATGGCGGTACCCATTCTACTTTCCTCCTTCACATGACACTGGCATAACTATACCATATATTTGCTTACAGTCATGTGGCCATTCCTTATTCTAACCTAGTCCTTACCCTATTACTTTCCACACTATTATCCGACTTACACTTTTTATTCTCAAAAAAAAAAAATCTACTAGCGTCCATTAACATAAGATATTAATAATAATAGTCATTAGTTTGGTATAAAATTGCATTCATTAGATTGAACATTTATAAAACAATAAATGTATTAAACTAGAAACATGTTAAAAAAAATGTAAAATCCGGAAAATAAAAATAAAATGGTTTTAAAAAATTAGGTAGATAATATTTATTTTTATTTTTACAAATCTATACTAATATAATAAAGAGGAAAGATTTGTATTTTTGTATTTTTGTGTTTTTGTATGTTTGTAATGAATAAACTCAAAAACTACTGGACCGATTGCAATAATTTTTTCACCATTAGAAAGCTGCATTATTCAGAAGTAACATAGGCTATATAATATCACGCTAGGTCCTATAGGTGTGGAGCAGTAACCAAAAATGTTATAAAAACGGGGGAAAAGTATCGTTTCTGAGGCCTTCCGTGGCGTGCGCTGAGCATATAGTTAAAGTTATACAAACCTGTGCGAAGCCGGGACGGGCCGCTAGTATATTTATAAAAATAAATTCGAATATTAGACTTGTTTATATAAATGACTGATATAAACGCAATATGTTTCAATAGCAGACCGAACGGAATTCGCAATCGATAACAATTATCTACCGATAGAAATTCCGTTCATTTTGTGTATTGTACGTGCGTGGGTGATAGTGGCTTGTCATTAGGGGTGAATTGACTCAATAATATGAGAGCCGTTAGTACAAATATATTACCACCCCCCCCCTTTTTTTGTACTTATATTTATTTTATTTTTTATGACAGACCCCCCCCTTTAAAAAAAAAATTATATATTAAGAAAAAATAAATATATGACCAATCCCCCCCCTTTTTTTTGTTCTTGTTAAAAAAAAATGTACCATTTTTTTATTTTTTATGACAGCCCCCCCCCTTTTTTTTTTTAATTGTACTATTTCTTTTATTTTTTATGACAAACTCCCCGCTTTTTTTGTTTTTTGTTAAAAAAAAAATTTTACAATTTATTTTATTTTTTATACACACACCCCCCCCCCTTTTTTTTAATTTTTTTTAATTATATGACCAAACAAAACATAATGAAACAAATATATGACCATACCCCCCCTCCCACCTTTTTTTTTTGTTTTTGTTACAAAAAAAATTGTACTTACTATTAATTTTTTTTTATGACAGACCCCCCCCCCACTTTTTTTTTTAACATTTATTTTAATGAAGAAAAAACAAATATATGACGTATGGTCCCCCCCCTCCTTTTTTTTTTTGTTTAAAAGTTTCTATAAAAAAACGAATGTATTTCTTTAATATTATTTACGTTTACGTTATAAGGATTTAAAATGAAAAAAAAACACATAAATTATGTTTTATTATAATATTGTCATCAGTAACATACTTAAAAAACATTTAATTAAAAGCTCGTTTCAATATTTATTTTGTTCAATCATTGTATTTTATTCAATTGGCAAGTTGACGAATTTTCAATAAAATTTTGCTAAAATTTAATAACTAGATGTGGCGTAATATCTACACTAAAAGGTTCTAATTTAGTACTAGTTTAAAGCTTGACGAAATATGAACCTAATAACAAAGTGGTAATAATTGGACTTCTGGGCCCTATTTCATAAACCGGACAATTGTAATTTACCATGACAATTCATATTACATTGCTCAGTTTAGTTGGAATTATTTACTTAGAACTATCTAAACCAAGTAATGTATAAAAATTGTCATGGTAAATTACAATTGTCACGTTTATGAAATAGGGCCCTGGGCTACCAGAAAGAACGCCATAAGAACTTCAGCCACAAGAGTGTTTTATTAGAAAAATAAATTTCTGTCAGAGAGAATGTCGAATGTCAATTTTCATTCGACATTTTGTCTGACAGTAATATAGTAACAATTCAGTGCTAGTACACCTTGTGAAGTAGAAATCACAAATTAATATTAATCTGTCTTGTTCATGCATATTTATTCATACAAATTTTATATAAAAAGAATTTGCTTATATTTTTATTATGCCCGCAGTTAGTAAAAATCATGTTTAAATTTGTAAAAAATCCTTAAGTTTGTAAAACTTCAAATATAAAAGTTGCATAGTATTATAGTTCGCCCCTCTGGGCTGACATTTTTATTAAAGTGCACTTCAATATCTTTGAGTTTAATCTAAAAAAATATGTACATTGGTTTAACAACAATATATAGTGCCTCAGAGAGCACGTTAAGCTGTCGTTTCCAGTTTTTGAGTCTATCCAAACATCGCGATGTGCTATCCACTTGTTCGGTGTAGACTCATAACATCGGTTACGACGAAATGTTATTGTTAAAAACCCCTCCGCTGGGTACCCTGAGGCCGTCTAGGCGGTCTAAGGCGCCGTAAGGCACCCGTGATACTATCTATATATATATATATTATTAGGGAAAAACTGAAATATGTCTAGTTTGTAAAAAAATGACAAACCTCATTTCATTCCGGAAAGATTTGAAAAAGAACAACCCCAAGAAAACTATAATTTTTTTTTTTCAAGAAACTTTTCAATTTTAATATTTACTAACTTGACGTTTGTTTTCTAACTACTGACATAGTATTATTCGTATAATTATTAGCAAATTATCAAAATGTAGCCTCTCAATTCTGATGCTCATTATTAATAAACCAATTCAGTTATGATTTGTCCTTAATTATCCCCTATTTTCCAAATGTAATAGTATTTAGATACCTACTATCAATACAATGCTTTTACTCATACAGAATACCTGGATATTTGCTATGATTTGTACACATTTTGCATTGAAATATTCACCATTTATAAACTAAGTGAAAGCTCTATGTACGAAGCGAAGTATAAAGCTTCGTAGAATTTAATAGGTAGCCGTCGCAATATTTAATCAAGAATAGAAGAAGATACATGTATAACGAAACCCCATAGACTGAAAGATTTGAGCATATTAGAAGATTTTATGTATGTGCAACTTCATAAGCGTGTTTATTTAAAATTTCTATTGTTTTTTAATAGATACTTATTATTAATATAGTAAAGTAAAATGGCTACCGTGCCCGCACTCTATAATATATATAATGCACCAATTTATGGGTAAGTATAATCAATACTTCTATACTAATATTATAAAGCTGAAGAGTTTGTTTGTTTGTTTGACTGCACGCGCGGATCTCAGGAGCTACTGGTTCGAATTGAAAACTACTTACCTACCAATCATTACTAATAGGTAATTTGTCTAAAATATATAAAACGTTAACAAACAAGTATACGACAAAAAAAGTTCACAACTAGTACAGAAAGTAAATATAATAATTATTTTTTTATATGCAGCTTGTCATTAAAATGTCATTGGGTATATATACAAGATGATTTAATAGTCTCTTAGGAAAAGTTTTTAAATACACCATATAGATAGAAATGTCTATGAAAGCAAAGTTGGGTATATTTCAATGTCATTAAAATATATCCAAATTTGTTTGTTTTTATAGACATTTCTTGTATTTAAAAACTTTTCCTAAGATACTCTTAAATCATTCTGTATATCTGAATACCCTATTTTACCAACAGCGCTTATTAAGTGCATGCTGATTAGGGTGGAGCGCGCGCAGAGGGCAGTGATCAAGGTGATGTATAATATGTCCTACAGATATCCAACTAAACAACTCTACGACGAAAGAAAAATACTCTCAGTGAGACAGCTTTACTTACAGAGTATTATTCTTTCCTTCCATAAATCAGCACTAAATACTAAGCTACCTCAAAATAAAACCTATAGGTATAGCAAATGGCTGATTCCAAAAATTCAAACAACTTTTTCCCAAAAATTTAGCTATTATATGGCACCATTTATTTACTCAAGGGTTAACAAAATACTAAATATTCTAAATATGTCAAAATTTTAATGCAAAAAAAGCGTACACTCCTGGCTTCTAACTAAAGATTATAGTGAGACAGAACAAATTTTGCAAGTATTGAAATAAAACCCAAATGTAGAGAAGGCAAAGTATATATATAAATATAAATGTTTTTAATCAATAACTCAATCGCACACAACCTCATATATTGCTTTTACATTTCACTTACACAGAACCACGATAATAAAATATTTTACTCAACATCGACTATATCGAGAATCATCACGACACAAAGCATTCGTAATCACGTTAATATTCATAATCATTCTCATAAAAAAATAATAATAAAAAAAAAAAACAACCTTCGCTTTAATTAATCTAGTTTATATCTATGAATTAATCATTTTAAATCAGAGGAAAAATACTACTACTAATGTAAAAGTATTATGAACCTCTGATGGGACCAATTAATGCTAAGTTGCCGAGCATCAATGAGAAATGTGTGTGTGGTGCATGCCTTATTATTATTTTTTTTTTGTAAGTATTGTTGTTTTACAGAATACTATAAAAACCTCAATTTAGAAATATTTTATGTGATGCATGCTTTAATTGTAAGTTCTATTTGTTTTTGTTAAATATTGAGGGAACAACTACTGGAAAAGCAATTACCCAATATTGTGAAAAGAAAAATGAGGTAGACTGACTACCCATAGCACAGGCTTTGCCTAGTTTGGGAGTCAGACAGTCCCCTGTAAATCACATTGAAAAAAAAAATATATAAAAAATTGCTATTGATAAAAAGAAAAGCATATAAATCGGTCTAGTAGTTTTTTAATTGATGCCCTGACAAATAAACAGACATACACGAATCCTAAATATGAAGATTATTTATAAATTTAGAGTCCATCGTGGTATTTTTGTTTTTAAATGAGTTCAATGTACAGATTTTTTCATTTACGATTTTTCATACATTTCAAACCTCCTACCACATTTATTAAATATTATTAATAATCTATATTAGTATTTTTATTAATTGTTTTATATACTTATTTTTATAATAATAATAATATAATATGTAGGACTACTGCTATATTGATGCCCTGGTCACAAACTAAGCGCAACGATATAATACATATTATATTTGTTAAAAACACTGAGACCATAACAAACTATACAGAAAAATGTACTAATATTTTTTATGTGACATGGATGGAAATCGAACCCACGACAAACGCGCAACCACTAGTCTAAGGAGGTGGTCGATATACATGGATATATATATATGTATGAGTTATGAGTTTATACATGGTGGACAAGTTGCTTAGTCCTTAGTCTTTAAAATGATGTATTTTGACAACAGCACAGTAGTGCGTTGGAGAACACGTTAAGCTGTCGGTCCAGTTTCACTATACCAATTTGTAATTAACATTAATAGGCTATACTTAGGTGTATGTAGAAAAGACAAATTATTATGTTATAAATGTACTATAATGGGTGCTTAGGTAATTTTAAAATAGTCGTATTTTCAACGGGTTTTTTTCTCTTTTCTGAGCAGCCCAAATGTATGCCTATCAGTCTGTTCACTTAACATCTGGGGATTCATTATTTACTTGTAATTTGGAAAGGTTTTAAGTTTTAAGCAAGACTTTCAAAATCCTAAGTCGATCTAAGACCTAAGTTTTGAGATGGGTTTTTTTTTCAAAAAAAAAGTCTCAAGTTAATTTTACTTTTTTAATTAAATAAACTATCGAATAAATATAAATACGATTTCTATAATAATTTAGCATTCTTAAATTATGGAATTTTACCAGCAACCTGATATACTTTCTGATGATTACAAAAACTGCATAGGTATCGAACTACAGTGTTGTATATTTCCACTATGCCACAATTCAGCAAATGATTTAACAGTTATTTCAATAACGTTTATTTTAGAAATGTGTCTTGAATTCAAAATTGTAAGTTTATAAATACAGCAATTCTGTCAAGCATTCAACATGTATCCTACTGAAAAGCAATACCCTTTATACACGCTAAGACAATCATGTAGGAGCGGAGCATCAATGAAAAATGTTGGAAAAACGGGGAAAAATTGTTCCTTTTGAGAGCTTCCGTTGCGTGCGCAGACGAAGTTGCATGGATCAGCTAGTATTAAAATAAAGCAGTAATGTACCGCGACGACCTGGCTACTTATTCGGTGTAGACTGAGAATACCATAGACTACGAAGAGATGGGTACGAGGCCGTCTAGGTAAAAAATATAAAAAAGCTACGCATACTCGTAGGTAACAATAATCCACGTTTTTAGAATACGTGTCTTTAGATCTACGAGTATGTTTGTTACCTTTTAACTTTAAAACTACTGGTCCAATTTACATGCATATTTTTTGTTCAATAGCTATTATTTATAGTAAATATAATAGGTATATTGTAATAAATGGGTATATTGTATGTCGGCGCGTTAGTGTCTCAATATTAAACGTGGTACTACCGTTTCTATATCAACCAACGCCGGCGCAAGAACAGCTGTCAAATGCAATGTCTCTGATTGGTTGCTTCACCGGAAGCCACGGATGTCATCGCTACTAATTCAACAAATAATAATTTAGAAAACAAGAAGAAGGTTTTTTGACTTTGCGAAGCAAACACATGTTATTAGTTGGTTGAAGGAACGGCCATTAATAAGATAACACGAGTGAATATAAGTGTAAATGTTTTGATTTGCTGTTAGCTTTTCTGTGGTTAATTATAAATGCTTTGATTTGCTTTTTTTTGTAATAAGTTGTTAACTTTCCGTGGCGATGAATTATAAATAGTGTTCTTAGATCAAATCAGATATTTTGATATGATAATTGAAAGTATTTTCCTACATTATCATGGACGGGGGCGAAATACAAGAGGAATCGGCAAACGAGATACCGGAGAGGTCGCCATCGCCGATTCTTCCCGGGCCGAGACAAAACTATGATATGTATTTCAATGTATTTACAGGAAGTTTAGATCAGGGTGTTGTAAGGCTCTACCATGGGTTTGCGCATTGCATTAACGTAACGTATTTGTATACGTATACGTGAGCAACAACCAATAGGATCGTTTTATTCAATCCGGTTACCAAAAATTAAGCGGCCCTATTGGTTGTTGCTCACGTATACGTATACAAATACGTTACGTTAATACAATGCGCAAACCCATGGTAGAGCGTCTAATTATCTTTAAGGGCCCTGCATTCGTGCTGACGCCCATACAAACGTACTTCCAATATTACACCTTGGTTGTTAGTCGAAATTCAATTATTATTTTTATGTTGGTTACTATACGCAGAATAGTTTCTGTTGTGGGTAATAAATATTTTTGTATTATAATATAAAAAAAAGTTTTTTCCCCTAATTTTAAACAAAAAAAAATACCCAACACAAAAAGATTAATTAATACAATAACCAACAAATTCTGCTACAAACAGTAGTCGAGTAATACTGGAAGTGCGAAAGCTCATATTGTATGAAGAACTCAAACTTCGCGATTACGAATGCAGTGTCTTTAAGAGTCTCTTTTTAAATTATAATCCATATTTATGATTCTGATTTAAAAATGTTACCAATATGAAAGAAAAAATGGATATATTAAAATTAAACAGAATTAAAATATTTAAGAATTTATATTAACTTTTGAGGTATTTATTTGTTTAGTTTTTTGCAATTGCAGTTATTAGCTATATACCTAAGTACTGCTAAAAGAGCGGCCCCAGCCTAGTGGTTAAGTCACTGCAACGGTTAACAAGGTTAAGCTGGTAACAGCAACGCCGGACCTGGGATGGGTGAGCGCTCTATACAACGAGGCTATTTCATCATAAACACCGCAACAAGTTCGCCACCTGTTAGGTGTTGCCTCCGAATACCATTAGCGAAATGAGGGCGGGTTAATCTCTCCGCTGGGTACCCTGAGGCCATTTAAACGGTTCACGGGATCCAAATAGGCACCCGTGATGGTATTTATTTATTAAGTGCTGCTGACCATAAATCGGTGTTTTTCTTAGATATGTAAATGTTATGAACTGTATTGTACTGGTAATAATATCAATTATTGCATTTTACAACTAAAATAAAGGGGTGCTGGACAACAATGAAAATTCTTCTGGGAATATTTATGTTATCTATATATATTTTATCATCACGAGTTACTATTATTACGCATATATGTATTTTTATATACACAGTAAACTTTTCCAATTGATAATTCTTACATTTCTTTAGGTGGTAGGAAGGTCTCTATATCTTCGTGAGGCCGACCGACCGGTAGGTACTTACCACCGCCCATAGACATACAAAAACCGCCAAGTGACCTAGCAGTTGAATTCACGATAAAGCAGCGAGGATATAGACTCGTAATGCAATTTCATCTTTGTCGTCGCCTATTTCGTAACCGCATCATTTAGTCGGCATAGTGGGAGCGATCAATGTAGTTTTACAACAGTGTCGGCTCCATTCATGGAATTTATAGTACTGTTTATCATTTTGTAGATACAAAGTCACATACCGTGCTCCAATAAAAAAAAGATTACAAAATATTATTAGTATATTTTTCATTTATCACAAATAATAAAAGTCGAAACGCAACAAGTATGGGTGCTTTTTACGATTAAAAGCTATAATTATGAGCTTAGAGAAGATTAATTACTTTAAGTACTTATCTAATATGTATATAAATACTAACTAAAGTGATTCATCTCACGTAAATACTAACAAACTTAATATGAACTCATCATAAGTGTTTACTCAAGTTTTATGTTCTTCATGAAAAAGCTTCTACTTACTTAAGCTCTAAGCGCTTTCGCATTCTGCCGAAGTAATTAAAAAAAAACTTTCCAAGGTAAAAATATAAAACTAATTTAATAATTATAAGTTAAATTATTTAATAAATGCAGCGATCATATGTAGATGTAAAAATTGTTTTTTTTAATAATTGTGTAGGATCCGACCGTATAATATAACCGTAATTTATTGTGCATTCATTATGGATTTTAGTCATTATTTAAATAAGAAATTTAATTTTCATTCTATTTTATAATATGCTAAGATTTAGGTGCATATGTTACTAGCTGACCGCTTTAAAAATATCCCCGTTTCTGAAACATTTCTCAAACAAACAAGCAACCAAAATCATCATCAATCATCATGTTTTATTATATTAGTATAGATGTAGGCATACCTATTCGTATTTCAATGTCAGTGTGTAATAAACGTTTAGACGCATAGCATATTTCTTTCATTAATCGTCAGTATACCTCCGTTATGTTTTTTCTCTGCGAAAGTATGATCATGTTTCTAGGTATAGAATCGTTTTTTAACTCTAGTGTGATGATAGAGAAGGACAGCAGGGTCCCTGAGGACCTCTCGCTCGGACCGTATCAAATGACAAAAAGTAACAACACATTACTATAAAGTATGTTCGATTCCCACCCCTGGCAAAAAAATATTAGTACGTTTTTCTGTACAGTTTGTCAGGGTCTGGGTGTTTATAAAAGCTGACCCGTGCTACTTCGTCTGCGTACCTTTAATTATCCCCGTTTTTGCAACATTTTCAACATTGATGGTCCGCTCTTATTAGAGAGAGTAGTCCTAGAGTAATGTTATATAGCCTTTCTCTACAAATGGGCTATCCGACACTTAAATATATATATTTTCTGATCGCGCGTTCAACCAAATAAACAAACTCTTCAGCTTTCTAATATTAGTATAGACAAGTAATATGAATTAATATCGTTGTTTCTGGTACACGAAAAGGCAGCGAAAATATTAAAGTATCCAATACTATTTTGTTACGAGTATATATACTTTAGTATATATTTAGTAATGAAATTCGTCTATGTCGACGCCCATTTCGTAATCGCATCATTTACCCGGCATAGTGGGAGCGATCAGAGAGTTTCAAAACAATTATTAATTGACCCTATTCATGAACTTTGTGTAGGTCGTGCTCCAATAAAAAAAAACTACAAGGTCCATGAATGGGGTCGATCGATAAATACATTGTAGTTTAACAGTATTGATCGTCCCAATTATGGCTAAATGAACACGATGTATAAATTAGCATTTAATTGAATCAGGCGTTATTTTGCGGAAGTCCATTTTATAATGATTAAATTAGCATTTTCTATTAACCCCGCGGGATAACAATTAAAATTTGAATTCTACTGTATGTAAATAAGTAATAACTTTTTGTAAATATGGATATTTCTGAAATAAACATTGTCGAAATCGTTTCAGTAGTTCCTACGATAGAAGACAAACAAAACTTGCCGTGCATTTATAACTACCTATTTATTCATTTAAAAAAGATATTATTGATTCATTTAAAATTGAGATGAATGCTTTAGGCATTCTACCAGCTGACCTATGCCTGGTTAAATTTCGTATTTACCGCAGCTGTAAATAGTCAGTAGTCATAAAAATAAGAAATAATATATCACCTATGATGTCAGGTGGTGCTGGTACCTGCCTGGCATCAATAAGTGCTTTGGTAGTGCATCTTTAACCTGAATTTAAAACGTTCAGCGAACAATATTCTCTGGAGGCAATAATTAATAATTCTGCAGAGTGCAATACATTAATTATTAGTTGAAAAGAAAGTAGAGTTGACTTTTAGGTCATATACCTACATACAGCGAACTTAAAAAAACATAGAAGCCCAATTAACACATAAAATTTCCCCTTTTTTGTCCTAGTGAAATTCAAGGAAAAAATGAAGACGTTTCAGCAGGGGGGGGGGGGGGGGGGGAACTCTTCGAAAATAAATCGATGCAAAAGTCTCATAAAACCGAGTGGTAACGAAACTGGTCAGTCGGCATAACGAAGTATAGAGTATAGAGATCTTCCTCCTGCCTAAATGCTTATATATTACACTTCCATAAAGTTGCAAACACCAGCTTAAATAATTATGTTTTTTACTACATATCACATATGGAATGGACTATACAAACATGTATTTTTTAATACAATAATTAGGAGTGGTATATTTTGGTAATACACACCGGCAGAATTAGCGAAACACAAAAAAAGGAAGAATTAATATATCTTTTTCGTAGAACTGCCCGGTTACATTACTTTTTTATAATTTTTTACATATATTTTTAACAAATTAGTTTTAAAAAAAATATTTGATAATGTCAACAGTCATTTTTTTCATTTGTTTGTTTTAATTATTCATTCATCGACTGCTTCAAAGTAGATTTTCCGTTTTCGTAAAGTTCATAAATTCCATTTGAAAAACATTATATTGCAGTTTTATGAGACTTTTGTGTTTTCTAGCTTATTGATAAGTTACGAACATCTAAGTAAGCCTGATTTAACGCTATCAGAGGCATCAGGGCAGATGAAATGAGACGAAATGGCCAATCCTACAGATCGATTGAAACAAGACTTCGTCATTGACGAATTCTCTAGTGAGGGGAAGAGGACAAGGCAGGAAAAGGTGTACTTCAAGAAGAGATGACCGTTTTCTACAACTTCAAGTTCGTCGGAACACGAGACTTAAGGCGGTGCAGACCCGAAATGCATTAGAGGAGGTTCGAGGAGTAAGAGTAAGAGAGCGGACAGTTCGCAGAAGATTCGAGGAAGTTGGTATAGGCTCATTTATACCCGCCAAAGCACCAAAACTTGAGAGACACCACCGCACAAACCTACTATACTTTGCTCGTGAACATCATCATTGGGACTTTAATGAGTGGGGACAGGTTCTCTTTACTGATGAATGTAGAATTCTGTTAAATCAGATTGATGGAAGGCAGCGAGTATGGAGACGCAAAGGAGAGCGTTATTTACAGTCTAATTTTGAAAATACAGTGGCATATGGCGGCGGCTCAATTATGGTCTGGGGAGGGATATGTTTAGGAGCTCGCACGGAGTTAGTGGTAGTCGACGGCGGGAATCTGAATGCTGATCGGTATATCAGGGATATTTTAGAGGCAAATGGCACAAAATGTTGTTGTGCCATTTGCCCCATTTATTGGTAATGACTTCATTTTAATGCAGGATAATGCTCGGGCTCACAGTGCTCGCTCAGTTCAGGCATACCTAAACCATTTTGGTGTTATGGTTATGGAGTGGCCAGCACGGTCCCCGGATATGAATCCGATTAAACACGTTTGGAACTTACTAAATAAAGGTGTCAAATCAAGAATGCCACCTCCTAACAATCTGGGCAAGCTGAAAAACACATTAGTTGAAGAATGGCAGAGGTTGCCCCAAGAAATCATTGACAACATTATTCGCAACATGCCCAGACGGATGGAAACCTTAATGAGGGCACGGGGAGGAAACACTCGTTATTAAACATTCATTTAATTAATTTTAAACTGTCATAAAATCTAAAATTCTCAACTGTTACTACGTCTAGTGTCTCTGTTACTACGAAATCTAAGAAACATGCATTTTGTTTAGTTGAGTTTTTTTTTTCTATTAAACTTTAAGTATGGTGTTGCAAATTAATGTCAAAATATGTTAATTTAATTGTAGTTTCATGTTTAATTATTATTTGTTTAAAAATAAAGCTAACTATTTTATACTCTCCATTTTTTTTGTGTTCCGCTAATTCTGCCGGTGTGTGTAGTAAACTAAATATTTAATTGAAATTGCATAATATCCCGAATGGAAAATTAGAGTGGACGATTTTGGGAACATAAAAATGACTCTGTTTTGAAATTCCCAAAATATCCTACGTAGTTTTTTTTTTGTGGGAGATTTAGAGAATAAAGGCTTTTAACATCAAGGTTTATATTATGTTAAAGCTATATCTTGCGTGGTTTCGGCTTATTTCGTGATAAGCTACTGGAGCTTTCACAGAGCTTGTCAGAGCAGATTGGCATATAATCATCTCTTATGATGTTATCCCAAAATATAATACCTCACCTCTCATGAAACAATTTCACAAACCACTAGACAAGCTATAATACTAAACTTGCCGTACTAAATAAAATATTCATATTGATTCTAGATAATAACGTTATTTTATACCTACAGATTATTATGGCATTTTTTAAGTACCATCACGGATGTCTTACGTCAAGAACGCCCAGACGACCTCATGGTACCCAGCAATGCGGTTTATTTCCACCTCGTCGTAAGCTATAGTATTTTCAGTCTACACCGAACAAGGGGCTGGCTCGTCGCGGTGTGTGGATAAACTCAATAACCCATTTATAAACAGTACACGATTTGGTATGGCGAAACTGGGACCGTGTTCTCCGAAGCACTACATTTGTTTGAAAAAGTAAAAGTATAAATTATGCTTTCAAACAAATGTACATATTTTTTAAATTAAAATTGAATTAATTTGAGCAGAGAGGATATTAAAATACACTCGTATTGCAATTACGTCTTTGTCGCCACTTTCGTAACCACATCATTTATCCGGCATAGTGGGAGCGATCAAGATTGTTAAATAATAATCTGTAGATCGACACCATTTATGGACTTTGTAGGTCTGCTTACCATCAGGTAGATCAAAGTCACATGCTCTAATAAAAAATAAACTCATTAGTACATAATGGTGCTTAAACCGGAAACCTAATTCTCCTTCTTATCTCAAATTCCGCTTTCAATTTCTATATGTACTCACCGTACTGGTAATAACCTATTAAAAAATCCATCACATGCCTCTACCAAATATTTCGACTCATTTACGGTGTCAGCTGCTCGCCAGTGGAATTTGCTCCCCCTGAAAATCAGACAGTCTCCGTCTCTCGCCATTTTCAAGAAATTACTCATTTCTCAATATCATAATTTAGGTTAGGTTTAAACATATATTTATGTATTTATTTTTGCTATATAATTTATGTATTTTATGTATAGTTGTATCTATGAAGTTTATGCTTACCATCAGGTAGATCAAAGTCAGATGCTTTAATAAAAAAATAAAAAACTTATTAGTACAAATGGTGTTTGAACCAGAATCCTAATTCCCTTACTTATCTTTTTATTTATGAATTTTGATTTCTCTTTACACTAATCTGTGCACCCTATTTTACAATTTTCACTCTCCTAAAGGTTTGCTGGTAGATAATGACTAAGGCATTAAGCTCGCCTTATAGTGCAATAAAGAATTTTAAATATTTTTTTTATACAAACCTAAAAAGTATAGTGGTTTTAAGTCTGGGGTATCAAATCAGCCGCCACGTATAAAACAGTAAAAAAAACGTAGATATTATATTGAAAATAAGTCAGAATTATAACACCGGTATTCATAAACGTTTAATGAGCCCTTGAAAAACGCTTTTTAAAGTAGGGTTTGTCTCTTTTTTTAGCCACAAAAATAATATAATAAAAGATTATTTTAACTAAAGTGTTCAAGGACTCAATAAGTTTTTTTATGAATAAGACCATTAATTGATAAGTTTTTAATGTCTGTGTGTATTTTTTGTAGTTTTTTATAGTTAATAAAACTATTATAAAATACCTACGCTAAAATTAATTTATGTAATCAAACTAGTCCGCTCCGTTACGGTAAACATTAATAAAACAGTAAAATAAATATTAGTTTGTTTTTAATAAGAGTAGGCTTTATCGACTATCTAACGTTTTTAGAATTGGTACTTCCAATATTACCACTTGGCTGTCAATCGAAGTTCGATTATTATTTTTATGTTGGTAATTGTACTCAAAATCTTTCTGTTGTGGGTGCTAAATATTTTTATATTACAATATTAAAAAAGTTTTTTTTCTCATTAAAAAAACAGAAAGATTCATTAATTAATACAATGACGGACAAAAATATTATTTTAATTCTGCGACAAACAGTAGTAGAGCATTACTGGAAGTGCGAAAGCTCATTGTGTGGACGAACGCAGACTTCGCGATTGCGAATGTCGTGTCCTCTTAGGGAAAGGTTAAAAAAAAACACGAAAAAAAGGTTCTATGAACGAAAGCTTATGAAGTAGTTTTTTAATATAATATAAATGTTCAATAAATGTTCTGAATATATAAATGGACAAAGTAATTTAAGGACGTATAAATTAAGACTTGATATTGCTATTTTTTTTTATCAATATTATAACGTCTTTAGAGGTCCAAGAAATCTGATTGACATTTATTACATTTATTTTTCGCTGCCCATTTCTTAACCGCATCATTCAGTCGGCATAGTAAGAGTGATCAATGCTGTTGATCGACCCTACAACTGTCTTTGCCACTCTGGTAGAAGATCTTTAGTATCTCGCTAAACTTAGGGCATTTGTTTTATATTTTTTATTTCACACATATTGTCCTGCTTACAAACTATAGGCACTAGGCTTGTACTATGTGTACCAGGAACTATGATACTAATACATATAATATTTTATTTGGTTAGGTATATAAAAAATCATTAAAAAATACCTTTTTTCTTTTTTTTTTTTAGTTATTTAATTTTATTAGGTAATGTTTTTTTGTTATTGTTATTTAATATATTTAGATGTTATGTATATCTTATATGAATTAAAATTAAATACTTGTGTCAAAATTCATGTATAATAAATTACTTACATATTAATAAAATTAAATGCCATGTAGGAATCGAACCCTCTACCTTTCGATAAGCTTATAGACCATAACAGAGGTGATCAAACTACTGTAAGTAATAAAAATAAAATATCTAACTTACTTGTAATAAATATCCAACACAATAGATAAATAATCATTTTCACTAAATAACAACAACTTTTATATCATTACACAAAATTATCACTTTTAAATTAAATATTTTTAATAATATTGTTTACGCAACTTGTGAATTAACTTTGAAACTTTGGTTTTATTTTAAGTTCGTTTTACGCGCGTTCCTGAACTGTGAAAGCACACGCATCCGTCCCGCCTGAAGTCTTAGCTGAAACTGAATCAAAATGCATCCAAACGATGATAGGCTCTCGATAAAGACGGTCCATGGTTACCTCCGTACTAGACTGTTAATATTAAACTAGAATTTTAGGTATAAAGAGCTGTTGTCCGTAATGTATATCTAATATTTTTTCTTTTTTTATTATAATTTATTTTTGTTGGAGCACAGCATGTGACCTTGTATCTATTCGTATCTTATGTTAAGCAGACCTACAATGTTCATGAATAGGGTCGATCTATAAATTATGTTTAACAATATTGATAGCTCCCACTATGCTGGCTAAACGATGCGGTTACGAAGTGGGCGGCAACAAAGACGAATTTGCATTACGAATACAGTCAGTCGGCCTAACTAAGTTATATAAGGGAACAATTGTTAGGTAAACGCACACTTTGTTAAAAAAACACTTTTTATTATCTTTTAATCTTTAAATTCTTACTTTAAATTTTAATTCAAAAAATAAATGGTTTTGAATTATAATTTTATTGAAAACATTCTTATAAGCCGGAGTTCTTGGAAAACCTCTCATTAACAGCATTAAGAATTTCAGCTTTACAGGCATTGTAAATTAATATCAAATATGTTTATTTCTTATTAGGATAATTTTAAATAAAATATGTAAGTTTCACAATATTTCATATTTAGAATAATTTACAATATTTACATTTAAGGAGGTGACGAGGGATCAGAAAATGTGCCCATAGTGTAACGTTCGCCCCCGCACCCCCTAAGCCCACTGCATCTCTGAATACTGAATACTACCCCTTACTACCCTTACTTCTGGCTACGTACTACGAACTACGTCGTAGATGTGAGATAATCATAGAACCTTATATCTAACAATATTTCAGCCATGTAATCGTCTAGTTTAACCCTTTTACGTTGTGTATTTTTTTCTAATTTTAGTAACCCTTAGTTCTTTTAGAGGTAGAACTGATATTACGATTGGTAAAGTTATAGTTAATGAGTCAAACATACTCGTAGTAGAGTTAATCGTATCATATAGTAGAGTTTAATGTATCATAAATATTAGTTTCTCTTCCCCGATATATGTATTTATATGGGAGTGAAAAAGGGGGAAGAGGGAAATAGGCCCCATCCAAACGCCCTTTCCTGTGAGAACCCACACATCTTAGATGTTCCCTCCGTATCTCTTCCTCTTTTTTCTTAATTTTTTCATTATTATTTTATTTTAATTATTACTGTTTAATAAACAATAAGTAAATTCATTTAAGAATATATTGTATATACTTTATTTTTGTAATTTGTAGTATATATTTAATTGATCATATAATCATTGAATGTATATTACATTAAATTTATGTATTGAGTATAATTTCCCATAACCCAAAGGTTAAATTTATTATTTATAAAATCATTTATTCACATAAAAATATACTTAAGTATATACATCAGTAAGCATTGTTTTCATAATATTATTAAATGCTACTTCACTGTGTATTACTAGAAATAGGTATATTGAATAATACAGAATGTGATTAATGAAGATAAATAAGGTAATGTAGTTATTCATTATATATTAATAATATATAAGGTGAAGTTTAATTAAATCCATCATAAAGCGAGAACTAGAAAACCAATGCCAAAAGATCCAAGTAAAACGTATTGAACATTAATAATCACATTAGATACCAATAAAGTAAACATGGAATCGATGGTATTTTATAGTAGATATGACTTGTTAACTGTTAAATTAAATCGATGAGGTATGTAGGTATTCAGGATAGTTATGCACTTGCTAGTATAAAAAATATATAATTAGAACATCAAAAGGCGATTACTACTTCTGTACATAAAGTATTCAATATAGTGTAGGCAGTATAGAGTACAAGAATGTAGAATCCAAAATGGCCAGATGTCTAAAATAACAGCCGATACTAGTCAAGGCCACCAGTCCGTGAATCCTTAACTTGGTAGAACATAAAATAACTAGTCAACTCGTCAGATAATCAATTAATGATTTATTATAATAAAAGTCATAATTAAATGACAACCATCTCAATCCTATAAAAGAGTAGGCAATTGGTGATATAAAATTAATGTAACAACTGATTGGTAAATCTTATCATATGGCAATATTATTGGTAAATTCTCTAGAAGGATAATAATAATATAGTAGGGTTTGAATTTCAATAACAAAGAGTTACATAGGTAAATTGTTGACAAACGTCAAATAAATTCTGTAATAGGTAATATGCCAATAATATAGCAATACTCTATTGAGATAATTGAATAAATGACTAGTTATAAAGTCATTAATTTCAGTAGTAGAATAATATGTAATATTATACCCATATTAAGTAGTCTGGTATTCAGGAATAATGCGTATTCGCTAGAGTAAACGGCTCATAGGTGAACATTGACGATGAAAGCAATTTCTGTTTAACACAGTACGAACATCAGTACAATCAAAAGGTATCAGAAAAGCATAAAATCCTAAAGGATAAAATAAAGTTCAACAGCCAAGTCTAGCTCAAATCACACCTTCATACTCCAGATATTTAAAGATTTTAATAATATTATTTATCGGAAGAATCACAAGAATAACAATAATCAACTAGTTATTTTATAATAGATTGATCAACTAGACAATAGTCATGTTATTTAATACCTTTAAAGGTAAGATAAATAAACAGAAGTAAGTATTAGATAATTCATAGAATGTTAAGTAGTTATTGGTAAACCTTTAACGGCGAGTTACAAAAATGTAATTATAAGTGAATATTATTAAGTTAATTCTGGTTGTTTTAATAAAATATCCATGTATGAGAAATATTCCCTATAATAATAAGTACTTAGGAAAATAAATGTGCCTGTTTTTCAAACCTAGGAAATCTTACTCTATTAAAATATTGATACCTACAATAACGATAGTCTGTAAGAAGAGCCCTATTAAAACATTTAACCTGGAAACTTAATAAATAATACCTAGCAACATAAGTATAATATAGGAGAAGTTTAAATAAATGCATAATAAAACCTACCTTTGCACGATGACCTATAAAACACGTTAAACACACAATAAAACAGGAGATACAATCAATTTCAAAATCTACAATATGTTATAAAATAAATTGTGAAGAAATAAATTTATAATATAAAACGTAAAATCATCACGCCGTGTGTACAAAACTTAGTTATATCAATGTTAAACTAAAATCACTCACCCAAGTCTAACAGCGACCACTAAATTTACAGTTTCCACTGAATTTACAATAATCAATCATTAATTCCTCTAGCTAGTAGTGTACTCTTTGAATTTTAATATGCAAGTCCCTAATTTGTCGCCCGCTTCAGTTTTAATACCTGCCTCAGCGCTTATATCCGCCCATCTCTCCTAACCGCCCCAAGAAATACGAAAAGTTCCGATTATTCCCGAAGCCCGGCGAAGTCCTTCCTAACTAATCCGATCCCTTTTCTCTCTTTTGCTACATACTTCTTGAAATAAATTTTATATAGAAAAGTTTCATTAATAAAAATACGAGGGGTATGTGGACGAACCGTTACAGCCGCCCCCAAACTTTTATGAATAAAATACACTTTCGAGAAGTCTTCTCAAAGAACCATTTACTTGAACCATTATTTTATGAAAATAAAATACAAATAGTATAACAATACCCAGCAACCAAAACCTTAATAATAATAACTTAACAAAACCATCCAAAACGAAGCGGTATCCTTGAAGATCCTTTATTCAGAAAATGTTCTTCTCGTCAATAAAGTTAAAACTGTCCGACACTAACCCTTTATTAAATCCAATGAAACGGTCATAAGTTGCAAACCGAGAAGGAAAAGTTCAAGTCATTATTTAATAACATAGACAATTAGTTTACCAACAATGGAATAAATTATTTTAAAAACCTTTACGTTAAAGTACAAAAGATATTGTAAAGGTTAAGCCTTAGAAATTAATCAAACAAATATAAAATTTGAGTCTACATACTTTTATATCATAACTACTAACCTATCATGTTATTAAAGGCAAAACTAAACTGTATAAAATTATAAAAGGTGCTAGATAGAAATGCCTGTATAAAAGGTGCTAAATAGAATGTATCAACAAGATGCAACAATTATGATATTTTTTCTAATTAGTTTGGTCCAATTAGATTATTACCAAATCTGTGGTTAATGATCAATAACAGAAATCCAATTGGAATATATAATTATCAAATTAACTTTCTATTTATAAAATTAAAAGTTTCATCTTCACTAAATCTGAGAAGTTATCATGAGGTAATCTATTAAATTTGCATTTTCTCTCTTGTCTGACTGATACCTACGTATAAGTAAAAAGAATAACGTTATCTGTTTAATGTTATCGGATAATATCCCATAACTAAACAATTACATACTTTATTGTATTTTCTAAATAGTAACAACCTACCCAACAACTATACATCCCTCAACTACTAGCGAATAATTTAATAATTTATACAACATTAAATTATGTAGGAAAGAGAAATAAATCTAGGTATAACTATGTTTTACCTTAAGTTGTTTAATAATTAAGATAAAAATAATTACACAATACTTTATATTTAACATTTGATATTCGACTCATGGCTAAATTTAATATGTTAACACGTTACACAAAAACAAAAAAGCTAAGTGCAACTTCAGATATAACTTACTGAAATATCATTAGCGCAACCAAACGTTGGTGACAGGATTGTGGGTCCGGAAACGTTTTGTGAAATAATTGAATTAATAAGTTAATAATAAATAACCAATAATAATAATAGTTGGTTGGAAAAACTAAAGTTAATGTGATGAAAAGTATATTTTTCATCATTTTTCATGATGAAAAATATGTTATTGTATTTTAATATATAATATATATTTAGAATTGATAAAACCGAACAAAACATTTAATAAAATTAATTCAGTTCATAATACGCATCCCCCAGAAGCTACTCGACGTATTACTCCTGGCTGGCCAATGTCCGGAGTTCAAGCCAATCAGTGTGGTACTGACTAATTTCTAGTACAACATGTAACATAAGAATGTCATGATGGTACGAATCCATCAGTATTCCAAACGCTGTTGTTTGAAGTAAAGCTGCGCTGTAAAAATAAATGTGGTAACTCATGAAGTTGCAAAATATCCATTATGTGTAGAATCAGCAACGTAAAAATATATAAAATTGAAATAGTATAAATTTTGCAATTTCCAAAAGTACCACTATCACTTATTCTAATTGACGTTTCAAGGCATTGCTTAGGGATTAAGTCATAGTCAGTAAGGTCATAATTGGATCAGTCCGTTTAATAAGTATTGTGATCCGTTAAGTCATAGTAAATTCCTAATAATTACCTTGAATCATCTAACAGCATAACTATATTTATAGTATAACCACTATATATAGTAAACGCTATACTCGCTTTGCCTTAACTATATACGCTGATTGCAACCATGCAACGTAATTCATAAAGTTTTCAGGAACAAGTTTATAAATAAAAGAAAATATATTTTATAATAAATTTTAGCACGAGTCAAACTAAAATACTATACAATATCACATTAGATTATAATAATATTCATTATTATATTCCAACATTAATATAGTTAGGTACGTAAGCCCGCCCCACTGTTTAAAAGCAAACCTTAACATTCCAATTAAAAAAACAAATACATTTATGACGGTGAATTTATGGTTACCTACGGGTACTTGAAGATAAAAAGGAAACTGAAGTGTTTCTTTGTAAAATTATTACACTTCGACATGTTTGGGCCGTCATTAATTATTTAAAATTATGACGAAGTTAAAAAAAAAAGGTTATCGTAATATTTTTGAGTGTGAACAAAAATTTGTTATTTAATACAAGGGCAAAAAAGATACCCTTTGAAGTGCCTATTCCACTTATTTGACCGAGAATAATAGACCACATGTTTGAGGTTGTTGGTGACAGATTTCGGGCTATTTTTTTTTTGCGATTGCACAAATGACTTGTGTTACATGTGTGAAAGAACAAAGTCTAAGAACCCAAGCAAAATAATGACAATATATGGAAGCTATTTAAATTGTGATTTAATGTTTTTTTTTGTTTGCCTTTTATTTTAGAGAAAATAACACGTTCATGTAGCCATTCGTGATTAATGGTTCTTTATTTTTTTCTAAGGATTGCAACCCGAAACTTTTCGAAAAGAAAACAGCTCTATAAAGCCAATTGACTATTGCCACTTAAACAAAAAGGGACTAGGTAATAAATTTGTAAATTTATGAGCTAATACTTAAAAATATATCTTGACATTGTGTCGGGTGTCGTGTGAAAAGATTTAAATAACAGACATGTGCTATGACCGCTATTATTTGTTTGTGGCAAAAGTTACTTATTAGTGACACTACGAGGCCCAAAATGAATTTTAATTTCAATTATACTTGCCATCAGACAATTGTTATTGTGGAAGACACTATATAATAAAAGTAAATGATTAAATTACATAAAATAATATAGTTATTTCGTATTATAAAATAATATAGTTATTTCGTATAATAAAATAATATAGTTATTTCGTATATAGATAATCATAAAAGTAATTTTACTCTTATCTATAATTTAGTATTAGTTGCCCATCAGGTGTTTGAAGCTTGATTTCAAGATTAAAAAGCTCTATCTAAAACTAATGAATACTAGTTTACCATCAGGTGATTAGAATCTTGATTTCAGGATTATTAAATTATCTCTATATAACCTCTTATACAGTTAATATAAGTTGCAGGTAATACACAACAGTTTTATTTAATCGGCTGATTAGTTTTATCGGTGGATCCCGCTATAAAAGGACAGACAGACCGACGGATAAATAGACAGACAGATCATCAGATAGACAGGATCTCTTTAATAATAACATTATTATAAACTATAAAAGATATAAAATTTATAAAAAAAAATATAATATAGCTTACTAGCCGGATCATATTACTCGAATATGAAACTAGGAAGGTATTGTAAATTCGATTCCCAGCTTACTTGCATTATATAAGTACATTGTATATTAATAATTAATTTATTATTACGCTAGTTTCACAAAATAGGTATATATATATATAGACACTATAACACCTCTTTTCCTTCGACGCCTTCTCATAGGAGGTTAACCAATTATTAGTTTAAGTTCTATTCCGCTTCTTCTGTTTTTACTGTTAGAGACGTAATGTTATGCGAAATGAGCATGATAATTAAAATCCTTTCACATCATTATTGCATATCGTAGGATCATGTTATTACAACAATCCTTTAGTTTTAATAGTAATATGTTTTGCAATAAACAAATAATGTGTTAAATAAATGCACCAATCAAAAACTTTACAATGAATACTATTTACCTTAGGGATGTTTCGTATAGCTATAACAATTATAATAATATTTAGGACATTTGACACCTTTTTTCTGTTCACTAAGCACTAGGCTTGTTTTATATGTACCAAAGAAAACGATACTAATACATATCATATTTTATAAAAACCCGGACCATGATAAACTGTACAGAAAAAGTATTAATATTTATATTTCATGGTGGGAATCGAACCCACGAGCGCCAGATACTTCGCCAAAGGCGTAACCACTACAATCACGAAGTCGTTTATTATAAACCTGTTCATATTAAGCAATGTCAGTTCCAATAACTACTACATAACAAACCGAAACTCCTAATTTTAGGCGTTTAGATAAACCTTAAGTCACCAGTCCATAATAAGTACTTTATACACATATTGGGACTTTATATACATATTGTCCTAGTCACAAACTAAGCTCTAAAACTTGTACTATGTGTACCAGAAACAACGATACAAATACATATTTTATTCTATACACACCCAGACAATGATAAACTGTTCATAAAATATGTCTACTTATTTTTTTCATGGTGAGAATCGAACCCACGAGCGCCAGATACTTCGCCAAAGGCATAACCACTACAATCACAAAGTCGTTTATTATAAAACTGTTCAGATTGAGCAATGTCAGTTCCAACAACTAGTACCTAACAACCCGAAACCCCTAAATTTAGGCGTTTAGAATAACCTTAAGTCACCAGTCCATAATACTAAGGACTTTATACACATTTGTCACAAACTAGGGCTTGTACTATGCGTACCAGAAACAACGATACTAATACATATGTTATTCCATACACACCCAGACAATGACAAACTGTTCATAAAACATGTCTACTTATTTTTTTTCATGGTGGGAATCGAACCCACTACTTTCGGGTACATCGCCAAAGACGTAACCACTAGTCTACGGAGGCAATGACTACTCATACAACTCATATAGTTGTAGTGTAAGAAATAAATATATCAACAATGCTATTACCGGTTCAGTGTGAGTTATAAAGATGTTTAAGCATGTTTAGCCTTCTGCAGTCTTAGTTTTACTTACATCTGCTTGTGGAATTCCTAATGCTCTAATACTTCTATAATGTGTTTATGTAAAATAAAAACACTACTCCGTCTATTTTGCAATATTTGCAAATAGCACATTTGATCACCGGCCTAGACACTTTTACCACCGCCTAACACATTTAATAAGCTTTTCTTGTAAAAGAGTGCATTTTATCATCAGCCTAGGACCCACTAACACTTTATTATAAATGTTTACTAATACCATCTAGTAGAATATTATAAGTTTAATACACATTATATCAAAACATCTTACCAGCCACGCAGATTGAAGCAACTTTCTAGAAACACCGTCCTAGTACATCGTCTAAACACATCCTAAAAGAAGTTCTTGTAAAAGAGTACATTTTATCATCAGCCTAGGATACACTAACACTTTATTATAAATGTTAACTAATACCATCTAGTAGAATATTATATATTTAATACACATTATATCAAAACATCTTACCAGCCACGCAGATTGAAGCAACTTTCTAGAAACACCGTCCTAGTACATCGTCTAAACACATCCTACTAGTAAAAACCGCAAACCAACCTAAAGCTTGCTACTAACCTAAATTTGAACTATAGTCATCTAATTATTTTTGTTTTCCTAAACATTAAACAATAGTTTAATGATGGTTTTATAAGTATAACATAATATTCCTTTAAGCTAATAATGTAATATTCCTAAGTATACGATATCTATACTAATATTATAAAGCTGAAGAGTTTGTTTGTTTGTTTGTTTGTTTGTTTGTTTGAACGCGCTAATCTCCGAAACTACTGGTTCGAATTGAATAATTCTTTTTGTGTTGGATAGTCCAGTTATCGAGGAAGGCTATAGGCTATATAACATCACGCTACGACCAATAGGAGCAAAGATATAGTGGTAAATGTGTAAAAAACGGGAGAAATTATTTCATCTTTGAAGCCTTCCGTTGCGTGCGCCGTGAAAACGGTTCAAGATACACAAAAAATATGTATTAAAGAATAATCTAAATATATATAACTCAAAGGTGACTGACTGACATAGTGATCTATCAACGCACAGCCCAAACCACTAGACGGATCGGGCTGAAATTTGGCATGCAGGTAGATGTTATGACGTAGGCATCCGCTAAGAAAGGATTTTGATAAATTCTATCCCCAAGGGGATAAAATAGGGGATGAAAGTTTATATGATAAAAAAATAACTATTCCACGCGGACGAAGTCGCGAGCACAGCTAGTATTGTATAAATATCTTCGCCCCCATGATTTTAAGTTCCTTTGACTGTATAATTTTAAATCTCGCCCCCATGATTTTAAATACCAATGTAATAATCAATTCTTTTAACACCTCTCTCCATTTTTCACGAGCAACAATTGTAGGCAATAGTGCCTAATTAGATATATGTTTGATTATATGAATTATCTCACTAAAAGGTTCCTTTAGCCAATAACCCTAACACTATGTCTATAATCTATTAATAATAATCATATGGTCACTATGTCAGTAATAAGAATATTATAATAATCCTATTAAATCTTAATCCTGCTCACTATGCCAGTTATGTAAACACATTTCTGTAATAACCGTATCCTCATATCCTGGTCACGCTATTAATTTATATATAACTTTCTGCAATGACCATTATTCCTTATCCTGGTCACGGCACCAATTGTAACGTTCGCCCCCGCACCCCCTAAGCCCACTGCATCTCTGAATACTGAATACTACCCCTTACTACCCTTACTTCTGGCTACGTACTACGAACTACGTCGTAGATGTGAGATAATCATAGAACCTTATATCTAACAATATTTCAGCCATGTAATCGTCTAGTTTAACCCTTTTACGTTGTGTATTTTTTTCTAATTTTAGTAACCCTTAGTTCTTTTAGAGGTAGAACTGATATTACGATTGGTAAAGTTATAGTTAATGAGTCAAACATACTCGTAGTAGAGTTAATCGTATCATATAGTAGAGTTTAATGTATCATAAATATTAGTTTCTCTTCCCCGATATATGTATTTATATGGGAGTGAAAAAGGGGGAAGAGGGAAATAGGCCCCATCCAAACGCCCTTTCCTGTGAGAACCCACACATCTTAGATGTTCCCTCCGTATCTCTTCCTCTTTTTTCTTAATTTTTTCATTATTATTTTATTTTAATTATTACTGTTTAATAAACAATAAGTAAATTCATTTAAGAATATATTGTATATACTTTATTTTTGTAATTTGTAGTATATATTTAATTGATCATATAATCATTGAATGTATATTACATTAAATTTATGTATTGAGTATAATTTCCCATAACCCAAAGGTTAAATTTATTATTTATAAAATCATTTATTCACATAAAAATATACTTAAGTATATACATCAGTAAGCATTGTTTTCATAATATTATTAAATGCTACTTCACTGTGTATTACTAGAAATAGGTATATTGAATAATACAGAATGTGATTAATGAAGATAAATAAGGTAATGTAGTTATTCATTATATATTAATAATATATAAGGTGAAGTTTAATTAAATCCATCATAAAGCGAGAACTAGAAAACCAATGCCAAAAGATCCAAGTAAAACGTATTGAACATTAATAATCACATTAGATACCAATAAAGTAAACATGGAATCGATGGTATTTTATAGTAGATATGACTTGTTAACTGTTAAATTAAATCGATGAGGTATGTAGGTATTCAGGATAGTTATGCACTTGCTAGTATAAAAAATATATAATTAGAACATCAAAAGGCGATTACTACTTCTGTACATAAAGTATTCAATATAGTGTAGGCAGTATAGAGTACAAGAATGTAGAATCCAAAATGGCCAGATGTCTAAAATAACAGCCGATACTAGTCAAGGCCACCAGTCCGTGAATCCTTAACTTGGTAGAACATAAAATAACTAGTCAACTCGTCAGATAATCAATTAATGATTTATTATAATAAAAGTCATAATTAAATGACAACCATCTCAATCCTATAAAAGAGTAGGCAATTGGTGATATAAAATTAATGTAACAACTGATTGGTAAATCTTATCATATGGCAATATTATTGGTAAATTCTCTAGAAGGATAATAATAATATAGTAGGGTTTGAATTTCAATAACAAAGAGTTACATAGGTAAATTGTTGACAAACGTCAAATAAATTCTGTAATAGGTAATATGCCAATAATATAGCAATACTCTATTGAGATAATTGAATAAATGACTAGTTATAAAGTCATTAATTTCAGTAGTAGAATAATATGTAATATTATACCCATATTAAGTAGTCTGGTATTCAGGAATAATGCGTATTCGCTAGAGTAAACGGCTCATAGGTGAACATTGACGATGAAAGCAATTTCTGTTTAACACAGTACGAACATCAGTACAATCAAAAGGTATCAGAAAAGCATAAAATCCCAAAGGATAAAATAAAGTTCAACAGCCAAGTCTAGCTCAAATCACACCTTCATACTCCAGATATTTAAAGATTTTAATAATATTATTTATCGGAAGAATCACAAGAATAACAATAATCAACTAGTTATTTTATAATAGATTGATCAACTAGACAATAGTCATGTTATTTAATACCTTTAAAGGTAAGATAAATAAACAGAAGTAAGTATTAGATAATTCATAGAATGTTAAGTAGTTATTGGTAAACCTTTAACGGCGAGTTACAAAAATGTAATTATAAGTGAATATTATTAAGTTAATTCTGGTTGTTTTAATAAAATATCCATGTATGAGAAATATTCCCTATAATAATAAGTACTTAGGAAAATAAATGTGCCTGTTTTTCAAACCTAGGAAATCTTACTCTATTAAAATATTGATACCTACAATAACGATAGTCTGTAAGAAGAGCCCTATTAAAACATTTAACCTGGAAACTTAATAAATAATACCTAGCAACATAAGTATAATATAGGAGAAGTTTAAATAAATGCATAATAAAACCTACCTTTGCACGATGACCTATAAAACACGTTAAACACACAATAAAACAGGAGATACAATCAATTTCAAAATCTACAATATGTTATAAAATAAATTGTGAAGAAATAAATTTATAATATAAAACGTAAAATTATCACGCCGTGTGTACAAAACTTAGTTATATCAATGTTAAACTAAAATCACTCACCCAAGTCTAACAGCGACCACTAAATTTACAGTTTCCACTGAATTTACAATAATCAATCATTAATTCCTCTAGCTAGTAGTGTACTCTTTGAATTTTAATATGCAAGTCCCTAATTTGTCGCCCGCTTCAGTTTTAATACCTGCCTCAGCGCTTATATCCGCCCATCTCTCCTAACCGCCCCAAGAAATACGAAAAGTTCCGATTATTCCCGAAGCCCGGCGAAGTCCTTCCTAACTAATCCGATCCCTTTTCTCTCTTTTGCTACATACTTCTTGAAATAAATTTTATATAGAAAAGTTTCATTAATAAAAATACGAGGGGTATGTGGACGAACCGTTACAATAGCACTAACTGCATTTCCGCGTTGTATGGCCATTGATATTCGTTGGCCTAAAAGAAAACCTGAACGCGGATCCCCTGTTACCTGTTTAAGCTTTTTACCTAAAGACAATATAAAGGATTTTGCGGACTTAGACCAAGTACCCATTGTCTCGACAATGAATGGGACAAAAAAATAAGAATTTGAAATTTGAGTGTATTTGTTAATTTTTTTTATGGCATAGGCTTCAGCGGCAAATCCGGCCGATTTTGAAGACCCTGGGGTATACGAGGGAGCCAGAGTGTCCACACATGCAGCGTCCCATAATAGACACTTTCCGTCTTGCCAAGGAATGAGAGAAATGCCATCGACGCGTTTTCCATCATTCCTGAACAAGCCGGAAGGCTCGAGGCTGCTCGGAATTTCTGCTGAAAATAAAGCTGATTTTATAATAGAGTTGAGAGCTGCATGTCTGGATATTCTTCCTGCAGATCTACTGCAACTTAAACCGTGGTGGCCATTAGATTGCACTGCACTGCCACAGTTACAGGAATGAGGGTGACTAATTGAAGCACCTAGCCTGAGGCCTATGGCAATTCGAAGAGAGTTATTATCTAAATAAGAACCAAAAGAGGGAGATGGGATTGCGTGAAGCCAAAGGCCTGCTTCTGGCTGTGAAACTGCGCGCAACCTTGCCAGATCAGTGCCTGATGATGTGTGCAAAAGATCAGTAAAAACGGTTTTAACAATAATATTATCCCAGGCATGTTGACACGATGGGTCTTGTGGCGGAGAAGAGTTAAGGCTTTTTAAATCCCAGGCAGATTTCGCCTCATCAAGGTATGAAGTCTCTAACGAAGTATCCATAGATTTAGAGAGAATAAAATATACTAGATTACACACTCCATAAGATGACGAAAGGAATCCCGGTAAGCATATGTCTCGAGCCCACCTCAATCCAAGTCCACCAGAGTTGATTGGTAAAGATGATTGACGCCACTGAAAATTGTTTAAGGAAATATTAAAGATTGATTCTATAGAGGATTTAATTATTAAGTCATACTCTTCTAAAAGGTTTGGAAATTTAAAAGCTGGAATAGTTCTTAAGGAATAAATAATTTTTGATACCGAAAAACAATGTTTTAAAAGGGTATATGCTACATGAGAATTCAAGTTATTTAAATAATTTACAAATATTTTTAAATTATTTAAACAATTGGTTAATTTTTCTTCAATGGCGTCGAACATTATTGGAGAACCTAACAGACAAAAGTCGACATTAGAAATAATTTTTAAATTGGGGAGAATATTAGAAAATGATAATAAATTTTGAGAATCTACCGATTTACACCCGAAAAGTTCACATTTTGAGGTATTGAAAGTTAGACCTAATTCCTTAAAACTTTTAACAAGTTGTTCTAAATCTTCAACACTTGCTATTATGCCATCATCTAAAAACCAAATATTTAATTCCGATTTTAATTTAGTTATAATTGGGTGTATGCATAAACTAAAAAGTAAAGGGCCAAGTGGGTCTCCTTGTTGAATGCCAACAGCTGAGTCTATTATTTGGTCGTAAAAAAATAATTTTGAATTGGAGGAATAATTTTGCCAAATAAATGGGTAAATTTCTGGAACGATTTCCAAAGCTGATTTTAGAATAATATCTCTTTCTACAGAGTTGAAAGCATTTTTTAGGTCCATTTTAATTAAAAATTTATCTTTATTTATGTTCTTGTAAGTATATGTCCGGACTGCATGGATAGCAGCTTCACATCCAAATTTAGTTCCAAATCCGAGTTGAATAGGCCTGAGGTAATTTCCTGTTTTATCCCTTACCAGGCCACATGCAATTTTAGCTGAAAGTCTGCGAATGGTACACCCAATTACGATGGGTCTGATGCCTCCATCTTTTTTGGAGAAGGCTAGAAGAGAAGCTCCATAAATAAAAGGGCAAGAAATATGTTTATTATTTTTGTTAATAAATAGGTACCTAAGTAGTTTCTCCCAGAATTGGTCTATTTATTATTTAAAATATAAACATAGATAAATAGAAATTAATTATGGTCGTTCAGTTCGTTAATTCCATATAATGCTTCTAACGTAACGAGAACTGAAGCGGCTTTGCCTCGTTGAATCGACAGGGTAATATTCTGGCATTTTTATGGCGAGTCCTGGTATCGTTTAAAACTTTTAATTCAGTTGGTGACCGATTTGGATTACTGGCTGCTTCGTGTCTTTGCTGCACAGTCCAAGGGTTTCTACTGCAAAATCCTAAAAGGGAATCTTCGGAATATTTCTGTTTTTTTTTTGATTTTTGGCTTTTGCAGCAGCAGAGCCAGCGAACTGAGCAGAACTGTGCACATAGCTAGGGGTGAGAGTGTCACAACATGTAGTATCCCAAATCAGGCATTTACCTTGGCTCCAAGGTATCAGTGACCGTCGGCTCTCTTGCCATCATTACGAGAGACACCCGACGTTTCTAAAGTACTGGGGACATTAATTAAATACAAAGCTTTTTTTTAATGTGCCGTTTATGGCCGCATGCCGTGAAACTCTACCCGCGCTCTGGATACAAGAAAGTCCATGGTGACCAATGAGGCGTACAGAGCTTGATTCTTATTCGCAAGACAACATGTTATGAATTCTGAAAAAAAAAAAATTTTAATAAAAAAACAAATAATTAAATTTACATAGTATACAAAAACAATATAAATTGACCTAGGAGAAAAAAACCACTAAATCTAAATAACAAAATAAAAATTCAAGCACCCTAAATGAAATAATAAAAAACTATCTCAAACCTATTTACATTATTAAAAATAACAACCCAAATCCGCGATAACATAATTAGAAAGATACATACGTGTATATAAAAATGACACTCGATGGTTGCCTACACCTCGCAAATTCTATGCCGATTCGGAGAGGTGAGGATCGAAAAAAGATCCACTATTTTTTATTTTTTTTAAGTAAAAAGACAAATATATGGCAAAAGCTCAGCATAGGCTAGACCCATCGGAGTTTATATAGCGCTGATTTTCAGCTGATGCCCGCTGCCAATCAGAAAGCTAATATAAAGTCACATTAATCTTCTTTCCCGTATAACCAAAAAGTAAATGAAAATATATATCCATACAGATCATATATACATGTGAATATATATATATATACGCACATATACACATTCATATACATACATAAATACGTCTATGAATATTTCGAAACGAAATGTGTTAAACTGAAGTAAAAAACGCTTAAATATAGAACGATTTTCAGACATTTCTATAATCGTGTTCGATATTTTTGAACGTCTTTAGGGTTGATTTGGGAAGATTATTTGCCCCTCTATTTACTATGACATATTGTTCAAAAATACCCAACTTCTGGGGTATAATTTACAGCAACGGTTATAACGGCCCGTTACTTCCATATAAAAATGTTTAACATCTGTATTAGTTTGTATAATAATAATAAAAAAATCATCATCACGGGTGCTCTACGGAACCCGACACCGACTAGATGTCCACAGGGTACCCAGCAGAGGGGTATTTTCATCTCGTCGTAGCGGCACGCTCATCACGATGTTGGGAAAATCCGTCTAAAAACAGTTTCACAAGTTGTTATAGTGAAGACTGGGACCGACCGCTTTACGTGCGCTCCGAAGCCCTATACTGATGTATAATGACGACAATGGTAGAACTTTTTTTTAACATATTGTTACGCAAACTAAGCTCTAGGCTTGTACTATGTGTATCAGAAACAACGATATATTACAAATATAATACTTTATAAACACCCAGACGATAACAAACTACAGAAAAACGTATTAATATTTTTTTCCATGGGTGGGAATCGAACCAACGATCTCTGGATACAACGCCAAAGGCACATACCTATATATGAATATAAGACTCATTTACTAAGTAAGCAGTTGGTAAAAAAATTTGGTGACGCATAAAGTTATTTTATTCACCTCAGAAGCCTTCTGAGACATTTAATGAAGCGAGCATTTTTGCGACTTCAGACTTCAGGAAAATCGGCAGAACTAGACGAAACTTTATGCAATAGAGCTTTTATTTATCTTTGGCTTTCTTTTTTCTTACATAATGTTGGTTTGGATTTTGTAGGAAATACAAATAAAATGACGTTGTTTTGAAAAAAATGCAACTATTTTTCGAATTTGAATTAATCTCCTTCAAAATAGTGTTTTTGGCGATGCATTTATTCCAACATAGTCATCATGTTTGGAAGCAATTCTGAAACGCTTGATCGAAGGACCTAAAGATGCTCAACAGTACCCAGCCTCATACCACACAGTCAGATAACAAACTTTTATTTCAATAACTAACATAAAAATTACAAATATCTACTGTTAAGGTTATCTATTCTTAGAGATATTGTCAACTGAGTTTTAAGAAGCAGTTTCTTCAAAGCAATTCATTATATATATTTTTTATTTTATTGGAGCACGGCATGTGACTTTGTATCTACCTGGTGGTGAGCAGACCTACAAAGTCCATGAATGGGGTCAATCAATAATTGTTCTTAAACAATATTGATCGCTCCCACTATGCCGGCTAAATGGGGCGTCAAAGACGAATTGCATTACGAGTATATTTTAATATACTCGCTGCCTTATTGTCAATTCAACCCATTTCATAACCGCACCCTGAAAAGAAACTACCACCTCGACATGAAATCGAAGCAGTAGTCTCCCGAAAACCGGTGAACCCACGGCCTAACGAAATTACAGAGACCTTCCTCCCACCTAAATAAATTATAACTATTTTCTTTTTAAATAAAATACCTAATTAGTTCCTGACTATTATAATTAGGATATAGAACAGCAGGAAGTGCTATATCCAGGAAACGTCGGTACCTATTATATCACTAATATAATATATTAGTGATAATGGACTTGTAATATTATTATGTAGTAAATTTGAATAAAGATATATCGGAAAATTGTATTTAGAATATTCATGCTCTTTTTTTAATCAGAAGGAGTTTTTTAAATGTAAATTTGGCTGTGACTGACATCCGCCTGATGGTAAGTAATATGACGGTCCAAGATTAAATGCAGCCAACAATGACTAACTACATATCCGTTGTTTGCACCTAGTATGCCGGTTTAAGATGCCTATACACGCTTTGTTTAAAGGACTCACTACACAGAAGTGCATAGCCACTAGGACCTAGTGTATAGCCTTTTAATTATTATAAACTAGTAACTAGTTTAATAACTAGTAGAATTTTGAAAAAATATTTTGAGAAAAAAATAGTTAGTCTCAGTTTGACAATCTTCTTACGCCTTGTTTCTAGAATGTTGATAATGTCACGTTATTAAAAATTTCCAGCAATCATATGCTATAGATTTTATCAACGTTTTAGACGCTAGGTCTATTTATGTAGAAATGTTAATATTAGTATTACTATTCTTCGGTCACATTAGCGACGTAAATTTCAAGGTATTACCGTGCAATAATCCAAGATGGATGGATGGGGAATGGCAATAACAATTCCAGGCTGAAACTGTATGAACACAATTTGCCAAAAAAGATGATGACACTCTTACCATATCATAGCTTCGTTCTATTCTCACATTAACCAATCAATGCTCAATTATTGTTTAATTATAAATAATTTTTGTTCTCACTTTCTGTTTTAGGTTAGTAACTAGTTTATATGGTAAACAAATTACATAAGCAGGTAAAAAAAATAGTAAAGAAATTTAAATTTAATATTTTATTTATTTATTTAACAACTCTATTGCACAAATTAAGGACAAAGGCGGACTTAATGCCGCTAGGCATTCTCTACCAGTCAAACCTTTAGAACAAATTAAGCAGTAAGTAGGTAAAATAGGTGCAGTAAAATACATTTAATAATAATAATAATAATAAAACGTTTATTTGCCAGAATATGGTATAAATAAGATGACACAAAAAAAATAATATATTAAGCTCAACATATTCTACCAACCAGTGGTGTGCAAAGTATTTTGTACATTTTCCATAATATAAGTTATCACATTCAAACAAAATTGTATTTACCTATGCTACCAATATGCTACACAAATGTCACAATTAATAATTGGCACAATTAAGAAATAGAGTATACAAATATTATACATACACACTAATACTCACTACATATACATACATATTATAAATTATGTTAATAATATACATACATATTGATAAAATAGCAAATATTACAGCAACAGCACAATAATTATTTATAGCAGAAACACAGGAGGGGAAGTAAATAAAATAATTATATTATTTGCGGGAATTATATGCTTTGAATTATACATACATAGGTACCTATACACCATCACACCAGTAATCAGAGAGCAATCTACGCCACGATCTCTAACATATTTCCCTATTAAATATATATATGTACCTATTTGCGGATTAAATTAGTATAATTGTTAAATTTAAATTTGTTTAGTAAATTTTCTGCTCGCTGGCGTATTTATACCTAAACAACGAATTTTCGAGAGGAACCTACATGTTTTCAAACAACAATAAAAAACTTTAGAAAATAAAGTGCAAACTGCAAAATTGGAACTCCGCGCACTGTAAATAAAAAGTGTTACGGTGACGTTTGTATGTCACACCTATGTCCACATTAATCTCCAAACTCTATTCTTTATTTACAACTCTTTATTTAAAAAACTAATTTAGAAATAACTAGCTTCCGTTTACCTACCCGCCCATCAAATCATGGGCGTTTTATTTAATATAAACTAATATTAAAATATCATCACGGGTGCCTTACGGCGCCCGAGACCGCCTAGACGGCCTAAGGTTACACAGCGGAGGGGTTTTTAACGCTTTCGGGTGATGTGTTAATCACCCGAATAATTATCATCTCTAATTTGTGACGGCCTTAAGTATATGTAGGGTATACCTGTTACGCCAATTTAAACTTTAACGTAAGGGTGTTTAAGGCCAGAATGTATTTTTTATTCTTCTGTTTAATGTACGTGACTCTGCCTTCGTCCTGTCTCATTATAATGTCATAAAAAATAATCTATTTTACACGTAAACCTTATATGACATGAATTTATATTCGAGCAGTTAAAATCGCCTTAATTTCATATTTTAGTCAGAGTGGCTTAAATAAAACAAAACAAAAACAAGCATTTGTTTATATTTTGTATTTTATGGATAAAAACTGCACAGGGTCATCATTATTTGAACATACACCTATAAATAAATACCTAAATGTATTTTGCATACAATAAAAATAACGTAAAATCAACTATGTTCAAATCTTCACTTTATATTGACAAGTGGTCAATATAAAGTGAAATAAATCAATTGTCAATTTGATTAAAGCTAATCCTTCTGATTGACCCATTTGAAATAAAGGTTTAGTCAACACACCTACTGTTGCTCCATATTTAGCCTAAAATAATAAGGTGAGTGCAAAAAAGAGGTCACTACAATGGTTAATTTCTTATTATTGTAAGTAGATAGATGATATTTCCTATGCATTTTGCTGAATATTCACTTTTTTGGCAAAATTGTGTTCTTAACTCCATATTTTTTAGTGTTCACATTAAGATAAATCAATTACTTAGTGTGCAAATGAACGGTAGGTTTTCAGATATCGGATAACAGTCACTTGTGTGATAACTCTTATTGTAATATTACGTTTGAGAAATCAAGTATAAAATATATTACATTTGAGAAATCAAGTGTAAAAAATAATATTGTAAGATATTTCAATTTAATATTAACTGCTTATTAAATGTAAAATTTGACACATTTTGTATGGCGGTAGATAGAAACCCATGTAGGTAATTATAAATTTAGTTGGTTTAGGTGATTGATGGGTTCACATTTAGAGTAAATATGTACATATTTAGGTGCTTTTAGGTATTTTATAATCTTATTATTATAACAATTAATACAAAGATCTTAAAGAAAAACTATTTATTGATTATAATTGTAATTTTTTAGGTATAATGATTTTACACAATAAAAAATATCATCTCTATTATACTAATCAACAGCGCTTAAGTGTTCATTCATTGGTACATCTACCCTAACTGTATGTTTTTCTAACTAACCATTTCAAACTATGGATTAATTAGCCGCAGAGCTAGCAGCAATTTTGGATGAACCGTATAATTGTCATTATACTCTTTGTACGCTACGAATGTATTATTGTTTATAGGTATATGTACAGCGGCCTATCCAGTTTAAAACGTTTTATATATAGACAAATGTAAATATTGATAACTTCAAAGAGAGCATCACCAAAGCATCATCTAAATAGCTTGCGATCAAAATTGATTTATGTATCACATGTAGTCATTCTTGTATCACATATTAACCAATTTTATAATGCTAGATTTATGAAAGTAGGTTTTTTTTTTATTTATTTCAAAAACTTTATTAAGTGAGGGATACCCTTCCTCATTTCGCCAATGGTATTCGGAGCGAACGCCTAACAAGCGGAAAGAGTATTTTGGGGTATTTATGATAGTATAGCCTCGTTGTATAAAGCGGTCACCCATATCAGGACATAATTTTTAACCGAAGAAGGTCTAGCATCGAACTCAAACGTTGTAAATAAATCCTTCCAATCTTCGATGAGGTAAATTTTTTTTTGCCCAATTGTCTCCGAAGTTTTCAGGCCGTTTTTTTATAAAATATTAGGTACTTATTGTAGATAATTCTCAAATATGGAATGAAAAAAATATGTTATTTACTTTTTGATTGTAATATTTTGGTTGCAAAAAGTGATTGTGTTAAAAAATCATGTTTGGAACAGGCGATTTTCGCATACTGTGGGCTTTTTACAAAAGTGGTATAGTTACTTTATATGTACAGGAAAGCAAACAATCGTTACAAGCCTTTAATGCGCCTAGTGCGAGCAATAACTACGCCCTTACTAGCGCAAGGCGCGATCTGCAAACATTTATTGTGGTTTGGTCTGGGCATTGCTGCGCCCCCAAAGAGCCTGCGTCCTGTGCCTACCACAAGTTTTTGCAAATTGTCTTCTCTAATCGATACTAACTATAGATGGGGATCAACCAATAGGTTCGCTCTATTTTTCAATTAAACCTCTCTTATTGGTTGATTCCTATCTATAGTTACTAGCGACTATACTAAAAACTGTTTGCAAAACTTTTGGTACAGCTACAGGGCACCGCCCTAGTTACGGCACTGTAGACAAGTAAACTAAGTATACCTACTAACATTATAAAGAGAAATGACAAGATTTATTGTTTGTTTATTGTCTGGATAAACTCAAAAACTTCTGAACCAATTAAAAATATATATTCATATTACCAATATAAAGATAACTTATTATCAGCGAACAACATGAATAAAGCAAACGATTTCTTTTATATTAAAAGGCGGATGAAACCGCGAGGCACAGCTAGTGTACTTTCTCTGTCTACGAGATTTCTCGTTTGTAGATTGAGAAACTTTGGCTGGAGGTTGAAAGTTAGTCATTCAGGACGTCTCCTTACAGTAAGATAGGTTACAGAATCTTTGACTGCTTGTTTGCCACTGCCAGTAAAGTTCTAGAGTAGAAGTAACTATTCTATCGAATGCCAATATATCTGTTAAATTCGACTTGCTACTCTGAACTTTGCACATTTAAAGGATTAAACTTGGAGTACTTCTTCAGTAAGTAGAGTCACGTTAGATATATTACTAGTCTTAGATAGTTTCTTAAGGAAGAAGCACGGACAAAAAACAGAGAAAATACGGTACATAAATATAAAACCTGGACCCAACATATTATGACTGGCTAACTTTTGTTGGTTTGTTGTTATTATTCACTTAGGTCCTGACCTCAGATTAATTAATCTGAGGTCCTGACTATGTCCCTGCTCCACGGAATTATGATTAATATAGGGAAGCGCTCTAAGGTTTAAAAATCACCTGTTTATACATAAGAACCGTGGAGATATATATATATATATATATATATATATATATATATATACCGCCAACCGTCCTAATGCCAAAAATCGCCTTTCGCAAACTTGAGAACAGAAGATGGCCGCTTCTATACAAACTCTAAATAGACTACTATAAGCAATCACTAATCGTTGATTGGTTGAATTAAGAACCGATATGGCGGTAACGAACACGTTTGACATTTCGTTTTGTAGGCCATTTTAAGCATTGCCCTAATGCTCTATAATATTATACTTAGATTCGCGATGAGAACTAAAGATAGACAAACCCAAAACAAAAAATATTTTAACCAATGCTATAAAATATATTAATACTAGAAATATGATGATTATTACAAACACAGCTATGTTTAACATTTCTTTAAAAAAATTACGAAACACAAACCCTTAAAAAACATTAAACGAATTTATTGTTTTAATATAAGATAGCACAACTTTTTAAACAAAATTTTATCTGCGAAAATTCTATCAGACAACTGAGCAGTTTTTGACTGAAACCATGCGATAAATCTTCTTACTGCAGTTGTGCTCTCTGGGGATTTATATCTCAAATAGTTTGCTCTTCGAAAATCCTCGTCTGAAAGATCGAAAATCATTTTTGTTTTCAAGCAACTTTTGAAATGAATTGTCATACATAAAAGTTTACAGAAAAGGCTTTGCAGATTTAGGTTAGTAGTTTGTAAAATGAGTTGCAATAAGAAATGTAAGAATTTCTTATTTAGTACGTTACTTAACTGTAGGATTCATAATTTATTTTTTAAAGCTTTATAATTGGCTTGCAACGGCATGTAATTGATGCGGTTATGAAACCGTCAGCAACAAAGGAGAATTTGCATTACTCTACTTTAATATCTTCGCTGCTTTATCGTCAAATTGACTGCCCGATTCACAACCGCACCGTAAACGATTGCCACTTAGACAATAAATCCATGCAGCAGGCTCCTGAAAACAGGTAAAACCATAGACTAAAACTGAAACATGACATGGTCACTTGATGGTTTTTGCCAACGGTGGTATAACAAAACCGGTCGGTCGGTCTAGCGAAGTTATAAAGATCTTCCTGCGATCTAAATTTATTTAATTTATGAAACTACTATTACAAATACTACATCATTATTAAATTAATATACAAATACAATATCAGTTATGAAAGAATCAAATAACAATAAATTACACCCTTTTCATACACTACACTACACTTAAAACGTGTTTTTGCAATAACTGTCAACTAGGGGCCAATTTCACGGTTCGTTGTATAAACTTCGAAATTGATCTCGGTTTACATGAATCCTAATTCACCAGCTAAATGGTGATCGCGTTTACGAAAATCAAGTTTATAGACATAAACGATACGTTTAGTATTTTCAACAGATATATGTGACCTACGAGTACTGTTGTTTTTTAACTAAATATTTTCTTATTTCGAAACGAAAGAAACAAAACGCATTCCATTAAAAAAAAAACACTTTTCCCTTGTATGATTGTTTGAACTTGACAGTAATACGGTAACAGCGCTTGAACGAGATCATAGATTAATAATATATCTATATGAACGAGATTAATGAGCTAAACGACGAAAACCGGGCGTTCAGAAAGTAAACTGAGCTTAGCTTGAACTTCGTTAGTTTTAAATTGGTGAAACGTAAAAAGAGATGTAAACTTGGTTAGACGCTTAAACTGGGTTTAGTGTGAATGGTGAATTTGGCTCTAAACCTTACAATACCCTGTTTAGAGAAAGTTCTTTTGAATGGAATTTTTATATAGGTAGCTTAGAAAAGTGTATGGTACCTATAAAGAGCTCTGCAGTGTTCACCCTTAAACAACCAGCAAACTATGGTGCAATTCTTTTTGAACTTTGGCAGAGGGAGGGAGAAAAAAAATAAGTTGATGAGTATTGCAGTTGATTAACATTGAACATTTCGCATAACGCTGACAAAAAAATATATTTAAGCTAAAATTGCTCTTATATATATTATACAAATATCAAAATCGTTTAAAACTTTAAAAACATTAAGGGGTTACCCCTTCATAGGGTTACACTTTCAAAGGCATTTTATTACGTCATTTAGTAAAATTTGATAGGGGTAATGCTTATTTTGATTTTAATAGGTTAGCGCTATAAAATAACGTTTTATTTACTTATATTGACTTTTGAGGTGCAACGGGTTTGGTAAGTAAACCCTTATTAAAAACTTATTCAAAAACCCCTGAAGGGAATATAAGGTCCGGTCCCTGCTTTTTTAGATCGGTTACTTTGTCCTCGTAGATTTAAACTACCATCAGCTAAGACGAGCAGTGGCAGATTTACACAATTGCCGCCCGTAGGCGATTCAAATTTTGTCGCACTACCGATCTCTACAATTCGATACCCTAGTGCAGATTACTTATTTTTGGAAATGAAATTGTAACTTTATGATTTAAATACTATCTTTTTATTTTACAAAAAGCGATAAATCCGCCACTGATGATGTGAGTAAATCGCTTTGCTGGGTCGTACCCTGAGGCCGTCCAGACAGTCTGATTATTTTTTCAGGGACGTTTTAACGCAAATCAATTAATAGTAGATTACACAAAGTCGAAAGGAAGCTATTTAGGCACGAAACGGCTCAACGAGGGCGCCAATAGTTCGAGTGCCTAAATAAGTCTTTCGCGCGAGCTTTTCATTTCTATGTATGTATCGTCGTATCGTAGGTTAGTAGTTTGTAAAATGAGTTGCAATAAGAAATGTAAGAATTTCTTATTTAGTACGTTACTTAACTGTAGGATTCATAATTTATTTTTTAAAGCTTTATAATTGGCTTGCAACGGCATGTAATTGATGCGGTTATGAAACCGTCAGCAACAAAGGAGAATTTGCATTACTCTACTTTAATATCTTCGCTGCTTTATCGTCAAATTGACTGCCCGATTCACAACCGCACCGTAAACGATTACCACTTAGACAATAAATCCATGCAGCAGGCTCCTGAAAACAGGTAAAACCATAGACTAAAACTGAAACATGACATGGTCACTTGATGGTTTTTGCCAACGGTGGTATAACAAAACCGGTCGGTCGGTCTAGCGAAGTTATAAAGATCTTCCTGCGATCTAAATTTATTTAATTTATGAAACTACTATTACAAATACTACATCATTATTAAATTAATATACAAATACAATATCAGTTATGAAAGAATCAAATAACAATAAATTACACCCTTTTCATACACTACACTACACTTAAAACGTGTTTTTGCAATAACTGTCAACTAGGGGCCAATTTCACGGTTCGTTGTATAAACTTCGAAATTGATCTCGGTTTACATGAATCCTAATTCACCAGCTAAATGTTGATCGCGTTTACGAAAATCAAGTTTATAGACATAAACGATACGTTTAGTATTTTCAACAGATATATGCGACCTACGAGTACTGTTGTTTTTTAACTAAATATTTTCTTATTTCGAAACGAAAGAAACTGAAACGCATTCCATTAAAAAAAAAACACTTTTCCCTTGTATGATTGTTTGAACTTGACAGTAATACGGTAACACCGCTTGAACGAGATCATAGATTAATAATATATCTATATGAACGAGATTAATGAGCTAAACGACGAAAACCGGGCGTTCAGAAAGTAAACTGAGCTTAGCTTGAACTTCGTTAGTTTTAAATTGGTGAAACGTAAAAAGAGATGTAAACTTGGTTAGACGCTTAAACTGGGTTTAGTGTGAATGGTGAATTTGGCTCTAAACCTTACAATACCCTGTTTAGAGAAAGTTCTTTTGAATGGAATTTTTATATAGGTAGCTTAGAAAAGTGTATGGTACCTATAAAGAGCTCTGCAGTGTTCACCCTTAAACAACCAGCAAACTATGGTGCAATTCTTTTTGAACTTTGGCAGAGGGAGGGAGAAAAAAAATAAGTTGATGAGTATTGCAGTTGATTAACATTGAACATTTCGCATAACGCTGACAAAAAAATATATTTAAGCTAAAATTGCTCTTATATATATTATACAAATATCAAAATCGTTTAAAACTTTAAAAACATTAAGGGGTTACCCCTTCATAGGGTTACACTTTCAAAGGCATTTTATTACCTCATTTAGTAAAATTTGATAGGGGTAATGCTTATTTTGATTTTAATAGGTTAGCGCTATAAAATAGCGCTTTATTTACTTATATTGACTTTTGAGGTGCAACGGGTTTGGTAAGTAAACCCTTATTAAAAACCCATTCAAAAACCCCTGAAGGGAATATAAGGTCCGGTCCCTGCTTTTTTAGATCGGTTACTTTGTCCTCGTAGATTTAAACTACCATCAGCTAAGACGAGCAGTGGCAGATTTACACAATTGCCGCCCGTAGGCGATTCAAATTTTGTCGCACTACCGATCTCTACAATTCGATACCCTAGTGCAGATTACTTATTTTTGGAAATGAAATTGTAACTTTATGATTTAAATACTATCTTTTTATTTTACAAAAAGCGATAAATCCGCCACTGATGATGTGAGTAAACCGCTTTGCTGGGTCGTACCCTGAGGCCGTCTAGACAGTCTGATTATTTTTTCAGGCACGTTTTAGCGCAAATCAATTAATAGTAGATTACACAAAGTCGAAAGGAAGCTATTTAGGCACGAAACGGCTCAACGAGGGCGCCAATAGTTCGAGTGCCTAAATAAGTCTTTCGCGCGAGCTTTTCATTTCTATGTATGTATCGTCACGGGTGCCTTACGGCGCCCGAGACCGCCTAGACGGCCCCATGGTACCCAGCGGAGGGGTTTTAATCCCACCTCGTCGTAGCCGATGGTATGAGTCTACACCGAACAAGTGGCTAGCTCGTCGCGATGTTTTGAATAGACTCAATAACCCATCTATAAACAGTTTCACAAGTTGATATAGTGAAACCGGGACCGACAGCTTAACGTGCTCTCCGAGGCACTATAGTGGTGTTGTCAAATAAATGTACATACATTTTTAAATTAAACATTCATTGGTACACACCGGGATTCGAACCAGGGACCTAAGTGTTTTTAAGTCCAAGGTCTAACCAACTAGGCCACCACGTATATTTTTCATTTCTAATATAAGTAAATTAAAACATCTATAGTTAAATTTAAAAAAAAACAACTTGTTTTAAAAGTTGTGGTATGTATGTATGTATGTAAAATTCTTTATTGCACAAAAGCTTAACACTATTGTACATAGGCGAGCTTAATGCCTTAGGCATTATCTACCAGCTAACCTTTGGGAGATTGACCAAAAAAAAAACAGGCAGAGTGCTATTTAAAGCAATATATAATATAAAATACAAGGTATATAGATATGGTATATGGTATCTGGCCATATAGTTTTTTTTACAACATACCTTGCTGCTGTGGCCATGAAACTAAGAATATTATTGGAAATCGAAAATAGCCTATAAAACGAAAAATCAAACTTCTTCGTTTCCGATATATTGTGTTCTCACTTCAACCAATCAACGCACAGTGATTGCTTACAATAATATTTGTTCTCACTTTTTTGCGACGGCCATCTTCTGTTCTCACTCTGGAAAGGCGATTTCAAGCCTTAAGTGCAGAGGAAAAGAAATCGCGAACTCGAGCGTCTAAACACATCTAAATGTTGTTTTCAGTGATAATAAATTTTTAAAAAAACAGAGGGGTGTAGATTTTATTTACTCGATCCTATTTATATAATTTCTTTATAAAATATCTGTTAAGTTTTGAAATGATAAATTTGATTTTCAAAAAGTAATAGATTTTTTAAATAAAAAGACTATCTAATTAGGATCAAGTAAATAATATCTAAAACTCTTTTTTTTTTTTAAGGATTTCGTTATTTTGTCAAGCTAACGTTTTCGTTATAAGAAACAGAATATGGCCGTTGTTTTCAATCCGCTGTTCAGGTACTTTCAAAACATGAGAAATATAAAAAAATATATGTTCAATTGTTAATACATACTTGATATCTCTATGGTTTCGATGGATGATATATAAAATCCTTTCAGATTCATCCTTTTTAATGCGGATAAGAATTCTTAATGACTTGTAGGCTATAAATCAGTCTGTAATAAAGCCGTCATATCTCCCAGAATAAAGCCCGATTGTTTCTTTACGGATCACAAATTAAATGGTTATATAAGAGATAAAATATGGAATTGGCAGCTTTTCGTTTGTAGGAACGCGTTGTGAAATAGAATATTGCTATGGATAACATATAAATTTAATCTTCTTAGCCTGGGGTGAACGACGTTTAGTTAACTCTAATTATAGGCAATTAATATGAAATATGTAACTAAAGTTTTATTTTTTATTGCAGCAGGGCATGTAACATTATATCTACCAGATTTTTTTTTTAATGATAAAAATGCAATGAAAAAAATCCTGGTGGGCGGGAGTCGAACCCACGATCCTCGCTTTTTTGTATCTACCTGATGATCAAATCAAATCAAATATTATTTATTTCATGTAAATCTTTACAGATATTTATGAATAGTCAAATAAAAAATAAAAAAAAGAGTTTTAACAATAAGGTCTAGAGTGCGCTTGGTTAGGCTGCTATATATATATTAATTAATAAAAGGTGTCATAAAAAAAAAATTAAAAAAGAAAAAAAGAAAAAAAAAACAACCAACCGAACGCACGCTACATAACCAACCAGTGTAAGACTAGGTGGTTAGCTGATTCCATTGACCATCCGATTATCATCCGCCATACAAGAGTGCCACCGAGGCGACCAACCTCACCAAACGTATCCACGCCTTAAATATTAGTTCTTATATTATATTATTGTCATTATATTGGCTGTATATATTTTTGAATGACCATCAATCGCATTAACACAGTTATATGGATCGGCATCTTCAAGGGCGTAAACACTAGTTGTAAAGTCGATCCCCCCGGAGACACCCCGGAGAAAAAGGTACCAGCAAGTAAAAAACTCTGGTGCTTCACACACACTAACAGAGGAACACAGCCATTGAGTTACCGATATGCAAACAGCATATGGTAGCATACTTAAAATGCTCTAATCCTACTAAAAGCGTGCACAAAACACCCTATGGCAGATCATTTAACAGTACAGCAATTGGTTACTGTACCTATGTACAGACCTGAAAATACTAAATAGTACAGGCGATTTACTAAATAATAATATATAATAACAGAGTACCTGTATAACGTAAATATAAATAAGTAATCATAAGATATACCTTATCCAAAGATAAAAAGTTAAATATAATAAAAAATAAATTAAGTAATAGTAAATTATTACAATATCAGATTTAACATACCTTACTAGGGTACTAGTACAATTTAAAACTACAATTGAAAAGGCAATACTAGTTGTGAGACCTCAATTGCAGATCAGAACGGGTCCAGACATCTTTATCATTAATATAGTCAATAACTCTATAGTAAGCCCTATGGATTAATGTTTGTTTTATACAATTTTTAAACTTTATTTCACTTAAATCTATAATACTTTTAGGTAATTTATTAAATAACCTTATACTGTTAATGACAAAACATTTATTAGTTTTTTGCAGTCTAAACTTTGGAATATCAACTTTATCTATATTTCTTAAGATAATTTTAAGTTTCTCTTGACGTACAATAAATTCTCATAAATGTACTGAGATGGTAGTGTCAATACATCAACAATAGGAAATGTTTCCCGGAGAGAATCACGAGCTTTCATGCCATATATTGCCCGAATAGCCCTCTTTTGTAAAATAAATATAGTATCAAACAAAAAATGATAACTTCAAAGTTCATGAATGGGGTCGATCAATACATTGTTGTTTAACAACATTGATCGCTCACACTATGCAGGCTAAATAGGCAGCGACAAAGATTGAAAAATGACTTATGAGTATATTTTAATATCCTTGCTGCTTTATCGTCAAATTAACTGCCCGCTTTGTAACAGCACCCTGAAAGGAGACTACCTCGAAAATAAATCGTGACACTGATTTCAGTAGTCTCCTAAAAACGCTATCAGCAACTCGACCACAGTGTATGTGTCAACTAGGGTATTTTTTTATGGAGCACGACATGCGAATTTGTATCAACCTGATGGTAAGCAGACCAACAAAACTATTTCGTAACTTTGGTTTTGTTAATTTAAAATTAAATTGGTGCGCCCAATCCTTATTTTTATATCTTAGCACTGAAATATAAATATGGCACATAAATAGTCCATTGTTGAATTTTTATGCGTAAAAATATGTGATTTTTTATATCTATATATATTAATATACCTATCATGCTCTAAAAATATGCCTGAAAAGAGATGAATTTTGCATTAAAACTTATTGGTAGAAAGAGATGAATTTTGCATTAAAACTTATTGGTAGACACCGGGTATAAAACCAGTAAAGGTATTTTTTTAAGACTGCGGACCAACTAGGGTTGCCAGCTCCCGTTTTGTGTTGTAGAGGATCCGCCAGGACAATATAATAAGGGACTAAGAATGGAAATAAGGGACATGATGTTATTTTCAATAAAATGCTGTGTTATAGTGTCAGTAGGGATATTTATTAATAAAAATCACTTTTTAATACGCAACAAACCATGCTTATATTATTTTTTATCCAAAATAAAGTATTAAGTATTGTCCTCTAGTCTTTATTTCAATATAAGGGACACTATCAATGAGGACGTCCTTCAAATTAAAGGACATTTGGCAACCCTGGGTTCAACCAACTCGGCAACAGAAACACTTTTTTTTAATAAATCAATACTCTACGTTTGGCAATATGTCTACGCCTGGGCACTCCATGTTTTCTTCCACATCGCTGTCAATGCGGGGCGATGGTCGATAAACTTGGTCATCATGGCCTTTCATGCTGTAGGAGCGGTGGTAGAATATCTCGTCACGCCAGCCTAAATCAAATTATACGTCGGGCTCTTGCCAGCGCCTCTATCCCTGCGATCTTAGAACCACGGTTTGGCTAGAGACGATGGCAAGAGACCGGATGGAATGTCATTAGTACCCTGGGCAGGCGGACGGTGTCTGATATGGGACTATTATTAAAAAAAAAAAATGAATATATAAAAGAATTTAAATAAGTACTAGAAAATATAATTGTTACATATAACCTCTACAAACCCCAACCTGGGGGATTTTAATTAATCACCACCTTTCCTATCTACCAAAAGTTGACTTTTGATGTCTCTCGTATTTACGTACTTTGTTAGATATTTAATTATTATTATTACAGTAGGTATAGCTAGGTATTTACAAGTTTTGTTTGCAAGGTCTCTGATAGGTATAGTTAGGTGCACTACCATGCACTTACTATTACTAGAAATATTATGCATTTTTGACACATAGACAACATAGTACATAATCGCTCGTACATATTTATTTATTTATATTAATTTTTTAATTATGTATGGCTGTATGTATAACACACTAACGTTTGCTTGGGTATATTCTTAGGTTAAAGTACATATGCAGACAACCTAAAATAAATAGTTTAATGATCTACATACTTACTACTAAGTACCTAGCCCAGGTTTATTTGAATCGGCATTTGTAGGAATATAAAGTTAGAGTAAATAACTGGTAATTAAACCTTCACATAAATGATTATTTAAAAGAAGACAACCCTAATGGAAGGCAACTTTTAAATGAATATAACTGTAGGCCATTAGAGCTGTGCGATCTGAACAGAAATTTAATTTTGTCGGTGCAAGAGTCGCTAGTTACCTATGTAAAATCATCTGAGTGGGTCTTCTGTACTTATTTCTTCTGAGGTATGAGTCGAATTTAATTTTTTTTTTGTTATTCAAAATCATGCATTTCGTATCAATGACCACCAACAGCTCATCACATCCTGGATCCACTGTACTTCTGCACTGTAACTTCGCCGAGATTACTTAGCTTATTTTACTAGCTATATAACTACTTTGTTGTTTACAAAATATCGCTCCCACTATGCCAGTTAAATGATGCGGTTTTGAAATGGACAAATTTTCATTACAAGTCTACTTTAATCCTTCATTAACCGAGACTACCTCTGAACATGAAATCTTTGCTGTAAGTTCATTCTCTAAAAACTGGTAAACCCCGATTCAAACCGAAATATAATTAGGTCAGTTGACGGTTTTGCATCCGATATGGTGGTGTTATCACTGCATATAAGTAGGTAATATACTTTTTTCCTAGAAGAGTGAATTATCTCAAGTGAGAGACAACAATATACATGGTGACTTTGAAAGGATGTACTTTGGGCTAATATGAGATTCTGCTGATCAATACGAACAACTTTTCCCATGCAACCATGTGCCGGAAATGAAAAAAAAAATTGCCTTCTCCATACAAACTAGTAATGTTAAAATGACCAATTTGTATGGGGAAGCCAAAATTGTTTTTCATTTGCGACACATGGTTTCATGGGAAAAGTTGTTCGATTTGATAAGCAGAACCTCATATTAGCCCAAAGTACATAAACAAATTACCACCAATGGGGTGTAAAGTCACATAGTGAGCTCTAATCAAAAATATTGAAAACAGTATTTGCATTTTGTCAGAGATTTTTTTTATTGGGGGACAGCTTACTATCTGGTGGTAAACAAATCTACAAAGTCCATGAATTTCGTCGATCAATACTTTGCTTCTACTATGCCAGTTACGAAACAGGCGTCGACAGAGACGTATTTGCATTACGAGGCTTATTCAGTATACCCGGTGAGGATAGTCTGTGTTATCGTTAGGTCAACTGCCCGTTTCGTAAACGCACCCTGAATGGAGACTCAACCACCTCGAGAAGAAATCGATGCAGTAGTTTCTTGAAAACCGGTGAACCCGCAGAATAAAACCGAACATGACTTGTCTTGGCGTTCGACCTAGAGAAATTTGAGACCTTGCTCTAACTTAAAGAGACAATACATATTTTAACTGAAGTGTTCTTCAAGGATTCAATAAGGTTTTTTTTTTATAATTAAGGCCTTTAGTCTAGACTCTAGAGAACCTATAATTACGGCATTTTGGTAAATGAATAAATCATTTCTTTGGTGTTACTAATATTCTTAATGGGCAGAGTCACCAGTAAAAGTAAAAATTGCACCCCTGGGTGTTGGTAAGTCACAAATCAAAGAAATGCACAGGTTTTATTTGTAGTAGAGCAAAAATTTTCTACCAAATTCAAGAATTTTTCAGCAATTTATGATATTTTCCTGTCTACCTCTATATTAGCTCTAACTTTTCTCATTTTATCATCTTAAATTGCCGCCTATTTTCCCTTAATGTTATAGTAAGGTATCTAAGTACTAAGTAAACTTCCATAATACCACAGAATACTTAATAATACCAATAGTATAGAATGGACACTCAACGCGCGAATATTTTAAACCGCGCTTGTGAATTTCTCAGATCCCGGTGTCTGAGAATGTCTACCACGGTCTGAATGTTTACGTATGAGTATTAGTTTCTAGTGCGTATGGTACAAGCCTAGAGCTTAGCAATATGTGTGTAATGCAATATGTAATGTAAAAGTCGTGAATGAAATTTTAAACAAATTAACAACTTAAGAAAGTAAACACTAAAATTTGATGGAAACATCTGATGACCCTTTGATTAGCTAACTCCTTGATCAAAACTTTTTTTTAGCTATTCAGTGAGGTAACGCCATCGGTCTTTTGGGCATTTCCTATTAACATTAAATTGTAACAATTATATTTAGGTAGGTACGTAATTATCAATATATAATGTATTATTAAAACATGTAATGTATTAAGTTAAAAATTCATTAATTTAGCACAGAGTCGCACCACTAGAGTCGTAGAGAGCTGCACCCGCATTGCTTCTTTGTATCTACATTTCTATGTGTTGAAAGAAGTAGGCTCGTCCGGTTGCTTGATTTCCCTATTAGTAATTTTCCCATTATTGATAAAAAAAACAGCAACAGATGGCCTAACTAAACTATTCACTGAACGGCTAGAAATTAATTGATCTGCGAGATGTGTTTTTTTATGTTAAATTTTTATAATATTTTTTATTGATAACTATTTTGATTACCTACTTCGTTTTAATTTATGGCAAAAAATATAATAATATAAAACATATATTAAAATATCCTTCTATCTATATATGGAAGCACTATATCATATCTAATAAAAATTATACATAAAATCATTATAGCAAATAATAGTTAAAAACAAATACCGTCGCTCCCACTATGTCTAAATGATGCGAATACAAAATGGGTGACGACTAATACGTATTATTGCATCACAAGTCTATTTTAGTATCCCCCGCGGCGATATATATATCTTATCGTCAATTCAACCTTCCGTTTCGTACCGCACCCTGAATGAACCACCTCGACAAGAAATCGATCCAGTGTAGTCTTATGAAAGACAGTGAATCCACCATGAAGGTAAAAACCGTGCCGTCCGCGCGCCGCTGGCGCATTTTTTTAGCTTCATGGAATCCACAGACAAAAATTTAAAGATGGCTTGGTCACTTAACGGGTCGGTCGGCCTAGCGAAATTATTGATAATACTAAAGTGTTCTTCAAGGATTCAATAACTTTTTATGATTAAAGCCATTAGTTTTTGTTTAATTAGTTATTACAACAAAAATATTAATACTTCTACAGTAGGTACGTTCACCGTTAGTTTGCCTCTGAGAACTGTCATTTATCTCCCATTAGGTGCCAACCTAATGGGAGATAAATGACTAATAATAACTAATGCACTAAAAATGACAAGAAATTACATTATCAGGTTAGCCAACATAACGGCTAGAGTTAAAATAACTGTGAACGCACTATATATTTTTAAACAACCTACATTCAAATTCATCGATAGAACTAGTATTTATATGAAATAGGTATTTTTTGGCTAGCATCCAAAAAGCATTTGGGCATAGCTAACATAGTTTGGTAGGAATTGGTAAAGTAATGCAGTCATTTCATTCGTGTTTGCTGTAACGTCTATATTTGCTATCAAGGCAATCGAAGTAGCATTAGGAAGTCTCAGTTAGAATTTCAAATACCAAATGTTACTTTAAAATGTTAAGTTATTTCTTTTTTAAATTCATATATTATAATTTAACTAACGTACGAGGAATGGCCAGGTAGGATATACTCTGATCTTTTGCTTCTAGAGTTTTATAATATCTAAGGTACCTATGCTCTTTTTTTCTTGTCATTTATAATTTTATAAATATCATTTGTTGCGAGTTTTTTTTGTTGTTCATTAAGAGCATTTTTAAATATCAAAAACGGTATATTGTGTACCAAAAAACGTGCGAAAAGCCGGGAAACAAAACTTTTCAGTCCAAGATTCTCACACGGGTGTGTTACGCATCGCTGAAAATAAGTTCTAAGAAATAACATTATTGGTGTAATATCTCGTCAAGTAAATTTCCACCAATCATATGCTTTGTTAATCAATTTTAAAGATAGATTGATATAATAAAATAAACGACGTTCTAAAAACTAGAACTGTTCTTTACATAATTCTACATAATATCAGCTTTATGTTTAAAACGAATAAAAATATTAACTTTAAACAGCGATTTTTCTATTGATAAACAAAACTCATAGTCTCAAACAAATTAATTTACTTTCTACAGTAAATAAGTCAACCGAAAATCATTGTTGAGGAAAATAATTTTTCCCTTGAAAGGGAGTTATTAACTACCACGAAACCCTTAACTTTGTAACAAATTAATAAAACATTTAGCTAAATTTTTAACTAAATATTTTCACAATTTTATTTTTAACATTACACAAATAATAATGTTATTCTACAAAGTAACTTTTAACTAACTTTCCTAAATTCCAGATTTTATTATTTCCTTCTGAATTATTCATAGTACCTTTATGTATTATTCAGGATTATTCCACATGATTGACTCTTCGTAGCTGTCAGGTTATCGTGCCCCTTCATCCGTCAGGTTCGACGTTTAAATTTAACCTAAATTTCAGGCGTGATGGTGAAAACATGATTTTGAACGTACTCGTAATTCGTTGGCTAACTAAATAATAATAAGTGTGTATCGTGCAAAATAATTCCTGTTGTTTCTAAATTAGTTCGTTCTTTAAAGTTTTATCATTTAAAAAATATAAATAAAAATCATCACGGGTGCTTTACGGCGCCCGAGACCGCCCAGACGGCATCTGGGTATGGGTACCCAACGGGGCAGTTTTTAACCCCACCTCGTAGCTCGTATAGGTGGTATGAGTATACATCAAACAAGTGGCTATCTCGTCGCGATGTTTGGATAGACTCAATAACCCATCTATAAACAGTTTCACAAGTTGGTATAGTAAAAGTTGTCGGTCCCAGTTTCACTAACGTGCTCTCCGAGGCACTATACTGATGTTGTTAAATAAATGTACATATTTATTATTTATTTAAAAACTTTATTGCACAAATTTAGTACAAAGGCGGACTTGATACCGCTAGGCATTCTCTACCAGTCAAACCTATATTTTTTAGATTATAAATTCATTGGTACATACCGGGGTTTGCAGGGATCTAAATGTTTTTAAGTGTAAGGTCTAACTAACTCGGACACCACGTAATATATATATATCATCATTTTTCATCATTTATTATTTTAGTCGTCGGTATTACGCCTTTAGTGTACCTACTAAAGACGTACCTAATACCGACGCGTTCGTAGGCGGCAGCGAAATAACGAAAAAACTGTAAGTTGTATGGCAGTGTTTCGCATATGCTATGTGTCACTCTATTATATAGCGAGTTTAATTAGTTCATCCTTGTCGCTACTGTTCCGCAGGTAACTGCGAAATGATCGTTACAAGACGCAGACGTTTCGCTAGTAGTGTTTCTCATCGCAAGGCGTCACTACGCGTTCTGTCGGGTCGGACAAATTTTCGCATAATGGAAGCCGAAAATATTGTTGAATTTAATTCGAACTACCCCGAATTATATGCAGTTTGACACGTTACAAAATAGCGTATAAAATAGAGGTGACTTTGAGAAAAATTCAAGAAAAGACTGGTTTATTTCATTCTCCCCGATTCTGCGCTTTCTCTTTAATACCGACACCAGGAACAATAACTCGTCCTTTTCAGAATCGGAAAGCGATTAATCTGAAATAACATCTAAACCCACAGTCCACCAAAGCCAATGACATTTCTTTGCGAAAAAAGCTGCAGTGTACTAACGTTCCACAGATGTTTCGCTAACATATTTTTTTCGCAGAGATTCGCTGCCGCATACGGATGCGTTTAATCACTTTTACAGATTTTTAATGAGATAAAATTTTAATTACCTTTAACAAATAATAATATGTATACGTAAACAAAACTGTTGAAATGTTGTATTACCATTTGATATTTATAAGCATATTAATAAAATATACTCTTACTCACTTTAAATGTTTTTTTATAGGTTTTAGGTATTATTTTATTACTTTATTAAAGTGTTTCATTTTTAATTAACTTGAAATTTGTTTCATCATAAATGTTGCTCATTATTTAGTTACATTTAAGCTACCTATTAATAAAATAATTTATTTATGAAAAGCGACGCTTATGTACCTATAAGGTGTAGTAAAAATGCTTTAATTCCAGTTGCATACATTAAAATCATACTTAAAAATGCTTTATTTCCAATTTCTTAAAAATTGATTGATTTGATTCTTAGAAATTGGAAATAAAGCATTTTTAAGTATGATTTTAATTTATGCACTCTGAAAGGAAACTATCACTTCATTTCAGAAGGCACCGATAAACCCACAGACTCAAACCGAAATGACTAATCACTTGACGGTTTATGCATGGTGAAGTATAATATATGTATGGTGAAGTATAATAATAAGAAGAATAAGGGTTAGTAGGTCCATGAATCAGTGTGAAAAATAGGTCGGGTATCATTTTTGGAAATGTTATGTACTTATTATAATATGATATTGAACATAGTAAAATTCTTATATTTTTTGTATATCTCTGCAACTACTAAACTGATTCTAAAAATTATTTCACAGATAGAAATCGAATACCTATGTTATGTTAAATGAAAAAAAAAAAATTGAAATCTAAATATTTGTAAATCAATTTTATTGATCCTTTTCAATCAACATTTGTGGAAAATTTTCAAGTTTCGTAATTTGGGAATTAATAGAAATAAAAATAAATTTTAAAAACCAAATTATAGCTTATTTAGTCTAGTTAAACTCTTTTAAAAACAACTTCGCTGTAAATCCCAAATAATTAATTAAAGTTATTTAAATTATACAGAAAAAATATTAATAATTGTATTGTCTTATAGAAATGGCGGTCTGCGCCAGCATCCCAAGGTCGCAAAGTTTGATTTTTTAACTATATAACATCAAAAAATGGCAGATACCGACTTTTTGCTAGGTAAAACGTATAAATTTACTGAAATATATAGGGTTTAGGGTAAATATAAAACTATCAGAAGAAAAACGTCAGTACGACAAGATGCCGTAAAAAGGACATATAAACTGATGATAAAGGTACCTAAGTCGGTAACTACTTAATTTGCTACATACATAAAAGTATACAATTACTAATTTACTCTCTTGGTTTATAAGATCTTTTAGTGTTCAATTAGGAATTCTTTTATAGTTTAGATATTAAATTGGGTAGTAAGCGGTGTTTTAGTATTACACCATAGAGTATATACAGAAATATTACCTACACCTTTTTTTTTATTATCCGTTTACCAAAAAAGTAGGTAGTGGTTAAGTCACTGCGCAACTGATAACAAGGTTAAGCAGATGACAACAAGGTCGGACCTGGGATGGCTCACCGCTTTATACAACGAGCCTATACGATCATAAACACCGCAACAAGGTCGCTACTTGTTAGGTGTTGCCTCCGAATACCATCCGCGAAATGAGCATGGGTTCATCCCTCCGCTGAGTACCCTGAGGCCGTTTAAACGGTTCTCAGGAGCCAAACAAAGGCAGCGGGATGATTTTTTTTTATCCGTTTACCAGCTTGTTTAAGAAGATAAAAAGTTATCTATAACTTCGCTAGGTTGACGAGCAGTTTCATTACCACCGCCTATTCAGATGTAACAACCATAAAGTGACCTATCCCGTATTTTAAGTCGTATCCTCAACTCCACTTTTCACTTAAGTAAAGTCTATCTCTTTAGTCTCGAGAAGGATCGAATGAATGAGACGTTCCTTGAGTGAAAAGTATACCTAATTGTGGATACGACTTAGAATACGGGGCCTAGTATTGTTCAGTTTCAGTCTATGGGTTCACCGGTTTGCAAGAGACTACTGAATCAATTTCTTGTTGTCTTGTTACTTTTCTATAATTTATTCAACAAAACTTAAAAAACATTAATAATAATACAAATAAAATACCTATTAATAACTAAAATACCTAAAATAAAATTTAACAATAAATAATAAAAAATTAATATCCTATATCCACCATATCCAAACCCCGTCCCGGCCCGAAAGTACCCATAACACTGGCAGCATTACCACGCTGTACTGCCAGTGATATTCTTTGTTTAAAAAAATATCCGGACCGAGGATCTCCAGAGGTCTCTTTTAGAAGAGCACATAATTTCTTTCCAAAGACCACAGCCTCGGAACCCCAAACTCCAGTGGTCTCCACAGCAAATGGGACAAATAAATATTCAGATTTTAAATTTTAATATTTAGTATGTTTTAATTTAGCTGCTGCTTCAGCAGCAGCCCCTGATGAACTCATACAGGCTCGGAGATGTGATGCCGCAAATGAATCAACGCAAGTGACATCCCAGATAAGGCTACGTCCTCTCTGCCACGGCACCAGCGTTAATCCATCTGGGCGTTTTCCATCTACTCTACTTAGCCCGTATGGTTCGAGAATACTAGGAACATTTGCTGAAGTCAGAGCTCGGCGAATAATGTCATTAAGGTTATGGTGCCGAGACAATCTCCCTGAACTTCTACTGCAACTTAAACCATGATGACCATTCGCTAAGACTTGTGTTCCACATACGCACTGATGTGGTTGGCAGATGTTAGCGCCTAACCTTAAAGCAATAGCAATTCTTAGCGAATGGTCATCTAAGAATGTTCCTAGCGAAGGTGAAGGGAGTGCCTCTAACCATAACCCTGACTCTGAAGTAATTGCGGCCTTGAAACGCGCAATGTCGGATCCAGAAAAATATGCCAAAAGTTTTTTTTGTAAATGTTGAATATTTATATTGTCCCATTGATATTGCGAAGACAACTGAACAGGTAGATCATCAGATATCGTCTTAAAAGCCTCTATTGAATCTATTAGGTATGGGATCTCAGATGTTGCACCTAAATTAGGTAAAATAGTAGTGATCAAATCCGAGACCCCATAACAAGATGCAATAAAAGCTGGTAAAGCGACATCCGAAACTCTACGGATACCGATGCCACCTGACTTGATGGGAAGAGATGCTTGACTCCATTGATATTCTGATAAATGAACGTTTAAAACTAATTCAGCACATGATTTGATAGTATTATCTATTAATGAAACTAAGTTTGGAAATTTCCAAATTGGTGTAGTTCGAATGATATATGTGAATTTAGGTATTGAAAAGCAGAATTTTAATAAAGTGTATGCAATGTGAGAATGTAGATGAGGCAAATGGTCATGAAGAATTTTTATTTGTGAAAGTTTTTTGTTAATAAACAATTCAACAGATTCCAATGTAATTGGCGCACCTAAAAGTTGAAAATTTTGATTTGTAATGATTTTTATATCCGGAAACAAAAATTTTATGTGGTCATTATTTTTAACACTACAGCTATATATTTCAGATTTAGCAAAATTTATATCTAGACCAAGTTGAGAAAAAGAAGAAGTTAACTTTGCTAAATCTGATAAAACCGTATTTATATCTCCTCCAAGAGTGCCATCATCCAAGTACCAAATATTGAGCTCAGAATTTAAAGATTTAATAATAGGTTGAATAACTATACTAAATAATAATGGTCCTAAAGGATCTCCCTGTTGAATACCTTCGCTCGAATTTATGATTTCATTATTATAAAAAAGATTAGATTCATAACAATAACATTGATTGATAAATGGATATAAAATTGGGATATTTTCTGTTACTTGTTGAAGAATTTTGGTGCGTGCTAAACAGTTAAAAGCATTCTTTATATCCAATTTTAAAATAATTTTGTCCAAACCGGTACTGTTTAAAACATATTTTCTTGTTGCATGAATTGCTGCTTCGCAACCAAGAGAGGTACCAAAACCAAGTTGGGTAGGCCTAAGAAATTCTCCCATTTCTTGGCGAACATGCTTGCAGCATATTTTAGCAACGAGACGCCTAAAAATATTTCCTACCGCAATTGGCCTGATTCCTCCATCTTTTTTAGCTAGAGCACACAAATTCGCTCCATATAAATAAGGACATATATCTGAATTTAATTTGCCTTGAAATAAGAATGTGCATAATAGGCGTATTGCTGAAATTAATCTAAAACCATTATTGCCTGCTGACTGTGAAATTAATTATTTTAGATGATTTGGCCTTAAACCATCAATTCCTCCTGCAGAACCACTATTGAAACTATTTATACCATCTATAATATCAGTATCGGTAATTGAGGGAAAATTAATATTATTTGGTGGTTCTGGTGATTGCAGTGAAAGAATAGGTTGTGGATGTTTTGATTTTAAAGATTGTAAAATAAGCTAAAGAGCATTCTGATGTTAACAAACGGACAGCACCTTTAATATCTCCATCACATACTTTGGCTTCAGCCTTTTTATGAATATTAAAATTATAAATACGATAATTATAGGGAGTATTTAAGATACTATTCTTGAAATGTAATGTATTTTCTTTAACAATTGAGGTTAGGTTTTTATTATTGTGTGTTGATGTATTTCTTTCAGGTAATTGTAATGCAATAAAAGGAAATGATAATAGAGCAAACCAACTTGTAGAATTATTGGAAATTTTAGCGTCATTTATTAAACTAATAAGTTTTTCAGCCACGATAGAACGTGAACCTTTGGGAATATGTTTAAGAACCCGATTACATTTTTTTAATTTTAAGAAACTTTCCCTCGTATGCTGAATATCTGATACTTGAATGTTTGAAGTAGAATTATGGGCAACAGTTGAAGTAATGGTTTGTGTTAAAGATCTATGTACTTTCGATTTATGGATGTTCAAGCCATGTGCCCCCCTAAAGAGTCTAGTGGAATTTGGACATAGTGGACAAGCTAACATAGAAGGTTGGGAATTATTCGGATTTATATTCATATTCTGTCCCAAATAAATATAAATAAAAATTAAAAATAAAGTACTTAACTATTAAAAATATCTATATTATAAATATATATGTATAAGTAGGTATTAAAATATTTCTGTTCCACTCTTGCTTCATGTAATTAAATTTTCGTCGTTGTCTTGTTTACAAAACGGGCACTTTATTTCACGATACTACTAACGTGTAATATAAACATACCTTTGTTTAATAAAAATATTACATGCCAAAAGCTCCCGTGATTGTGTTTGACTTAATTTGTAATTTAATGTTTTGTCCTGACATGGATATTTTGATGAATGTAACATACCTGACATGTAATATGTAATACCTGAGACCGTCTAGGCCCTAGACGGTCTCAGGGCACCAGCGAAGGGGTTTTTAATCCCACATTGTCGTAGCTGATGGTATGAGTCTACACCGAACAAGTGACTAGCTCGTCGCGATGTTTGGATAGACACAACCCATATATAAACAGTTTCACAAGTTGGTATAGTGAAACCGGGATCGACAGATTAACGTGCTCTCCGAGGCACTATAGTGGTGTTGTTAAACAAATATACATACATTTTTAGATTAAAAACTCATTGGTACATTTTTAAGTATAAGGTCTAACTAACTCAGCCAAGTATGAATTTACTAATTTTATTAAACTGTATTAAATACTAATTTTGCACACCTCACGGGTAAATTCTCATGAAATCGTATAAATAATTATTAACAACTTCTAAACTCTGAATTATGCAAATAAGGATTCATTCATTCATTGACGCTACTACAGAGTATTTCGGTACCTAATTCTCTAATTAACGAATATATCAAAATAGGCTCGTATTGCAAATTTAGACATTGTCGCCGCCCATTTTGTAACCGCATCATTTAGCCGGCGCAGTGAAAGCGTGTATTATTTTTATTGCTTTTCATAAGTGACTGTAAAGATTTACACAAAATTTAGAATTATGATTTTTTTGACTATATACTCGTAGTTTATTATGCGCTCAAAGTTTATGAGAGTGATAAAGTGATAAAACACATAAATAAACTTCTTAATAGTATATCAGCGCGATAAAACCTCCCCTAAATAAATTTACTTACGCAAAACCGCTGTATAAAAGCGAACTTATCTTATAATTTATATTAGGTAAGTACTTTTACTTAATATATAGCGAAGATTTTTAGTGTGTGCCAAAAATATAAGTGTGAAAATCAAATTATGACAACCAATTGATTAATGGGCGAAGGCAACTTGCCAGCCGAAATATACGAAACCTAATATTTACATAGGACCGCTTCTTCTTTAATTATTATAATAAAGGCAACTTTATTATTTTTGCGTAAAGTGCTTTTTGCATTGACGTTGTGTGTCCAAGTAAATTCTTGGTCTTAAGACATTTTTTTTTGGAGTTCCGAAAAATAAAATAAAAAGTAGGTAACATAGTTGAGTACAGGTCTATCTGTCTGCCAAAATAACATATCTCGACACAGTTTCTAATAAAGAGTATTTAGAAAATAAACATGTTTAGAGGGAGTCTGCACTTGTATAGCTAAAAATTAGCGACAAACTTAAAGGGTAACATGAGAGGTAACTGAAACCTGATTGGCTCAGTGGTTGGGTACCCTCGGTTTCGCGTGGGTTCCAGCCTCATTCACCAGGATTTTTTTTTATTACATTTTATCTTTTAAAAATAAAGATTATCCTGATAAAGAATTCATAAAAATGTAATGATTTTAGTACAATACAACCTGCACTTTTTTCTTGTAAATGCTGGTTTATGCTTATTCACGCTTTGTTTAAAGGACCCAAGGTTATAGGATAAGGAAATCACGCATGCAGGAAGAGCATTCCACATAAAAATACTGCGACAGATATACCTCGACGAATCACCAAATATTTTAGTGCGGGTTGTTACATCGGCTGTGAAGTCATGGAACGGAAAGGGGAAGGAGGAATAAGATTACATAGTTTTTTTTTTGCTAAGCAAACAAAAAAAGATCAATAATTGTTGTTCAACAACATTGATGATCTCACTATGTCCGCTAATGATGCGATTACGAAATGGGCGGCGACAGAGACGAATTGCATTATAAGTATATTTTAATATCCTATCCTAGCTGCCTTATCGTCAATTCAATTACCCTTTTCATAGCCGCACCCTGAAAGAAGACTACCACATCGACAAGAAATCGATGCAGTGCAACCGGTGAACCCACAGACTAAAACCGAAACATTGCTGGGTTACTTGACGGTTTATGCATCTGTAAGGTCGGTGGTAAGGAGGCCTAGCAAAGTTATAGAGACCTTCCACCCAAAACTAAAGTTCTTTAGAGGTTCCGTGATAATGGTACCTAGTATTTATAAACAAGTTTCAGTGTTTAAATGCAAGGCTAACCTAATTTACAACATAAACTTTCAGTTATATTATTTACTAACGGACCCACTCAGCGCATGTTGAAGCGTAATGTTTTATAGCTTATAAAACATCACGCTTCTTCGATAAATATGCGTTACAAGACGAAATAAAATTTTCAATTCAAACCAGTGGATCCTAAGATTAGCTTGTTGAACCAAAAACAAACTCTTTAGCTTCATAATATTAGTATAGATGCTGTGAGATGATTACATTATCACAGTGATTTATTTCCATTAAGTATCATGAGTACAATAATTGTATACCATACCATACCATTTCCAAATATAAAGCCAAAATATCGCATGAATATTCAAACATTAGAATATAATTAAAATGTCAGGTGTTTAATCGCTCGTGAAAATTGTTTATTCATGCATTAAATGGCCGTACAGATTGTGTTTAATTGGATAATGGAACAGATATCAGAAATTATTATTTGCTATTTAAATTCCTAAATAATATTAGTTTATTTGCTATTTATATTAATATCAAACCATGTGCTGTAACTACAATATATTATAACTTTAACAAAACTATTATTTCATCCTAAAACTATGATTTAAGATATATTTTCTTTCATTTAAGAAGGGAACACAGTGGTATATATTTTTTTATTCAAACTTATTCCTCGTTTTCTTTTGCTAGGTTTTGCTGCAGCCCAAAGTATTTTTTATTGGAGCCCGGCACTTGGCATCTACCCGATGAAGTTAACCTACAAAGTCCATGAATCGGGTAGATCAATACATTATTGTTTAATCGTAATCTCGTCATTTCGCCATAAATAATAAACAATCATAGCGACCATTATGCCGGCTAAACGATGCGATTACGAAATGAGCAGCGACAACGACGAATTTGCATCACGAGTTTATTAAACTCGCTGGTTTATCGTCAAATTTACTGCACATTTCGTAACCACAACCTGAAAGAAGACTGCCATTTCGACAGAAACTTAATCCATTTTAAAGTCTTAAAAACTGCTGTACTTATTTAACAAAGAATTCTTAATAAAAAATATCAGATTTATAGAATTTCCTTCTGATATATAATAAATTGTTAAATAAAACAAAATCGTGCAATTTTCTGAAAAGATTTTAGGTATACTCTATCCCCATCTCTTCCGTAGGTCTTTGAACTACCACTGTCCCTGATACATAAAATTTGTTGTGTGGGGGAGACAAAAGAGGGTTGTTTTGACTAAAGTTAGTGAAGTGATGTAGTAAGATGATGGATACTCGATAATATTAATGCCATATCAAAATAACGAATAACTACACTCGCTACGTTTTCTGATGCTACGTATGCTACGACTGTTACATCTTCAATGTATATATAAAAATGAATCCCTATTTCTCTTCGTCGCGCCATAACTTCAAAACAATTTAACCATTTTATTTTACTTTTTTAATTTATTTTATATAATACTTCGTAGTTCTTAAGTCTCTTACGAAACGAAAAAAAAAAATTTTAGAAAACTTAAGTTATTTTAATTTATAGCGATAGCGCATTTGACGAATGGGAATTAAGCAGACTTTATTTTTGGATAAATAAAATAATTGCGATAAATATAAATTTAATCGTCAGCAAGATCTATAATCATAAATTGGACCAGCTTTTATCGCGAGTGAATCAGCGGGGCATTGTTAGTTTTTTTTTATAAATATTAAAATACTGCTAGTAAGTGGGTGATAAGCAGATCTACGAAGTCTATAGATAGTGATAGAGATGACTGATATGTTGACATAAATTAAACTACCTGCTTTTCCAGCTTAATAATAATAACTAATATTTATTTTATTTTAATTCAAATAGATTATTGCACAAAATTATAACTAGGCAACCTTAGGCATTTCATATAATATATTAATCTGATGTCTATGATGGTGTTCTAGTGTAAATACAGGGTGTCTCAAAAGAAATTTTATATTTGTTTAGCTTACTGCGTGAACGCTGCGTACTTGAGGGGTGCGGGGGTTATGTCAATTAGTAGCTTGGCTCTTGGGAATTCAGTCGCTATGGAGCGTTTCTCGGGAGCAGACCGCGCGTTGTGCGTGCGAGAGTTTTACAAGAACGGTGATTCGGCAACTGTCGCGCGTAGAAAATTCTGCAGTATTCGAGGTTTTCGCCACTTAAATGATGCGCCAAGCCTTCCTCTCATTCGACATTGGGTTAAAAAGTTTGAAGAGACTGGATCAACGCTGGATAAATCAAAATCCGGGCGACCTAGGTCATCAAGAACGGTAGAAAACGTGGAGAGTGTTAATCAGTCTGTACGTGACGACCCGAACCTTTCAATTCGGAAGCGCGCGAGTGCTTTAAATGTGCATAGATCATCATTACATCGCATTATGCACAAAGATCTAAAGCTGCACCCCTACAAAATTCAATTGGTGCAAGAATTAAAGCCCCAAGATGCCGGTCAGAGGCTTAATTTCGTAAATCAGATGATTGAGCGATTTTCAACGTTTACCAACATTTTGTTTTCGGATGAAGCTCATTTTCATCTTAATGGCCACGTAAATAAGCAAAACTGCCGCTACTGGAGTTCAGCCAATCCGAAACGCAAACATCAGCAACCCCTACACTCGCCTAAAGTGACCGTATGGGCTGCCATGTCGGCGCGAGGAATTATCGGCCCTTACTTTTTTGAAGACGAAATGGGGCGTACAGTTACAGTCAATTCAGAGCGTTATGTGGAGATGTTAGACAACTTCTTGGTACCTGAACTGCAAAACTTTCCTGGCTATAACCAAAGAACATGGTTTCAACAGGACGGAGCAACTTCACACACGTCCAATTTATCTCTGCCACGTGTTCGTGAAATTTTCTCAGGAAAATTGATCTCCCGGAGAGGTGACATAAATTGGCCTCCACGTAGCCCAGATTTAACCCCTATGGACTTTTTCCTATGGGGTTATCTTAAATCTAAAGTTTACGCCAATAAACCAACTTCACTGGCGCATTTGAAAGAAAATATCCGTCACGAAATGGCAGCCATCCCTCACTCCACCTGTCGAGCAGTCATAAGTAATTTTATTGTTCGATTAAATGAGTGCCAACAACGTGAGGGTTTACATTTAGACGATATTATTTTTAAGAAATGAATTCCCAAAAAGTGTATTTTAACAATAAATAAACATTTTTTCTATATACCGCTTCCTTTTTTTTTAATCAATCCACTAAATATAAAATTTCTTTTGAGACACCCTGTATTAGTGTAAAATATTTAGGTCTTTATTAATAAGTTATGTAAGAAGTGGGTGACACATACTATCTTGTCAATAATGGAACTACTGCGAATAATAAAATAATTAATAATTCGCACTAGTTCCATGATGGTATTATTAGTTTTTTATGCAATAGTTTCATTTCTATACTATAATGTTGCTGCGAATGATAAAATTAAGTTTGTCAGTTGTAATGACGATTATGCTTTTAAAACAAATATTCCGCAATGCACCAAGGAACGGATCTAGGAATTCTTGTATATGTATTGACAAGATAGTGTGTGTCACCCTCTTCTTACATAACTTATTAATAAAGACCTAAATATTTTTACACTAATATTTACACTAGAACACCATCATAGACATCAGATTAATATATTATATGAAATGCCTAAGGTTGCCTATGTATAATTTTGTGCAATAATAAATTTTAATAAAAATGAAATAAATATTAGCTATTATTATTAAGCAATGTATTTTACTATTATCTCTGGGTACAGATTTATCGTAATACGACTAGATAATTAGGACTGTTCGTAGTAGTTCCATTGCGTTGTTCCATGATAGAACTAGTCCGATTTTTTTTCGCACTAGTTCCATTTCTTAAGAGTAAAGGTAATAATGGAACTACTGCGAATAATAAAATAATTAATAATTCGCACTAGTTCCATGATGGTTCTATTAGTTTTTTATGCAATAGTTTTATTTCTATACTATAACGTTGCTGCGAATAATAAAATTAAGTTTGTCAGTTGTAATGACGATTATGATTTTAAAACAAATATTCCGCAATGCTCCAAGAAACAGATCTAGGAACTCTTGATTTAATGGGAACTCGGGCCTTTTGACATTTTTTTTTTAATGATTTTTTTGCCGTAATATACGTAATGAGCCTATTCCGAACCCTACATTTTTTTTAAATACAGGCTGGGGGATTTTTAAATCTTATAAAAATCAATGGATATAAAGGTTTTAACATCCGAAGGGCTAACGCTAAATTGTTAGTGCTTCGGCAAAACCTAGTTTAGGTATACTTAAAATGAAAAATCTTCAATCCTATCTGGATGTAATAAGGTTTTAGTTACATCTTGTTCAATTTATGTATAAAGTTATATAGACCTTTGGGATAATGCTACGTTAAGTACATTTTTCTGTACTGCTCCGCTAGATCCGTATTTTCACAATGAAAACTTCACAGATTGAAACATATAGCAAGTCATGAATTCTCTGCACGTTCCATTAAGCTTACCAGGGGTAGTTAGGAAATGTAACGCATAAATCAAAAAAGCTACGAGCCCTGAACTATATGAATATATTAACTATTCGGTAGAGAGCCCATAATTGTATTATGTATGTACCTACTAACATATTATGGCTATATCACAGTACTTGATATGCATTATACTTTTTTTTATGGAGCATGGCATGTGACTTTGTATCTACCTGATATTAAGCAGACCTACAAAGTCAATAAATAGGGTCGATCAATACATTGTTGTTTATCTAAATTGTCCTACCTACATATTATTATTGTTATTGATTAAAATGACCTTATTCATGAAACTTACTGAGTCCTCGAAGAACACTTCTCAAGGAGTACTCAAAAAGTATTTATGAATACAGTTATAAATAATAATAATATACTAATAGGTATGTAGGACAATTTACACATATTGCTTTGGTCACAAACTAAGCTCTAGGCTTGTACTATGTGTACCAGAAGCAACCATATAATACATATTATATTTTATAAACACCCAGACGATGACATACTATACAGAAAAAGCGTACTAATATTTTGTCGCCATGGGTGGGAATCGAACCCATGACGGATACAATGCCAAAGACGCAAAACCGTCAACAGAGGCTGTAAATGGTTACTAACCCAATCTGTTTTCTGATTACCTACCAACATTTCTATATGACGAGCATTTGGTAACAAATAACTTAATTATAATGTTCCCTAAGTATGTGTGTAAGCTAAAAAGGTTCCAAAGTTCCTGAAACTTCAGTCGAAGGGTAACGAAAGCATTTCAGGTGATTACAGCTCATTAAAAGTTTCGTGAAAACAGAAACAGTTATACTTGTTTAGATTTCTCGTTAACGTAATTTTGTGTAGCTTAAAGCTTTGGAAGGCAGCTTAATTTATATGTTATTCGTATAACTTATTCATAATGGTGACGCCCAATTTAGTTCTTTACTCCCTTAGTGTGATCTCAATGAAGGACGGCTTATAAAAACAATTTGTAGGTACATTACATAGCTACTGGGATCATACAACAAAAAGTAATTAAAAAATACCTAAAGTTTTTTCTTTATACTCGTAATTGTAATACATGATTAACTCTCAAAATTTTCCAAATAATTCTCCGTAAGTAACGTCATATAAATAGGTAAAGTTTGTGAGTCTGTGAAATTGTAGGGGGAAATCTCTGGATCTACTGAACCGATTTAGAAATATTTTAGTGGTGGATAGCCCATTTATCTAGGAGGGCTAAAACTATCACACTACTACCAATAGGAGCAGAGCATCAATGAAAAATGTTGGGAAAACGGGAAAATTTGTTCCTTTTGAGAGCTTCCGTTGCGTGCGCTGCGTAAACGGTTAAAGTTACGCAGACGAAGTTGCGTGGGTCAGCTAATATTTAATATTTTTAAAACTATAGTTGCATTCAATTCCAATAAATAAACCACACATTTTTAAATTACAAGTTCCCTTTATAAAAATATTCTTTGATGGAAAATACTGGCATAATTCCAACGAAAGAAGCTTCCATCATCTACCATAATAGGGAAATTAATGGAGAGAAAATGCTGTGAAGAAATAGTATGGAGGGAAACTCTACTTGGTTGTAAAATATGTACGCGACTGTGCTTTGGGTCTGTAGCGACATGCCAACAAAAGTAAAGAAACAAGAGAAAGTCCTGAAAAGAACTGTTTTTATTCTATTTTATAAATAGTTTGAAACAAGTAAAATTCTGTCTATAATGCCCATATGAATTGTCTATAATATCCATACAAGGATGATGTTGAACCAAAGAATGACGGCAGCACCGCTGTGTAAACACCATCCTCCGATGCAAGCTGCGTCACCTAAGCAGGCGCTCCGCAATTCTACGCACAGTGCTGCAGTGTCCTGTTGTCTCGTATGGCTGTTGTCGTGTCGGCGGCGCTCGTTCAAGAAAGGCCGAGCGCGCGATGAGTCGTCACTATCCCCCCTTACGGGAGACGGGTAATTGTTACGAGGTCGTAACCATCTATAAGTTCATCGGTTTTCATGAGACTACTGCATAGATATCTTGTCAAAATGGTAGCCTCCTTTTAGGATGCGGTTACGAATTTGACGATAAGGGAACGAGGTCTTTTCGTAATCGCATTAATTTATCCGACATAGTGAGTGATTACGGACAATGAATGATAATCGACACCATCCATGGACTTTGTAGGACTGTAGATTTGTAGGATGTATTTAAGACCGTTTCTTGTCACATATCAATTTACTTCACACTAAATAAAGATATATATAATATAAAAATTTATAAAAAAGATTTTATATTAACAATCAGTAAAACGTGTAGGGTAGGCGCAAAGGCGTTTGATGTGAAGGCTCAGGGCTAAAGGTGAACATGTCTGAACACTGGGTAATGCGGCAAATGCGAGATTCCCCGACCATGGAACCCTAGCAGTGTCGTACGTTGTATGTACAACTCGTATGTCCGAAGTATCGTGGAGTTAAATTATCAATTAAACTTACCTGAAGTGAAGTGCAAATATAATTGTACATCCTGCTTCGTCTTTCTATGAATGCTATTATCTGTTAAATTAAAGTGTCTATTTTAAAATTGTATTTTTGGTAAATATATTTTTATTGGTATTATAGTTAAGTTTATAAAATGAAAGAGAAAAAGACTCAACAAGATACAGGGAATCCTAGTGTGGTGACTGGGGGCTAAAGTTAATTGTAATAGATCTATAAACGAACCTATAAACATGTTTTTAATGTATTTTACAATTTCTTACAAATACTTACTGAATAAAAAAATAACCTACTTGTAGTAGGCCATATTCTGTCGCCTTTTTCTGGAATCCCATGATTTTTTTTTACTGGAGCACGACATCTGACTTTGTATCTACCTGGTGGTGAGCAGACCTACAAAGTCCATGAATGGAGTCATTCAATAATTGTTCTTAAACAATATTGATCGCTCCCACTATGCCGGCTAAATGATGTGATTACGAAATGGGGGGCGACATTGACGAATTGCATTACGAGTATATTTTAATATATTCGCTGCCTTATCGTCAATTCAACTACCCATTTCGTATCCGCACCCTGAAAGGAGACTACCACCTCGAAAATAAATCGATGCAGTAGTCTCCTAAAAACCGGTGAACTCATAGACTAAAACCGAAACATGAATTGACGGTTTTTGCATCTATATGGGCGGAAGGTAACGAGACCGGTCGGTCGGCCTAACGAAGTTATAGAGACCTTCCTCCCATCTAAAAAAAATAATGTACACATTTTAATTCATTATAAGCTTGTGGGGCATTAGTATTATACCAGTTGGTGCCCGCAACTTCGTAAGCGTGTTTATTTTAAAACTAAAAAAAAACAATTTGCCAAGGTACCTATACTAAGATAAAGTAAACATGTTAACTATGGATATCATGCCTGCGCTTTATAATGTATATAAAACCCGATATAAAGGTATAATTTTTGGTTTTAGTAGTTCTTACCTACCTATTGCTGCAATTGCGCCAACAGTTAATAAAGAATATCAACTTTTTACGAAAAAAAAAATCTCGAAAAATTTGTATAAATTTGAAAATATTTTAATACAGTTTTATGTCATTATAATATACCCAACTTTTCTTCATATAACACTTCTTTCTATCTGGTGTATTTTAAAACTTTTCCAAAGAGACTCAATACTCTGTATAGTATATATCTGACCCCGAAAGCCTGTAGGTATAAAAATATATAATATAACTACCAGAGCCCAGCCTACTTTACCCCCAGAGCTTAAAGCTATTTAACAAAAAAAATATACAAATCTGTCCAGTAGTTCTTAAGTGATGCCCCGACAAACAAACAAACAGACAGATACAAATTCAAAAAAAATATAGATTATTGTTTAATAGCCTATTTAGAGCCACTTCGCCATTTTTATAGTTATTTTAAATATTTAAGGGGAAATAAAAGTATCTGCAATCTGAGACTGGCGACCAAACGTGTTGTCCTTAGATACTTGGAGCATTTTATAATAAAAAAATCTGGTACCAAGTAATTTCCTTAAAAAAATATTCAAATTCAGCCCCTACGGTAAAGTGTAGTAATTGTTTCGCCACAATTATTACATTATCCTAAATTCCCTCGCAGAATTAACCCCTAAATGCTTATTGCTCTACAGTCGAGGTTACGACGAGAACGTGAAAGCATGTAAACCACATCACTAATCGCGTTTGACAACCTTAGGAAAGTCTTGGTATTTAGGCGGAATCTCTGTATTTTCTTCTATTAAGTTTGAAAGTAATTTCGTATTGTCTAGTCGATTTTTTTTTTTTTTTTTTAGTATTGGAGCACGGCAAGTATTTCCCTCATGGTAAGAAGGCTTACAAAGTCCACGAATGTGGTTAACAACATTGATCACTCCCACTGTGCCGGCTAAATGAAATAGGTCGTGACTAACAAGTCTATTTTAATATCCTCGCAGCTATATCGTCAATACAACTGCCCATTTCGTAACGGGGTCCTGAAAGGAGACAAACTCCTAAAAACCGGTGAACCCACAGACAAAAACCGAAACATGACTAGGACACTAAAATTGACGATGGTTAGGAAATCAGTAGGTCGGCCTAACGAAGTTTTAGGGACCTTCCTCCCTAGTTAAAATATTTTAAGTAAAGGTACAACTATGTGTTTCATTACGAACAATTTTTAATAAAACAGTTTTAATTAAACAACAACCCTGAACTAGGAGCCTATATATTTATTTATTCACCCACTTTAAAATTTAAGATTTAAATTATAAGTTGTATAAATAGCAGCGTATATAATAATAAGCTAAGTGTATCAAATACAACGATTCTAATACATATTATATTTTATAAAAATCCAGATCGTGGCAAACTGGACAGAAACACGTACCTACTAATATTGTTTTGCTACGAGTGGGATTCGAACCCACAACCTCGTGATACAACACCAAAGGCTAGACCACTAGACCACGGAGGCGGTCTCTATGTATACTGGGAAAGATTAAATTCAGTTTATGAGCTATGTTATGCTCTTGTATTTTTACACAATACAAGTACAATTAATTATCGCAATTGCAGACAAAAAATTGTTGCAGAAGAGGGTTTAGAAAATCCGTTAAACCACAGACTAAAACCGAAACACTTGACGGCTTTTGCATCATAATGGGCAGTGGTAACGAAACCCAGTTGGTTGGCTTAAAAAATAATAATTACAAATATTTAGTCCGAGATATTTTAGTATTGAATTTGGTGATGATACCTGGGAACAACAACTCGAGTTTGGTCGAATTGAACCTTAATAAAATAACTATAAAATGTTAATACCAACAGAGATATTTTGCTATTAATCTTTAGACCGGAGTGAAACTCAATATCTTGGTCATTACAAAGGTGCGTTATAATAAAGGGCTAGCCGTTAATGTTTCCTAAACGCGCTCTATTGTCACCATAAAGCTGTAAAAACTCAGGTTTCCTAACATTATAAAGACATTAAAGCAAGACTTTCATGATTTTAATGCTCATACTTCCTTTTACAAAAGTTGAAAAGGCAAATTTATATACGATTATAATAATACGATATTGTATGCAGAGGCGTAGTTAGGTATTCAAAGCTTTTTGCACCAGGGCTGGTGCAAAAAAGTGAGGGCCCTATCTAAAGTGGTTAGATTTTATCAAATAAAAGTTACAGAATATTATAAAAGTCTAACATTTTAAAATAATATAAAGTAAAGTTGCCAACATTACAAACAACTGAAGGAATTTAGAGGAATTCCCAAAAAGTTTGATTGCTTTCAACTGGGCTGCCATGAGATGAGAAAAAATATCGAATATTTGGCTTGCTTGGTGGCCAGAGTCCGAGATGCTTGAGGGCCCCGGGGAAGGCACCGCCTAGCCAGCAATGCCAGACTAACGGTAGTTTCTTGCCTGGTAGGGTAATAGATTACCGTACAGCAAAAGCACGGTAATTTGAATAAGGTAATTATAATTCGACAAAATTTACGGTAATTTAAAAGTATTACGGTAGTCGTACGGTATTTTTAATAATTATGGTTACGTGCCTCGTAATAATGGGTAACATCACAAATGGCAAACAAACGTTTTCCACTATTACAAGGTCGCATTAGCTTTCATACAGCACCGTCCCTAGCCCCTGATCAGGGTAGAGCGAGATTGTCTTTTGGCGCCCATTAGTGTCACTATAAATAATATATTCAGGGTGACTATGAAAATATGTACTTTGGGCTAATATGAGGTTCTGCTGACCAAATCGAACAACTTTCTCACCTTTCACCAAAAAACTTTCCCATGGAACCATGGTATGAAACCAAAGCTTTTGTTTTCATTTGCGACACATGGTTCCATGGGAAAAACTTACCTATATGTATAGGTAAGTTTGTAAAAATAAATTACGTAAAATGATAACACTTTAAAGGTAACAATTATTTTGTGTACCAGAAACAACTATATAATACATACATATTATATTTTATAAACATCCAGACCATGACAAAGTGTACAAAAAAACTTAGGTACTAATATTTTTTTGCCATGTGTGGGAATTGAACCCACGACCTCCGGTTACAACGCCAAAGGCGCAGCCACTATGGCGGAGTTTAGGTATCTTCTTACTCGTATAAATTGCGCTAAGTCAGAAACACTCTGTATAAGAGAAGGGGTCTTGAAACCGCATCCAATTTGAATTGCATGGGATTAAATTGATATTGGTTGGATAGGTTCTATCTATATGGCAAATGTTCAGACAAACGGAACTTAGTTCTATTGGAAACTATTAGGTTTACACTGGGGCAGTACGTTAAACTAGTCTCAAAATTTATGGGACTCTAAAAGCTTTGAGGTATATTCCACTAATAAATTAGGGGAAGTGCTTTTAAACTCTCTTTTTAATAATAACTTTAAAACATAATTTAAATTTCTATACCTAACTACGTCTGATAACATTACATATAATTTTATTCATACATGAAATTGGTATTATAGTCTAAAAACCAAAAGTAGGGCGACATTAAACAAATGACAATGATATAAGTTATAATAATGATTTTTTTACAAAAATAGGTAACAATCAGACAGTATACTACAATATTCAATATTGTAGTTGTATAGTACTTACAATACTCTATGTGGTAAAAACAAAATAAAACATTACTCTGCCATCTAGTGTTTAAAATTAGGATAATATTAACAAAACTACAAAAATAAATTATGAATAAAAGTATCCGTGTATAGAGAGTCATCACCAAATTTTTTTTTTCTGGTCACGGATACATTTGCTAGCATCCTCGGGCCACAGAACCGGCGGCGGTCGTCTCAACAGGACATTTTAAAAATGTATGTGATTATGCCTTATGTACAGTAGGCCTGTTACGCTGTACGTTTACGCTGAATATGACGTAGTTGACGCAGCTGTTGAACGTTTAGAGCAAGTGGAGACGTGACTACGACAAAGAGTGATAATGGTTTACGTTTGTGGTGAAATGCCTTATGTACAGTAGGCCTGTTACGCTGAAAATAACGTAATTGTCTGTCAATTTTTAATGTCACCAGGTTTGCATTCCGTCAGAATAATATCACATCGATTAAAGTATAGCTTTGCGTTGTGCGGGTAATTACCCCGCTGTGGGTGTCAATAGATTAATAAAAAACAAGCGCGGCCTACTAGATTTGGTAGTTATCTAGATTTTGGAGTTGTTGAAAAATGTATAGTACATATATAAAATAGTGTTTCCACTATAGAAAATAAGTTCTGGGAGTTAATCTTTACGGGCAACATATAAATACTACGTTCTTTTCGAAAATGTATTAACTAAAATGGGATAGAAGCACAGAGTTATAAGAAGGACGAGGACTTCTGTTTTCCTGAATAAAATAAAACGTTAAGTAAATTAGGCTGATATTTATAAATAAATATGCAAATAAAAAAAAACGTAAACAATAAAGCAGTTTTTTGTAATAGTTCAAGATTTCTTTTAGGACCAATCAATTTCTAGTCTCTTCCGAGATTTTTGAGACCAAGAATGTTCGTTGATGGGCCGTAATTGAAGGTTTGCAGTTAGTCCCTATTAAAGACACTTTTAAACAAAATTTGACGCGTCAAATCTTTCTAATATAATATAGAATGTAGTTTATAGACATTCCTCGTCGAATTCCATTAATATAAATCGAGGGTAAACTTCTAAATATAAAATGGTTAATAAAGGCTTTAACCAATCGGTGGAGCAATCATAGTTAATAAATAAAATCTGTAATACGTCTGTCTCATTTATTTTTATTTTATTGGAGTATGTCTTATAGAAGCTTTGCCAGTGTAGTTGTTAAGTCTTTTTTTCTTCAAAATAAGCTCCAAGCACTTTACAATATACGAGTACGTACAGTTGAAGTGATGTTTTAAGAAGGTAACTTCAAGTCTTACAAAACAGAGACTATTTCAGTAAATAATTGTTAAAACTTTATAGCTAAGCGAAACATTTGGTAAACCTAAGCTAAACACATATGTTAGAAAAATCTACTTTGACGTAATTGGTAAGAAATAAAAAAAAACTTATACCTAACATTCCAAACTGAAATAAACAGAGTCTAAAATCTGGGCTTAAGGTCCGGCTAGCCACAGAATTAATTGAACTTGGTGGAAATACGGCCAGTTGTTCAAACCGAATTCAATTGAATTTATTTGTAGATAAATTCAATTATTGAATAATCAACTCCACCCTTTTGTAATATATATTAATGAATTTGAATTATTACTTAATTAGTTTTAATACAAAAAAACGCAAAACTGATGGCCGATAGCGTAAAGCTCTGGAATGGAGACCACGTACCGCAAGCGCAACGTAGGACGTCCACCCACAAGGTGGACCTTATTAAGAACGCAGGAACTCGCTAGATGCCAGCCGCTAGTCCTTTTAGAGATTAGGAGAGGCTTATGTCCAGCAGTGGACGTCCTACTATTATATTCAATTAATTAAAGCCAAAATATATTAGTACGTTTTTCAGTTTGTCATGGTCTGCGCTTTTATAAAATATAATGTGTATTAATATCGTTGTTTCTGGTACAATACAAGCCTGGAGCTTAGTTTGTGACCAGGATAATATGAGTGTTGTGCCTGTGTCCTAACATATATAAAAAAACATTTATTTTTAATTTTAATATGTAGGACAATTTACACATATTGCTCTGGTCACAAACTAAGCTATAGACTTGTACTATGTGTATCAGAAGCAACGATATAATACATATTATATTTTATAAACACCCAGACCATTACAAATTGTACAAAAAAAAAACATATAACACTAATATTTTTTGCCATGGGTGGGAATCGAACCCACGACCTCCGGATACAACACCAAAGGCGTAACCACTAGTCTACGCAGGCTGTCATTATGAATTAACTTTAAATTTCTTTAACTTAAATTACTATTAAAAATAAAGATCAAGAAAAGGCGAATGCAACATATAAAGTCTATTTTTAAACAAAGCGGAAGTACTGTTTAAATATACAGGAACCTATTAAGTTGTTTACAGGATGTAATAATGAATGCCGCGTTTTAAAATAGCCCGCGGGTTATTTATATTTTTGTTTTAAACAATTAATCGTAGGTTTAAAATAAAAACAAATATGTTATTATGTACAATCAATAATACTTTATTTGAATAACAGAACAACGTGAACATGAGCCTAAAGTATTGATTTCCTAATATTACGGTGTCGCTACATGACGGTCGTAATAAAGTGGTGAATGACGTCACTAAAACGTTGTCTATGTTAAAAGACTGAGCTGAGGAGTCTTCGAACGTTTTTTTTTTTCTTGGAGCACGGCATGTGACATTGGATCTACCTGGTGGTGAGCAGACCTACAAAGTCCATGATGGGGTCGATCAATAATGGTTCTTAAACTAAATTGATCGCTCCCACTATGCCGGCTAAATGATTCTATTACGAAATGGGTGGCGTCAAATTGCATTATAAGTATATTTTAATATACTCGCTGCCTTATCGTCTATTCAACCCATTTCGTAACCGCACCCTAAAAGGAGACTACCACCTTGACAAGAAATCGATGCAGTAATCTCCTGAAAACCTGATGAACCCACAGACTAAAACCGAAAGATGACTAGGTCATTGACGGTGTTTACATCTGTATGGGCGTTTTTTTAAATAATGTTGAACAATTTATTTGTATGTCAATTGGAACAGCAAAGAAGACTAAAATGTGTGATTTTGTGCGAGATAATTAAATATAATATTATAGGTCATCTAGTCTATTTGCCACTGTTGGCACGTACTTTGTGTTTGTTTTCCGTACGACGGCCGTCGAAGTTCGAACATTCCACGTTAATAATGTCTTTTTACGGCTGTTATATTGCGTCCGCAAAATGACGCGCCGCTTTTGGGGAAAACAAAGCTTAATTCTACTAAATGAATATATCAATTGCATGTCAAAGTTACACAAAATGTGTCAAATTTTACCTTTGAAGTGTAGTTGATATCCAATCAATTTAGTAGAATAAAGCCCCTGGTATTAAAGCCTTAATTACCCGTATCCGTACAGGGTGAATTTGAAAGGATGTACTTTCGGCTAATATGAGGTTCCGCTGATCAAATCGAACAAGTTCCCCATGGAGCCATGTGTCGTAAATGAAATTTTTTTTTGGTTTCCCCATACAAATTGGTCATTTTAACATTACTAGTTTGTATGGAGAAGACATTTTTTTTTCATTTTTTAATTTTTCAACACATGGTTCCATGGGAAAAGTTGTTCCATTTGATCACCAGAACCTCATATTAGCCCAAAGTACATCCTTTCAAAGTCACCATGTATATCCCAACCGGATTATTTTCATGGTTCTTGTCATTTATTTAATAATAATAAAAGTCATTGCTATAGCTTTAATGTTAAAAACAATATCCTAATATAAATTTATCCATCGGTAAATGAACTTGGAACAATATAAATAAGGAGTTAATAAACATACACAGAGAAAAACTGGATAAATAAAAATAAAAAAAATAAAAATTTAAAACATGTTTTTTTACTACTTTTAATATCTGTTAATTTCCGACCTTCTTTATCACATTCTTTTTATAAGTAAGGTATCGTAAGTACCATGAAATTAACCCTGTATGTATTGCCGTAAGGTATGTTTGAATGCTTTCATCAAATAAAGGATATTAAAAGTTATATTTTCCTTTACAGTTATATCAAGAATAAATACAACTTCGTATGTAAGCGCTAAGTAAATCTTGTAAAGTTATATAAAAAACTAAAAATTAAGACCTAACTAATCGAAGAATAATTACTTAATCATTTTTGATAGCTACACAGGTTGTAATATCCCTAATAAATAATTTTAAACTAAATTCAGTGATGTCTCTTACAACAATAGTATTTTGGGAATAGCTATTTCGGAAATGTCACCGGTGACTTCGGCCAAAGTGCTCTGGCTTAAATTTTAGGTACTGATCACCTTCCCCTCGGACTACGAAACAAAGTGGACGTCGATTGAGTTAAATTTTAAATCTTAATTATATATATTTATCAAAATAAAACTTCTCAAATAATAGGAGTGCATAAAGATTGAAGAGTTAAATTCAACAAACTACCAACCGGTGACTGCTTAGCATAATTCAAACTAATCAGGTGCGTGCATATTTGCTATTGGCTATTTTGCAATTGGCGCGGAAGTTGTTTTTGATTCGCATACGCGCTCTCATCAGGGCGCCATTCATTAAAACAAATAAACTACCTGCCCGCCACGACACCGCGCTACTGAGTGGCATCCTCTCGGACCTCTCCATCATACATTGAATAGATAAGTTGTATTTAGGTACAACAACACCGTCGCGTCGTTAACAGCCTATCGACTACTGAACTCCTGGTACATTTCTTTAAATAATGCTGCTAAGTCGATCCCCGCCGTCTTCTCTGTGCAATAAGGGTGAAAATCCTAAAGTTTATGGATCGGACTCGAACATCGCTCTCGTCACTGACTGTGAATTGAGTACCCTCGCACTGCGTAATATTGTTAATAAACGCAGACGAAACGAGTCGGGTGATATACAGAATGATATCTCAGATATTTTTAATAAATGGTCAATGGAACAGGAAGGAAAGTTTACAACAATTTTAGCTACCATGAATGAAATTAAGGACCAAAATAACAACATCCAAAAAACAATTGAGTTTTTGAGTAATAAATACGACGAAGCAATTTTAAAAATTAAGGACTTGGAGGAAAAACGCCATAACGACCGCAGCTACATTGTTTCCCTTGAAACAAAGTTAGAGAATATTGAGGCAAACCGACGTGCTACATGTATCGAAATTAAAAATCTACCTGTTCAGCAGTCTGAAAATAAGGACAAATTATCATCGATTGTTATCGAAACAGGCAAATTATTGAATACTCCTATTAACCAATCAGATATACGTGACGTCTTCCGTGTGAACACCAAATCTGACACAAATAAGCCAGTTGTGGTCATGTTAAATAGTATTATCACACGGGATAAACTACTGCATAATTTAAAAAAATATAATAGGGAGAATAAGGACAACAAACTTAATACTTTTACTTTGTCACTAAGTGAGAATAAAATGCCAATCTATATTACTGAAAATCTAACGGCTAAGGCAAATAAGTTATTTTCGATGTCTCGTACCTACGCCAAAGAGAATGGTTACAGGTATTGTTGGACTACTCATGGAAAAATTTACCTACGTAAAGCTGAAGGTGCACCACCGATTCGTATTGAGAACGAATCTGACTTACAAAAAGTATCCAAATGACTATTAAATAAACACTTATTTAATAATCGTTTTGCATTATTGTCTACTTTAAAATTAATATATTATCTAAATAAGTTGATAAATTGTAAAATTAACTTAATTTCCTGTCTTTATATAAAAAAATGTTCAATAACTTGTTTATACTTAAAAAATAAATTTAAAATTACCTATAAGCATTCACCCATATTACCTAATATGGACACACATATATTTTCTACACATAAATCAAACTCATTTTCACAGTATACTATTAAAACAAATAACTTTATTAAAATAGCTATAGTCTCAAAAATCCATGAATACGTGTTACACGCTCCATATAAGAACCGTAGGATTCTCAAACTATTTGATTTCTTTATGTCGTATACTACACATGCTTGTTTATCCATATCTACATACATACATTATAATTACAAACTTTATATTATTATATACTTACACACGCTTCTAACTTACATTAAATTATTAAAATCCATTAAATTTACTAAAATTATACAATTTATTAAAAAAATAACAACTTACTGTAATATAGTAATCATTGCAACGACAGTTTACATTAACATTTTTAGAGCATTATCTTTCGGTCTTTCTAAAAATGTGTTTTTTATGATTACAAAATATAAAAGAAAGCTCTCTTAAAACTATAATACAGGATATTGATAACATATCAGTATCCAAATCCCACCTCTGCTCCCCTGAAAATTGCCTATCTTATATACCTAATCATAAAACTAGTCTTAACATCATAACCCAAAACATAAGAAGTATAAACCGCAATTTCTTAAGTATGCTTACATTACTCAAACGTACTAATCTTGAATGTGATCTTGTTGTTCTTACTGAATGTTGGATTAGTCAACACACAATTCTACCGAAAATACCCGGCTATAACGCTCATTCTACAACACGTTCTTACAACCAAAATGACGGTATAATTGTCTACACCAAAAACGAAATAAATCTAATAATAGAAGAACCACCTTTTACAAATGCCAATTGCTTGATCCTAAAACTTAATAAAAACACTGCGGTAATCTCAATATATAGATCTCCTTCCCACACTAATATTGACAAATTTTGTGAATCTCTTGATAATGTGCTGACTAGTTTGTCGAAGTTTAAGAATGTAATATTGATAGGCGATTTAAACATAGATATAAATAAAAATAACGCAAAAACCTCTTATTATTTGGATCTTCTTGCTTTCCACGGCCTCCTGCCAGCACACCAAATATCTACCAGGCTTAACAGCTGTTTAGACCATGTTATGCTAAAGACTAAATTTCACTCGAAAACCCTGGTATTAACTTCATCTGTAACCGACCATGAAGCTGTATTATTATCTCTTAATTGTCACAAAAGTAAACCTAATTATAAAAAAACTAAAACTATTATTAATTCTCAAGGCCTTTCTGATTCATTAGCTTCACTAGATTTCACAAATATACTTAACTCGAATGATGCTAATACAACAGCTCACTCATTCGTTTATATGTTGCTAGAAGTAATTAACAAAAATACCTCCATTATACCTGTTACTAGGCGAAAGAGATTATTAAAGCCTTGGATGACTCCAGGGCTGCTACGCTGCGTCAAACACAGAGATAGACTACATAGAAAGGTTAAAGAATCCCCTGCAGATATCAACTCCAAAATAATATATAATAGGTACAGAAATTTCTGTAACAAATTAATAAAAAAATTAAAAAAAGAACATGACCGGGAAAAGATAAGAAATGCTGGTTCCAATAACAAAAAACTGTGGAATGCCATTAAAACTATTACATACCTAAATAAAACTAAAGATCAAGCCTCTCATTTACTAACATCTAAAGATACTTTAGTAGAATCAGTTAATGATGTTAATAGTTTTTTCTCAGAAGTTGGTAAAAATCTCGCTCAGCAAATAAGGAGTACCCCACAATCTTTTTCAACATATTTATCTGATCTTACCATAAGCGACTCTTTTGTCATCGAAGATACCGATGAAAAAGAAGTAGAGGAAATAATCATGTCCCTTAAGAGAGACTGTGCAGTAGGCTGGGACGGAATCTCCACTAACATATTAAAACTATACAAACACATACTTGTCCCGCCTATTACACATATATGTAATATAAGTCTTTCTACTGGTACATTTCCGAATGCTTTTAAAAGATCCCTTATACGCCCTATCCATAAGGGTGGGGATGGAGGTTGTGTCAATAATTACCGCCCAATCGCTATACTCACCTCATTATCCAAAATATTAGAGAAAATTATCAATACCAGACTAATAAACTACTTAGAAAAATTTAATTTAATCTCAGACCAACAATATGGATTTAGAAACAATAGATCGACTTCTGACGCTGTACATGATCTCACAAATTTCATTGTTAAGAGTCTAGATTCAGGTAATAAATGCTTGACTATTTTTCTGGATTTAGCCAAGGCGTTTGACACAGTCTCCATCCCCCTCCTAATTAACAAACTAGAGACCTTTGGGGTTAGAGGCAATCAACTAAAATTAATGAGAGATTTCCTAACTGACCGCAAACAGTTCGTCAAAATTAATGAATATACCAGTGCTGATCTACCAGTTACTTATGGAATTCCACAGGGCAGTATATTGGGACCTACGCTTTTCCTGGTCTATATCAATGACCTCTGTCGACTTTCGCTGAGACAGACCAGGATTGTTTCTTTTGCCGATGATACTGCATTATGCTTTCAAGCAAAATCATGGCCTGATGTTTTTCGAATGGCTCAGGAAGGTTTCAATATTACTTTAAATTGGCTAAACCATAATATGCTTACTTTGAACCCATCCAAATCCACTTACATGACTTTTTCTATTAGAAATAATTCCCAACCAGCACCAACTATAAGTAAAATAAAGGCTCATTTATGTAATAATAATGGTGGATTATGCAACTGTCCATCACTGCAAAAAGCTACTTCGACAAAGTATTTAGGCATTATACTTGACCAAAATCTAAATTTTAGCTCTCACATAAACGCTTTAACTAAAAGAATTCGTAAACTCATTTATCTATTCAAAAACTTAAGAGATTTAATAAAACCCAAGCTACTGAAAACTATTTATTTTGCCCTATGTCAGTCTTTAGTGACTTATTGTATTTCAGTGTGGGGAGGATCAAACACCTCAACCATCCTGACATTAGACCGAGCTATTAGAGCAATTCTTAAAGTAAGTACGTATCGAACAATTAGATATCCTACCTACCAACTTTTCCAAGACTGTGAAGTATTAAATATCCGCCAACTATTCATACAGAAAACAATTCTGAAAAAACACTCTGAGCTTCAATATGATCCTAAATTATTGACAAGTCGTAAACCATTTATATTCCCTTACGATGCACCTATCAAAACTTCTTTTATGAGAAAATTTTATCCCTTCTTAGGAGTGTACTTGTATAATAAAATAAATAAACATCTAAAAATATACTCTTCTACCAAAACTAAATGTAAAACTGTGCTTAAAAAATGGCTAAACACTAAATCATATAATGAAACTGAAAATATGTTAAGGGTAGTAAATTAACCAAAAAAAATATGATAAAATATATATACACATAATACATAAACTTCTCATACACACATAGACACACACGTTCACACACGCAGCACACATTCACACACACACACACACACACACACACACACACACACACTAAGACACACATACATACTTGCATACAAACGCAATCAGTACCTTCCATTATCTTAATATTTCTGTCATTACTTAGCTTATAATATGATCTATATATGTTCGAGGAAAGGAAACCAACCACTGAGATACAGGCTAACGTTAGTTACCTAGTTTAGTGGTTGGTTGCTTACCTAATTGTTTGGCTATGTGCATTGGTTATACATATTTTTATTTATATAGCATTTATTTTGCAGGGCATCATTATGCCGGATTATGTTAATTTTGTATAATTAATTGTACCTAGGCTAAGTTAAGTGAAATAAATAAAACATTCATTCATTCATTCATTCATTCATTCATTCAATTACTTAATGCGTAATTAGAAATAATTAATTGGAAAGAACACACAAAGGGCGTGTATAAATAAATGAAAAGCACAAAAAGCTATAACAAATTTCCTGGTCGGCTCTTCGAGTCGCAAATTTTCATTGCAATTTTCAATTTATAAAGTTTAGCAATGCGTTTTCACGTATTCGCTTAGCGTTCTTTCGAACTTTTTTCTTTTTGCTCGGCCCGTAAGGTAGTTCTCCGTACCTGTGTGAAGTTAGCGGCCTAAAATATAGCGGCCCTCATAACCCGACCGATTTAAAAAGTCGTATGAAAATGTGAAGTTAGCGGCCCCTATTTTCTTTAATCTCGTAGCATCTCGTAGCCACTCTACAATTTCTTATGAATTCTTCAGGATTTTTTTTGAAAAATCAGTATCAACAAACTGAAATGCGATTAAAAGGGGACGCTGTGTGATAGCTTCTATACTAGACATAATATTCTGATCAAACTCTCTGAGCACATAGGCCTAGATACATATTATATAATGTATATAGTCAGCTCTACTATAAAAGCTTAGGAACTTCTGAAAAAATATTTTAAAACTATACTTTTTATGAGAATTTCTAGTAAAGAGAGCACATTGTTACGGCTTGCAGCTACTAAACCAGACATAATATTCTGATGATTATTTTTATATATAAAGGGAATAAGAGTAGGCATCGAACAGTTATAGTCTCCTTTACTATAGCTGTTTATGTAGTGCTCAGGATTTTTTTGAAAAATCAGTTTCAAAAACTGAAATGCGATTAAAAGGGGACGCTGTGTGATAACTTCTATACTAGACATAATATTCTGATAAAACTCTCTGAGCACATAGGCCTAGATACATATTTTATAATGTATATAGTCAGCTCTACTATAAAAGCTTAGGAACTTCTGAAAAAATATTTTAAAACTTTACTTTTTATGAGAATTTCTAGTAAAGAGAGCACATTGTTACGGCTTGCAGCTACTAAACCAGACATAATATTCTGATGATTATTTTTATATATTAAGGAAATAAGAGTAAGCATCGAACAGTTATAGTCTCCTTTACTATAACTGTTTATGTAGTTCTCAGGATTTTTTTGAAAAATCAGTTTCAAAAACTGAAATGCGATTAAAAGGGGACGCTGTGTGATAGCTTCTATACTAGACATAATATTCTGATCAAACTCTCTGAGCACATAGGCCTAGATACATATTATATAATGTATATAGTCAGCTCTACTATAAAAGCTTAGGAACTTCTGAAAAAATATTTTAAAACTTTACTTTTTATGAGAATTTATAGTAAAGAGAGCACATTGTTACGGCTTGCAGCTACTAAACCAGACATAATATTCTGATGATTATTTTTATATATAAAGGGAATAAGAGTAGGCATCGAACAGTTATAGTCTCCTTTACTATAGCTGTTTATGTAGTGCTCAGGATTTTTTTGAAAAATCAGTATCAACAAACTGAAATGCGATTAAAAGGGGACGCTGTGTGATAGCTTCTATACTAGACATAATATTCTGATCAAACTCTCTGAGCACATAGGCCTAGATACATATCATATAATGTATATAGTCAGCTCTACTATAAAAGCTTAGGAACTTCTGAAAAAATATTTTAAAACTTTACTTTTTATGAGAATTTCTAGTAAAGAGAGCACATTCTTACGGCTTGCAGCTACTAAACCAGACATACTATTCTGATGATTATTTTTATATATAAAGGGAATAAGAGTAGGCATCGAACAGTTATAGTCTCCTTTACTATAACTGTTTAAGTAGTCCTCAGGATTTTTTTGAAAAATCAGTATCAACAAACTGAAATGCGATTAAAAGGGGACGCTGTGTGATAGCTTCTATACTAGACATAATATTCTGATCAAACTCTCTGAGCACATAGGCCTAGATACATATCATATAATGTATATAGTCAGCTCTACTATAAAAGCTTAGGAACTTCTGAAAAAATATTTTAAAACTTTACTTTTTATGAGAATTTCTAGTAAAGAGAGCACATTGTTACGGCTTGCAGCTACTAAACCAGACATAATATTCTGATGATTATTTTTATATATAAAGGGAATAAGAGTAGGCATCGAATAGTTATAGTCTCCTTTACTATAGCTGTTTATGTAGTGCTCAGGATTTTTTTGAAAAATCAGTATCAACAAACTGAAATGCGATTAAAAGGGGACGCTGTGTGATAGCTTCTATACTAGACATAATATTCTGATCAAACTCTCTGAGCACATAGGCCTAGATACATATTATATAATGTATATAGTCAGCTCTACTATAAAAGCTTAGGAACTTCTGAAAAAATATTTTAAAACTTTACTTTTTATGAGAATTTCTAGTAAAGAGAGCACATTGTTACGGCTTGCAGCTACTAAACCAGACATAATATTCTGATGATTATTTTTATATATTAAGCAAATAAGAGTAAGCATCGAACAGTTATAGTCTCCTTTACTATAACTGTTTATGTAGTCCTCAGGATTTTTTTGAAAAATCAGTTTCAAAAACTGAAATGCGATTAAAAGGGGACGCTGTGTGATAGCTTCTATACTAGACATAATATTCTGATCAAACTCTCTGAGCACATAGGCCTAGATACATATTATATAATGTATATAGTCAGCTCTACTATAAAAGCTTAGGAACTTCTGAAAAAATATTTTAAAACTTTACTTTTTATGAGAATTTCTAGTAAAGAGAGCACATTGTTACGGCTTGCAGCTACTAAACCAGACATAATATTCTGATGATTATTTTTATATATAAAGGGAATAAGAGTAGGCATCGAACAGTTATAGTCTCCTTTACTATAGCTGTTTATGTAGTGCTCAGGATTTTTTTGAAAAATCAGTATCAACAAACTGAAATGCGATTAAAAGGGGACGCTGTGTGATAACTTCTATACTAGACATAATATTCTGATCAAACTCTCTGAGCACATAGGCCTAGATACATATTATATAATGTATATAGTCAGCTCTACTATAAAAGCTTAGGAACTTCTGAACGTCACGCTACGGAGAACCCGTAGCGTGACGTTAAATAGCCTAAAGGTAGAAGACCTTCTTCAAGAATTCGCCTATTAAATCAACCGTCATGGGTCATGTTTCGGTTTTAGAATGCGTGTTCACCGGTTTTCAGGAGACTACTGCATCGTTTCTTTTCGAGGTGGTAGTCTACTTTTAGGGTGGGGTCACAAAACGGGCGTAAACGTATGCAAATTCGTCTTTGTCGCCGCCCATTCATAGACTTTGTAGGTCTGCTTACCATCAGGTAGATACAAAATCACATGCCGTGATCCAATAAAATAAAATAAAACATTATTTTTAAACCCAGCTTTATTATATTAGTAGATATATATAATTCACAAATATACGAGTATATCTGTTTCGCCGCATGCTCATTTAATTCTACACACAGAAAAAATATAAACTGCTACTCTTAGCTTCGTTTAATTTTCGAACGAAATGTCAAACTTGTTTGTTTGCCTTATTCTGTTCTTGATCAACTAATAATTTTTATTCTCATTTTTTATTTTGAGTCTGTATCGCGGCCATCTTCTGTTACAATTTTTTAGACCGGCGGTTTTAGGCCTTAGGGCACTAAAATAATATTCATTCTTCCATGGGTTGAGTTAATTTGCCCACCGATTGTTAGCGGATTATTGGCTAAACAATTAATTTTCATTTATACAACAAATATAAACCGATCGTAGCTGCAGAAATAAGTATGCAAATTAATGAGTTGCCAAAAGCAACAAGCAAAATGTAGGAATTGGTTTTGTTACACCGGCCATACAGATGCAAAAACCGTCAAGTGGCGTTCATGTTCCGGATTTAGTTTGAGGGTTCTCCGGTTTTCAGGAGTCTGCTGCGTTAAATATTGTCATGGTGATTGTTCTTTCAGGTTGCGGCTACGAAACGGGCAGATTATTTGACAATGAAGCAGCGAGGATTATAAAGTAAAGTCGATTATATTTTATTTTATTTTGTCGCCTAAATGATGCGGTTATGAAAAAGTTTATACTTTGTAAGCAGACATATAGACCATCGGGTATACGGGATATACTGGTGCAAAGAAGTAGGATCAATATATCTAGCTAATAAACTTATTGTATATTAATAAAAAATCTTAAGCGAACTTAAAAATATTAAATCGTATGTATATCGGATCAGTATTTTTTAACAGACACGAATTCTAAAACGTTAGTCTTTTTTTATGAAACAAAATATACAGATTTTTTATTTATTTAACTGCTTATGTATAGATGTATATAGATCCACTTATACTTCCAACTTGTCTTACAAAGAATGTAGAGTTAAGTCTTACATTTATCTTTTCACATCTAATGATCGCCCGTAAATCCGTTACGGAATCTGAGCAAGATTGCAACATGAATTCTTTATTACGCCCATTTGTTATCTGTTTTTTTATTATTTTCTTAGTGAAACAAAATGGGGAATACAGGAATATAACTTATTTTATTTAAAGTTGAATCTTTACTAAGCTCCATTACTAAGTTCAACAGTATTACAATAATAAGCGGGTCCTGCACTAGCAAACATCCTGTATCGCGGGTACCCAATCATTCATTATCAGAACAAATATTTTCAGCTACCAGGAGACATATGATTAAAACTAACAATTAAAAACATAAATCTGTCAAGTGAATAAATTTTCCATTTATAATTATCTACAACAGAGTATGAGTTCATTTATATGGTTAGTGATATATTGATTGATAATACAATACAATACAATACAATACAAAATGAGTAGGTACTATAATAATTTTTGTTTTGAGTTTGTATGGCGGCGGCCATCTTCTGTTCTCACTAAGCTTTCCGCAAGCTAGGCGGTAGGAAAGGTAGGTGGTTCGCGCAGGCTAGGGCCCAATTGCGACCCAAATGTAAACTGGAGACCCTACCATGGGTTTGCGCATTATAGAAACGCTTTATTTTTGGTAACAGGATTGAATAAAGCGATCCTATTGGTTGTTGCTCACGTATACGTAAATGAATAACTTAAGTTTCTACAATGCGCAATCCCATGGTAGAGACTCTGATAGCTCGTTTCTACATTTAGATAGGAATGAAATAGAAAAATTCGAAAAATAGTTGACCTAAGCAGAATTAACTTATTTAGACGAGTATCAGTATCATTATAGCTAATATTTTTAACATTGTTTCAGAGATATTAAAAAAATATATTTTTAGATGTTTAAGAACTCCAACGATTAAGTACCAAAAATAAAAAAATACCATCACGGGTGCCTATTTGGCTCCCGAGAACCGTTTAAACGGCCTCAGGGTCCCAGCGGAGGGATTAACCCATCCTCATTTTGCCGATGGTATTCGGAGGCAACACCTAACAAGTGGCAAGCTTGTTGCGGTGTTTATGATGAAATAGCCTCGTTGTATAAAGCGGTCACCCATCCCAGGCCGGCTTTATTGTCATCTGCTTAACCTTGTTATCAGTTGCGCAGTGACTTAACCACTAGGCTGGGGCCGCTTTTTAAGTACCAATTTTCAAATAATGCTGTATTTAGGTTTCTAATAATATATATCGCTGATAATTAATATGTTTAGCTGTGGGTTCACTGGTTGTGCGCGTGGGAGCAGTTAAATAACTCGTTAAATTCAATATCACCAAAGTTTATAAGGAAATGTGTGGCTAAAATTAACCTTTATTTAACTTTTGCCATGTATATTCATTTATTTAAAAATAAGATTTATTTATTTTATATCTAAAACAATGACTATTCATGAAAAAGAATTAACTGATAGCTCAATTTAACGTCGCCGCGTCGCTCGGTTAGAGCCATACTTGTATTTTTTTATCATGTAATGATGCAAGAACCGTCAAGTGACTAGGGCCTTACCGGGAAGCCTCATCGACAAACCGATCAACGCGCGACGCGTCGATTGATAAAAATGCATAGGAAATATTTACTATGGGTGTCGATCGCCGAGAAACGTCAAATCACATACATTTTAATTCCGCTTTCGATCGATCGACGTGTCAATCGGTATTTCTTGTGGCTTCCCGGTAGTCATGTTTCGGTGTTAGTCTGTAGTTTCATCTACGGAATGAAATAAATATATAGGTGCTTTACAATTTGTGTGTGTATCATCACGGGTGCCTTACGGCGCCCGAGACCGCCTAGACGGCCCCAGGGTACCCAGCGGAGGGGTTTTAATCCCACCTCGTCGTAGCCGATGGTATAAGTCTACACCGAACAAGTGGCTAGCTCGTTTACAATTTGGAAGTGGAGTTATATACAATACAAATAATAAGACGGGCAAAGTCAACAAAAGCTACTTTTCAATAAGTTTTCCGGGAATTATTATATTTTTTTATCAATTTGACAAAACCTTTTCCCTAGACTTCTATTATAATAAGCATTGTACTCATACTTTTGTGCCTTATTAAACCAAGGGTATGCCTTTATTATAAATATAATCTTTTTAGGTAACAAAAGACAGATTTATTTTGTTTATCCTGCCATCTGTATGTATGTACTTACTTAGAACGTGAAATGGAAATACATATAACAATGAAATGTCAAATAGGGCAAAAAGTATATATTCCGTTCCGCGTAAAAAAAATCCCGCGGCTAAAATAGGAACTAATAAAAACAGCTGAGAGTAAATACAATTTGCTAAATATTAGTACTACGCTGTCAACATAATTGTCTTAGTTACATAAATTGTATTTACTATAATAAATCGAATTCACCCTAAAAATATATTTGTGGAGTCTTAAAACTGAAGTGATAATACCAAGATTCTACCGCGCGACAGCAGCGCCCCGTCCATAAATTTAATAATAAATATACACTATATAAAGGCCAGACGAGCTAGCCACTTATTCGGTGTAGACTCATACCATCGGCTACGACGAGGTGGGATTAAAAACCCCTCCGCTGGGTACCCCGTGGCCGTCTAGGCGGTCTCGGGCGCCGTAAGGCACCCGTGATGTTAACGACCCGGTATATAAAGACCCCGTCCAAAGAAATTCTTTCAGGAAACGATCTTTACCTACTGGTAAAAAATTAATGCCTAATCACTAGAAATCGGAGGCGGTCCGATTTTTAGTGATCGAACCTCCGGATACAACGCTAACGTAGGCCGTTAGCGTTGTATCCGGAGGTTTGATTCCTACCCATGGAAAATACAATATTAGTACGTTTTTCTATACAATTTTCCTTAGGTGGGAGGATGGAGGTTCCTATAACTTCGTTAGACCGACCGACCGCTCTCGTTACCACCGCCAAAACCATCTAATGACCATGTCACGTTTTAATTTTAGTATGTGGGTTCACCGGTTTTCAGATTACATTCGATTTTCGTCAAGGTGGTAGAGTCTCCTTTCACGGTGCGGTTACGAATCGGGCGGTTGAATTGACGATAAGGTAGCGAAAATATTATAATAGACTCGTAATGCAAATTCGTCTCTGCCGCCGTGAAAATTTTATCAAACTTTGTCATGGAGATGGTGGAGATACAAACCCCAAAATCGCCTTTCCAAAAATGAGAAAATATGGCTCCCGCCATACATATACCTGAGCATATATTATATATTAAAAACCGAACAATACTCAAGAATGGAGGACACAATATGGCGGCAAACACGTTTGACATTTCTTTCGATAGGCGATTTTAGGTCTTTGGCCACTACCGTATTTATTCTTACTGAAAGTAAGAAAACGATTATATTAAACGATAAATTATTTGTTTTCTTACTGAAAGTAAGAAAACAAATATATATATTTTTAAAAAACTCTTTTATCGTTAATTCTACTCATGATTCACGTCACGGCTTACGTAATTTTACATACCTATATAGAAATAATTTATTTTTCGTAAATAACTATAATATAATAAAAATACAATACCAGCCATAAAATAATAAACCATTTTTACCTCTTATTACCCTCAAGGGATGTCCCTACCCCGGCCCTTTTACATTTCGGCCTGAAATAAGATTTTGAAATACTTACGGCTCCAAACAAACATTATTGTGGTTTGTTTATGAAAATATACCTTTTTTGTTATAATTTTTTATTTTTTATACAACACTATATTACAAAAGGGCGGATTTCATGCCTCAGGTATTATCTACCAGTCAATCACCAGTAGGCATATTACGCCGTAGGTACAACGTTAAGCTAAACTTTAACCAAAATGACGTATTTGTCTGTCAATTTTCAAAAGTTTTTCAAGGTTTGCATTACGTCCAAATTGCATCGTATTAATTAAAGTTTACTTAGCGTTGTGCGCGTAATCACGCTGCAGGTAATTCGATAATTACTATTTACAAAACTATAATTTAAAAGTCAACTCTGCGGGTGATTGTTTTTTGTACTGGGGCACGGAATGTGACTTTGTCACATGATAAACCTGGTGGTAAGCAGATCTATAAAATCTATGAATGTGGTCGATCAATACATTGTTGTTTAACAGCATTTATCGCTCTCATTATGCCGGCTAAATGGAGCGGTTACAATATGGGCGGCGATAAATAGTACATTGTTCACCGAGGGGAGAAAGTCACCGATTACTGACAAGGGCGAAGTTTGAGTCGGGCCTCAAACTTCGCCCTTGTTAGTAATCGGTGACCTTCTTCGCGAAGCGGAGGGCCTTAATTCGCTCGAGTTAGGAATCGCACTTTCTCGCCGAGTGATACATAGTGCTTTATACTACACCTACGAGGAAAATAAAAAATAAAATCTCTATTAATTAAAGTTTATATCAAAATTATTACAGTTGTTAAATAGTACTTTTTAACATAGAATACAAAGACCACAAAGTACTTGACTTATACTTTTGCGCTTTTTCATTAAAATAAGATAATAATACATTTTCAGAAAAAGAATGCGCATTTTTCTCGCTTTTCCATTGTAAAAAGTCTTCATACGCCTTGTTATATTTATTCTTAGATTTCTCGGGTAATAGGTTTTCAATAACTTCTTGGGCAGTTACTTTTAATTCTGGCGGCGTTGTCAAATCTTCACTATCGCTACTAGACGACATTTCGAGTAGAATATAGTAATTAAAAATAACAAAACACAAATTGAAAGTTCACAAGGAACAAGAAAGCAGTCTGCGCGCGCTTTTTTTTTGTTCGTTTAACGTAGATAGAGAGGCAAGGGAATCATGCTCTATGCAGCCTCGCCAAAATAATTAAATTTAGAAAAGAATCTATGCTACTTTTCTAAACTTAATAAATCAAAAATGCAAAGAAAGTAAACAGCCAATAAACCAATACTTTTATTTTGATTAAAATTTCGAACTTGTAAAAAAAAACTAGGCTGTATGGCTTTGAACCCTTGCCTTTCCTAATTTGGAAGAATTGAAGAAAAAAAAAATAAAATAAAAACTAGCAGTTAACAATGAATTTTCATATACTTTTTCCTCCCGCTTAAGCACGTTAACAATGGATTTTCATACACTTTTTCCTGCCGCATATTTGTACGACTACAAAGACGTACTTTCTGACCTATTCTTACGCAAGTAAGAACCTACTTTCCGAGCAGGTGTAGTATAAAAAGATTTTGCATTACGAGTCTAGTTCAATAGTCTAGCTGTTTTATCGTCAAATTAACCGCCCGAGATGGTAGTCGTAGTAACTTCACCCCGATGGTGGTTTCATACACTTCACTTGGTGTAGCGTATTTGTGTATTTGCCTTATTCGCCCGAAAACGCGATGAGTAGAGGGGATATTCGTGTCTATTTGGCATATTTATGCAAATAACGCGAATAGCAAACACTCGTTGCCGTTCGCTTATCGGTTTTTGGTCACACATCAAAGGACTCAAATAGGCCAAATATTCGCGATGTCCGCGGTGCTGGTTTGTGTATTTTATTTTTTGCATAAATATTCGGTCAAATGCAGCGATAAATCAACAAAAATATGCTACACCAAGTGAAGTGCCACCATGAAAGGAGACTACCACCTCGACAATAAGTTCGGAGGCCGAGATGTGACTCCATATCCCTGAGATAATAAGTAGATTATACAGTGTCACCGATGTTGGTAGTGTCTACTACTATGTCGGTTTAAGCATTGCTTTATTCACACTTCGGTTGAAGAACCCGGGATTATAAGAAAAGGAACACTGCTGGCAACGCATACCATCTTTTTATTGACAAAGGTATGATCAATCATTTTTTTAGTTCTGAAAAGTACGAGTATGTAACAACGTCGTAGCGGAATTTAGCCGATGGTATTCTAAGTAGCACTAAACAAGTGGCAAGCTTTTTTTCATTGTTTGTATAGACAGTTTTACAAGTTGGTATAGTAATACCGGGAATGAATTTAAATAAAAAAATGGTACACAAAATGGTATATGTATGTCAGTTGGAAAATGACAAGGGCTGGTGCATTCCTTACGCAGAGAATTTCCATTGCAATTCAACGAGGGAATGCTACCAGCCTTATGGGGACGTTTCCCTGCTCCGGCAGTGATGTAGATTTTTTGTTTTAATGTTTTATTTTATTTTTAGTTTATTGTCAAATTTTAACGTACCTATGCAAAATAGAAAACGCATATACGTAAAAGAGACAAAACTATTTTAACTAAAGTGTTCTTCAAGGTCTCAATAAGTTTGTATTAGATATTTAGTAAATAAAACAATACAATAAAAATATGTAGGACAATTTACAAAAATTGCACTGGTCACAAACTAAGCTCTAGGCTTGTACTATGTGTACCAGAAATAATGATATATTACATTTTTTTTTTTTTTTTTTTTTTTTTTTTAAATTAATGAGTATATTTCCATTAATTCCTCTGGAGCCGCGCAGGTGCCGAGAACTGCAGCCGCATTGCCTCTTTGAATTTCTAGCCCTATGCGTTGGAAAAAGTAGGCTCTAGCACGTCGGTCACCTGATTTCTCTATTAATAATTTTCCCAACAGATTAGAAAATGCTAGAGCATCAGGGGACCAAGGGCCTAAAGTTTCCACTGCAAAGGCCAGAAATTCAAAGTGGTCTGCGAGCTGGGAATATTTATTGTGTTTTAAATTTTGTGCTTTAAGAGCTGCGGCCCCAGAGGAAACAGAGGTGAGCTGTAGATTAGATGGAGCTAATGTGTCCGTGCAGGTGGTGTCCCACACTAACGATCGGCCCCTACACCACGGGACTATGGTCATGCCGTCAGGTCTTTTTCCGTCGTCACGACTCACTCCTGTTGGCTCTAAAATGCTGGCGATACCCGCGGAACCCAAGGCGCGTTTAATTACAGCGTTCAAATTGGCGTGGCGCGGCCATCGTCCAGCGCTTTTTTTACATGAGAGGCCGTGAACACCAGACTCATCGACCATAGCACCGCAGATGCATCTATGTGGTTGACATAGAGCAGCACCTACACGGAGAGAAATGGCAATGCGAATGACGTTGCTGTCAAGTAGGGTGCCAAGTGAAGGTGAGGGAATGGCTTCGAGCCAAGAGCCCGATTCTTTGCTAGAAGAAGCTAAAAGTCTTGCTTGTACAAGAGAATTATTTGAACCTTTTAGTGTATTAATTTTTTGCAATATTAAAGGAGTGTCCCATATTTTTTGCGTACTTGCATTTTGTGGTATTGGAGTGTTTGGACACTTTAACTTCCAGCAATCTACTGCTTCGGTCATATTACTCAACTCCCTTACGTCTAAAGACGGGGAAAATACACTACCGACGAGAGTTGAGCAAGCATGGACTGAGGAGAGAAATGCTGGAAGTGCCACGTCTACTGTGCATCGAACACCAATACCTCCGTAACGTACCGGAAGGGTGGATTGATCCCATGAAGAATTTGAAAGTGAAAGATTTAAGATTACTTCGAGACTATTTTTTAAAGTTGTGTCGATAACTTGAAGTTGATTTTCTTGCAGCCAAAGTGGACTACAACGCATGAAATATATTAACCTTGGTATACCAAAAGAATTACGTAATAAAAAAAAACTTGTGTGTGGATTGATGTGGGTAAGCTGCTCTGTAAAGAAATCTAATTGGTTTTATTTTTTTTTAATTAGTGGTTGTATTGCTTCAGAAGTGAGTGGAGCAACCTAAAATAGTTCATTTTGATTTAAGCAATTAAAATTTGGAAGTATTAAATTTAATTCTCTAGTGATATTAATTAAATTATTTTGACTAATACTTGGATTAAAATAAACCTCTGTTTTCGATGAGTTGATTTCCAGACCCAATAATCTAAAATCGTTAATAAGAGAGTTGATATTATTAATTAAAGAATCTTTTTTTCCTGCTAAAGTTCCATCGTCTAAATACCAGACATTTAGATCGGTAGTTAATTTTTCAATATATTTGTGTATGGTTAGGCTAAAAAGTGCTGGCCCAAGAGGATCCCCTTGTTGACACCCTACTGCGGATAATAAGCAATGAGAATTAAATAGAAGGTGAGATGAATGAGCATAACTATGGTGAATATAGTTGTATATATTTGGGAAATGTTCTTTTACAGTCTCTAGCATAGTATGTATCACTTCTTTTTCTGAATAAGTTTTTATTATTAAGGCCATTAATTTATAAGTCAGGTCACGTTAACAAAGATTTAAAAGTTGTTTTCGTTAATACCTGCATGGTAGGTATAATGATGGATGAGTCATTCAATTACTATGAACAGTTTTGTCCCCGATGGCATTGACAAATAGATGCGTTGATTGATGGCTTTAATTATACTGATACCACCTCGCTATTATCACAGAAGGTACCTATATATGTATATACAGCGTGTTTTCCATTAAGGACACTGCATTCGTAATCGCAAACTCCGCGTTTTCCATACAAAATGAGCTTTTGCACTTCTAGTAATACTGGATTACTGTTTGTCGCAGAATTAAAATAATATTTTGTTTTATTTATTAATCTTACTGTGTATTATTATTTTTTTTCAAAAAAAAAACTTTTTAAATATTATAATACAAAAATAATTCTTAACCATAACAATTATAATTGAACTTCGACTTAGACTTACAGACCCTTTAAAACATTATCTAAAAAAACGAAAAGCAGTGCATGTGATCTTGTATTTACCTTTATTAACCAGACCTACAAAGTCCATTAATAGGGTCGATCAATAAATTGTTGTTTAACAATATTGATTGCTCCCACGAATAACTAATAAAATAAAAATGCGGTTATGAAATGAGCGCAAACAAAGACCAATTTATTTTAAAGTTAATATTTTAAAGTTAAATTAATATTCTCGCTGCTTTATTGTCAAATCGACCGAACGTTTCGTAACCGCGCCATGGGCCTTCTGTTGAAACAACAACAAAACGAAGCAGTAGTCTCCTGAAAAACCCTGAACCTACAAACTAAAATTAAAATCCGTCAAGTGACCTAGTTATGGTCACTTTACGGAATTTGCATCTGTATTGGCGGTGGTACGATCGCTCGGATTCTTTCAGAATTTGCGATATTTAGGAAACACGCTGTATGTATGTTTTATATACTGCTGTTTTTTTTTTAAATAAGGGCGTGGACTTACATCACATTTCTAAAAATGTATGTACCTACAGTTGTTTGGCAACGCCAGTTTAGTGCCTCAGAGAGCACGTTATGCGAAACCGACCCCAGTATTACTATACCAACTTGTGAAAATGTTTATGATGGATTATTGAGTTAAACCAAACATAGCGACGAAGTAACCACTTGTTCGATCCCAAAGATTTTCATCATTAATGTTTAAATAGGTTTTTTTTTTTTACTACTTACCCTGTTATTGATATTAATTAAGACAATACATTCATGTTATAGTTAAAACGTTGTTTTATTTATTAAACGCTCAATGAAAGTCCAAAGTTTTAATGAAAAATGGGATTACTTTTTACACTATTTACTTGCTTAAGTATGCCTGTTCCGCCGAAGTGCCAGTTCTGGCTGAAGTACCCACCATGGAATTAGGAGAGAACTAAAATGCCCTAAACATATCATCCAGTAAGGAACTAAGGACCATTGAACTTTGGGACTGACCCGACATCTAAAGTACTTAAAAGTACCAAAGTCATTCCATCTGGAAGCTTCCTGTATAAAATCAAGTAAATGAGACTAGTAGTTCTCAAGATATTTAATGCGGAAGACTAACAAGAATCCAAGTCTCACAATAAGGGTTCCTATTTTGAAATCGTTTTATATACCTTAAAAAGTAGCCATAAACATAAACCCAAGATTTTCATACTAATTTTGGAATTAACGACAATTTTGTACACAGCCATTGATTAATTAGGGGTAATAATTACCTACTTAGATGCAATGAGATTAATTTAATATAGAGTGGACATGTAGGGTCTTTTAAACGTTCTTACTTAACATGTCAAAGTTATTCCTACGAGTACTTATACTTTATGTCTTTAGTCATTATTAATATACGGGCCTGCCAAACGGCACGCTATCCGGCGACATAATAATATGCTGAAGATCTTTTGCATTCGAACTACATTATTTTTCATTTTTATATGTCATTTTGTTCTCACTTTTCCCATAATTTGATTTATATTGTTATTGTAATTTTGAAGGCAATAAACGTTTTTTGCATTTTAATTTTTAATGAGTTATTCGCTAACAGTTAAACTGTATTTTTTTTTACAGATCACAAAGCAGAAATGGGTGGCCAGTATATACAACATCTTTGCATGAGATCTCAAAAACACGTTCAACCTATAGTTTAAAAATATATTTCCGCTGTTTACATATTAGTGTATATTTATTTAATTAAGACAATAATTTATTTAATTACAAACACCAAAACGTAATCAAATCCTGAAAATTCTTGTCGATCATACATGATGGAGACGTGGTAGTCTCCATGATTGACTATAAATCAACGAGGATAAATGTAAAAATCTTTATCGCCGCCCATTTCATAAATTAGCCGGCATAGTGGTCAGTGCTGATAAACAACAAAGTATTAATCGATCTTATGGACTTTGTAGGCCTAGTTACGATCCGATACAAAACCATATACCGGTAGCCTAAGCACGCTCAACCCAAAACATGTCATGGATTCCCAAACAAACGTCAAAACGCTATGGCGTAACATTTTGCTAGCACGGGTCCCCAAGACAAGACTAAAGTCTAGATAGAGAATTCGTATTCATTATTCTTAGCATAGCCGCCCAACCAAGATTCGACTTTTAGGACGGGATTTTCTCACAATCGGCCTTAAGTGGTATAAGACTTGCTTGGATTTTATTTAATTATTTTGGAAAAGTAGTAATTAAAAATGACCATCATGAAAAAAAAATATTGTGGGAAAAAAAATCCTTCTATTTTCCTATATTTACGATTTTCACATAATAACCATAATACCCGCACGTTCCCATATCCCATTGTTTACTCTTTAATTCCTGCTTTTGGTACATTTTTTTGGAAACTGAGACTGGATAGATAAGACTCATGAAGCTAAAAAAACAGCGGCGCGCGGACGGGCACGGTTTTTTTTACCTTAATGATAAGACTGATGTAAAATATTGTCAACTTGATACGCTTTCATGACTTGTCTTGAAAGTGGCCGTGCTATAAGCGACTGCTGCAATAAAAATATAAATAAACATAGCTTAATTAATCGGGCTATTAATTTTATGATAAATCAGCGATGACAATTAAACTTGTAAGTAATGCAAATAATTTATCTTTATCGCCGAGCATTTTTATTGGACGTACTCGTTTTATAAAATCATATGCCGTGTGTTCATATAAAAAAGCATTTTTTAAGAAGCATCTCTATTCATTCAACCTTAACTATATGAGATGTTAGCTATACATCTATCCATAGCGATGGTCGGAAAATTGGCCAAACGTAGTTATACATAGCATTAAGACTGCTTGACGAGCTGTCAAGCTTAGGCGACCCTCGTAGCTAACAAGGCAGCCACTCTAAAACTCGGCCAACCTCAAGCTTTTTGTGCTAAGGCAGGTAATCTAGGTCGGTTTCAACTTAATATAACAATATTAGGCTATATTGGAACATTTTATTTTAAAAAAACTACACTTTCACTAATATTTTTATAACTTTTTGGTATAGTCTCAGTAATAGACTATTTCATACATAACAATTTCTTAAAAGCTTTTCTAAATTCTATGTTAAATATAGTGTAAATTAACGGGTTTACAGTCGAATTAACATAACCTAGCCATGTTATGAAGTTTATAAGTTTTGGATTTGGACAACAAGTAGAACAAAATGGAAGAATTATATACATAAGGAAGAATGGCAGCCAGCAGATTACGAAGACACCCATTATTATACCCAAAGTCCGAGCAGCTCGACGCTCCTTGGATAAAGATATCTTCTGCTTCTGTTCAATGAACTGATGCACTACATCACCATTATCTTTAACGTTAGCTAGAAGAGGTTTCCCACGTTTATCTCTTTTCTGACTAGCTCTCTTTATAGAACCTATCACTCTTTTAGAGTAACTTTGGGAAGTATCAGTACTCTTAGAGATTCCCATTTCAGCTTCTATTTTTTTTCGGGAATCAGGATCGTGTAGCAACAGCAGCGGCATGAAAAGATTCTTTTTTATATCAACAAACTCTTTTCGCTGACACCGTTTCAAACTTTGACTACTATCAGAATCATTTTCTTCATTCTGGTTAGATTCAGAATTCCCTGATTCCTTGTCTTGCACGACTCCGCTATCTTGGACCATTTCTATCTGTTCTGTGTTAGCCGCAGAACGTCTTCTGTACACTCTGGCAGCCATACGTCTTCTCAGCCTTTGCTTTGCCGCAGTATATATTTTTATATAAACAATCGTCATAATAATGAGAGGAATAAAGAACGATCCCAAAGAAGAGTAAATGACGTAACCGCGCTCCGACGTTAGCTGACATGGCGTATCTTGAGTGAATTCATCCGGCCAGTCATTCCACCCTAACAATGGCGGAGAACTGATGATTAACGACAAAATCCACACTCCCATAATCTGTACGATCACTCTCTTTAGTGTCCTTTTGTTGGCATAGTTAATGGGATCGGTTATGGCCCAATAACGATCCAGGGCAATAGCACAAAGATTTAGAATAGAAGAAGTGCAGCACAAGATATCACTTGTCACCCACAGTTTGCACAGGTGCTTGCCCCAAAGCCATCGCCCTAGTATTGAATATGCAACATTTAATGGCATCACTAAAATAGCCACAGCTAAATCCGCAATAGCTAACGAAACAATGAAGAAATTTTGCACAATCCTCAAAGGTCGATATGTAAAAACTCCCAACACTACTAAAATATTTCCGAAAATTGTTCCCATTATTATAACAGCCAGCACAATAGCCATGGATATGGCTTCCCATTCTGGAACTGCAGCTGTTCCTAAGCTGGTGTTGTACGTAATCTCAACTTGAGAACATAAATCTAGTTTCACACTATAATTAGATCCAAAAGTGTCATTTTTGAAATCTACTGAATTATTATAGAAATAGTGTTTAAGATTAATTAAGTCCTCATTCATAGCGAAAGTTTCTTAGAGTTGGTAGAGACGTGATTTTACATTTTAATTAAATCTTCAATTTAGTCTGAAAAGAAATAAATTAAAGATGTAAAATATTTTCTTTGAACTAAATGATGTATTTTTCTATTTTACCTATGTTTCTTACTTACCTAATGTAAAAAAGTTATACTGCCAAACATTTTTCACAAAATATAAAATGTTATTAGAAATTTTCTTGAAACATTTATGACACTCATCCGGTAGAAAGTCGCGAACAAAACTAAGACAATAGTAATTCTGCACCCTCGTGCACCCTACCTACCCTCTACGTAGGTATACATACGAGTATGAATTCTTTTCTTCCAAAGAATAGCTGAGAAACGAATCTCTGTAGTTAGCAGCCATAGGTATGTAAATTAAACTTCCCGTCTACGAAAACGTGCCTGAAATTGAAATTCAGTATATTTTCATTCACTGAAAAATATCTTTAAGTACAAAAATATTTTATGGCTTCTTATAAATAGGTTCGGTGTACCCAACAATGGTTGAATTCTGGATACACAGCTGTGTGCCTTTGCAATAAGAACCAATATCTAAAGTTGTTTTTGTAAATATAAATGTAAGTAATTTCTTCCAGGGTGCGGTTCGAAACGGGCAGTTAATTTGACGATAAAGCAGAGCGAGTTGATTCGTAATTCTAATCGGTCGCCACTCGCCACCCATTTCGTAACCACTTAACATAGTGAGAGCTATGTTATGTATATCTATACTGTATGCATAGTTTTTGTATTTAGTTTTTTTTTATCATTATTCTATTATCTCTGTGCATCCTATTTTAATTTTAAGTTTTAAGTACATCCAGGCATTAAGAGAAGTGTCTGATACAGATTTCCCATTCAAAAAGTTTTAGCTGTTACAACAAAAATTAACAAAATACTGGATTTGGATTTTTGGAAGAGTCATAAATATGACCGATATAAAGGTGTGGACGTATACGTTTTTTTTTTAATATCCGTATAGGAAAGAAAATATAAACCGCTAAAATCCCAAAAAAAATCGCCAAAATAATCAAATAATTTCTATAAATTATCAGAAAAAAAAATTGAAAAACGTATAAGAATCGTTTATTATCTCTTTAATAAAATGAGACCATTTTTTTGCAAATCCATTAACGTCAGTGGAGTAAGGAGTTTTACTGTTTAAATTGTAGGTATACTCTCTTACTGATTGCAACGTGCTCTTTCTCTCATTGAGGGTCAGGGGGAAGGTTTACATATGTATAGTGTAGATTTATCTACAGGATGAAATCAAATAGTGCTGTCGAGTGATACTACCGATAGTAGTGATGTACAAAATATCGATATGTTTTTATATTTGCAGCATGAAAGTTTTAAGTTGTTTTATTCTTGAAATAACCCAGGTAGCACTATGACGTCAACTTAGTGTCATTAGACAGACAGGCAGTTGTTTGACGTCATAGAGACGTCAAAATGCTGCCTGGGAAGGATTCAGCTGGTCCAGATTTATCGAAGAACCAGCTTAGTTATAACTTTTTATCTTTCTAATCCAGATAGGTGAGGCATAATCTTACCACGCGACCAAATAAACTAAAGTTAATGTAAAACGTACTAATAATTAAATACTAGACGTTGCATGCAAATTCATGCGCGTGTTTAATTTTTTTTTTCTAAATTAGCTTTTTTTTTAATAGATAGGTCTTATAATAATTAAAAAGCTACAAACAAACAAACAGGCACGAATTATAAAATATTTATTATATTAAAATCTGTATTTTTTTATGAAGCACGGCATATAAGCAGCAGGTACATACAAAGTCAATGTACCTGATGGTAAGCAGACATACAAAGTCCATCAATGGGGTTGTTGTTTAACAATATTGATAATTCTCGCTATGCTGCAATTACAAAATAAGCGGCGACAATAACGCATTTGCATTACGAGTCTATTTTAATATCCTTGCTGCTTTATCGTCAAATCAATCGCCCGTTACGTAACCGCACCATGAAACGAGAAAACCGGTAAACCTACAAACTAAACCCTTACATGACTAGGTCACTTGACTATCTATTTAAATAGTGTAACAAAGGTTGGCTTCTCCATACAAACACAAACTAGTATTGTTAAAATAACCATTTTGCATGGAGGGAGAAGCCCTTTTTTTAAATTTGCCACATCACATTTCAATAGTAACAATATGAAGCAATACCTATCTTTATTTAGTGGCAACAGGTGGAACTAATATCTTTGGCGGAATATTACGAGAATAGAGGATATTTTGTGTCCCTAATTCTGTAAGCATCATTATGGAATTTCAGAATTCCATTATGCCAAACAATAGTGCATAAATAGTGTCCAAAAGTAGAAAATATAGTGCATTTCTTCAGAGATATATATCTCGACAATGATGGACACTCAATTTGGAGTAGCAAAATCCGCGTTCCCCATACAAATCAAATCGTTTAATTGCTATTAATGTATTCTTACATACATATTATAGTACTTTGTATTCTAAAATTACACATAGTGACCTTTGTTAGGTATTGCAAATATATATATCATCACGGGTGCCTTACTTGCGCCTGAGACCGCCTAGATCAGCGGTCGTCACACTTTTCCGGCCAAGGGCCACATAGGTCAATGTGGGTAACACTGTCGGGCCGCACAAGGGTGTTGTCCACTTATATACCACATTATGTTCGTTTTTTTGTAGCACGGCATATTACTTTGTATCCATCTGATGGTAAGCAGATCTACAAAATCTATGAATGGGGTCGATCAATACATGGTTGTTTAACAGCATTGATCGCTCCCAATATGATTAATATATTTGCCGGTTAATGATGCGGTTACGAAACAGGCAATAACAGACAAATTTGCATTACGAGTCTATTTAATAGCCTCGATGCTTTTTCGTAAAAACTAAACTAACTGCCCGCTACGTAACCGCATCCTAAATATCGATGCAATAGCCTCCAAAAAAAACTATCAACCCACAGACTAAAACCGAAACATGTGACTATATCACTTGTCGGTTTGTGGTAATGAAATCGGTTGGTCAGTCTAACAAAGTCATAGAGACCTTCCTCCCACCTAAAAAAATAAGTAGTCGGCTGGAGCCATATTAGGTGAATACGGTGGCTCTTCGTCAAGATTTGTTGAGGTTTGGCCAGAAATTCGTTCACCACGATAGCCTTGTGAAATGGCGCGTTATCGTGGTGGAAAATCCATGACTTTCTTTCTACAAATCGGCCTTTTCGCCACAATTTTGTCTCTCAAACGCCACGTAACGCTGTGAATGAAGACATATTCACAGCGTTACGTGGCTGGCTTTTAATTGACTTTGACGCATTTTTGATGCATTTTTCGGTTTCGGCATAGTCCGAGTTGTTCTTGTTCCGAGTTGACTGGTTTACATGTAAAACTCGTAAACCTATATCACCAGTTATGTGTTATATGAATGTGGGCTTGGAATTAATTTATTCTATCAAATCTTTATAGCCCTTTCGCGATTATTTTTTTGCAGAAAATTCAGGTATTTCGGTACTCGTTTCATGCCCAAAATTGTTTAAAATGGGACAAATTGATTCGTGAGACTCAGAAATTTTAAAGACTATCTCTTTCAGACTTAAACAACCATTTTCAGTTTCACATTTTTTTTTATTTTAACGATGTTAAGTGTAGATTAATAAGGCTTGCTTCAATAAATTCGATTGACTATAATAAGACTTACGAGTAGGACCTATGTAACAATTTCACCGCTTCAGCACAAGAAATTCTATTTGTAATGCACATGGCAATTTACAAAGATTGTTTAAAATTGTTATCCATTGTAAAAATCGCAATGTGTCTACAAAAAAGTATTTGTCGTGCCGACAAAAATAACTTCGACATGAAAGCTTTTTAAATAATACAATTCCAGTACCTTCTTCACAGTATGTATACCTATAAAAGTTTCTATTGCACGTTTTTCAATATAAATTATTTAAGTAATGGAAAACCAATGTTTAGTGGCAAATGTAACAAAAATATTAGCCAAACCGACGGCGGTCTCTGTTAATTCCATTATTAAATCTCGCATCGGTGCCTTTTTAGTTAACTTTGTACGCAAAATCTGTTTTAGTAGATGGTTGACTATTGAAATTTATTTGCTTTGTCGCGGGTCGCACAAATATCGAGAGCAGGCCGCATGCGGCCCGCGGGCCGCAGTTTGACGACCACGGGCCTAGATGGCCTCAAGGTACCCAGCGCAGGCGTGATTAATTAATCCTACCTTATCGTAGCCGATGGTATGAGTCACCGGACAAGTGGCTAGACATTTAGAGAGACTCAATAACAGTTTCACAAGTTATAGTGAAACGGGACCGACAGCTTAACGTGCTTTCCGAAGCACTATAGTCGTGTTATTTAACAAATGTACATATTTTTTTAAATAATAAATACATTGGTAAACACCGGGGTTTTAACCAGGGACCCAAGTGTTTTTTTAAGTCTCTTGCCATAAATATTGTAACAAAGAAAAAAAAAATTTTTTCTATTGCAAATAACATTTATTACTTTTACGGTGTGTTAGTTTAATACATAAATATAAAACAATTTAAAACATAAAAAGCTTATTCGATGTGGTCTCCATTGGCTGCAATACGGTCCTTTAAACGTTGAGGCCAGTTATCAATAGAAGCACGCACTCTTTCCATGGGAAAATTCTTCACTGCCAATCGTATGTATTGTTTTAGGGACTCCAATTTATCATGGCGTTTAGAACAAGCCATGCTCTCTAAAACTGACCATAAATCATAATCCAGCGGATTAACATCGGGACTAGACGACGGCCAGTCTTCAGCTTTGACCAAGATTGCGTGGACCGAAGTTTATGACCCGGCGCTGAGTCTTACTGGAAGGACCATACTTGGTTATAGAACTTGGTGTTGTTAAGGGGCTTAACTATCTTCTCAAGAATGGTATCTTGATACACTTGTACCAATGTTTTGATACCTTTTACACAAAAAATATGGCTCAGTCACTCCTTCATAGCTAACACCCTACTAAACCATCATTAAAGTCGGATAATGCCCACGTTGCACTCTGTCGACTAATTGGGAACTTCCTTAGAGCTTTAAGCATAAATATTGTCATTTTGTGTGTTAAAATGTTGCTCAATTGTAAGATTTTCTCATCCGTAAACTTTTTTTTTCGGTGCCCTTTGCGTACCGCTTCAGTAGTTGTTTCGATTTTACCACCCTATTCTTTTTTAAATTATCAGTTAAGAAATGACCAGTGTGTCTCTTCTTATAGGCTACAAGTCCTGTTGTTCATGTTCATTTTCATAGCGGGCTCGTTTTACGCAATTAGCCAAGAAGATAGGGCCTTTTTGCGTGAGTTGGAAGGGTCCGGTAAGTATGTATACCCACCACCATACGAAGATTACCTCTGTTGAGATTGAGCAGGTTCCGAGCTAGGGGTGGGGTAGGTTTGGTAACCGCCTCTCTGGCCTGCCTGCAGTTTTGTAAGTTAGCCATTGGGCTAACTTACAAAACTGTATGTATCACTGTAAGTATTGACTTACAGTGATGGTTGAAGGTGTTGTCGCGTAGCCAACTTTTCAACTGATTAAAAGAAAACGGTACATACGGTTTGGGTCCTAACGGTGTTGTAGGCGAACCTCGCCAGTTCGTCAGCCGCGTCGTTACCGAGGGAGTTGCTGTATTCCTTTATCCACTGGAGAGTGACCCTGTTACCAACTGATATAGTCTCCAGTGCGTAGTGGCATTGTTTTACCAGAGTTCATCTGTTTGTTCTTCAATGCTATAGTAGTACGGCAGGGCTGTCTGATAGTATGCGTATACCATATTCTTCTTTCTTGCGCGTATTGCCGCTGTTGCTTCTATTATGGCTATACACTCTGCTTGGAAGATTGAAGCATGTGTGCCGAGAGCTGTTGAAATTCTAATGTTCAGGTCGAGTGAGTACACTCCTGCGCCTGTTCTGTGTTCTGTTTTTGAACCGTCCGTGTAAATTCTGACCTCGTGTAAGCAGTCCGCTCTTCTTGCATGTTTATTGAGTAGTTTCTCACAAATATGTGCACTCGAGGACATCTGTCGTTCACTGCATTAATGAGTGGTTGTATCTCAAATTGTTCATTTATATACCATTATCCAGAGGCTCTGAGTCTTATGGTAGCGACAGTAGCTTTGTATTGTATGTATAGATGTAAAGGTGTCAGGTTTAGTAAGGTTTTGATAGCTGCTTTCGGTGTAGTCTTCATGCATCATGTTGTAGCTAAACAAGCCAGTCTTTGAAGACTCTGTAGGTTAGCTAATAAAGTAATAAATTATTTATTTTAGCGAAAAAGCCTTAGTAATAAAAGTACATAATAAACCAAAGAACTAAGTACAATAAAGGAAAGTGGCTGTGTGGTTTGGGGCTACTCTGGCACCTAAACTAGATTAAAATCTGTACTGGCAGCTAGTTCCGTCGCCGTGTTTAAATGATATTTTTTTAACTTTCGTAAAACTTCTCTAGTAAAATTACATAAACAGAAATACATACATAGATACATATATACATACATATACACACATACAGAATATCACTTTATACTTATACCTATTATAAATAAATAATATATATGTAGGTACATATTAAAATATATAAATAATTGGTATACCCATATATATATTGATGTGTATATAGGTATATATGTGTGTTCAAGGCAATAAAGCATTATTCAACAGTATTTTAATACATATTTAATACGCTATTTCAAAATTTCAAGTAATTGTTCTGTTTTATTATAGTTTAGGTTATTTAGATAGTTAAATATAAGTTTTTTGCATTTAAAGTAAGTAATCTTGTGAACTTCAAGGTTATTGTTGATTTTATTATACAAGTGTGGGGCTAGGATAATGAAATGTCTTTGGGCAAATTTGGTTTTGTAATTAGGTTTATAGTAAACTATATAATTTCTTCTTTTAGTAATACTGTCTATTCTTTTAGCTTTAATTTTATTAAGTAAGTGTGCTTTAAGGCAAACGGATTGAATAAAAAGCTGTCTTACTGTTAGTAATCGGTAGTCATGGTAAATGTCAAAAGTGGTGTATCTATATGGTTTGAAGAACATAACTTTTAATATAGCTCGAATCTTTGGGCTCTTTCGAGAGGTATTAAGTTGTTTTTAGTGGATCCTCCCCAAGCATCTATGCAGTACGTTAGAAGGGATTGTCCCAGTGCGCAATATACAGATTTAAGTATATTTTTATCCACTACATGTCTAAGGTTCTTAAACACATATATTAGCTTTCGTGTTCTAGTGTTATATGTTTTTTCCATGTCATGTGTTGATCAATTGTTACGCCTAAATACTTTATATCAGTTACCCTTTTACCGAACAAACAATCACAATCTTTCAGACCAGTACAAGTGTGTTTAATGTTGCACTGTTTTGATTGTGGCTGGGTAGTTTTATTCATTGAAAGGGTAATGTATTTTGTTTTATCAAAATTAAGGGTCAGTAAATTTGAATCTAACCTGTGTAGTACCTTCCCAAAACCTATTTCCGCATTTGACTTTGCTTCTTTCCATGTTTTTCCCCTAAAAAACAATGCGGTGTCATCAGCATAGATTATAATTACAGATTTTTGGGTATTAATCGAGGATATGTCATTGATGTAGGCCAAAAACAATGTAGGTCCAAGAATGCGCCTTGCGGGATACCAAATTTTGTTATTTCAGGTTTACTATAGAAGGAAGACGCAAATTGTTAAAGTAAGTACTTTTTAACTTTAACTTCGATTTGACATAAAACTACTTATAATCTGCAGAGCAACACTGCGAATACCTAGTTTTTCTAATTTAAAAAGTAGTATGGGTACAGAGACTGTGTCAAAAGCTTTGGCGAGGTCTAGGAACAGTACAAGGAATTTTTGTCTCTCATCTAACAAACTATGTAAGTGTAGTTACAGCATCCTCTGTTGAACGTTTGTTTCGAAATCCTTAGTCTTCGATTTATGATGGTCTCAAGTATCTTTGAAAGAGCTGTTAGTACGGATATTGGCCTATAGTTATTAACACAGTCTCTACTGCCACTTTTATATATAGGATGTATAATAGATTTCTTAAAGGGAAAAACTTATCTGGAAAAACTCCGGTCTCTAAACAAAGATTACAAATATAGGCTATGTGTGTAGCTAATTTATTTTTTGCTAATTTAAAGATTTTAGATGATATATTATCGTGACCTATGGCACTTTCAGCTGTAACCGTGGTCTGAGTGGTTCTAGACCATCACACCAAACTCCATAGGTGATAGTGGGTCTGATGACTGTAGTATATAGCCACATGGTAATCTTGGGTTTGAGTCCCCATGTTTTTCCCAGAAGTCTTCTGCATTGCCACATTGTGACGCAGGCTGTCTTCAGTTTGTTCTCAAGATGCTTACTCCAGTTCGATTTACTGTCTAGCGTTATGCCTAGATACTTGACATCTGTAGCTACAGTAAGTTCTGTGTTAAATAAAGTTTGGTAGTTTCATGTGCCTCATTTTTTTTTTATTGGTGAAGAGGACCAGTTTCATTTTGTTAGGATTAACACTAAAGCCATTTGTTGTGCACCAGTTTTCAATGATTCTTAATAAGATTTGCATCGAGTCACATAGTATGTTGAAAAAATTAAAATGAATGAATGAATTAATGAAATAATATGTTCTCGAATTCTCCGCTTATTAGGATCACTAGGGAGCCCACCGTGAAGTACCCTTGGTCGTTCAATACTCTTCTGAGTCCATCTACAACTAGGTTCCACAGAAGTGGGGACAGGACCCCTCCCTGCGGACAACCCTTTGCTGCTATCCCTCTGGTTGTACTGTCCACGGTGAGCTGCACAGCGCGTTGTTTCAGCATATTCTCTATCCATCCTATAATTGTCGGCTCCACTTTATATTTGGTTAGGGCCTTAGATATGCTGACAAAAGACGTTTTATCAAAGGCCTCTTTGATATCAATGAAGGTTCCTATTCCTAACGTCGATTCTTTATTAGTTAAAGTCGATTTAATCTTACTTACTGCATGGTGTAGTGCTGACTCCGTTGATTTTCCTGTTGTGTATGCATGCTGATAAGGATGCAATGTTTCTTTAACTAAGATCGTGTCTCTTAGGTGTTGGTCACATAGCCTTTCCATTGTTTTAAGCAGAAAGGAGGTAAGGCTGATTGGTGTGTAGTCACTTTTTCCCGATTTTGGTAGAAAGACTACTTTCACTTCTCTCCATTGTTTTGGAACGTACTTATGAGCTAGGCACGCGGTGAATATTTCTGTTAGTAAAGGCAGTAGGTTGGCGAGTCTCCACTGAAGAGAGTGCTGGGAAATTCCATCTATACCTGCTGACTTGAAGGGCGAAAAACTTTCTATAGCCCATTCAACCTTTATTGTCGTGATGACTAATTTCGCGATTTTCCAGTCCTCATCCGTTGGTGGCAGAGCGGTACTTACCTCCCAGTCTCTATCGTCAGTCAGTTTCTTTATATAGAACAATTTGGAAAGGGACATTATTGTTTGATTAAAAATCTAATAAGATTAGTGCGACGTCAAGTTACTCATCATAAAGGTTACGTGAATATGTGTGATACATGTTTACAATTCTTTACAAATAAATATAAATATCAATCTCATAATTGCTCTAAAGTCTTGACAGTTTTACCTGAAAAAAACTCAATTCTAAAGTTCAAAAATTATGAAAGACAACATAAAATTATTTTTGTTATTTATGCTGACTTTGAAAGTCTGTTAATAAAACAATATGAAAACAGTTCAAAAAATACTTAAATATTGAAACAACATCACCCATCATGTTTTGCATATTATATTTGTTGTTCGCATGATGATCAATTAAATAAATATGTTTCATACAGGGGAACAGACTGTATACAAAAGTTTGTTAAATATTTAGTTGAAGATGCTATGCATATAAGTAAAATTTTATCTATTAAAAAACCTATGCCACCTTTAACTATTGAAGAGGAGTTACAATTTCAAAATAGTACAACATGTTATATATGTAATAATCTATTATTTAATGATAAAGTTCGAGATCATGATCATATTACTTCAAAATATAGAGGAGCAGCACATTCTCACTGCAATCTAATGCACAGAGTTTGTTCATTTATACCTGTGGTCTTTCATAATCTGTCAGGTTATGACTCTCACTTATTTATTAGAGAACTGGCGAACTATAATGGCCCCATTAAAATAATACCAAAAACTAAAGAAAAGTACCTTACAATAACAAAAGTATTAAAAGTAGAAAAGGTATCTATACAAATAAAATTCATAGATTCTTTTCAGTTTTTAAACTCAAGTTTAGATATGTTAAGTAAAAGTTTATTGGATAGTGATTTCTTATATTTATTAAAAGAATTTGAAAATGTAGATAACATTAATTTATTACATAAAAAAGGTATTTATCCATATGATTATATGGATTCCTGGTCAAAATATAATGACACTCAGATTCCATCTAAAAACTGTTTTTATAATAGTTTAACCAAGGAACACATAAGTGATGATGACTACATGCATGCTCGAACAATTTGGGATTTATTTAATTTAAAAACACTCTAGGTGAATATACTGACCTGTATTTAAAATGCGACGTATTGTTATTATGTGATATATTTGAAAAATTTAGAACGACAAGCTTACAATATTATAAACTCGATCCGATGTACTAAATAACTTCTCCCAGTTTATGTTGGGATGCTATGTTGCTGTATACTGGTATAGAGTTGGAATTAATAAGCGAATTGGAAATATATGAGTTTATTGAGAAAGGAATACGAGGAGGTTTAGCGCAATGTTCTTTTCGGCATGCTGAGGTAAACAACAAATATTTACCGAATTTCGATTGCACAAAATTATCTAGTTATCTAATATATCTTGACTGTAATAACCTTTATGGTTATGCAATGACAAAACAATTACCTACTTCACAATTTAAATTTTTGGCATATAATGATGTTAAGGTATTTGATGTAATGAGTATTCCTGATAACAATGATTATGGATATATTTTGGAAGTAGACTTAGTTTATCCGAACAATTTACATGATAAACATAAAGACTTACCATTTGCTGCAGAAAAATTTAAACCTCCAGGAGGAAAATCTGAAAAGTTAATTGCGAATCTATACGATAAATATTATTATGTGATTCATTACATTCACTTAAAAGAATGTTTAAGAAATGGTATCATTTTGAAAACCATACATCGCATACTCAGTTTTCGACAAACTAGTTTTTAAAAAAAATATATTGATTTAAATACTAAGCTTCGTCAAAAATCTAAAACTGCTTTTGAAAAGGATTTTTTTAAATTATTGAATAATGCAATTTTCGGTAAAACTATCGAGAACAAACGCAAACAGGTGAATGTTAAGTTAGTCACAAAATGGAACGATATTAAAAATATAACGAACAAAGAGCTTTGCGCTGAAAAACTTATTATAAGACCAAATTTGAAAAATATTTCTATATTTTCCGAGAATTTAGTAGCTGTACAAATAAATCTCGATAAAATTGTTTTAGACAGACCGATTTATATAGGGTTTACAGTTTTAGAATATGCTAAGGAGCACTTGTATCAGTCTCATTACAATTTTATTAAAAAGAAATATCAGTCAAATGCTCAGTTATGTTATACTGATACCGATAGTTTATTATATTTAATATATACCGAAGATTTTTATGATGACATGCGTAAAAATATTTTTAAATTTGATACTAGTACTAATATGCCTCAAATTAATGCAAAAATACCTGGATTGTTTAAAGATGAAATGGGCGGTGATGTTATCACCGAATTTACAGGATTAAGAGCAAAATTATATAGTATAAATAGTATGAAAAATCAGATTAAAAAAGCTAAAGGTATATCTAAATGTGTTACTAATCGATTAAATATAAGTAATTACAGTGAAACTCTGTCAAATAATAAATCATTAAAATGTAAGATGAATTTGATAAAGTCCATAAAACATATATTATATACACAGCAAGTGGATAAACAAGTATTATGTAGAAATGATGATAAAATACAAGTACTTTCTGATCAAATAAATACATTACCATGGGGGCATTGTAATACAATGTTTTGATAAATATGTATTTTCGCTAAATTTATTAATTGATATAAGTAATAGTTTTAAGATAGATTGTATAAATTTTTAAAGAAAATTTACTTATTAGGAATATTTACTTACCTAAATATAGTTATCTTTAAGTGTAAAGTGAAATATATTAATTTTGTTATTTAAACTAAAATTTACTTTAAGTTTTATGTATTTCTTATAAATATAAACATAAAGCGAAATATATTCATTTTGTATTGCAAACTTTGTTTGAATTTATTACAATACATATTTAAAAGTATATTATTCTTATTTAAAATAAAAAAATAATAAAAAATGGAATTTATAAAACAAACTGATTCCTTACAAGTAGAAAAAATGTATTACGAAACATGCAAAAAGTTTCACCGACATGGAAAACTGCTACCTAATATAATTCGTTGTATTATTTGTGGTCCTTCAAACTGCGGAAAAACCAATTTAATTGTGGGTCTATTGTTACATGAAAATGGCCTACGCTACATAAATGTTTATCTTTATTCTAAAACAAACTTTCAATCCAAGTATGTATTTTTAGAAAATGTGCTAAAAATGGTCCCAGAAATAAAGTTTGTTAAGTTTTGTGACAATCTGGAGGTCTTAAGTACTGAAGAGGCAGAACCAAATACAATAATTATATTCGATGACGTTGCATGTGAAAACCAGAATAATATACGTGATTACTTTGCTATGGGAAGACATAAATATGTTGATTGCTTTTATTTAAATCAGACCTATAGTAAAATACCGAAACAGTTAATTAGAGACAATGCAAATTTAATTATTTTATTCTGACAAGATGATATCAAGCTTAGACATGTTTATAATGAACATGTTATAATGGACATGTCATGGTCAGAATTCCGGAAATTGTGTTTCCACGTCTGGAGTTCACCATATGGTTTTCTAGTTATTAATAAAGAGTGTCATAAAAATAATGGATGTTATAGAAAGCAGTTTGATAATTATGCTACATTTGATTAATAATGTATATATTAATACATAATGTTTTGTATAATAATCATTAATAAAGTTACAATCGCCGTGACAACCACTTTGAAATGGAAATTGATTTAAAAAAACAAATTTTAAAATCAGCCGATATCGTCAGAAAAAAAGTGAAGGAGATAAGAGCAATCAAAACTAATAATGAAATTGTCATTGAGAATATGCTAAAGCCTGTAACAGAACCTTTAAAAGAAATAGTTGATCAGAAAAATATTTTTAATGATTAGAATATTAATAATTTGACTAATCATGAAAGCTACGAAATAAAAAAACGTGAACCAAAATTGAATAATAGTACGTTGACGACAGATAGTTTTAATCAAACAAGCAAATCTCCCAATGATAGTGATAGCGAATATATTGAGAGTGATGATAATTATAATACTGATAATAATGAAGATGATAACTTTAAATCACCTGAGTCTACTCCTAATAAAATATCATACCATTCAGAAGTATGTACGGATGTTCCTTTCGGTGTTAAAGTCATTCAGGGTAAACTAATGATTGGTTCAGAATATATTAACTTGATTGGAAATAATATCAGTATCGGAAAAAGAACATATCTTAAAAACCAGGAATAACCAAATTACTTTTCAAAAAATCTATAAACTTCAATGTTATTACGAACAACGATTTAAATAATTATAAATCAATATTAATGCAAACCAATGCTCATCGAAGAGATAACGATCCCAATAAACCAATAAAAAGTAACAAAGGTCAAAAGTATCTAAAGATCATTAAACCTTTATTCGATATATCAAGTAATGTTGAAATTTCTCATAAAGGAGAGGAGCTCCCGTCTCTAAAAAATAATAATAATAAAACAAATTACATATATTGGGATAATCCCAACGAATTAGTAAATCGGTTGAAGTTATTAATTGCATCAAGAGATGCCGGTAATACTGTACAAAATAATGAAATTATATCCATTATTGAAGAGTTACGAGAAAGTGGAATAATAAAATAATATAATATAATTTATAAATATTTCACCGAGTCAGTTCGTTCTTTACCGTGTAATTACAAATACTTATAACAACTTGATTCATTATTTGAAAACATGAGTAAAGTGGGTATAGTAAATGAAATCCATAAAACGGCTCGTAAGAATTTCAAACGTCGTTCTGTTATTTTGGAAGGGATTGATGATTTATGGCAAGCAGATCTAATTGATATTCAAAGTTTGCAGTCATTTAACAAAGGTTTTAATTATATTTTAGTTCTAATAGATTGTTTATCAAAATATGTATGGGGTGTTCCTTTAAAAAATAAGAAACAAAATGAAATTACTACGGCATTCCAAAAAGTTATCAAAGAAGGACGAAGACCTAGAAATTTACAAACTGATAAGGGTAAAGAATTTTATAATGATCAATTTAATAAAATAATGAAAAAATATAAAATCAATCACTATTCAACGTACTCGATAAAAAAAGTATCCATCGTAGAGCGAGTGATAAGAACATTGAAAAATAAACTATATAAAAATTTTAGCTTAATTGGTAGCTATAAGTGGATACCTTATTTACAAAGTATTATTAAATCATATAATAATACGACTCATCGTGTTATTAAATGCAAACCAGTAGAAGTAAATTCTCTGAACGAAAAACTAGTGAGGCAAAACATATTGAATTCATCTAAGTCGCTTGCAAAATGTAAAGCAAAATTTTCTGTAAGAGATTTTGTCCGCATAAGCATGTATAAAGGAATTTTTGAGAAGGGTTATACACCAAATTGGTCTACAGAAGTGTTTAAAATTATTAAAGTGAACAAAACTCAACCCGTAACTTATCTTCTAGAAGACTTACGATAACAAAATGTTTTAGGATGTTTTTATGAGCAAGAGCTTCAAAAGATAAATTATCCGAATATTTATTTAATAGAAAAAGTTTTGAATAAAAAAGGAAATAAGATGTTTGTAAAGTGGTTGGGTCTAAGTAATAATGAAAACTGCTGGATTGATAAAAATGCAGTTGTTTAATTTTAAATATCCTTTTTTATACATAACTAATTCAGTTCTTAATTTGTGATGAAAGGAAGTGGACTGGTTAACAGGTTAATTGATAATTTACCAATCGGATTACATTTACCTGGATATAATTATTGTGGGCCTGGAACTAAACTTAAAAAACGATTAGAAAGAGGTGACAAAGGTATAAACAAATTAGATGAAGCATGTATGTATCATGATATAGCATATTCCAGCTCTTCTAATTTAGAAGATAGGCTGATAAAGCATTATTCAATATGGCTCAAAAAAGACTTCAGTCACAAGAAGCTGGAAAAAGTGAAAAAATATCTTCTTGGTTAGTAAGTAATATAATGAAAGCAAAACTAAAAACTGGAAGTGCACTTAAAAGATTTAACTCCAAAGTAGAAAAGATACGAAATAAACTAAGAAAATGTAAACCCAAACTCAAAAAAAACTGTTATCTCAAAAAATCTGCTATAGATATTGCATTAAAAGCAGCTAAAAAGTATTTTAAAAATTGCTCAGCATCTTCTTTACCCCGCGTTATTCCAATCCCAAAATCGGGAGGTATTTTACCGCTTATACCAATCTTCGCAGGATTATCAGCATTGAGATCTCTCGCGGGAGGTGCCGCTGGCATTGCAAAAGCTGTAAATGATTATAAATCTAAACAAACCGATTTACAAGAGTCGAAACGTCATAATAAAACGATGGAAGCTATTGCAATAGGCAAAGGCTTATATATAAAAAGCTACAAAAAAGGAAATGGTTTATTTTTAAAACTACCAAAAAACTAAATACTAGGCTACCCAGACGTGCTCTAACAAATATTGATATTTTGTTACATGCTAATAAAATACCATATTTTCGAGGTGTTTATATGAGAGACAATTTACCAACAAAGCCAAGAAAAATTAAGTGTGCTATAATGAATCTAGATAGCTCTCATAATCAGGGAACACATTGGGTGGCCTATGTATAATTAAATGATTACTGTGAATACTTTGATAGCTTCGGAGATTTACAACCTCCACTAGAATTAGTAAAATATATAGATAATAAGGAAATTTTTTACAATTATGAACGATATCAGAATTTTAATACGGTTAACTGTGGGCACTTATGTTTGCGTTACTTAAAAAACTTTTGGAATTCTATATAAATTGATATAATTTATAAAATACAACAGTACCTACAAGAATGTCTCTGACACTATCCATGACTAGTTTAAAATCAACTTTAACTACTAATTATTACCCCCCTTTACAACTTGATGGAGACTACGAATGTGGTCTTCTTTACTTTTCAACATTTAACTCCATTCCGAATATAGATAAAACTAATAATAAATTTTATTATGGTGATAATGAAGTTGTTGAAAGACCTGAAGGATCATATGAGTTAGAATATATTAATAATTATTTATTAAATAATGTTAGTGGTTGTTTGCTTGAATTATCATCCAATAACAATACGTTAAGGACAACTATTTTTTGTTCGCAAGAGGTGCATTTTGAAAAAGAATATTCTGTTGGTAGAATTTTAGGGTTTGGATTCGAAACTCTGAAGGCTAATATATTTAATGAATCATCTTTTCCAGTTAACATTTTACCCACAACCGTCGTTAGAATCGAATGTGATATTGTTAGCGGATCTTATGTGAATAGTCAACCTAGTCATATAATTTACGAATTTGTTCCAAGCGTACCTCCTGGTTATATAATTATAGAAATACCAAGAAATATTATTTATTTTCCTATAAATCAAAAAACAATTACATGCATTACTTTAAGAATTTTAGATTCTTTTAATAATCCGATTAACTTTAGAGGTGAAGAAATTCAGCTGTATCTACACTTAAGAAGAAAATGATTGATTTTAAAAAGGCTGCTCCCCAATCTCAGCAGGTCAGTAGGGTTAATACCATAACGAAAACCAGACATACAAAGAAAATTAAACTAACGAAAGAAAATAAACAATTTCTTTAAGTTATCGGATTGTTAAAATGAATATTTTAAATATATCAAGTCCTGCTATTCAAGATGATACTATAGAAAGTTTTGAATTCCATTTATATAAACCGTATGTGAATAGTTTTGCAAAAAGTGATGAAATTCGCATACCTATAAATCAACAAGACCTTTATATTTTACCATCAGCAAGTACCTTATACATAGAAGGCTCTGTCAGTGCTAGAAATACAACTTCAAAAAAGAATCTGGATGTTATCAATTTTATCAATAATGGGATATTATTTTTATTTCAAGATATTCGATATGAGTTAAACGGAGTTGAGATTGATAAAATAAAAAACTCAGGAATTACAACTACTATTAAAAGTTTTTTATCCATGAATGATAATGAATCAAAATGCTCTAACCACTGGGGTTGGGATATCAATGGAATAACTAACAGATTAGGAGGAAAATTTTCAGTTTCTATTCCACTTAATAGGGTTTTGGGATTTGCCGAAGACCATAACAAAATCATAATTAATTGTAAGCATGAATTAATACTCTTACGAAGCAATACCGATAAGAATACTATAAAACTTAACACGGATGAGATCCTAGAAAATATTGAAATTAATAAAATAATCTGGCGTGTTCCACATGTAAAAGTATCAGATCGTGAAAAAATAAATTTATTAAAATATTTAGGAAAAGATCGATCTATCACTATACCTTTTAGAAATTGGGATTTATATGAGTATCCCTTACTTCCTAAAACAACTAAACATATCTGGTCTATCAAAACATCGTCGCAGATAGAAAAACCTCGCTACATCGTGATAGGATTACAAATAGCAAGAAAAAAATATTCTTATAAAGACATGTCAAGATTTGATCATTGTAATTTACGCAATGTAAAAGTATTTCTAAACTCAAAATATTTTCATTATGAAAATATGAATATAAAATTTAAAGAAGATCAATACGCTTTATTATATGAGCAATATGTAAAATTTCAGCATTCGTATTACGGTCGTCGTTCAAAACCGTTGTTAAATTTTATTGAGTTTAGAGATACCTATAGCACCTCTTTATGTAATTGACTGTTGTAGACAAAACGAGAATCTTAAAGTTGGATCTGTTGATGTTCGTGTTGAATTAGAAAGCGAAAACGAATTACCAGACCAAAGTACAGCTTACTGTCTTATATTAAACGATTGTATTATAGAATATAAGCCATTAAGTAATATTGTAAAGAAAATATTATGAGTTCTGAATGCATTATCATTGACGTACAGGGTTTTAAGGAATACAACAACAATTTCATTATTAAAGATTTTATAATAAATTAATTTAATAATTTATTTCATTATTTCATTAGCTGTCTTAGATAAGACATATTGTTTTTTAGTTAAACCTCCCTTTCCATTTGAACACTTATCGGATGAAGAAAAGAAACAAGTGTTGTGGATAGAAAGAAATCGGGGATTTTTTTGGAGAGAAGGTGAAATTGATTATTATAATTTTAAAAACATTATTAAACCTTTTATTGAAAATAAAAATATAATCGTTAAAGGTCTAGAAAAAACAATTTGGATAAAAGAGATTTATTCAAACTGTAACGTAATTGATATATCTATTAAAGAATGTCCAAATCTTTTAACTTTAGGTAACAAATATTGTAATAATAATGTATATTGTAAATATCATAAAAAGCAATGTGCTTTGAAGAATGTTATATGTGTAAGAAATTGGATAGTAGATAATAGTATTGTTGTTTTATAATAAATTATATTTTACAATTATTTGTTTTATTGAATTGCCTATAGAACAAAATGAAACAAAGAATATATATATATTGACGTGAAGATCGAATCGCTCGACGAGTTCGTTGAGAGGCTCGCCCGTAGTATGTACGATAGGGCTAAAAACGGACCGTTCGAGCACCTTCGCGGCATCGCTTATTTAGAAAAGTCTCTCATAAATATGGCTATACTATGCATTTGCATAGTATAGCCCACGGAATAGAAAAAACAAGTGGAAGTGCAAAGTAGGCGTGTTTAGTGTGGCACAATTAAGAGTAGCTACGCTTATTTGATCCCAATCGTTATCAGTCGTGTCCATGCTGTGCAATCTTCGAACAAAAACTATGGAAACAAATTTCTACAAGGAGAATAATGTAGTTCAGGCTTATCGTAATAGATGTCTCTGATATTTTTTTAAACTTGCCAGATTAAAAAACAAAATACAGTGACATTACTAATAAAAAAAATAACAAATCAGTTTCCGGATCCTGCCGAATCCGTCGTTCGGCCGTTCGGCGAACTTCGGACGACTTCGGTCAAGTTCGGTCAACTTCGGTAATTGTTGTGCGCTTGAGTGCTTAAGTCTGTAACTCTGTAGATATTATTTTAAATTACGTACTTTTAGTATTCTTAATTCGTCTGTGTTTGGTGTTCGTATACTATTGTATAGTGTGTATAGTCGAGTCGAGATTTTCTCCTCCGTATTCACTGCTTCAAAAACAATTTTTTAGAGTTAAGTGAAGTTATTGTTGTTGAAATCATGCCAAATAAATCAAAATGTTGTTGCGTGGGTGGTTGCAAAAGTTGTTGTAGACTGTATCATTAACAGCACGGTAAATTTATTTTTAAAAAACTATTATAAAAATATAAACAACATTATATGTGGCAAAAGGCAAATTGAAGACGAAAACGATTATGTGCAAACTTTAGCCAAAAATAATTTTAATAAATCGAGAAAAAAGTATTTGTTTGTTTTATTTTCTCTTCAACAGACTTACTTAGTGCCTTTTTATAGTTACCAATATATTTTATGAAACTTACAAATATAAGTTTCATAAAAAAAACATTTAAGCTGATTTGTACCAGCCTGTTAATGTAATGTAAGTAATGTAACGATTAAAATTAAAAATGACGTCGAATGCTACTTGACATCGACTTGCAAAATAAATTTGGTACTTTCGACGCCATTTTTAATCGCTACATTACATTATCAGACTGGTACCACTCAGCCTTAAGATCTATATATATATGTATATATATATACGTATATAAATAGTTGACCACCAGCGCCATCTATTGAAGCATGGTCTAAACATTTCGATTTTTTTTCTGTTGTTCGGGCTAAAAATAAAAGATGTCGCTGCTGTTTCGTTACTCAAAAAAACCCTTGAGTTATCACTCTATTTCTAGTATAACAAAGTACTCTTTGGTCGTGTCTAACATCGCTTCGAGTTGGTAGTCTCGCGTCGTTCCTGATTTTTCCGCATAATTATTGTAAATATGCCGTATTGTTGCATTCTGGAGTGCAAAAACGATAGTAGGAGAAAAAATCTTCGTAATGGAGGTGTTTCGTATCATCGGTAAGTACGATTTTGTTAGTATTCTTTAAAAACCTTAGCTTATTTTAGTTTACTAATAATTGTAGTTTAAATGAAGTTAAAATCAACCTTATGTAATTGTAATAAATAATACTTTAGATTGAAATTGGGATTTCAAAAGTTCTTTGCTACTCGGTTAGTGTTGTAGTGGGTGCTTATCGATATAACTTATTTATTTAAAGAAAAGAAGAAACAGTTTCGGAGTTATACAAAATTATATACTTACATATTTTGTTAATATTTATTCATAATTTTTTAATAGTATGGGCTTAGAATAATAATACGTACATAAAATGTACGTGTAAACTCTTTATAACGATAAACTCCCTATACGTAGAAGTGAGCACAATTTGGTTGGTTTACCTTAAAACACATACATAAAAAAATCTTTATAGCGCTGCAGCCATTCTCTATTACGAAGAATTGTGTTCATATTTAGACACAGTAACAGTTGTTTGTAAAAAGAAATTGAAATTAATAGTTTATAAAATTGAATAATCAAAATTTTGTAGGCTACCATTGTTACAATTACTTACCATTACCATTACTTACCATTTACCATATTGTTACAATGAGCGGTTTATATATAATTTCATTAAAATCATTGAAAGGTCATCAATAAGAACTTAACCAACTTTCTAACCTTCATTTAAAATATTTTTAGGTTTCCCAAAGACACCACAGTCAAAGAGAAATGGATTGATGCTACAGGTAGAATTGATTGGATGCCAACAAAATCAAGCACCATATGTTTTGAACATTTTATAGAAGATGATATTTTAATATCAAATAAAGGATATAAATATACAAAACTAACAGCATTTCCAATTTTGAAAATCGTTAAGCTTTTTAATCAAGTAAGTTATCGTGTTTTTTTTTTATTACTACATACATAGAGGTATTGGAAGTGTTTATGATATGATATTAAAATGTTTCATAATAGGCAATTGTTCTATAAGAATAAGATAACCGATAAAAAGAGTATTTTGTTGACTAAATATCAAATCTATTTCACACTATTTTAAATTTAGTTTTTCTCCTGTTCATTGATTTTGTTATATTGTTTTTCATTTTGGTTTCAGCTACAATATATGACCGCTGCATTTTTATAATAAAATATTACAATTCATTTTATTTTACAAATATAAATTATGAATAAGATGAAAAAGTTTTACCTCTAAATTAGTGAGACTATCCAAGTTTTCCTTTGTCGTAGCAAATTTTTATCCAAGTTTAATAATTTTTCATCAATTTTTTTTTGTTTTTAAGTCTTTGATTTTTTGTTTGTAATTGTTTTATTTTTAGGCTTTGCTTTTTAATTTTGCTTTGGCAAAATCTTAGTTGGCTATTGAGTTTCTTCTTTCTCGGTGTTGAAGAATGTGAACTGCCTGATGGTTCTATACATGGTGAATTTGAATGGGTGTACTTTGGGCTAATATGATGTTCTACTGGTCAATACGAACAACTTTTCCCATGGAACCATGTGTCGCAAATGAAAAAAATAAATTGCCTTCTCCATACAAACTAGTAAAGTTAAAATGACCAATATGTATGGGGAAGCCATTTTTTTTTTCATTTGCCACACATGGTTCCATGGGAAAAGTTGTTCGTATTGACCAGTAGAACATCATATTAGCCCAAAGTACACCCATTCAAATTCACCCTGTATATTTAATTTCTCTCTTTGCGTCGTTTAATACCTATTATGTATTATGTATAGCATAAGAAATATTAAAAATCCAACTAGTTTTAAAATTAATTTAAGAAAATGGTTAATGCAAGCACAGAAAAAGGAAATGGTAGGTAATAAATAAGCAATTTTATTATGTATAAAATCTAGGTTAATAATCATGGTTCATCCTGAAAATGAGCGCGAGACACTATTTATTTATCTCAAGCTGAGGGTGAAACCATTTCAATAAAATGTAGTTTTATTAGCATTGTAATCGTATTATTGTAAGTTAGCGTAAGTTTTTTTGTTTTATTTTATTGAATAAATACATATTCTATTCTATTATAATATTTTTAATCTGCTGAGGTTTTACTTGGTGTTTCCATTTTTTTTCTTACTTTTGGCAGATATATCGACATTCATTGGTTATCAGCTAACGAGTAGTGCAGATCGCGAGCAATAAATTATAATATTGCAGGGTCCTACTTTATATGGTTATATATAAAATTTGGAACGTTGTAATAGTGAGATATTGTGTGAAATATACTAAGAATACAACTCTATTTGTTTTATTGTAAATTAAACCGGCCGCCTAATGCAAAATACTTTTTATAAATAACTTTTTTGCTCTAACACAATGTAGAGCAAAAAAGTTGCACATTGATAAATTTTCATGCATCCTGCCGATAACAATTTTACAAATCAATGGGCTTCCGAAAAGATTTCCTTTCTTGTGAATATACCTAAATTATTTTTTTTTAAATAAAAAAATGGTTTCTGAGATATATATTTAATTAAGACTCGTCACGTCATATGCACAAACAAAATTGGGGTCTGTACCATTGCGACTAAAAACTCATTTTTTTTAAATAACGATAAAAAATATTTTGATAAAATAATGTAATATTCCAGGCAAAAATAATTTCTTCATTTTGCCAAATTTCTTTATTTTTATTACAAAAATACTAGTTTTGTTTCGTGCTCACGTTACGACAACGTCACCCAACTCAACTTAAAAAAATTTACTTATCTCAAAAATCAGTTTTTTAAGCCTTTATATTATCTAAAAGTTTTAAAGCTATGTTTTCTAAAAAGTTTTCCCTTCCATCTGCGTTTAAATATATAGAGCACATTTATATTTTAAAAAAGCATCGATATCGATACTTTAAATATTTTATTATGTCGCCGCCTTTGAATTATTATATTTTTATGCAAGGAAAGTTCTAGAATAAACTAAAATACTTTTTTTATATAAAAGATAATATGCCTTATGTCGACGGAACAAAACACTTATTCGAATGTTATAGTAATCACGCCATCTGTGTAGGAATAGCAGAACCTTTTATAGGAGGTTCTTACTTATTTGTTCAGTGGTTCTTACTACTTTATGATAGATGGCATGATTATTTTTTTATATGAATTTAAATCTAATTATTTGGAGAATAGTGTTTAAAATTGCTGTGTATATTTGCAACCAATCAGGACGAAGTGGTTATAGATTCAATACTTATAGATATATGATTTTGGCGACACCGGTTCTAATACATTTGGTGCTTTATAGCATTTCCACTTGTTTTTTCTATTCCGTGGTATAGCCATATATATGGCCATTTTACTATGTACTTTCGCAGAGGGAGGACTACTTCATGATTTGAAATAATGACATTATTTGATAATTTATTTCCTGTGTTTATTTCACATTAGCAAACGCACGGCATAGGGAAGTGCATAATTTATATTTTTTCCTTATGTAGATTTGAGTAAGTCCGAGCGAGACAGTAAAAAAAAATCGTAATTTATAGTGTGTGTTGCACTGTGGTGTTGCAGCACTTCCATTTACTATTATATTCATCCCAGTTAAGTTGAAAGATTGTTTCTTTGGAAAAAAAAAATATTATTACCACTTATTATAACTAAAAGCTTCCTAGAAAATTAAAAATGTTACATAAAATAAAATTTTTTTTTTTCTTTGTGTTTACGAACGCACTCAATTAAAAGTGTAAATAAATATGCAATACATCCCGAATTTAATGAGAAGGATAGCATTATATACAATTATAGTAGGATAGAAAGAGCCGTCTATATTTTATTTATCATGTGATGTTATCTGTAATTTGGTCACGTAATTTTACAGAAATTCTTCGTTCTTGTGATTGTTTTTGTGTTTCTCAATCCACAATTTTGCCTTTAATTTGCAGTTTATTTCTAACGGGTTGGGTTTCTTAAATGTTCAAAATAAGTTGTCTAACTAAATTTAATATAGTGTTGTGAACATTTAGAGGAATATCACGCTATGGCGTGTTTAACTTGGCTTCGTGGTAAGTCTGCCAACCTTGGTTTAATCTTCAAATTAATGTAATGTAATAATTATGTTTAGCACTGTGTCCGTATTTCCGTAATCAATAATTTCACATCAATTAGACTGCTTAGATTCAACTTCATTTGTGTTGTCAATGATGAAGCTAAATTTTGGCCACGGATTTATATTAATCCCCTGCTGAGTATTTTTTTAGATGTCATCCTGTTGCAATCTACTACAGGACCTCTTCCATCATTTTACTAAACAGAGAATGACCTTACTAGGGTCAGACTCCGTCTCTCGGTCCTTAATTATTATTATCTGAATTTGAATTTTGGAACAGCCCATGTGGGTTTTAATATCTATATTTTGTTTACCAAAAGTCATTTGGATGGATCTATTATTCCTACCCTAACTCTTTATAAATGTCATGAGATGCATATCCTTATAGATTAAACTTATTGTTGTAAAAGGCTAAAGCTATTTACAACTTCCAGTGACTCTTTATGTAAATTTTCCCATTAAATGTGTTGTCTACCTCTCATCTACCGCCTAATAAGGTGTACATATAAAGGCTTGCAACTCAGGGTTATGTCTTTTTTTACCTATTTTAGAAAAATGCTAAAAGGTTTCACTTGGGATTCTATGAAGACCAAATCCTAAGTGAGTTTGACCATGTTTTTAATGTAACATTGGGATTACTTAGGATTTGGTCTTAATAAATGCTGAGGGACATTTAGGTTAGGTCTCAACGGTGAGATTTGGCAAGGTTGGGCCAACCAATCCTTGTAAAATTTTATAGGGACACAAAAAAAAAACCATTTACTCACTATGAGGATCTTTTTTCAGCATGGAATTGATGCCAGGATATGGGAGAAAAGGGAGTATCAAGCTCAGTAATAACTGCAACTTATTTTTTTACTTAAAATGTCTAGATGATCTAGATTAGTCCTTAAATTGAGCAATGGTTTTGTGGCCCACATTGTTTAGGTTTTTATGGTTTTCAACTCATGTACATTTTTAAGATTGTATTTTAAAAAAAAAAATTATCCATAGCATGCTGAGTCAACACCTTGTGGAAAGTAGGAATAGGTTTACAATACATTATTATTACACATAACAATAAATTGATTTTAATTATGAACTTTTTAATTACAGGTTTACGAACTAAACTTTCACTTAAAGATACAGAGTTTAATAAAATAGCATCATTTTTTAATATGTGCACATTTTTGTTAACCTGTGCTGCATTGGTACAGCCCAGCTGGTTCCATATTAAAGGTCTGCACTGCACACAAAGCTTATCACTATCTCAATTTTTCACTTTTGATGCAATTGGAAGTGACACTGGAGAAGAAGTTCAATATGATGATTTTTATTTGAGAAGCCAACAGTATGTGGGTACTGGTTTACCTTCATGTACAAATAAAGAAGTGATGACATTGATGAGAGTGATTATATTATTTTGTTTCCTTGTCTTGCTATGCTCTTGTATCGGAGTACTTATTAATTTAACAACAATGAATAGCAGAGCAATAAAGATGCTTCGCCGTAATGCAGTCCCGAGTATAATGTGTGTATTCTGGGTAATTGCCATCGTTGGAGTATGTTATTACACAACAGTGTTGTTGGATAGTGAGAATAATGTTGGAAACAATACCATACAAGTGGATTATGAATATGGATTTTATACTATTACTGCTGCAGGTCAGTAGTTATATTTCATTATTTTAAGTTAAATATTTATAGTTTTGACAAAATCAATATATAATTTTTGTACTTGTATGAAAAATTACTATGTGCCTTATATTTCTCTTAATGAGGAAGGAGTCAGGTAGCAATAATATTTAATTTATTTATAAGATTTACAGCAAAATAGTATTAATAAAAAAGAAAACTGTGCTATCTACAAATCTTACATAATGACTTATTGTTTTGGTACAACACAATAAAGAAACTAGAAACACAATACATACATAATAGATAATAATAATATAAAAAATGTATTGTAGTATTGGTGGTACTAATTTTACCATTATCACATGCTTTGCTAAAATAAAATATAAAATTAAAATAATTTAGACATTACCATGTCATTTCTATTTCATTAACTAATTAAAAACTGTTCATAAGTGGCTTGTTTCATGTAGGTATTTTATTATGTTATTGATATTTTCATGTTTGAAGGTCACCCTTTTATGGATTAGTCTCATGCCTGTAACTAAGTTTTTGTTTGTAGGTTAATTTATAAGGTCACCTAGTGTAATTTTTTATTTTTTTATTTCAAAACTGTTAAATTTATTTTTGTGCGTTCTTATAATTATTAAACTGAATTATATATCCAAGTTACTCCCCAAATATTTGCATAGTTCACCTTGAGAGTATAATTATTTTCAAATGCTTTAAGGAAATGGTTTTAATTAACAGTAAACATCCAAAAAACCAAGGCCGCTACCTAAATTATATATATATCTTCACGGGTGCCTTACGACGTCCGAGACCGCCTAGACTGCCCCAGGGTACCCAGCGAAGGAGTTTTAATCCCACCTCGTCGTAGCCGATGGTATGAGTCTACACCGAACAAGTGGCTAGCTCGTCGCGATGTTTTGAATAGACTTAATAACCCATCTATAAACAGTTTCACAAGTTGGTATAGTGAAACCGGGACCGACAGCTTAACATGCTCTCCGAGGCACTATAGTGGTGTTGTCAAACAAATGTACATAATTTTTTTAATTAAAAACTTATTGGTACACACCGGGATTCGAACCAGGGACCTTAGTGTTTTTAAGTCCAAGGTTTAACCAACTCGGCCACGTGGTGGCCGAGTTGGTTAAACCTTGCTATACACACGCTACCTAAATTATAACTTGTATTTAGCCTGAAATATTTTAAACTTTATAATAAATATTTTTAGGTAAGTATTGTCATACAAAATAACTGCTGCCCCAACTTAGAACCCAATCTTACTAATGAAAACTGTTTACAAACTATATATAATTTGTTGGCTATTTTTGACCTTAATTGTGCCTGATGCAATGCATTGATGAGATCAAAATTATGTTTGTGAACTCAACTTGTGACCCCCAGTTTTTAGAATGTTGAATAAATTAGTCTATTATCTAAATTAGTTAACAAGACAGTTGTTTGGAAAGACACATGATGGGGGGGAATTCTTAACCTACATTTCAGGGTTTTCAGGAATCTCCTCAAAACATAACTGGGTCACTTGACACTTATTTCATTTGAATGGTTGGCAGACTGACTGAGTTAAACAAAACTAAAAGACCTTGGCATATCAAGTTACATATAATTATTTATCTCTCAAAAGTTGGCTGGTAGAAAATGCCTATTAAGCACCCACGGGCGGACTTTCCTTAAGGCCGTTTAGGCCTGGGCCTAGGATGGTCAAATATTGAGGGCAGAAAATCTCCTCCCAAACCTAAGTTATATCCTGGTAAGAATATAACAGATAAAAAATTAAACAAAATAACTAAACTTAATGTTGTTTTACACATAGAACAATTCACATTCACATTTCTATGCTGCAAAGATATTAGAATGGGGCAGCCGCTCACACGGCTTAGGGAGACCGAAACTACTAGTCTGCTTCTGTTAGCACCACAAAATTGTACATAGGCAATTCTGTGCCATAAACAATTTTAAATAAATTTATTAAACTATTTCAGGTGCACTAGCATTGCTAGCATCTGCAGCCAATCTTTGGGGGGCACCACTTACTAGCGATGAAGATGTTCAAAGGCGAAATCTTATGGAGGATTGGGACGGCTACGAAGCACATAGTGTGGGGCCAACACCAGCTGTGCCCCCTTTACCTCCATATACCCCGTCAGCTCACCCAACTTTTGCACCACCTGTTTTGGGAGCCCAACAGTATTTTCCATTTGATGATCTCTCAATTCTTCCACCACCACCCCCTTATACTCCGTGATTTCAAAAAGGAAGAAAAAACTAACTAAAATGTTTAATTGAGGTTTTAGTTTTTTTTTTATTCCTAAAATGGTTTATGGGAAAGATACTTGCAACAAAATTTTGTACAATAATTGTTTTATTTATTAACAGTGTAAATTGGCTTCTTATTTCACACTTACTGGAATTAATTCTTAACCAATAATAAAAGAAACACTATAATTATTTTTATGTTACATAGTTTTTGTAAAGAACCATTCATATCAAATGAACCCAATAAAAATCTCAATATTGGCTTTAATCAGATCTATTATTAACTTTCTACTGCACCTTGGGGTCATTGGTGCTTTTTGAAATTTAAATTCCATTGTAAGTAAGGTGTATAATAGAATTAATTTAAAGCCATTAAATTTAATATACTAATTTCAAATTGTTTTAAATCACGAAAATGTTTATTTCTGTGATTTAGGCATAATCAAAAAAAGAGAGACCTATGGTGTGTCATAAAAAAATGTTTTAACTTACACCTTCACTAATAAAAATATAGTGATACAAATAAATAATTACCTTCTATGAAACATTATCTTTTAATCAAACAATAATAATATATAATAATAAAATTGTAAGTTTTATTAATATTTGTATAATTATTGTCAATTTCATTGTACCAATATTTATAAGAAGGTGTAAGTAAATAGAACAATATTAATTAATTTATTTATACTTACGAATTACCTGTGTCCCCAATGTTCTGTGTTGTTATTCTGTTTTATTTATTAGATATATGGGAATAAAAAAAGGATGATCACCAATATAATAATATTTTTATATGTATGACACTTTGCTCTAAAAACTCATTTTTTAAACCTTTATATTACAAATAATATACTGGAGCAGAGGCGTAGCTTCTAAAGGATGCAGTAAAGGTGGTGCATTGCACCTTAGACGCTTGGACCCTGGCCACCAATATATAAATATAAAGGTTGTAACACAACTATAATTATGGCAACTCATTTGAAAGCAATACAAACTTGTAGAGAATTTCCCTAAATTTAATTCTATGCATTGAGATGTTGCCTGCTTTACTTATTAAAAAGTTTATATTATTTTTAATTTTTGCATCTTTCAAATATAATATTTATTTTTTTTACTTGATAATCTCCATTCAGTTTAGATGGGCCCACTTTTTTTTGCACCAGTGCCTTTATATACCTAGCTACGCCTCTCGCCTGGAGTTTAATAAAAAAATGTTTCAAATAGTTTATCTCTAATTAATATAAAATGCAACTTTTTTGTTTATTTGTTTGTATGCTTGTAACTCTAAAACCACTTATCCGATTTTTACTATATTGGTGCTTTAAATGTTGCACTCTCTAAAATAATGTTTTGGTTAGGTTGTGAGTTAAAATTAATACTTTATGGTTTGCCATGTTAAGTGCCTATTCTTGAGAATATTTTTCACTAAATAACTCATTCTAAATAATTAAATTTAGGCTATGAGTCTATAAAAAGAATGCTAAAAATATATTTGCTGGCTTTAAGCAAATGTTACTTTAAGAGCTTTATCCCCATGATAAAAAACAAATATATTTAACTTTAAAATATTTTTTATTACTAGTTTTAACTGTAGCTAATTAAAATGTAGAAATGTTGGGTTCTGTGATTATATATGTATATAGAGAACATTGTGTATTAGAGAATTGTGTGTTGATTAATTCATTGTAAATATTTTTTTCTCTTTATACATTTTAAAGTAACTTTTTATTATTAATATCACAATTTAATTTCATTGAATATTGTCATAATCACATGCTTTATTAAAGTCACAAATAAAATTGATATTTTTTTTAAATTGAAATATAAGACTTTGTTTGAATCTCACCGTGAAATTGTATTATTTTAAGTTATTTGTTAAAATTAGTTTAATGTCTTTAGTTTGCACAATGTGAGTTATAATAGTAATAATATTTAACAAGTTATAACTTATTATTTTCTGTGATTGTATTAATTGGGATCTGGTTTATATTTTCTATAAATAAGTAAAAAATATTTTAGTTTATGTTTAGATAGCCAAAATAAAAATAATAATAAGAATATGAAATACCAAAGCATTCATAATCATTGGCCTATTTTGGCCTAAAATTAGTGTTAAATTTTAATAATTACTTTTCATAAGCAAATTTTACCCTAAATGTATTATTCTTTTTTTATATAATAATTAATTCTTAATATAGGAAAAAGTATAACTATGTTAATATTGACTGTAGTATGAAATGTAAATGTTAATTGTTTAATATTTGTATGCTTCTCTTGTCTATCTAAGGTTGCTATTTTTGATGCATAGTATCTTTAACACAGAAATTCATCAAGACAGAATGAAAGGCAATTAGACATTGGGAATGCCTCTTTTTTATATTTCCAAGCTCTCTCAATTGTTTCGTTACCACCGCACATACAGATGCGTAAACCGCCAAATGACCTAGTCATATTTCGGTTTTCTGTGAGTTTACTGGTTTTCAGGAGACTACTGCATCAATCAACCCTATTCATGGATTTTGTAGGCCTTATCATCAGGCCGATACAACGTCACATGCTGTGGTCCAGTAAACAGTTGTCTATAATTGACGAAAACTGTTGCATTAATAGGTTGTATTGTCATTGTAGATTATAAATCAGTTTCAGGATATAAATAAATTCTGAATATGTTATTTTACACAAATTAAGTGGTAAATAATATTTCATCTTCTCACTTATTTATAACATTTTGAAGGCCAAGTCCACCCACAAGGTGGACCGACGACCTTATTAAGACCATAGGAACTCGCTGGATGCCAGCCACTTCCAACGAGAGGCTTATGTATAGCAGTGGAACTTATGGCTAATTATTATGATGATGAAAAGTCAAGTTGAAGTTTTTATCCAAAGATTCAAAGGATACACAGAAAATGTTAAATTTGGGTACATTGTAGCAGAAATTCAGTAGGTACAAGAGCAAGCCCTATTCTATTTTGATATATTTCTGTGGTCTTGAACATGAATCCAAGATTTAAACAATATCTGAGTAGTCTAAGAACATAGTTCTGAATTCTACTTAAGATTATAAAATATGTAATGAAAACTATGACAATAATTCTATTATCTACTATTTAAAATAATATAAAATGTAGCCAAAATATCTAATGTAAAACTGTTGTTGTATAAAATATTTATTAGTACATAATTTACCTATTTAAACTTTTTTCATACTAAACTAGAACAAGATAAAATGTTTTATTGTAGAATTTGAACTCTTAATGTTAGCAGTTAATAGTTACCCCAATAGCATCATTATAGTAAATTTTAAACATATAATATATGTATGTTAAGAGCGGCATGAGCGAACTAAAATCGTTTTGTTTATAAAACACAGAATTAATAAAAATCTTTTACACATAAAATTCAAAGTTGTAGTAATTTTTTTATTACCATTTTATATGGTTGATTAGTTGGCAGAATTTGAATTGTGTGAAATTAAGCTATATGATTACAACTCAATTAAATTAAAGTAAATTTAGCAGACTTGGAACCCTACTTGCTAAAAAGTAGCAAATTTATAAATCTCATATGTAAAGAATGATTTGAAAAAGTATGGTCATTAACTAATATTGCTATAAAAATATACCTTTTATCTGTTTCTGTGTTGTATAGATAGAATGGTAGGTACTTAAGGCTTTTTGTGCTTTAAATTTTATTGAGAAAAAATTCTAGGTAAAACTTTTCATACATAAATATTTCAGAAATCTCTCACTTGAAAAACTATTCCTTTTTTTTACAATTATATCATACAGCTTTTAAGGTATTCAAATATATATTGTATGTACATATTTATATCAGTTATTATACTGTATATGTTCTAAAGTTGCTTTTGGATAAAAAAAATATTGAAACAAATTATTTCTGGACCATTGTATTTAAATAATTTATATACCAATACTTACATCCAAAAACCAGTAATTACCTATTAATATTATTTAAGTTATTATAACATAAGAAAGTGTATTGAAAATTATTTTTACATTTAAATATATTAAATAAGTATTTTTTGTAAAGACCAATATGCAATACATATCTAAAATATAATGATTTGTTTTCTTTAACATCCAACTTAAAAAATGCTTTAGTTAAAGTAGGTTTTCTCTTTTTAGCAACAAAAATAATGTCTGAAAGAAACAACCTATTAAAACTAAAGTGTTCTTCAAGGACTATGTTTAATTTTACTTAAACTTAAATTATATACTAATAGGCCAGTCCAACTCTATCGAACAACATAGATAAAATTAGCTTTCAAACAGTAGTATAAATATACTAATATTAAAAAACCAAAATGATGTACAGAAAGACCATGCATAATTGTTGAGACAGACCTAACATAACAAAGTACTCTTTGGACCTAACCCAGATAACCCAAGAAATTATTGTAAACCCATGAAGCAGACAAGATTAAAATACATTTGAATAAAATATAAGTTTATTTATATTTGCAAAATACATACACACATGCATCATTATTATAATTAATCATTTCACTAATGACAAGTTATCATCTAATCTTTACCCTGTCTTAGGGTTCACTATTAAAGGAAAAAATAACTGTTGATTAAAAAATAGAAAATAGTTGGTGCTTTTCTGTTAAGGGTCCTGGGGCCACATTCTGTTTCTTATAATGTGATTGTTAGATTGTCAAAATAACAATTTCCTCTATTAATATATCCTATTAAGGAGAGCGCGTCCTCTGATTAGAGTATTTTTTTTAACCTTCGCTGATTGAAGGAGAGCACCAATAACGGAATTCACTATTTTAACAATTTAACGTTCAAGTTAAAAGAAACAGAATGTGGCCCGCTGGAGTCAACTTAACGCCCATACAAACATACTTCTAATATTAAAACTTGGCTGTTGGTCGAAGTTGATTTTTTTTGTTATGTTCATAATTATACGCAAATATCTTTCTGTTGTGGGTGGATCTTTTTTTGTACAATATAAAGTTTTTTTTTATATCGACAAAAATAATGACCCAACACAGAAAGATTAATAAATACAATGACCAACAAAAATATTATTTTAATTCTGTAACAATATTTGAGTATTATTGAAAGTATGAAAGCTAATTTTGTATGGAGTGCTCTTAAATCCCATTCCTTACAGCAAGCTTCAAGTATAGTGATATAAAGTTGTATGCTCCTTTAAGCTAAGCTCGGACAGTATAATATCTCTACTTAGTTGCTGGCTGTGGCGTGTGGTCCATATAAGCCAATAAGCCATGCAACCCTATAATCTAGTACCTAGTTATTATTTATAGAATATAAAAAACATATAATTTTAACACTAGATTATTTATTATCAATATTCTGGGGTATTTGTGGCTTTTTGGCTTATATTGAGTGCACACCACTGTTTGCTGGTCACTTACTTGTAGCTTAAGTGACTATTGCATTGTACATTGCAATTGGTCAGCTGACCAACAATCTCTCAAGCTAGTCCCCTGCTTCAGTGGTAGCTAAAATGACTATTTCACCATACATAATATTAGCACCAACTTGGAACAGTTTTTAAAATACAACTGTGATGTATACAGCAAGTCTCTTTAGCTACAAATAAGTACCCTAAGCTTTGCCTAAAGAAGCATACAAGTATATGTCTCTATACTTAATAGTATAGGTTTGCTACAAAGAATTTTAATACTACATTATTTGATCTAAACATTGAATAACTAATCATCTTTAAAGGCTGATAAATCAAAATGTGGCTGTTGTGGTCGAGCAGGCGCAGCACTATAAACTCGTGGTTCATTGGCCAAATTAAGATTATCAACCCTATTACTTATGTGAACAATGGGAAATTTATTCTGTACAGGTATTTCAAATGATTGGATATTAAGATATTTAGTTCTTTCTTTTTCTAAGTAGTCCACTTTTTCTTTTAATGTCACATTGTCATCCTTTAATGCCTCAACTTGCATCATGAGTTGTTCGACAAGTGAATTTAGATTTTGTCCTAGCATTTGTAATTCTTCAATTGTAGATCCTGAAGCAGACTCTGCAGATTTAGAGTCACTTTCAGTTTTGTTTATTACTTGAGCTGTAATTTTCTTATCCACAAGAGTATTTAGTAAAGTATTACTTTTATCAATGTTTTTGTATATAGCTATTTGTGTTTTACAGTTTTCTTGTCCTTCATTATCTGTATGATGATCTTTACTTACTCTTCTAAGATTATCCATGGCTCCTTTTACTCTTTCATATTGTTCCTTTTTACTCTTGATGAGGTCTTTCTGTTTGAGGTGATAGCTATGTTGTAATGTAATAGATTCAAGGGCAACCGATGAAGTAGTGCATTTCATGGCATCTACCAATAATTCTGCAGCATTGTGGTGACATTGTACAGCTTCGTCAAAACGCTTGTAACGTAAATGAGCTTCGGCGCGCCTATATTGTTGATGAGCCTTAAAATATTACAGAAAATTATTAGAATATTTAAGTAAAAATTATTAATATTTTGGCTGAAAATAGATTGGCATTTTGAAAATAGATTGGATTACTACATACCAAATTTAATGGGTGCGATTCCATATTGATTCTATCTAACAAATTTTATATTTGTTGCAAACAAATTTTTACATGTAAAAAGTTTTATATCGTACTTCGTAGGTAGGTACGTATTTATTATTTTCACAAAACGACAGTCATGAAAAATACAAACAAAAACAACCACAGCTTTTTTTTTTTAAATTTATTTTAACATAGCACTGGATACAAGTCCATCGGCCAACAACCACGAGTCCAGCTGATTATTTTTTTCTACGATGTGGAAGGCAAAGATCGTTCGACCATGCTACCTTTGAGTCCAAATGATTTTTTTTTTAATTTACTAAAGGTTCACAGCCCCAACCAAATTACAAAAACATATTTCCTTATATACACAAAAACAAACTAAAATACACATCATAAATTAAATACAAAAATCAAAAATTGTTTCAAAATTAAATAACATTTATGTTAAAAATAAAAAGAAAATTATGTATACCTAAGAAGTTATATAATCATTGTTGTTAACAAAATAGCAATACAAAAGTACTGAATCGAAGAAATAGAGAGTAAAAAAAACATATTAATGTATGTTTCTCTGGTCTCTCTCAATGTATCTCGGTCAGAAAAAAAATGGAAAATACTATATTTTATACAGTAATACCCACGGTATAGAAAAACAATACCAATCTATATTCAAATTAACACAAAAAAGCTAATTATACTCGTATAGACTTTATTTACAGTTTACCAAATGTATTATTTACAAAATTATAAATTAGATTATAAAACATTGGCAAAAATCGAAAATTTGGGACGAACCAAAAAAAAGGATTATATCGCAGTATTTACAGTCACAATATTTACAAACGCTTTTCTCGTTTAAATTTAACCTATTTAGATGCATTAGAAATCGACAATGTCCAATTCGGAGTCTACATATTGTGGTAATACAGTCTCTGCCTACATAATATTTTGGAAGTTGAAACCAAACTTTAGTATTAGGGATAGGTTGAATTTCTTCTACCCATTTACCTTATATTTCTCGAGAATATTACACATCTATTGTCCATCTTTTTAGCAATTACTTTTAATAAAAAGCTCTAAATCTGAAAATGGTACTGGGTCGTTACAAATATTATTATGATTTAATGACTTAGCTAAATTCGTTTCCATGAATACCAGCATGACCAGCGGGGTGAGAAGGAACTTCAATTCAATTTCTTATTTCTTATTTATATGGCCTCTCGCTTTTTGCGAATTTTGCCAGTGTCTAGTCGTGAAAAAGGCACTTAAGGAGGAGAAAAATAATTATAGAGACTTTAACTTATTAGTCTTTAAGTTTAGAATAACATTGTTAATCAAATAGGGGAGAATAAAATGCAAAGATATTACTCAAGGTACGGTTTAGGAGGGGGAATGCAGTATTTAAAATTAGTTAAGACATCACAAGGGCCAAAAGTTAGGAGACACAGGACAGCACACTATCTGAAAAAGAAACATTCAGCAGATTAGTATATAAAGGATTTAAAACACAAATTTATACCCAGTTATATAGAATTATAAATACATGATACAATAATATAAATATACAAAATAAATACATATAAGTACACTCAGAGATACCAACCAAACCTTTTTAGGAACCAATGATGCTGTTATACTTCTCTTTTTCATAAGAAATAGTAGGGTAAACATTAGAATAATTTTAATGATTGTATGGTTGGCATCTCTGAATGCTACAGGGGGCCCTAAAATATCTTAATATACAAAACTGTACATATTAGTTACAGTTTTAATTTGAATTTTTCAATATATTTTGCTAAAACACAGAGTCTGTAAGAAGAGGGGAGGGAGGGGTCTTTATTGGGTTTCAAGATAGGTATTAAAATTTGCTTTTTCCAGGGTTCCGGAGGGATACCATTAACAAATGTTTTATTTATGATTTGTAAAAGGATATTTTGGAAGCATACACTAGATTTACAGATAAATGAATACGGGATACCATCAAAGCCCGGAGAGGAATCTTTAAGCTTGCTCAAGACAAAATCAAACTCCCTTCTGTTAAAGGGTTCATTCATGGGATCAAGGAAGTTAAGGGAGACAGGTAGAGGGGGAAAATTATCAAGTAGGGGATTCAGGGGAAGGGCCAGGGATTCTGAAAAACTCTGCAACCATCCTGAGGAGTCATTGGAAGAGGAAGTATTGTCAGAGGACATGGCTCCACGGAATTTTTTGATATTTTTCCAAACAAGAGATGAAGGGAAGCGAGGAGAAAGATTCTCACAAAATTTGAACCACCCAGATTTTTTCTTACTAGTTAGCAGTTTTCTTGTTTGAGCTGCTATCTATACTAATATTATAAAGCTGAAGAGTTTGTTTGTTTGTTTGTTTGTTTGTTTGTTTGTTTGAACGCGCTAATCTCCGAAACTACTGGTTCGAATTGAATAATTCTTTTTGTGTTGGATAGTCCAGTTATCTAGGAAGGCTATAGGCTATAACATCACGCTACGACCAATAGGAGCAAAGATATAGTGGTAAATGTGTAAAAAACGGGAGAAATTATTTCATCTTTGAAGCCTTCCGTTGCGTGCGCCGTGAAAACGGTTCAAGATACACAAAAAATATGTATTAAAGAATAATCTAAATATATATAACTCAAAGGTGACTGACTGACATAGTGATCTATCAACGCACAGCCCAAACCACTAGACGGATCGGGCTGAAATTAAGCATGCAGGTAGATGTTATGACGTAGGCATCCGCGGATAAAATAGGGGATGAAAGTATATATGATAAAAAAATAACTATTCCACGCGGACGAAGTCGCGAGCACAGCTAGTTTTCTTATAATTAATAAAATTACTTAAAGACATCGATGCATTATACAGCCTTTCTGCCTCTCTTCGAGCTTTGACCATTTTTGTACACTCGGAGTCCCACCAAGGAGGGGACATCATTCTCATAGTTCTGATAGGCTTTCTAGGAATACATGCATCGGCTGAAGAAATCATAGATTCCACCAATTGGTCATAAATAGAAATATAGTTATTGTCATTTACAACATCTAGAAAATTAGCTTTCTGTCCTGTGAGATCGGAAAATTTTAACCAATCTGCATTATGCAACTTATATTTACAAAGGGGTTCAAAATTCAAGGTTAAGGGGGAAGGAATAAGATATGATATTAAAATTGGGTAATGGTCACTCCCAAATGACTCTGATAAAATGGACCAGGACAAGATTGGAGACAAGGAAGGAGAGCATAAGGAGAGATCCACTGCACTTGGGAGTTGAGTGGGATTGGGACGTCTGGTTGCTGCACCATCATTTAAAATACAGAAATTCAGATTGTCAATGAGATCCAAAAAGTCCGATCCAACGGCATCTGCTGAACGGGGCCCCCACATGGGGTGATGACAATTGAAGTCTCCACAGATAACGACTGGCTGGGGAAGGGAAGAGAAGAGAGAATCTAGAATAGGAATATGGGAGCGATTGGGGTGAGGAACATAAACTGATACCCAGGTTATATCACCTGATCTGATAGCAACCATATTAATATCTGGTGGGTGAGCAGTGATACGAATCTGATGAAAAGGGATGTGTCTACTAATAAAACTTGCACTACCACCATATCCATCGACTCTGTCTTCCCTCACACTAAGGAAGCCTGGGAGTACAAATCTTGACCCTGGCTTAAGCCAGGGTTCAGTAATGGCCAGTATATTAATATTAAATTTTCTAATTAAATATATTATATCAGTCTTTTTATTTTTAATGCTATTCACATTCCACTGTATTATGTGTTGTGTCTGGGGCGTTTTGTTGGATGATGTGAAGAAGTTCATTTAGTTTTTGAGAAACATTGTTCGGTATATTATTGTTGTAATTACTACTTATATTTATTAAAAGAGTTAAGATTAGTTCAATCAGGTTCTCCTTTGGAGAATCCTGATTGACTTTCCCTAAGGCACATCCATTGGCCGGCGGGGGGGGATTGAAAGCTCCAATTATGGAATTATGGGCCTCTTTGTCATAGCCTTTATAGACTTGTTTTTGCGGTTTCTGAAGTAATACTGTTTTTTTATATGATTTTCTGGGCGTTAATTTGGAAGATACATTTTTAGAATTATATTGAAGGGGGGTTAATGGAGTTAGGGGAGTTTTGGAGACCTCTGCAAAGCTGCGGGTAGGAAACCTGGAAGAGGCTTCCAAGAAGGATATATTATCCTGCGACATTAAAGTTTTAATAGATTTTTGACGGGAATGTTCTGGACAATTCCTATCAGTAGCCATATGCTACTGGCACAGGAGGCAAATATGGTCTGTAGAAGGAGTATCACATTCATGACCAGAGTGGGATTGAGCACATTTAAAACACCTGGGTTTGGATCTACATTGAGATTTTATATGACCAAACCTACAGCACTGTAAGCATTGGATTGTGGGAAGGACGTAAGGGTCAACAGGGACTGAGGTATAGCAAAAATAAACCTTCTCAGGCAAAATTTGACCTTTAAAGGTTAATACTACTGTTTGGGTAGGGATCCAAGTAGGTACATTGTTTTCATAATTTTTTCTATTTAGCCTTCTGGCTTTGAGAACAATGCCACAGTTAGAGGGAAGAACCAAGTTTTCTGAAAGTTCAGTCATTGAAACCTCTAATGGGATTTCACGAATGATACCCATACGCGATATTTGGAATGATGGGATAGAAGCAGAGTAATTGGAGGACTGAAGACATGGATTAACAAGGAAATTATTTGCCTCCTTTGCAGAAGTGAATTCGACGGAAACTCTGTTTCGGCCGACCATCTTTACCCCACCCATTTTGATGTTCGGAATATTATTTTGTACTAAAAATTGACCAAATCTAATCCTATTTATGGAAATACCAGAGTCTGGGGAGGTTTCTTTACGCACTACATGTACAAAGAACGATCCTTTATCAATTTCCGAGTATTTAGGTTGTCCGATTTCCAGACTAGGATGAGAGTAAGTCATTTGTATAGAAGGGCGAGACTCTTGTGAATCTATAACAAGTTTTTTAGGTTCGTTAGTGTTTGACTCGATTACTGCTGAGTCCAGATGCCGTTTGCGATTATTTAAGAGTATCGGTTCCAGCGAAAACATAGTTGGTGACTCCGCGGGTGAATGGAAGTCCATATTAGTAGGTGACAAAAGAGGATCGGGAGGTTTCGGAGGAATCTCCATATTTAATATTTAGGGAAAATATAAATTACAAACCCTCACCAAACACACAATCACATTAGTTGTTAATCTTAAAATTAAAGACTTTTTGATGAACAAAAGCAATAAAATTAAGTGAAAAACTCCGAAGCACGTGCGTTAATCACAAAACGTCAACACCGACCAACTTCATTTAACACTTTCGCTTACGTCAGTGGAATCGTTTTCGTCTTGTCTATGGTTAGAACTTGTATGAATAATATACGGAAGAGCTGTAACAGATCATGTAAATTATTAAAATTGTACCATAATTCTTTCGATTCAACTTTAGAAAAGAGATATATATATAAATTATTCGTTTCTTTGAAGAATTCGATTGAAAAATTATCAACCTAATAATTTTGAAGATGCATTACAGCACTTCCGTATATTATTCATGTTCTGACCATAGACAAGACGAAAACGATTCCATTGACGAAAGCGAAAGTGTTAAATAAAGTTCCTTCTCACCCCGCAGGAGTGTTGGAACACCAATTATTTCTGCGTTAACTTTGTTAGTAGATCCTCATCTGAGATTTTGGTTGATACTCGAATAATACCTTGCGACTCAATCTGGTCAAATGGAATCTTGGCACTCCAGTTGTTTTGGTTCAATAAAGATGAATTTAAAATAAAAGATTTAGCAGATGTTTTACTATTATAGAAAACCTTAAGATAGTAGTTTTCTGTTGGCTTGACATATAATATATCATTGAAATTCTTAATAATATTATTGACTTGAAATATGTCGAGCTTCTCGTTTTGTATGGATCATATAAGTACTGGATAATTTGAATTGTTATCTGTTTCGTAAATAGTGTGCAAATCTTTGAAAAGTCGCTTTGTGTTTAAAAACTTAACAGCCATTTTATTTCATTTGGCTGCCGGCTCATTTGTACTTTTGTTGGTTCTACATATTTGATATTGCGTTTTAATTTTGAGCCACTACTAAATTCACTCATTTTATCAGAGAGCAGATATAATAATTCAACTATATATAATAAAACTCAAGAACTTTACTCAGTTTAACTAATTAAATTGAAAATATTTAAATCCCGCGTAAAAAAACAGAATATGGCCGCTGCGGCCATATTCTGTTTCTTATAACGTGATCGTTAGATTTGCAAAATAACGATTTCCGCTATCAGCGCGCTCTCCTTCAATCAGAATAGTTTTTTATTGGAGGAGAAAGCGCTAATAACGGAATTCGTTATTTTGACAATCTAACGCTCACGTTATAAGAAACAGAATTTGGCCGCAGCGACCTTATTCTGTTTTTTATAACGTAAGCGTTAGATTTTCAAAATAACTAATTCCGTTATAAGCCCTCTCTTCTCCAATCAGCGAAGGTTAAAATACTACTTTGATTGAAGTAGAATGCGCTATTAGCGGAAACCGTTATTTTGACAATCTAACGATCACGTTATAAGAAACAGGGGCCCTACCGGGAAGCCACATAAAATACCGATCGACACGACGATCGATCGAAAGTGAAAATAAAATATATGTGATTTGACGTTTCTCGGCGATCAATTTCTACCCATAGACAATATTTCCTATACATTTTTATCCATCGACGCGTCGATCGGTTTGTCGATGTGGCTTCCCGGTAAGGCCCCTGAATATGGCCGCAGGGGCCTTAGAGAAAAATCAGGCGAGGCGAGGTGTCGTGTCGCCTTCAATCAAAACTGTATAGACTTTGGCAGGTGACAGCGTACCTCACGCCTACTGTCACTGTCAAAATACATATGTTTTTGACTGAGGCGACGCGAGATGTCGCATCGCCTGATTTTTCTCTAGAGCCCTTGCCCTTGAGCCCACAGCCAACATTTTTTTTCTTCGGTTTTTCCACAATTAGAATGCAAATATTTTTCAACCATACAGCCTAGTCTATTTTCATTTCCGGTAATTATAACTAGTAAGGCCGTAGCCAAGTCTTATATATAAATATTGCAATTACAATACAAACTACAATTTACTACAATTAAATTAAAACTATAATGAAAATTATGTAAAAGTACAAACAAGAATCTTGAATAGATTTCTTTACATTTTCGAGTTCTTTGGAAGTGTGAAAAACAGTTCTTTATTATTATTTAAGCAGCCGAATGCGATGCAATAAGATTTTGTATTCATTTTAGTTAATATTAATATCTAGTAGTATCTAGAGAGTGTGTATCAAACAAATATGCGAATCGGCGCGCGGCAGCCATCTAAAATAAATCCGTCCAGACGGCCCGCCGAGTACTTGTCGCTTCATGCATAAAGTGCGGAGTGCGATTCTTATAACGGAAACATTAGGATATCAAAATAACTAATTCCTATAAAAATTACACAACATCGAACACTAAAAAGTCATGCATTTACCTATGTATTCCCATGTATAATAGGTACATTTGTCTGAAAGTTGTAGGCATTCCGAGTAGTGACCATTGTACATAAAGGATTTTGTTATTTTGACAATCTAACCTTTAAAAGAAACAGAATACTTGGCCTGCTTTGGGGACAAGACGTTAAGTAAAAATTAAATAGGAATGAAAGTATTGGGTACGCTCTGCAGGGGATTTAACATTTTGTAATAAGCAATAACTAGTAGGTATAGCTAATTAATTTTCAGAGCGGCTCGTCTCATCTAAGGGTTTTTGTAATCAGTTAAGTGGGGACCTCACAACTTTTGTACCATTCAATGGGTTTATAACAGCCTCCGTAGACTAGTGGTTGCGCCTTTGGCGTTGTATCCGGAGGTCGTGGGTTCGATTCCCACCCATAGCAAAAAATATTAGTACATTTTTTCTGTACAGTTTGTCATGGTCTGGGTGTTTATAAAATATAATATATAAATTATATATTTTCATTTGCAGTAGCTGCTTAATTATTTTTCATAGGTCGTTCAATAAGATACATAAATAAAACACAATATAATAATAATACTTTTGCTATATTTCGCCTTATTAGGGCGTCTTCAGGCAATATTTACAAAATAATCATGGTACATGATGACATATATACAAAAAAAAAATTTTTTTTTTTTTTTTTTTTGTGTAGGTAAGTAAGTAAGTAGGTGTGTGAGTGAGTGAAAAAGTCTATAGGTGATTGAATATATAGGTGTGTTTAAGTGAATGATAGAATATGGAGCGTGTTTAAGTGAATGATAAACGAACAATGTTGAATGTTTAGAGCTGGTTTATAGTGTGCACCAAACGTCCAGATGAAAGATGATTCCCAAGTTTTCAGCTGTATTTCATTTAATGATGATGGGAACGATTTAATGACACGGACGGTGTAACAGTCATTAAATTTTTGAGAATGAGTTTTAGCGTGAGTGGGTATGGGTAAAACACTATTAATTATTGAGTCAGTTGTATGCCGATGGTGGTTTATACGAATATGAAGGGGGTTATTTGTTTCTCCTATATATAATGATGAGCAAAAACGACATTCTAAAATATATATAAGATTTTTTGTTTTGCAGTTTGAGTTGGGCTGTGCATTATAACTTTGTTTGGAATTTTGAGTGCATATAGAAGTAAGTGTGTTTATGATAGAACATGTTTTACAGCGTGGATGTTGACATGGTACTGTACCTGGTGAATTATTTTGGTTGGTAGAACTGAAAGTGGGTTTGGTTTTGGAGAAAATTGTTTTTAAATTAAAATTTTGTCTAAAGCATAACATAGGAATACAATTAAGTTTTTTTGTTTCATCATGTTGTTCTAAAATGTGTATATTATCTTTAATTATTTTCTTTAATTTTTACAAAAAGACTAAGTGTTAAGTATGCAGGAAGAGTATAGGGAATTATTTAATATAAAATAGTCTCCAGATAAATATTTCGTATTTGACCATGAAATTGACACTGACACTTTACTTCTAATAAAAACTTATTAAAAAAATATTAAAAGGCCTAAGATGTCCGTTACATACCCCCCAGGGTGATCTATATCACTATCAATATGTGGAAGGATCAGCTTAATTGCAAGTCTTCTCTAATAATAATAATATGTAGGACAATTTACACAAATTGCTCTGGTCACAAACTAAGCTCTAGGCTTGTACTATGTGTACCAGAAACAATGATATAATACATATTATATTTTTATAAACACCCAGACCATGACAAACTGTACAGAAAAGCGTACTAATATTTATTTGCCATGGGTGGGAATCGAACCCACGACCTCCGGATTTAACGCCAAAGGCGCAACCACTAGCCTACGGAGGCTAATAAAAAGTTTTCATTTTAATGCGTTAATCATAATAATATGTATCCAAAACTATGATAACCTGCTAATTATCTGAAACAAATAAAGTGTGTTAGATGTGTTTCTTACTTGGTAAAATATATAAATTGAAGCTATAAAATTTTATTGCCAAATATTTCGCCTCTCTATGGAGCGGCGTCATCAGTGACAGTGACTGAAGGTCTTTGTCATAAATTTTGAAGAAGTAATTTTATGTCTATTAGCAATGGTAAAGGCAATGCACTATACAGTTTTGTATTTATTTTTTAGAAAAATATCATCACCACCTAGCCCATCATGGAAAACATCATCAGCACGTTATGTCCATTGTTGGTTCGATATTAATAAATTTACAAAACAAGTTAGACAAAACCTAATGCATTACATTCAGACCAGGGCTATAGTATGCACCAAGCTGCCATATAAAAGAGCTTTCCCATGTTTTTAAATCAATAGACCGAATAGTTTTAGGAAAACTCTTTAATACTCTTACTGTGAAACAATTGTTAAAGGTAGTGTTATGTATACGCGCATGGGTGGGCACAGGTAAAATATTATTAATTTGAGAATCTACTGAATGTCTGTGTCCATTCATGCGAGTACGAAGGGGTGTCGTAGTTTCTCCCACATAAAAACTGTTACAAAATCTGCACTCCAGCATATATACGCAATGAGAAGTAGTACATTGTGCGAAATTTTGAATTTTGATGACAACAGGGTTATGATGAGTTTGTATATTGATATCGGAATTTATTATGGGGCATGTTTTGCAACGAGATTGGTTGCACTTGTGTGTACCTAACAATGTGTTATTGCTCCGTGTATTTTTATTTTTTGCCAAAATAGCTTTTAAATTTTGATTTTGTTTATACGTTACACTAGGGCACGTTTCCAAAAGATTTCGTGTAATATTAATATTTTTAAGGATAGAGAAGCTATCCTTTAATAAATTTTGAATTTTGTGTGCCCCGTGGAAGTATGGTATTATAAGCCGAAGGGAATTTTGTTGTTGTGTGTGTATAGCGTTTGGAGTGTTAGAAGGCCTGTTCATGTGTTTGTGTAAAAAGTTTGGGGGATAATCGCGCCTACATAACCCATTGAAGATTTTGCCTTGATATTTAGCCAAAGATGTTGAATTATTACAAATTCTTTTACCGCGGATAGAAAGTGAATGTGGTATAGACCGTTTTGTGTGCGACGGGTGGCAACTACTGTAATGCAGATACTGTAACTTGTTGGTTTCTTTAAAATGAACAGAAGTTGAAATATTATGATTATTATAAGTAATATCTACATCTAAAAATGTTATGTTAGTTTTAGAAATTTCATGAGTGAATCTTAGACTGCTAAATGAATTTAGTTGACTAAGGAATGTATTAAGAGTTTGTAAACTATGAGGCCAAATCATGAAAATATCATCTATGAATCTTAACCATGTTAAAGGTTTGAGAATTTGACTATTTAAAAATTTTGTTTCGAGAGAACCCATATATAAATTTGCATAAGAAGGTGCCATGCGCGTACCCATGGCAGTGCCTTTCTCTTGGTGATAGAATTTATTATCAAAAGTAAAATAGTTATTGGTTAAAACCATTTCTGCTAAATCTAGTAAAAATTTTGAAGAAGGCAGACGCGGGTTTGGGCGGCTATTGAAATACTCTTTTAGGGCATACAATCCTTCGTCATGTGGTATATTAGTATATAAGGACACAACATCTATAGTTACTAAGAAAATATCATTACAATTTGGAATATGAATATTTTTTATAATATTTAAAAAGTGGTAAGTATCTTTAATATGCGAATCTAAATTTTTTACTAAAGTTTGCGCATAAAAGTCTACAAATGATGATATTCTTTCGGTAGGACAATCATAAGAAGCTACAATTGGTCTACCTGGATTACCAGATTTGTGTACTTTCGGCAACATGTAAAAATGTGGTGTCCTCGGATTAGAAGGAATTAAGGCCAAAATATCATTGTCAGAAAGTCCTTCATCGGACGCATTTATGTAAATATAATTTTGAATTTCAATAACTAACTGTTCACAGGGGTCAGCTGTAACAGTTGTATAAAATGACGCGTCATTTAGTTGTCTTAGACCCTCATTAATGTAGTCAGTTTTGTTAAGTATTACTGTAGTAGATCCCTTATCTGCTGGTAAAACCATTATTGATTCATCATTTTTTAATTTTGATAAAGCTATTTTTTCGCTAATGGATAAATTTTGATTACTACTTTGAAGGGAATTTATAAAGTTAGGATCCGAAATTTTATGTAAAATATGATTAATAAATGGCAGCTTGGTGCATACTATAGCCCTGGTCTGAATGTAATGCATTAGCTTCAATTTATAACCTGCTAATTGTATTTTTCATCTTGTGCTGCTGTGCATTAATTATTGTTTAATTAAATAATTGTAATCTGCTACTACTTGTAGATACATGTGCAATTAGCGGCTTTATTGTATCTATTTGTTATATTATATTTAAAAAATTGTCAAAGAGCGTAACACCGAAGTGTGGCAAGTACTATTTCTTTAAGGTGTTTGACTTATGGTTCTTGATGTATCCAAAGAGCGTAACACCGAAGTGTGGCAAGAACCATTTCTTTAAAGTGTTTGACTTATGGTTCTTGATGTATCCAAAGAGCGTAACACCAAAGTGTGGTAAGAACCATTTCTTTAAGGTGTTTGACTTATGGTTTTTGACGTATCCAATAGTTCTTACAATAGTAACATATTGTGTTCAATTCTTTATGATATTTTGATCATTGAATTCATTTAGTTTATTATAACATTCGTTTGTTCTAATTAATTGAATATTATTATTTAGTTCTTTAACATCTTTCATTATTCTTTGTTTACCCATTCTTACACTTGGTACTATTCTTTTAATTATGATAGCTGTACATTCTGCCTGTATCCTTACACATTCATGCTTTCAGTTATTTTCAAAATTAAAGTAGATTTTCTCTTTGCGATTAATATAATTCTCAATATTTTTACCAGATAAATCTACTTTTAATTTAGAATGTTCATTTTCTTTGGCTTCATTTTCTTGCTTTAATTTCTTAGGTTCTGGTATTACTGTTACCGTTTTAGTATTATCGATTTTTACATCTTTATTAAGCAGATCTTTAAATACCAATTCATGTGTATCTATGAAGCAGTTAGGTTCAGTTGGGATTTTATTCATATTCATTATGTTAATCTTCATTTCGGTTGCAATATATATTTCATCTTTCGGAACATTATCGTCGTGCTTTTTAAGTTTTGGTTTGTTTAACTTCTTTTTATCTAACTCCATTTCTTTAAGCATTATTTCTTTTTCTAGTTTCAATATCTTATTTTCTATAACCTTTTTATTTACCTCGTATTTATGTTCAATTTCCATTACCTTAATTTTGTATTTTAATTCTATTTTCTCTTTTAATTTCCGTTTCTCTAGCTCCTTAATTGTTTCCTTTGTAATATCTGCATTTTCACTCGATTCTGTTCGTGAGGTCAATTTCAATCTGGTAGCACTGTTGCTAAATCTGGCTTCACTATCTATCTTTTCTACATTTCTATCTTTTCTACTCTGCCGCACATCCTTATTCATAAATTCTACAATTTCTCCAAATTCTGTATACAATCTTATAGATGGCCGTTTCTCGAGTTCATTATTCTTTTTAATACTTTTCTCAATACGTTGTGACATTGTACTATGCGGTTCAGATCAATGCAATGTACGGATCAGACTACAACGACTTTTACCTAATAAAGAATTTTACTATTCATATTATTAGAAACTTGCCTCTCACATATGACTGATGATCGCATTTCACAATTCCACGGAATTTATTAAAAATATTTGTAGAAATATCTCCTGTATTTTTACTGTTCTTTATTCGGCTGAAGGACCATGTTAAGTATGCAGGAAGAGTATAGGGAATTATTTAATATACTAACTTTCTTAATAACTTATTTAATAACTACTAAATTCACTCATTTTATCAGAGAGCAGATATAATAATTCAACTATATATAATAAAACTCAAGAACTTTACTCAGTTTAACTAATTAAATTGAAAATATTTAAATCCCGCGTGAAAAAACAGAATATGGCCGCTGCGGCCATATTCTGTTTCTTATAACGTGATCGTTAGATTTGCAAAATAACGATTTCCGCTATCAGCGCGCTCTCCTCCAATCAGAATAGTTTTTTATTGGAGGAGAGAGCGCTAATAACGGAATTCGTTATTTTGACAATCTAACGCTCACGTTATAAGAAACAGAATTTGGCCGCAGCGACCTTATTCTGTTTTTTATAACGTAAGCGTTAGATTTTCAAAATAACTAATTCCGTTATAAGCCCTCTCTTATCCAATCAGCGAAGGTTAAAATACTACTTTGATTGAAGTAGAATGCGCTATTAGCGGAAACCGTTATTTTGACAATCTAACGATCACGTTATAAGAAACAGAATATGGCCGCAGGGGCCTTAGAGAAAAATCAGGCGAGGCGACGTGTCGTGTCGCCTTCAATCAAAACTGTATAGACTTTGGCAGGTGACAGCGTACCTCACGCCTACTGTCACTGTCAAAATACATATGTTTTTGACTGAGGCGACGCGAGATGTCGCATCGCCTGATTTTTCTCTAGAGCCCTTGCCCTTGAGCCCACAGCCAACATTTTTTTTCTTCGGTTTTTCCACAATTGGAATGCAAATATTTTTCAACCATACAGCCTAGTCTATTTTCATTTCCGGTAATTATAACTAGTAAGGCCGTAGCCAAGTCTTATATATAAATATTGCAATTACAATACAAACTACAATTTACTACAATTAAATTAAAACTACAATGAAAATTATGTAAAAGTACAAACAAGAATCTTGAATAGATTTCTTTACATTTTCGAGTTCTTTGGAAGTGTGAAAAACAGTTCTTTATTATTATTTAAGCATCCGAATGCGATGCAATAAGATTTTGTATTCATTTTAGCTAATACTAGCGGCCCGTCCCGGCTTCGCACAGGTTTGTATAACTTTAACTATATGCTCAGCGCACGCCACGGAAGGCCAAAGGAAACGATACTTTTCCCCCGTTTTTAAAACATTTTTGGTTACTGCTCCACACCTATAGGACCTAGCGTGATATTATATAGCCTATGTTACTTCTGAATAATGCAGCTTTCTAATGGTGAAAAAATTATTGCAATCGGTCCAGTAGTTTTTGAGTTTATTCATTACAAACATACAAAAACACAAAAACACAAAAATACAAATCTTTCCTCTTTATTATATTAGTATAGAAGTATAGATAGTATAGATTAGTATAGATTAATATCTAGTCGCGGCGCGAGAGTGTGTATCAAACAAATATGCGAATCGGCGCGCGGCAGCCATCTAAAATAAATCCGTCCAGACGGCCCGCCGAGTACTTGTCGCTTCATGCATAAAGTGCGGAGTGCGATTCTTATAACGGAAACATTAGGATATCAAAATAACTAATTCCTATAAAAATTACACAACATCGAACACTAAAAAGTCATGCATTTACCTATGTATTCCCATGTATAATAGGTACATTTGTCTGAAAGTTGTAGGCATTCCGAGTAGTGACCATTGTACATAAAGGATTTTGTTATTTTGACAATCTAACCTTTAAAAGAAACAGAATACTTGGCCTGCTTTGGGGACAAGACGTTAAGTAAAAATTAAATAGGAATGAAAGTATTGAGTACGCTCTGCAGGGGATTTAACATTTTGTAATAAGCAATAACTAGTAGGTATAGCTAATTAATTTTCAGAGCGGCTCGTCTCATCTAAGGGTTTTTGTAATCAGTTAAGTGGGGACCTCACAACTTTTGTACCATTCAATGGGTTTATAACAGCCTCCGTAGACTAGTGGTTGCGCCTTTGGCGTTGTATCCGGAGGTCGTGGGTTCGATTCCCACCCATAGCAAAAAATATTAGTACATTTTTTCTGTACAGTTTTTCATGGTCTGGGTGTTTATAAAATATAATATATAAATTATATATTTTCATTTGCAGTAGCTGCTTAATTATTTTTCATAGGTCGTTCAATAAGATACATAAATAAAACACAATATAATAATAATACTTTTGCTATATTTCGCCTTATTAGGGCGTCTTCAGGCAATATTTATAAAATAATCATGGTACATGATGACATATATACAAAAAAAAAAAATTTTTTTTTTTTTTTTTTTGTGTAGGTAAGTAAGTAAGTAGGTGTGTGAGTGAGTGAAAAAGTCTATAGGTGATTGAATATATAGGTGTGTTTAAGTGAATGATAGAATATGGAGCGTGTTTAAGTGAATGATAAACGAACAATGTTGAATGTTTAGACCTGGTTTATAGTGTGCACCAAACGTCCAGATGAAAGATGATTCCCAAGTTTTCAGCTGTATTTCGTTTAATGATGATGGGAACGATTTAATGACACGGACGGTGTAACAGTCATTAAATTTTTGAGAATGAGTTTTAGCGTGAGTGGGTATGGGTAAAACACTATTAATTATTGAGTCAGTTGTATGCCGATGGTGGTTTATACGAATATGAAGGGGGTTTTTGTTTCTCCTATATAAAATGATGAGCAAAAACGACATTCTAAAATATAGGTATATAAGATTTTTTGTTTTGCAGTTTGAGTTGGGCTGTGCATTATAACTTTGTTTGGAATTTTGAGTGCATATAGAAGTAAGTGTGTTTATGATGGAATATGTTTTACAGCGTGGATGTTGACATGGTACTGTACCTGGTGAATTATTTTGGTTGGTAGAACTGAAAGTGGGTTTGGTTTTGGAGAAAATTGTTTTTAAATTAAAATTTTGTCTAAAGCATAACATAGGAATACAATTAAGTTTTTTTGTTTCATCATGTTGTTCTAAAATGTGTATATTATCTTTAATTATTTTCTTTAATTTTTACAAAAAGACTAAGTGTTAAGTATGGAGGAAGAGTATAGGGAATTATTTAATATAAAATAGTCTCCAGATAAATATTTCGTATTTGACCATGAAATTGACACTGACACTTTACTTCTAATAAAAACTTATTAAAAAAATATTAAAAGGCCTAAGATGTCCGTTACATACCCCCCAGGGTGATCTATATCACTATCAATATGTGGAAGGATCAGCTTAATTGCAAGTCTTCTCTAATAATAATAATATGTAGGACAATTTACACAAATTGCTCTGGTCAAAAACTAAGCTCTAGGCTTGTACTATGTGTACCAGAAACAATGATATAATACATATTATATTTTTATAAACACCCAGACCATGACAAACTGTACAGAAAAGCGTACTAATATTTATTTGCCATGGGTGGGAATCGAACCCACGACCTCCGGATTTAACGCCAAAGGCGCAACCACTAGCCTACGGAGGCTAATAAAAAGTTTTCATTCTAATGCGTTAATCATAATAATATGTATCCAAAACTATGATAACCTGCTAATTGTATTTTTCATCTTGTGCTGCTGTGCATTAATTATTGTTTAATTAAATAATTGTAATCTGCTACTACTTGTAGATACATGTGCAATTAGCGGCTTTATTGTATCTATTTGTTATATAATATTTAAAAAATTGTCAAAGAGCGTAACACCGAAGTGTGGCAAGTACTATTTCTTTAAGGTGTTTGACTTATGGTTCTTGATGTATCCAAAGAGCGTAACACCGAAGTGTGGCAAGAACCATTTCTTTAAAGTGTTTGACTTATGGTTCTTGATGTATCCAAAGAGCGTAACACCAAAGTGTGGTAAGAACCATTTCTTTAAGGTGTTTGACTTATGGTTTTTGACGTATCCAATAGTTCTTACAATAGTAACATATTGTGTTCAATTCTTTATGATATTTTGATCATTGAATTCATTTAGTTTATTATAACATTCGTTTGTTCTAATTAATTGAATATTATTATTTAGTTCTTTAACATCTTTCATTATTCTTTGTTTACCCATTCTTACACTTGGTACTATTCTTTTAATTATGATAGCTGTACATTCTGCCTGTATCCTTACACATTCATGCTTTCAGTTATTTTCAAAATTAAAGTAGATTTTCTCTTTGCGATTAATATAATTCTCAATATTTTTACCAGATAAATCTACTTTTAATTTAGAATGTTCATTTTCTTTGGCTTCATTTTCTTGCTTTAATTTCTTAGGTTCTGGTATTACTGTTACCGTTTTAGTATTATCGATTTTTACATCTTTATTAAGCAGATCTTTAAATACCAATTCATGTGTATCTATGAAGCAGTTAGGTTCAGTTGGGATTTTATTCATATTCATTATGTTAATCTTCATTTCGGTTGCAATATATATTTCATCTTTCGGAACATTATCGTCGTGCTTTTTAAGTTTTGGTTTGTTTAACTTCTTTTTATCTAACTCCATTTCTTTAAGCATTATTTCTTTTTCTAGTTTCAATATCTTATTTTCTATAACCTTTTTATTTACCTCGTATTTATGTTCAATTTCCATTACCTTAATTTTGTATTTTAATTCTATTTTCTCTTTTAATTTCCGTTTCTCTAGCTCCTTAATTGTTTCCTTTGTAATATCTGCATTTTCACTCGATTCTGTTCGTGAGGTCAATTTCAATCTGGTAGCACTGTTGCTAAATCTGGCTTCACTATCTATCTTTTCTACATTTCTATCTTTTCTACTCTGCCGCACATCCTTATTCATAAATTCTACAATTTCTCCAAATTCTGTATACAATCTTATAGATGGCCGTTTCTCGAGTTCATTATCCTTTTTAATACTTTTCTCAATACGTTGTGACATTGTACTATGCGGTTCAGATCAATGCAATGTACGGATCAGACTACAACGACTTTTACCTAATAAAGAATTTTACTATTCATATTATTAGAAACTTGCCTCTCACATATGACTGATGATCGCATTTCACAATTCCACGGAATTTATTAAAAATATTTGTAGAAATATCTCCTGTATTTTTACTGTTCTTTATTCGGCTGAAGGACCATGTTAAGTATGCAGGAAGAGTATAGGGAATTATTTAATATAAAATAGTCTCCAGATAAATATTTCGTATTTGACCATGAAATTGACACTGACACTTTACTTCTAATAAAAACTTATTAAAAACATATTAAAAGGCCTAAGCTGTCCGTTACACTAAGTTCAATTAAAAAGAAATGATATAGGTATTAAACTAGGAACCTAAAAAAAAAATCTGTTTAAATAACTGCGCTTAATCCTGCAATCTATTATGTATGTTTCACGCTTTCAGATCGTGTTTGTATCATATAGAGAAAATTTTGAAAGGTTATTAGTAGAGCTTATTATTAATACCTTATCTACTAATACTCGTAAAAGCGTCTTGGTTGTCGCCCGCGCGTCTTAGCAGTATTTGAGTATTTGTATCTGTGGTTTATATACTCTTTTTATCTAAGCTTTTTATATTACAAGTTCATTGGCATAATAGTGTGTCAAGAGAAATGAACCAGGAAAAAAATATAAATGACAGTTTGAATTCTTATAGGTTGCAAATTCATAATGGGTTTTGGGTTCAACTGTTATTTTCATGGCATATTCAACGAAATTGTGGAATCGAAGGGCCAAGTTACTATACCGTGTTCACTTATCAGTTCCATTTAAAGTTCTAATTTATAAAGTGTACTTCCTACCTATTCTTCTGCATACATGGTTCAACAATAAACACCAGCTAAAACTGCTAGAAGTTCATGCTTTAAGACAAATTCTCGGGAACTACAATGAACAACGTTTGTATGACCAGTATTCTGGTCTGACTATAGAGAAGCACGTGCAATTATTAAAAATACAATGGAAAAGAAGAACAAGGTTTAGTTCAAAAATTTTAATGAAACTTTTGAATTCACACGATCTCTTCAGTGCCTGTCAATATTTTGTTTCGCGAAAGCGTTTATTCAAAAATTATATAAAATAGGTACATAATTACTAATAAAAATAAAAGCCCAGAAACCATTATGCTATTCTTTATTAATTTTATCCCACCATTGGATCTGACTTTGTTTTGCTTCCATAAACATTTCTTCTCCTAAAAGCAATTCATCCCATTTCAATCTATCAAAACGTACATAATCTACGATATCGCTTGCACGAAATGCCTCAAATACAGAATTTATGTTAGCCTTTTTACGTTTGTAATGCCATTTGGGATATTTAGATTTGTAAATTTCAGACAGAATTTTATATTCAAATTGTAATAAGTTTTTTGAAGATTTATCATCAAGAGTCCAAAATTCACATCCATAGGTTAGAATTGGTCGCACGAAAAACTTATACATTTGAAATTTAACGATCCGTTTAAAACGAGGGTAGGTTAGTAATCTCCAGTTTTGATCGCACCATAGTTTAGCGCCACGTTTTCGCCTTTCGATCTCATTATGTAGCTTTTGCCCCCGTAATTGTGCAATGCCTAGTCTTCGCATTATTTTCATGTTTTTTAGCCTATTGTGTTTAACCATTTTCGAAAAACTTTTACTGCATTTTGTATTTGGTAGGTTATATGTCATTTTTTTTTTTAATATTAGCCGTGGTATTTTTTTTTAACTTAATTGGTACCACACAGACCTAGGATTTTGAGATATCCTACTGTATGTAATAAATAATACATGGTGACATTGACATATTTTATTTTGGGCTAATATGAGGCTGTACTGATTAAATCACAAAACTTTTTCCATGAAACCAAATGAAAATTATTATAATGCTCAAGTCCAGTGACAATAAAAAATGGTGGACACAGTCACATTTGAAATAGGTATTTGGGGTAACATAAGTACCTACTCCTAATTATTAAGATTCTGCACAGGAAGGAAATGCAATTAAACTCTCACATAAAGTATTGCAAATCATAATTATATTTACAAGATAATATTAAGCCTTTCAACCTACAAGCGGTCTTCTGTTATCTCTACCGTTGCTATGGCAACCACCCAACACGCATGCGTGAAGAACTCGAGCATGCGCGGCAACGCTATTATAAGGCGTCCCGTACACCAAATGTTAGAGTAGGTTGTTGTCCACTACAGGTATTGTTCGCTGTTCCTATTATTGTTATGTAGATTTAAAAGAACGAGTAAGACAGGACATTTTTGGTTTTTATTACCTATTATTTAACATAACAATTCTTATAATACCTACTTATACATATACCTATTTAGCAGAAATGGTTTTAACCAATAACTATTTTACTTTTGATAATAAATTCTATCACCAAGAGAAAGGCACTGCCATGGGTACGCGCATGGCACCTTCTTATGCAAATTTATATATGGGTTCTCTCGAAACAAAATTTTTAAATAGTCAAATTCTCAAACCTTTAACATGGTTAAGATTCATAGATGATATTTTCATGATTTGGCCTCATAGTTTACAAACTCTTAATACATTCCTTAGTCAACTAAATTCATTTAGCAGTCTAAGATTCACTCATGAAATTTCTAAAACTAACATAACATTTTTAGATGTAGATATTACTTATAATAATCATAATATTTCAACTTCTGTTCATTTTAAAGAAACCAACAAGTTACAGTATCTGCATTACAGTAGTTGCCACCCGTCGCACACAAAACGGTCTATACCACATTCACTTTCTATCCGCGGTAAAAGAATTTGTAATAATTCAACATCTTTGGCTAAATATCAAGGCAAAATCTTCAATGGGTTATGTAGGCGCGATTATCCCCCAAACTTTTTACACAAACACATGAACAGGCCTTCTAACACTCCAAACGCTATACACACACAACAACAAAATTCCCTTCGGCTTATAATACCATACTTCCACGGGGCACACAAAATTCAAAATTTATTAAAGGATAGCTTCTCTATCCTTAAAAATAATAATATTACACGAAATCTTTTGGAAACGTGCCCTAGTGTAACGTATAAACAAAATCAAAATTTAAAAGCTATTTTGGCAAAAAATAAAAATACACGGAGCAATAACACATTGTTAGGTACACACAAGTGCAACCAATCTCGTTGCAAAACATGTCCCATAATAAATTCCGATATCAATATACAAACTCATCATAACCCTGTTGTCATCAAAATTCAAAATTTCGCACAATGTACTACTTCTCATTGCGTATATATGCTGGAGTGCAGATTTTGTAACAGTTTTTATGTGGGAGAAACTACGACACCCCTTCGTACTCGCATGAATGGACACAGACATTCAGTAGATTCTCAAATTAATAATATTTTACCTGTGCCCACCCATGCGCGTATACATAACACCACCTTTAACAATTGTTTCACAGTAAGAGTATTAAAGAGTTTTCCTAAAACTATTCGGTCTATTGATTTAAAAACATGGGAAAGCTCTTTTATATGGCAGCTTGGTGCATACTATAGCCCTGGTCTGAATGTAATGCATTAGGTTTTGTCTAACTTGTTTTGTAAATTTATTATTATCGAACCAACAATGGACATAACATGCTGATGATGTTTTCCATGATGGGCTAGGTGGTGATGATATTTTTCTAAAAAATAAATACAAAACTGTATAGTGCATTGCCTTTACCATTGCTAAAAGACATAAAATTACTTCTTCAAAATTTATGACAAAGACCTTCAGTCACTGTCACTGATGACGCCGCTCCATAGAGAGGCGAAATATTTGGCAATAAAATTTTATAGCTTCAATTTATATATTTTACCAAGTAAGAAACACATCTAACACACTTTATTTGTTTCAGATAATTATACCTACGAGTATCTATTTATTATTAGTTAGAGAGCTGGCTATATAGACATATAGTGACTGGTAAAGGAACCGTCTGCTGGGCATGAAACATGATTATTATTGTTGCCCCAAGTAGCCTGGATATAGTTTTTGATTTTCCCCGGGGCAAGGCCCGGGGGGGGGGTATTTAAAAGTCAGTTGTAAGTGATCCGGAAACAGTCTGCTGGTTAAATCTCTCCTACAATCAGAGAAGGTTAAAAACTACTCTGTTTGGAGGATAGCACGCAAATAACGGAAATCGTTATTTTGACAATCTAACCTCCCCCCCCCCACACTCACGTTGTAAAAAATGTGGATGTGACCGCTAGGTTGTCTTGATTTTTGTTGTGATTATTGACCCATTTTCCAGTATTTAAAAACGGATTGGCCACATTCTGTTTCTTAAAACGTGAGCGTTAGATTGTCAAAATAACGAAATCCGTTATTAGCGCTCCCTCCTCCAATCAGCGAAGGATAAACAACTACTAAACTACTAAGAAACAGAATGTGGCCCTTTTTGATCGGTGTTTAGTATAGACTTACTGGAAGTATGAGAAAATACTTCCAGCAGACGCGCAGATAGTCAAAGTCTAGGTGTTTACCAGACTTCGAATTCGAAAACTCTATCCAGTTTACTTGGGCAATTCTAAAAATGATATTTCATGCTCGAATGAATCTCTAACTATATTGTACCCTCTAACTATATAGTACACTATTAAGAAAATAAAATGAAAATGCGTTTTATTTTCCTTTAAAAAAGTAACATTTGTAAGTAAATTGACAATTGTTGGATGTCTTTATACATTTTAAAGGATCTTTGGGTGAAGACCTCCTTCATTTTAGAACATTGTTCTCGGTTTAATGTAGGTAATTTGCATCCTTGTTTGACCCATTATTTGGTTAAAAATGGATGCCAGTACTTATCTCAAGTTTAGTATGGTTAGAAACATGACAATAATATAGGTAATAATAGTTCCAAGGCATTCAGTTAGGTACCCAAAAACTCAGAGTACAGATAGATATCTGAAACTTTTAAGATTGTAAATTTATTATAAATTACTTCACAAAGAATAAATTAAAATTGAGCCCGAAATTGAGTAGCAGCAACTGGGCCACACAACTTCTTTCCAACAAGCCACTTTTCCAGGTTGAAACGAGCTCTGGATCTAGGTAAGTGTGGGATGAACTGTGAGCTATCATTCTGTTCGTATAACAGCATCATGTAACGGTGAAGGCCATCACCTCTTGGCGGAGTTGGAGGTTTGTAGACTGAAATATATGATACATAGTTGGATGATATTGAACCACTCACGTTCTCAGTATAATTAAAATGCTACAGCGATGCAAGCTAACTGCCACTAAAACATTGGCGCTGGGAGGCGGAATAAATTAAGTAAAGATTATTATTTTATTTTGATTAATGGCTTCTATTTCTACGCATTGCGGGTAATTTTCCCAATTTTAAGTGGGTAGTTTAATAGTGAAAATATTATTCAGTAAAAGTGGGATACTAAGATGGATCATATGCAAACATACGGTATAGCTATAACTTCACTAGGCCAACCGACCGGTCTCAAACATGACTAGTTCAAGTGACCTAGTCATGTTTCGGTTTTAGTCTGTGGTTCACCGATTTTCAGGAGACTACTGCATCGATTTTTTGTCGAGCTGATAGTCTCCTTTCAGGGTGCGGTTACGAAATGGGTAGTTGAATTGACAATGAGGCAGCGAGTATATTAAAATATACTCGTAATGTAATTCGTCATTGTCACGCATTATTTAGCCGGCATAGTGGGAGCGATCAATATTGTTTAAGAACAATTATTGATTGATTCCATTCATGGACTTTGTAGGTCTGCTCACCACCAGGTAGATACAAAGAGCATGTCGTGCTCCAATAAATAAATAAAAAAGAAGTTATGCCAATGTCGAGCGAAAAGAAAATTGGGTACCAGCATTTTATCGTTGGTTAAGGTATTCATTGATATAACACAAAGACAAAATTGGTACATTTTTGCACAATAATATCATACAAAAATATATCACAAATACACATCTACAGTTTTTGGTCTAACCTCAAGGAATCTAATGTATAGGAATATGCAGGTGCATTTTCCGGCGCAGTTTGATTCTTTACCAGCCATAGAACTTTAAAGCGCTATAGCATAGAGTAGGTAAGGCTGAGATTAATAGTCGTTGCTTAAATTAGCATGCACTAAAGCAGTTGCAGTTGCTTAGGACTGTAACTGCATATAGAAAAACTAAATTTTGACAGTTGGAAGCAACGACTAGCGCTAAGCAACGACTGAGGGGTGTCTGATGCTCATGCTGATTCAACTGCAAAGTATTAAAGTATTAACTCTCCCCCGCATGACGGTAAGTCGGTTATGCTACCATATATTTATGTAAACCTCCCCCCGACCCTCAATAAGAGAAAGAGCACGTATGAGATTATACCTACAATTTAGGCAGCAAAATGACTTTCGGACCATAACAGTTTTCTATCCCATAACTTTAATGGATTTGAAAATAAATGGTCTCATTTTATTAAAGAGAAAATAAACGATGACTGTACGTTTTCCTTTTTTTAATTTTCTACCTTGATATTTTATAGGAATTATTTTAATGTATGTGATTTTTTTGCAATTTTTTTCGAATTTCAGGGATTGATATTTTTTTTTCTATACTAAACTTTAAAAAAAGGATAACGTACGAGCCTAGATATATGTCATATTTATAACGCCTCCAAAAGTCATAAAAATCTATGAATGTTTAGGGGGAGGTAACAGTTAGGACCAAAAGGTCGTGAATGTATGGGAAATGTTTGATTAGACGCTGCTCTTAATCTCAGCCCTAGTTCCTGCTTGTACGTAGTTTAGTTTGCTAGCGTACTTACTTCTGTAATCAGTTCCACTTTTAGGACTATCTTGTGATTTTAGTGCTAAACCCTGAAACAAAGATTTAGGCAATTAAACAATATAAATTTATCTACTAATAAATAATTTTAGTCATCCTCGAAGATATTTCATTCATTTAATTTTAAAAAGTAAGTAAGAAATATTAATTAGCCTTAAAATAAAATTGACTAATGATTAGACACTTGAATGGTGGAAAGTTCAGTGCAAATAACTTTTATTTTGTCTGTTTGTTTTATTATTCTGCATACAGCTTACAACTAGGTGGATGCAGACATATAAAGCTCTATTAAAAACATAATTTATGACAAAAAATATTGCTTAAGTTTAGACCAGCAAAATCTTTTGTTAAATTGGTCGTCCCAATTTTATTTACAAACTGTATGACCAACATGTTTTTTATTGAAACACTGCATGTGACCTGTATATCACGCTAATTTCGTAATAACAGCCTAAAAGGAGACTACCATTACCATTACCATTACCATTAACATTACCCAGTTTTATCGACACCTTTTTAGGGCTGTTTTACTACTAAAAATACAAAATACAAATATATTTATTGCTTAAACTCTGTGTTTACAAGATGGTAGTGGTACAATTGTTTTATGATCATCAGAATTTTCCTTTTTTCAGGTGTGGAAATTACATGTTTAGGTTAGTTTAAATTAAATTTTAATACATACTAACCTCTCTGAAATCTAATACATTATAATTAATTACATTTATATTATACCCTATATTATTTTATATAATCATACATTAAAGTCCCAGCAACATAGCAAATACACTTACAGCAAACGAAAATTAATAAAATCAAATCACACAAGACAGTAGGTAGTGGGTTACTTACCCTATTTATAATTTGATTCCTAGTACCTATTGACCAATTATCAATAGGAACCGGCTCTTTGACCAATAAGTACCTATTGACCAATTGTCAATTAATACTTATTTATAATAATACTTATTGGTCAAACAGCCGGTTCCTTTATTGAGTACAAACTCAATTAACTACATTTTATAATTCTAGCAGATTGCTGGAATCAGGACAGAGCAGCGGCACAAAAATAGTAGTAGAAAGGCCTCTATAACTTCGCTAAACCGACCAGACTCTTTACCACCGCCCATACAGATGTAAAAACCGTCAAGTGGCCTAGTCAAGTTTCGGTTTTAGTCTGTGGGTTTACTGGTTTTCCAGAGACTCATTCATCGATTTCTTATCGAGGTGGTAGTCTTCTTTCATGGTGCGGTTACAAAACCGAGTGATTGATTTGACAATAAATCAGCGAGGATATTTAAATAGACTCGTAATAGAACCGCATCATTTAGCCGGCATACTGGGAGCGATTAATATTGTGTATTACAACAACAATGTATTGATCGATCCCATTCATGGACTTTGTGACAAAGTCACATGCCGTGCTTCAATAAAAAAAAACACATTGATTTACTTATAAAACAATAAAAATAATAATTCGCACCGGTACATTAGATCTCAGAAGATGCAAATAAAATTCACCGGTAAGCTGCGGGGCTGCATTTGGATCTAATATCATTATTGTGTAGAACTGTTTCTGAAAATAAAAGTACGGTTAAAAATTGTGAGTCAACAATTTTAATTTTATATAATTTGTTTCAAAGATATGCTGAAAGAAATGAGACTTCAGGTTTTACATAGAAATTCGCTTCAGGTCTTCAACATCCAACATTTGGACTTTAATCTTTCTATAAGCCCCCACATATCCTTGTATTTAAATATCTGAAAGTCAAGTAATACGTGGTGGGAGGTGTTAGGTTTTCAGGAGATTACTGCATCGATTTCTTGTCGAGGTGGTAGTCTCCTTTCAGGGTGCGGTAACGAAATGGATGGTTTCACACGCAGCGAGTACCTATATTAAAATATATTCGTCTTTGTCGCCGCCCATTTCGTAATAGCATCATTTAGCCGGCATAGTGGGAGCAATCAATGTTGTTTAAGAACAATTATTGATTGACCCGATTCATGGACTTTGTAGGTCTGCTCACCACCAGGTAGATACAAAGTCATATGCCGTGCTCCAATAAAAAATAAATAAAAAAAAGTATCGGTTCTCCAAAATTACTAAGGTCTAAATGAGGAAAAAAATGAAAGACAGGTTTGATTTTATTCCCTCGTACAACTTAAACATTAGTAAATAAGTAATTAAGTAACATAAGTAAAGAAACGGGAAAAATATCATTAATTAACGAGTAGGTAGCTACAATTCTTAATACCATAAAATATTTAATACATAATTATGTTTGTAAGTTTTCTAACTACATAATATCATACATACAAGTTGAGCATGCGCCAAAACGTCATCAAAACGTGGTGTTCGCTGAACTACTGGTGCTTAATTCATTGATTACATTATACCTATTACTTCTTTCTTCTTTATAAGAAGTCAACAGTAAAATCGACATACTCAATCGATTTACTGTTGACTTCTTATAAAAAATGAATAGAACGTTTTTATCAAATGATATTTTGATCTCATACAAGTTATTAGTACGTATATTAAAATTATTTTATATAAGTAAAGTATTATCTATGAAACTTCTTGTTTAGAACAGGTTTTGTAACTTTATGGTTTATAAAATATGTTTTATAAGGAAAATATTTTAAACATTACCTACCGTATCAACTGCATCATACTGAAAGGAAGGTTCTTCAATAAAAACTTGCTTTGGTAGAATAACGTCACAATTATGATCATTGACTATAGTTCCTCCTACAGCTGTTACATTAAGTCCTATCAAGTTTTTACATCCTTCCATCAAATCATTTCCGACTTCCCGAATTTTGCACTCTTCCGAAATTTGGACTCTTAAGAATACTAAAATTAGATTAAAAATAATTCTGCGATACATTTTAGATGTCTGCTGGGGCCGTGTAGGCGGTCTCGGGCGCCGTCAGGCACCCGTGATGATATGTATGTATGTATGAAAGTGGTACATTTACCTAGATTTGCTTGTGTTAGTTAGGCAATTACTAAACATGCCTATTGTTATAGCTGATATAGCATAATTTGTTATTCGCATGATTGATTGTTGAACAAAATTATGCTATAAATACTTACCTAGGGTGTGTTCTAAATTTAGAAGAACTGTTAGATTAAAATATATACAAATAAGACTAACATACATACATATATATCATCACGGGCGCCCGAGATAGCCTAGACGGTCCCAGGGTACCCAGCAGAGGGGTTTTATCCCACACACAAATAAGATTAAAATTTGAGTAAAATAATTTGATTAAAGTATCTGTAAGTAACTTCTTATATACCTAGTTATTTCAGGAAATAATACTATTTGCACAAAGTTATAGGCGAACCTATAGGGACTTCTACATAATAGGTATAGATACCAACAAATACTTTGGGAGTAGATCTACCCTTATACAGGATGAATTTGAAAGGATGTATTTTTGGCTAATATGAGGCTCTACTGATCAAATCTAACTATTTCTCCCCTCCCATGGAACCAGTGACCCTAATGGAAATATATATATATGTTGGGAGAAGGGGAGAAGTAGTTAGATTTGATCAGTAGAGGCTCATATTAACCAACCTTTCAAGTACCTACAACCTTTCAAATTCACCATGAACCGAACTTATAGTAGGTATATCTATGAGAGAGTAGATACTGAGGGAGCATAAATTTTGCTAGATTTCATTAAGAAGACTGTAAAGTACCATACATACACATACATATCATCACGGGTGCCTTACGGCGCCCGAGACCGCCTAGACGGCCCCAGGGTACCCAGCGGAGGGGTTTTTAATCCCACCTTCACAAGTTGGTATAGTGAAACTGGGAGGCACTAATAGTGATGTTGTCAAACAAATGTACATAATTTTTTTAATTAAAAACTCATTAGTACACACCGGGATTCGAACCATGGAACCTAAGTGTTTTTAAGTCCAAGGTCTAACCAACTCGGCCACCACGTATATGAAAAGTACCCTTCATTATTTTTAAGTTAAACGATTTATACAAATTAATCATGCTTTGGCCAAATTAATAATACCTAGTTCATAGTTAGCTAACTCTAAACTATTATTTATTAATTGATAGGTTCCATAATTATTCTGGCTACTTATTTTATTTAAAATATATTTATTTTAATAGGTATCTTATAATGTAGCACTTACACTACAAAGTCCATGAATGGAGTCGATCAATACATTTTTGTTTAACATGGTCACTATAATAATAATAACTTGATTCATTTTAATTTCAAAACAGTGTTACAAAAATGCTATAATCCATCATTATGCTGGTGCCATGATGCGGTAACGAAATGAGCGACGTGAAAGATTTGCATTAGCATGTCCTCGCTGCTTTATCGTCAAATCAACTGCAAGTTTCGAAAATGCCCTAAAAGGAGATTACCAACTTTTCAATGCATCTGAAAGTCGGCGATGTAACCCACAGACTAAAACCAAAAAATGAAGGTTATTGCATTTGTAGTTTATTTTTTTGGTTTAAATCACCAATATAAAGGTTTTATTTGTTTTGTCGAAAAAAATTCAATTGGCGCAACAACAATTATTTAATAGATACATGGAAAAAGTCGGTTAATTTTTAGCTAAGCTTCGCTGATTTTACTTTTGATGAGGGATTATGTCCTAGGTAAAATACAAAATGTAACTCGGTCTAAAATAGTTGGATATGTAAAAGTTGTAACATTTAAAAAATCCCGCCAATCATTGCTTGCCGTATGCCATCTGCTGAAATATGTCACAACTACTTACATGAAAGAAACCGTAGTTTTACAACGGAGTAAAAGTTGTCCAAAGGTTTCGACAGATGTCACTACGTCTTAATTTAATTCAGGAAATTAAGTTTAGATGGCGCTAGTGTCTCGTATAGCACAATTGCCATTTTAATTTAATTTTACAATTAAATTATCAACTATATTATAGTTATAGCGAAAATGATAACAGGTTGCATTTAGTTTAACCGGACCAATTATTCGGTATAAGTAACACTAGGATTAATTACTGCCCGGCTCCGTAGGTTGTTTCGCCTTTGAATTTGACCCTCCCAAGGCAAAAAAATACTCAGTAGCTCTACCTCAAGTTTTTGCAAACAGTTTTTAACTATAGTCGCTAGTAACTATAGATAAGAATCAACCAATAAGAGAGATTTATTTAAAAATTAAAGCGATCCTATTGGTTGATCCCTATTTATAGTTACAAAAACTTGTGGTAGATGAGTTAAGGTAGATACTTGAGGTACTGTAGTTTGTAATGGTCTGCGTGTTTATGAAATAGGTATAATATGTATTAAAACGTTGTTTCTGAGGCTCTACCATGGGATTTAAACTTTGTAGCAACGTAACGTTAATACGTGAGCAACAACCAATAGGGCAGCTTTATTTTAGGCAACGTGACTGAGTTCAACGTGGTTCCTCACGTTTTAACGTTACGTTGGTACAAACCAAAAACCCATGGTAGAGCCTCAGTTACATATAGTAAGGTACGAGCCTCGAGCTAAATTTGTGACCAATAGGTGTTTTATTTTAAATATAAATAAAACCATCAAGAAACCAATAACATTTATGTCTAGCTGCAGATGGGTTACTATCGCTTGAATAACTAGATTTTGTATTGGCACACGAGCAACTTTCAAGACTCTGCCGACAAGTCTAATAATTTGCAGGCAACTACGTAGTTGCCTCGAGTTGTATTGAGAAGAGGTTATTTTCTTTGGCAACTCAGATTTTAAAACTTTTATAAAGCTCAGACCGTGTATTGCTGTCAACCTTTGGGATGTATCAGTTAAATAAATATAGACTAGCTACTGACTCAACACAGCACCTACCTGATGGTAAGACAAGTATGAAAATAACGACGGTCGCAAAGTCTGACAGTCTTGAGCACAGACGAAAAGTTATTAGTGACCTAACTAAGGTGGTCTAAGGTTAAGGTTAGGTTAGTTTTGGCTCAGAAACTCTGAACATCGTTCTGTAGCCCTAATGTGAGTTTTTTTAACGTTGACTTTTGTCGAGTTAATTATACTACTGCGTTAATCTTTTCCCAATCACATACGCATTTTTAGTAGTTCTCAAAATTTCCGCTTGGGGCTGAACTATTCCATATAAATTTTAGTCAAACGCGAAGTAATAGTTAGAGAAGTCTTTGGGCTACAGTAGCCCTAGTGCGAGTTTGTTTTAACGTTCTCACTGCGTTAATCGAGTACTTAATTCTTACTTAATTGCTTAATTCTCTAAGCCTATCAAAATAAGTTAATCTGATTGACAGAGAGTGCTCGCTTACTATGATGAGAAAGCAAAAAAAAAACTCGCACTAGGGCCACATAACTCTTAAAAGGGGTATGTTTTCATAACTTTCTAGTTCTACTAGTTTTACACAATCAATCGCATCGTTCTGCTGTAAAAACTGCGCGTAGGCGGCGCACGCGACTATATTGTTGTAAGGTTGCCTCTCTCGCCCACGTCCCCCTGACTTGATACTAATTTATTTAAACAAATTATTTTCTCATCACAATTTTATTTAAACTACTGGTTTTTATCATCTGATTTATGTTATCGTCACTTTGAGAAATTAATCTAAACGTGTTCTGGTTTTTTATTTCAGTGGTCTAACAATAAACCTCAAATTGGTTCTCTACCTAAGTAAGAACCTACTCATATTAAATAACCAACTTCTTACTTACATAATAATAATAATGAGTAAGACAATTTACGCATATTGCTCTGGTTATAAACTAAGCTCTAGGCTTGTATTATGTGTAAAGAAACCACGATATAATACATATTAATTATATTTTATGAACACACAGACTGCACAAAAAAATCGTACTAATATTTTATTTTAACTTTTTAATTGCCAAGAGTCCTTTTTAATTGACAAATCTTCCTTGTGAACAATTTATTCGGTATCCCTGATCCTTACTATATATTACTGTTATACCAGGGTGGAAAAAAAACTGTGGTTGAAGGGAAAGTACCCTAAATATTGATGATGGGAAAATTTACTTAAAGGAAACGTTGTTTATTTTTTAAATATTTCAAAATTATTCGTAAAGCCTATTTAAGAGCAACGTTCATCTCTATAAAATCTAGTGGATGTGAGGAGGGCTCACGTCGATGACTGTAGACTAGAGAGGCTAACTTTTATTATCTGCACTATAAAAATCTGTTGGGTCTGAAAAGGGCTCATCTCCTCATCTTAACCCCCACGAGACAGGCTTGGTATAGTTTAACTTGGTCCTGAAAATATTGAAGACAGTGCAGAGGAAGCTTTATGTAAGATAAATTTGTATCTATAAAAACGTGGTGGATCTAAGAAGGACCCACCTTTATGACTCTACACAAAGTTAGTAATAATGGTTTAATATAGTTAATAAATATATTAAAAAGTCACTAGCTGTTATTTCAATGCATCGAATTATGAGTCGAATTTTAATAGAAACGATCGACTGAAAGTTAAGAAAAATCAGTACCCCTAGTGTGAGTTTTCTAACTATTACTTTGCGTTTGAGTTAACTAAAATTTGTATGGGAAATGGTTCAGCGTTCCAAGCGGAAATTTTGAGAACTAGAAATGCGGTTGTGTGATTGGTCAAAATGTTAACGCGGTAGTATAGTTAACGCGAAAGTAAACGTTAAAAAAACTCACACTAAGGCTACTGTAGCTCTACCTACCACAAGTTTTTGCAAATAATTTTTACTATAGTCGCTAGTAACTATGCATAGGAATCAACTAATAAGAGAGGTTTATTTAAAAAATAACTATAGATAGCTATATTTACTAGCGACTAGTAGAAACTGTTCTTAAAAAACTTGTGGTAGAACTACTGATAGGTCTGGGATGAGTTTATATTGACGCCTGCAGACAGTAGTAACGGGAGTAACGCTCGCCTCACAAATAAGTCTTAATTTTCAATTTAATATTTATCAGTTTAGTCAATAATTTAATACAGTGATAGTAGTAATTAATTAAGTCGTTACTGTTCGATTTCTTAGAAAAACGGTTTTTATCCATGTATACTATTTGTAGTATTATTTCTTCTGTGTCTGTACTTAATATTATAAAGCTGAAATGTTTGTGTGATTGTTTGGTTGAATGCGATAATAATAATAATATGTAGGACAAATTACACAAATTGCTATGGTCACAAACTAAGCTCTAGGCTAGTACTATGTGTACCAGAAACAATGATATAATACATATTATAATTTATAAACACCCAGACCATGACAAACTGTACAGAAAAACGTACTAATATTTATTTGCCATGGGTGGGAATGGAACCCACGACATCCGGATTTAACGCCAAGGGAGCAACCACTAGTCTACGGAGGCTGTCTCATCATGATGAGGCATAATCTCAGCAACTACTGGTTCAAATTGAAATAATATTTTAGTGTTGGATAGCCCATTTATTAAGGAAGGCTATAGTTATAGCCTAGTAAGATCACGCTATGACCAATAGGAGCGGAGCATCAATGAACAATTTTGCAGAAACAAGGATTTTTTATTTATTTTGAGAGCTTCCGTAGCGGGCGCTGCGTAATACGCAGACGAAGTTACGTGGGCCATCTAGTTTTTAATATAAACCCTTCTAAGATTTGAGTGGCATGAAAAAATATATACATTTTTGAAGATTGTAAAATCACATCATATGTCCACAACATCATTTTGATATACATAGTCCACGTTTGTGTTGTGCTAATAACGGTGTTCACACTGTATTATACATCTACAAAAACTTTATTAGGTAGGTACCTTATAAGTCTAGCTAGAGTATATTTTAATATTTGTAAGTACGTCAATATACTATTTTTCTTAATTTAATACGACAATCTAGTTATGCTAATACAGTAATTTCTTCTAAAATAAAAGAACGAAATGTTTTAGAATTTCCGGTCGCGACTCCGGCGCAGCGACCACAGCACACGCTAAACCGGTTTGATAATTTGATGTAGCCAACAACCTATGTCGATTAATTCACAATAGATGAGTGTCCTGTCAAAAAAGCGGCTCGACATGCAAGTTCAATGCTATAAAAACTGCTATTAAAATTTTTACCAGTGTGTGCTTTTTTTCTAATGTTTTATAGTTTGTATACTTTCATATTATAGATAGGAACTAGGTATCTAAATGGTAGCTTTAAATAGAGGAAAGTATGTTTTCTGAAGATTAGTGAACACTAAATACCTATAGTTACCGATTATGTCTGCGGTTGTGAAGTTCGCGCGAAAGACCTGTAGCTCTACCATCAGTTTTTGTTGTTTACTATACTAGTATACGTACGATCGATTGATTTTTTTAAATATACCTGAGGCTCGACCGTGGGTTTTTACTTTGTAGCAACGTAATGATAATACGTGAGCAACAACCAATAGGACTGCTTTATTTTAGGTAACGCGATTGAATAAAGCGATCCTATTGGTGGTTACTCACGTTTTAACGTTACGTTGGTATAAATTAAAAACCCATGGTAGAGCCTCTGTCTTATTTGTTAATCCCAATCCAGGCAAAGCGAACGACGTGTCAAAATTTCTCTAAATTAATTGAATTGCGTCATGTCGATTAAAATTTAACTTAGCGTTGTGCGTGTAATGACATCGCGATCTTCAAACCCTTGCTTTTTCCATTCAAACTAGTGATGTTGAAATTACCATTTGTATGGGGAAGCCAACTATTTTTTCTTACTTATAGGTATGTGATTGGTAACTTACCTTTTATTTAGGATATACATTTAGGGCGTGGACATGGTCGGTGAAGTTGGTCGCCTTGGTGGCTCCCTTGTATGGCAGATAATGATTGACAGGTCAATGGAATCAGCTAACCACCTAGTCTTACACTAGTTGGTTATGTATGTGTATTGTATTTTTCATATTATGATTTCATTCCATCGCGTTTAAGTTCTAATTCTGATATCGAGGGTTAATAAATATTTGTCGTTCTTTTGTTAATGAATAGCTGCCTAACCAAATGCACTCTAAGGCCGCATTGTGACCTTTTTTTTTACTATTCATAAATATCTGTAAAGATTTACATGAAATAAATGACTTTGACTTTTGACTTTGACATTTGCGACACATGGTTCCATGGATTACATTAATTAATAATAAGATAATTATAATAATTAGTACGACATCAATGACGACATTTCATAAAATTGCTTTAATAAAGATTTAGACAATTTATTTATTATATATGACAATTTATATATGGGTAATCCCTCCGCTGGGTACCCTGAGTCGGTTTAAACGGTTCTCGAGAACCAAAAAGGCACCCGCGATGGTATTTTTATAATTTACCTATTTTATTTAAAATTCTTTATTGCACAAAATTGTACATAGGCGAGCTTAATGCCTTAGGCATTTTCTACTAGCTAACCGTTGAGAGAGTGAAATATGCAATATAATATAATATAAAATATATTAGGTATATTTTATAAACACTCAGACAATAGCAAAACATATACAGAAAAACGTACAAATTAGAAATCGAACCTACGACCTCCAGATAAAACGCTAACAAGGCGCAACAACTACTCTACGAAGGCGATCAAAATATTGACTTTGCAATACAAATGTGTATCTGAAATTTTATTAATGAAATAGACAATATACAAATGTTTCCGCGAGCGGATGTGAAAACCTTACGATTTCCTTCCGGCGCCCGCCCACGTTACACCAACGCGTGCCCTAGCAGCCATTCACAAAAACATTAGTTGAGCAAAGCACACAAAATTAACTCTTAGACATTAAGCATAACGTTGGAACTTCAATACAGATGGATTAACCTTTTAATTTTGTCTTTAATTTAAATTTTAATGTAAAGTAGTAGCGAACTTTCGATTAGTTTGACATTATATTTATACCTACATTAATATTGGGCGGAATAAGCAAAAGTATTTGATTATAAATTAATTTAAGTGACACCTAACCTATGTGTCACGTTTAAATTAAATTATATATAGATTACCTACTAGCTGCCGTTGCACGGGTTTATGTTTTTGATCGATTGATTGATTTTTGTTTATATAGAGAAGATAGTGAGTAGGAGTAGGTGTATATTGTTTTTAAATATTGGGCTCAAAGCAGCAGAACCTCATATTAGCCCAAAGTACATCCTTTCAAATTCACCCTGTATAGCCGGGGCTCTTATATAAAATCTTTCACTTTCAAAATTTAGTTTAATTAATTAACTATTTTGCTAACTGTACTTCCGATGAAGTCATCGTCAAATAAAGCTCAACCTATTTTAACTGCCGGTTAAACAACGTCATTATCTAACTAAATCGTTTGAAGGTAAACTACAAGTTATTGGCTAGAATTGATTTGCATTGGTTAAATTCATAATTATTCCGTCATTATTTTGGCTCGAAAGTAAATTAAATTCAAAGTCAAAGTACGCAATTTGTTCATGAATTAAAACAAGGTTTAAAGTTTGTATGGTACATGTAAAACCTATACATGTGCCATACTGTAATACCATGTTCTTGCAATTTTTTTTCTATATTCAAAGAGTTTGTAAAAGATCATGGTATGACCTATCATACATCGATGGGTTAGCTTTAGGGTTTTAAGAAAATGTCCGTCTCTCCTTCTGTCATCTATCAGGATGATATCTCGATCAAGGTAGAAAGTAGTAAGTCTAAGCGCCTTCTTCTTTGTTATCGAAGTTTCATATTTAAAAAAAGACTTAAAGGTAAATGGGAAAAAAATAGATTGAAGACTTTTATTGTATTGAGGTAGAACGTTGAAATTTGGAATATTTGTAATTTACGAATATTTTATTTTGATTTGTTTTTTTTTATTGGAGCACGGCATTTGACTTTGTATCTACCTGATGGGTGAGCAGACCTACAAAGTCCATGAATGGGGTCAATCAATAATTGTTCTTAAACAACATTGATCGCTCCCACTATGCCGGCTAAATGAATTACGAGTATATTTTAATATAAGTACTCGCTGCCTTATAGTCAATTCAACCATCCATTTCGTAACCTCATCCTGAAAGGAGACTACCACCTCGACTAGAAATTGATGCAGTAATCTCCTGAAAGCCCGTGAACCGACAGACTAAAACCGAAACATGACCGACCTAGTCACCTGACGGTTTTTGTATCTGTATAGGTGGTAACGAGACCGGTCGGTCAGCCTAACGAAGTTATAGAGACCTTCCTCCCACCTAAATATTTTTTTAGTTAGGTTTATTAAGTACGCGACCCTAAGAGCAAGAGCATTTTGCACTGACCCATTTTAGCTTCTAATGTTGATATTACATATTGTCACCGCTCCATATAAGAGGTATTGCAGAAGGCTAGGGCGACCTCTGCTGGTGGATCGACCGTGACACGTAGCTTCGTTACGCCACAGTGTGCGTACGCCACAATTTTGCGTTCATTGATAAAAACCTCCGCCCACGCTAGTCGGCTGGAGACTCCATTCACCGGCGCCAAGACTTGTGCAATAGGCCCGTGTGCCCCTTCCCTTCAGACCTCTTACCTGTAGCTTTAGGGCTTATAATTGTTAAGATAGGTTTATGAATGAAAAGTTACAGTTTTGGGTTCATCAAACCTTTGTGTAACCTATTGTGTATAATTGCTAAGTTAGTAAGCTGTTTTTATCAAGCTTAATAACTTTGCTTTTATTAAATTGTATGTATTATAGCGATCTTTCAGAAACATACGAGTATGAACATGTATTAGTTATAGATTTTGATGAGCGAAAGATCAGCAAAATTTGAAGTGAACATTTCGTAATTGATTCAGGTGACGTGTCATGTATACATGATCTAACTCGCAGTTTATTTTTAAATTGTTGATTTAGACCTGTTTTTACCTGAGTATATAGTTATTTTTTGAAGTATATCCTTTTGTATGTGAGTGAATAAAGCCTAAAATAATTCAAAATTTCAATAAATGGACCTGTAGTTATCAAGCAATTTGAAGCGACTGACATGGCGTGTTTTGTTTAAAAGTTGCATGATATTTTTTATCATTATTGGTAGCATAATTAAATTACGAAAATGACAGTAGGTATGCTAAAAAATATACAAAACTCTGTAACACTTGCTATAAGTGATTAATTAACCACCTTTGCAAAGAGTGTGAAGATTTCGCAATAACACTTGCTTGATGATACGTAACATATAATTTGTTAATCAGATTTCGTTTCTTATTATATCGTTGGTACGGTGGGCAGCAACGTTAGTCTCAACTTTTTAGTTACATTTTTAGAGACTGCTATATCGTCAAATCTGAGACTTCTCCCGTATTTTAAGTCGTATCTTCAACTCCACTTTTCATTCAACGAACGTCTCACCCTTTCGATCTTTCTCGATTTGGTGGAAAGAGACACGCTCCTTGAGTAAAAAGTTGTGACTTAGAATACGGGGTAACAACCCGACAAGAAATCAATGCAGGAAGCTCCGGAATACCGGTGAACCCACAGACTATAAGCGTTAATATGCCTAGGTCACTATGCATATGCGGTGGTAACTAAGCCGGCCTAGGTAAGTTATACCTCCCACCTATTTAAATATACAGCCTCTGTAGACTAGTGGTTGCGCCTTTGGCGTTGTATCCGGAGGTCGTGGGTTCGATTCCCACCCATGGCAAAAAAATATTAATTAGTACGTTTTTTCTGTACAGTTTGTCATGGTCTGGGTGTTTATAAAATATAATATGTATTATATCGTTGTTTCTGGTACACATAGTACAAGCCTAGAGCTTAGTTTGTGACCAAAGCAATATGTGTAAATTGTCCTATATATTATTATTATTTGTAATTATCATGGGCTTATAATTTAGTTACTTTAGTATACTCTAAACTTTACACATCAGTATGTCAACGTCAAAAACAAAGAACCAGGGGCCTGAATCTACTAAATGCATGAAGCTAAAAAAACGCGCCCCGCGCCCGCGCGGACGGGCACGGTTTTTACCTTCATGACTAAATGGTTGGTTATCAACTGTACCCAATTTTCTTTTCAAAGTTACAATTTGAATTATTTCTCATACAAATATGAGAAATAATTCAAATTGATTTTATATATATAAATAAAGAACCAGGGGCCTGAATCTACTAAATGGTTGGTTATCAACGGTACCCAATTTTTTTTCAAAGTTACAATTTTAATTATTTCTCATACAAATATGATAAGTTCTTTATTTATATATATAAAATCGTGTATATATATATAAAATGTTGCCTTTTATATGCAGTCCAATTTGTAGAATAAGACCCCAGGAACAAGAGTCACTTTCATGTCACAGAGATCGCACGTAAATTGACGCAAGATGTTAAAACGTCGATTTTATTACGCCAAAGTTAAGAGGATCGTAAAAAAGAGAAAGAATGTTAAAAGGAGATTATCTTTTACAGGTATTCAATATCTGCCAAACAGGATTCAGCGTAAGTCTATTGGATATCATATTAATGTCGCAAACTGTGTGGTCTTTCCATTGATCTATGAAGGAAACGATCTGTTCTAATATTACCTATATCGTTTTAAAGTAAAAAAGGACCGCAGTTAGTTTCAGTTATATATTTTTAAGTTATTTATTACATACATATGCCATAGAGTCCTCACGGTACCCAGCGGAGGGATTTTTAATCCCACCTCTTCGTAGCCGATGGTATGAGTCTACACCAAACAAGTGGCTAGCTCGTCGCGATGTTTTGAATAGACTCAAAAACCCATTTATAAACAGTTTCACAAGTTGGAATAGTGAAACCGGGCCCGACAGCTTAACGTACTCTCCGAGGCACTATAGTGGTGTTGTCAAACAAATGTACATATTTTTTTTAATTAATAACTCATCGGTACACACCGGCATTCGGTCCAGGGACCTAAGTATTTTTAAGTCCAAGTTCTAACTAACTACATACGTAGTTATTTGTTATTATATAAAATTATAGAAAAATATCGGTTGCTAAAATTTGCATTAATATTTATCCTGTGTAACGTCATACGCTAGAACTATTGACTAAGTTTATATATTTTTCTTCTTTTCAACAAACTTCTTTTTTCATACTTCCACTACACGATATCGTACCTTTACTGTTGGACTACTTTTGAGGAATATTCCACTACTGTATTAAACACAGTAGACAGGAATATATAATAATAAATAATATGTAGGACATTTGAAATATATTGCCCTGGTCAGAAACTAAGCTCTAAATTTGTACTATTTTGTTACAAATACAAATACAAATTCTTTATTGCCTCATATTGTGGTTAGTAAGGTGGTTAGTAGTAATATAATAGTTTACAATATGAACCCTGCTAAGGCACTGCAAAATAACTTAATTGTGTACATATAAATTAGTTACGTAAATCATAGCGTTATTTCATTAATTAATTATTATATTTCATTAAATTTAATTTTAATTATTACAATATTCAATCAAAATTTATTATAATATTTTATTATCAATCAAATTTATACATCATAAATCAAAATAGGTATATATACCTATATATGTAGTATATCTATAGTAAAAACTATTGTATATTTAGTTATTTGTTTGTAGATAGATTTATTACGTGTTCTAATAATAACAATATCTTAGGTACATATTATATTGTATAAACATCTATACAGCCTAATTTATGTAAAAAAGTATTTTTACTAATTTTATTATAAATTAAAAAGAATATCGAGAATCTACAAATAACAAAATTAAAAAAATATTTGGACGTTTCTTTTAATATAGAACATGGCACTGGTCACAAACTAAACTTGCACTTGTGTACCATAATAAAGAAGTTTTTTTTTTATAAATAGCAGGATGTAGGTACATAAAAACGTAAATATAATTTGTAATGAGTGGAAATCAAACCCACAAACGCCCCCTGAGACGGTATTATTGTATTATTTTGAAAATTTGCAGCATGCTTAAAAAATTACGCCATTTTTTTAAATCTTCATTTGGCTTAGCACATTTTATTTGGGTTAGAACAAGGATTTTGTAAAGTATTTAGTAAGAATTTTATCTTATAACTGATGAAACTGCTAGTTAGTCTGGAATTTTGTAATGTTTCTATAAATATTTTTCAGTCTGGTCTAGAATTGAGAAAGGTTTACTTTGAGTTTTCTTTCATTGTCCCTCCTTTACAAAAGTAGTTCGTCTTTCATTTATTGATAAACCTTCTCTGCCTCTAGCAATACTGTGACTTACAGCTTCACGAATAATTTCTAGAACTTTATCATGTCGATCAATGATTTAAATATCAGTGATTTAATCCCGTAAATAAGTTACATAATTTTGCCTACTTCCTTGCACTGGTCGAAAGATAAGGGGTATTATGTAAATGGAAGTGCACTTAAACGCCGTTAAACCAGTTTAGAATTAAGAACTCATTTAAATTAATTAAAAATGTGGAACTTTCCTCGGGGTCCGCCGCGACACTTTCAATAAAAGCAACGCGATTAAGTGCAGTCACCAGTTCTGGCTACAAAGAGTATTAACGAAAGAGATTGGTCACTTTTTGATCACTACACCAAGTTTAGTAGGTTAAGTATTATCCCTTCCTGGAGCCGGTATCTATATTTTTACATTTAAATTATTTTGGCAGCACCCGTATACGTAGTGTGGTACCAATAAAGATACTAAATTAATAAAACATGTGGAACTTTTCTTGGGGTCCTCCGCAACACTTTGGCTCATTGTGGAGGGCTCTTATCACCCGGAATGAACTTGGACCATTGTCCATTATCATTACCTGTTAATGCCTGGTAATGATAATATTATATTAAACAAATTCTTTTAAAGTAACATATAAAATAATATGATGATGTAATATGATGAGGGGCAGTGATAAGCAGTTCGGGTTATTGTCCGAAATTAATCCTGCTACAGGTCTGAGCGACCGAGTAGCAAGATCCAATTGGCAATAATCAGACAGTATCGGGTTGTTGTTCGAAATTTGTCCTGGTCTTTGTCTATGCGAACAAATGTAGAAAAATTAGTACATGTGCGAAGGACAGAGATAAACAGTGTCGGTTTATTCTCCGAAATTAGTTTTGCTCTTCATCTGTGCGAAAGAGTCGGGAGAAATTAGTATGCCAGGGACAGAGATAAACAGTGTCGGTTTATTATCCGAAATTAGTTCTGCTGCTCATCTGTGCGAACGATTCGGAAGAAATTAGTGTGCGAGGGACCGAGATAAATAGTGTCGGTTTATTGTCCGTAATTAGTCCTACTTGTCGTCTGTGCGAACGAGTCGGGAGAAAATAGTATGCGAGAGACAGAGATCAGCAGTGTTGGGTTATTGTTAGAAATTATATAATCGTCTCTCCGTCTGTGCGAACAGTACGGAATAAATTAATGCGCGAGGGACAGAGATAAACAGTGTCGAGTTAATATTCGAAATTAGTTCTCTCGTAGTTTGTGCGAACGAGTCAGGAGAAATTAGTTTGCAAATGTCAGAGAAAAACAGTATAGGGTCATTGTCCGAAATTATTCGTGTCCTTGGTCCATCGCAATCATCACTTTTAACTTTAAAATTGTAAAAATGTTCTATTTGTCTAGAGAATAACTTATTTTGTATGTATGTACTTAAATAAAATGTAAATAAAATCATAATAAATTTTAGTCTATGGTGAAGTCCAAGTGCATTAATATCGGTTCAACGTTGTAACATTTTAATCAGGCAGTGTGTACAGGGTCTTATCCCAGGGACGTGTAATGATCTCTTCGATGCCACCGGTTAAGAGCTTCGATTAAAATCTGACGGATGATTTAACGAAAGACTTGCGCTTTTATCCAAGCTCCTGTGACAAGCTTTTTTTTAAACGTGTTCCATTTTTAAACTGCATTAAGCATACTTTGTTTTGATAAGTGATTAAAGATGATGACTGAAATGATATTTTAGGTTTTATTTATTGTAATGCGAAAATGATATAAACAAATCTTTTTTTTTCGAAGTTTGTATTAAGTATAGGTATTTAGTTTTGTTAGAATACAAAACTAAATAGGTATATTTTCACTTGCGACCAATCACCAATATATATATATAAATAAATATATCACTGGTGCCTCACGGCACAATAATATTAGGTACCTATAAATTTTGTGGTATTAGGTTATTTTCTAGAGATGTGCCGATTATGATTTTGGCCGACTAGCCGACTAGCCGATTAGTCGTTGTAAAGAGGCCGACTAATAGGCCAAGCCGATCACGGTTTCGGGGATTTCCGTAACGTTTCGTTTACATTTGCTTATTCGCGCGAAAGTCGCAAACGCCGCGCCGCCGAAATGTATTGCTGCCAGAAAGGGCAGAAGCAGTCTTTTTACATCATAATTTACTTTTAATAAAAAAATATGTCATAGTTATATTTTCTTTACAAGCAAGGAATTTTAAGAACTTATTACCAAAGGATAGGCTGCTTTGCTTTTTATTTCCAAATGTGACTGATTATAAAACAAAAATATTAATAAATAATATAATTTCGCTTACATACGTATACTGAGAAATATATACAAAGTAAGAAGCCGGATAGTCGGCGCTCTTTGCCAAATAGTGGCCGACTAGTCGCCGACTATGATATTGGCCGGATAGTCGGCTTTACCGACTAGTCGGCGACTATTTGGCACATCTCTATTATTTTCCAAAGTTTGTGCCAACTCCAAAAGTAGACTATAAAAATAAATAATACTAACCCTTTTAATAGTCTTGAAGTCGTTTTTATTTTTGTTAAAAAGTTTTTTATATTCCCAAAAAAAAATACATATTTAACTCCACTATTACTTGTACTATTGTTTTCTCTAAGCCATTACGCCAGACTGTATCTATTTATATATAGGTAACATGAAAGGTTCCAATTCTAAAGTCTTACATTTTGCTCTAAATGACAGAAAATATTTATGCCAAAATTCGAAATTAAATACCATACCTTTCCACCAACGCATGTTGTCAAATAAATGCTAAATAATAAGGTTACCTGATCTTTTATTCGTATCTAATTAATAATTAGATTCTCGTGTACCTAAATTACTTTATTTAATGGTATCGATTATTTTAAATTGCTTATTTGCAAATACAAGACGATGTGTGGGCGGGCAGGCAAAAATATTCTTATGTGTATAAAGTTATTTTATATTATTTTTTATGGTAACAATTTGCACTTTTATTTATTTTCCTTACTTTATTACATACATATACATCATATATCATCACGGGTGCCTTCCGGCGCCCGAGACCGCCTAGACGGCCCTAGGGTACCCAGCGGAGGGGTTATTAATCCCACCTCGTCGTAGCGTATGGTATGAGTCTACACCGAACAAGTACCTAGCTCGTTGCGATGTTTTGAATAGACTCAATAACCCATCTATAAACAGTTTCACAAGTTCGTATATTGAAACCGGGACCGACAGCTTAACGTGCTCTCCGAGGCACTATAGTGGTGTTGTCAAACATATTTTTTAGTCCAAGGTCTAACCAACTCGGCCACCACGTATTTTTTATTTTGCTTTATTAATACTAATCATAAACATGGTGACTTCGGAAAGTTGTGTTCTGATCAAATATGAGGCTATAGCGCCTGATCAAATCAAACAACTTTTGATCGATCCTATGAAATCATATTGTGTCGCAAATGAAAAAAATACGACTTTACTATACAGACTAGTATTAAATAACCAAACATATATAATAACCAATATAAATAAATAACCATAACGATCGAACCTATGAAACCATATTGTCTCGCTAATGAAAAAATAAATGACTACTTTATACAGACTAGTATTGAATATAGCCAAATATATAAATAATAACCAATATCGAATATTTAAATAATCACAATGATCGAACATAGAAAACCATATGACGTCGCAAATTAAATAAAAATGGCTTCTACAAACTAGTATTGAATAACCAATTTCTTTGGAGAAACCATTATTTTTTTCATTTGCGACACATGGCACCAATGGATTTTTTTATTTTATTTTATCGATAAAGCATGAGGCTTTATCGATAAAATAAAATAAAAAAATTAGCCCAAAGTATAACTTTCCAAAGCCGAATTGATCAGTAAATCCTCATATTCGCCAAAGTACAAGTTCTAAAGTCATCATGTATATTTCACACATACCTACATACTAGGTTGAAATGAATTGAAATGATCTTTATTTGTAAACAAAGGTAGTAGTTGTTATCGTTAATTTCAGTTCGCTATGTTCCGCCTTTCGGCATACAAATATACAATTATAGTACAAGACATATGCATATATATACACATACATATACATCAAATCACCAGGTATGTAATTAATTCCATTTATAGTTAAAAAACTCCTTCAATCTATAAAAACAATTTCCCGTTAGCCACTTTTCGGTTTTAGGTCTATGTGCGGAATGAACACACATCTGAATTAATTAATGTAATTATTATTTTTATTATTTTTGTTGTTGTTTTTACATAATTTATCACATTTCGGTATGTACCTATTCATTATTTAATGAATATATTAATTATTAATAAGGATTTCTACTTTCTTTAATATTACGGAATTAAAAATTTACTCGTAATAAAAATCTAACACCTACCATTTCGTAGCCGCATCATTTAGCAGGCATAGTGAGAGTGACCGTAAGCACAGAATAAATAATAGCTGCTATAAGCCTGATGCACATCATTATATAATTGTTTGTGAAATTGTATTACTAATCCTTACTCGCTACGCAATTAATTATTCAATAAATAACCAATTTTTAATTGAAGCATGTAATAATAAATAGTATCTAGAAACTATGTAAATATTGTAGAGCATATAATTTTAGTAAATACCCAAATCGTAGGTTTAATATTAATCGATAATTAAAAATTTCACGTACCAGAATGTAAATCTTACTAAATCACAGGCAATTAGAACACGCGGAGCAAAATTATAGGGACAATCGTATTATTGCTGTAATAAAGTCCTTATTACAGCTACTAGTTTTAATTTACCGCTGTTATACATATGTCTTAATAATACTAGCTCACTATATGTCTTAACATAATTATTTAGCATTTTGGGCCTTTAAAAATAACTTACGAAAGAAACCCTAAAAACATAGTTAACCAAAATTAGTGGATAACTATAATTTTTATATAGTATTTACCCTACCTATCTATCTATACTAATCTATACTAATATAATAAAGAGGAAAGATTTGTATTTTTGTATTTTTGTGTTTCTGTATGTTTGTAATGAATAAACTCAAAAACTACTGGACCGATTGCAATAATTTTTTCACCATTAGAAAGCTGCATTATTCAGAAGTAACATAGGCTATATAATATCACGCTAGATCCTATAGGTGTGGAGCAGTAACCAAAAATGTTTTAAAAACGGGGGAAAAGTATCGTTTCTGAGGCCTTCCGTGGCGTGCGCTGAGCATATAGTTAAAGTTATACAAACCTGTGCGAAGCCGGGACGGGCCGCTAGTTAATTATATAGTAGGTTTTGTTGTTAAAATATATATTTATAAATAAATGTTCTTCAAGAACTCAAATACTTTTTATAAATGAGGCCATTAGAATCTGACATCAACATATAAGGCTATTACACAGCCCTTATAAAAAAAAAATAAGTAAACCAAAAAAATAACTGATATAAGCTAAAAATTCTAAAGCTTATGTTGATGGCTTCAAAATAATCAGTATCGGACCTAGGCCTGCCATATGTCCGGGAAATCCGGGAATGTCCCAGAATTTGTCGTCTTGTCCCGTGTCCAGTAATTAGACGTTATCGTCCTGGAATCCTGATTAAAATCCCTTCTCATCCTTCTATTAGCTATATAAATATGCTACATGTTTTAGGTGTCCATGCAGTTGCAGATTCAGGTTGCAGGTACCAAACTTAAAAATATGGTGTTATGTAATTGTCCTGGAAATGTTAATCTTGTGTCTAGCAACCCTAATCGGACCAGTAGTGTTTTAATTAGGGCATATGAGCAGCGATGGCTTGAGTTAATGGTTCTTTGTTAATGCTTTCCACAGTATTTGGTATATTATTATGTACCTGATTACAATTTCAAAAAAGTCTACTATTTACTCAATGCTATTATACCTATACTACATAAAAATTATACTATATATAGTAAATATAAAGTATATATCATGTCATGTATCATGTATTATCACGGGTGCCATACGGCGCCCGAGACCGCCTAGACGGCCCCAGGGTACCCAGCGGAGGGGTTTTAATCCCACCTCGTCGTAGCCGATGGTATGAGTCTACACCGAACAAGTGGCTTGCTCGTTGCGATGTTTTGAATAGACTCAATAACCCATCTATAAACAGTTTCACAAGTTGTTATAGTGAAACCGGGACCGACAGCTTAACGTGCTCTCCGAGGCACTATAGTGGTGTTGTCAAACAAATGTACATAATTTTTTTAATTAAAAACTCATTGGTACACACCGGGATTCGAACCAGGGACCTAAGTGTTTTTAAGTCCAAGGTCTAATCAACTAGGCCCATAAAGTAAATAAATGACAATATATTTAAACCAAGGTACTTATATAATAATATACTTTAACAAACACTGTGGTTAGCATTGACAAAGAAATAATAATTAGATAAAGTGTATATAGTTAAGTACAAAGCATTATAATAGTAGGTAACTATATAGAATATTAAGCTGCCTTCGACTTGCGGAGGCGGCAGTATGAATGGAGGCTCAGTGATTCACTGCAACTCATTCATACAAAAACATAAGCTGCAATCACGATCGGCGCGTGCGCAATGAACTATTGAAAGAACCAAAAAATCTACGCTTCATTCAAGCTATATTTATTAAGTTATTTTTTTTGTATTTGGAAATTTCGAAAAACTAATTCTCTGTGAATTAATCTGTAGGTCGAAGATAATGACAGAAAGTAGATTTTTAAACACAAATGAATTTCATTCATTTAAGGATTTTTTCAGTTCATGACATACCAAGCTAAATTAATTTGGGGGACGAGGAAAATATGTAATTCAGTATAGCATATATTAATATATAGGCGGGACTCGAATACACGACCCTTGCTTTCGCGGCAAGGTACTCAAAACCACTGTGTCAACCTACAAATCACCCCTCACGAAAATTGTCAATGATTTCTATCCATTAATACACACGCCCTCTATGTACATTCTTGTGGGACTTGTAAGATTGTGTCGTGAAATTTGAGCGCAAGCTAAAAGAATATAATTTACACAAGCCAGCTTTTAATACTCTAAAAAAGCCGTGTAAATATAATTCGTTTATAATATTTTACTTACAAGTATTATAATTTACAGTTCAATGGTCAATGGAGTTAAACACTGTTGTATTGAACTCCAAGGCAAAAGATTAAGGGGTTTCGTCCATAGATCTGATGATAGCTTTGGGGCTGGTTGGGTAATTGTTGGATTTAATTAATTAATAACTTTATTGAATAAAGTTACTTTAAATATATATATTGTTGATTGTTTTATTCTGTAGATAATTTGTATGCAGAGCTTGTTCTTGTACAATAGGTTTTTCACACATATTGATCCCTTTAAGCATATGCTGGTATGTATAAAGACTGTTCTCAATATGCCATATAAATATAGTAATAATTAATTAGTAAATTTACTTTTTTTGTTTCTTTTAAATTATGTTTAAATATTATATAAATTTGAAATGTTTATACATATTTTTTCTGTTTGAACACTCTAATCTTATACAGGGTGACTTTGAAAGGATGTACTTTGGGCTAATGAACCATGTGTCGCAAATGAAAAAAAAATGCCTTCTCCATACAAACTAGTAATATTAAAATGACCAATTTGTATGGGGAAGCCATTTATTTTTTTCATTTGCGAAACATGGTTCCATGGAAAAAGTTGTTAGATTTGATCAGTAGAATATCATATTAGACCAAAGTACATCCATTCAAATTCACCCTGTATATTGTATTGATTTAAATTTAAGCGACGTTTATTATACGTAACGTGTTTTATATCATATATATTATAATTACATATTTAAGTAAGTAAGGTCCTATATTTTATTATGATTAAAATTATCCATAGTCATTTTTAGAGTTATATAAAATAATAAATCATAAAGGTATGTGGAAAATTAAAACACATTTCCTCAGCTTCCATTTTGCAAGATTCATTTTAATTAAAAAAATAAAATAAGTAAATACATTGAAAATTAAGAAAATCCAATAACGAAACCAGTCTAGCTTACATTTACTTAAAACCTTTAATTTACAAAAGTAAACAACATTAAACAAGATAGACACAAGCACTTGCAACCGTTAATCGGGTAGCCATCTGAGATATTTACAACATATAATTTGCATGTAAAAACAATCTAAACGCGTACAAAACGGAAATTCTGCGCAGAAATCAGCTAACAAGGCCGCATTAGTTTACGCTGGCACAGATAAGCAAGGGTTAACAATAAATAGCAAAAGACTTGTACCGATATGTTAAATGCTAAGAACAGAAACTTACAAATGGTCTACCTAGGTATATCGAAAATTAATTTCTGAAGCCTTTACACAACAACTTTACGCCTTTTTTTTTAACTGACTTCAAAAAGGGAGGAGTAATCAATTCCATTGGATTTTTTAAATTGTTTCTAACCTCAGTATTCCATCATTTATAAATGATTAGGATAATAATATTTTTATTAGAAATGATATCCTTTCAGATTTGTCCCATATACATTTTATCAGCATCGGTTTAGTAGTTTAGTTTTTTAATCAAAATAACTGGAAATAATATGTCATTTCGTGTTTACAGTCATTAGAATAGTCCCAATGAGCTGGCTACCTTTCGACTTTATCATCAGATCAGATGATGATAATGAAACCGACCGGAAGGTAGGCACCCCGTAATAAGGCAATGTAATCCAGCTATGTTTGGGCTTAGTGGAATTGATGACAAAGAAGATATTTTTATTGTGAGTCTACATTTATATCCTCGATGCCTTATCGTCAAATCTACAGCGTTTCGTAACCGCACCTTGATGCAATATGCCAGCATTTCCCAATTAGTGGTACGTGTACCCCCAGGGGTACGCGAGGTTGCATCAAGGGGTACGCGCAGCAGGCCTTATAGACATTTATGGTGTCAGCGAACAGCAATAAAATATTTACTGCCATTTTACAAGACATACCTTTTGGAGCGGATTTTCTGCAATGACACACTTAAAAACTAAATATTGTCACAGACTCTCTTCAACTCGAACACAACGAGCACATTTGTCACATTAATCAAACGGGTGTTCTCCGTCAATAGAATAAAAATGTATTTTGATGGTAATAAATGTAAAAATATTTTTTTAATTTTTTTATTTAACGTTAGAAAGACCTCAAACTCGCGTACCCCTTGATGCATCAAGGGGTTCGCGAGTTTGAGGTCTTTCTTGGAGTGGTACGTAGAAAAAACTAATTGGGAACGACTGCAATAGGCTGCTAAAATCCAGTGAACCCAAAAATCTACACTGATAAAAGTTTTCAGCTATTATTTAATGTATAAGATTTTTACAGGTTACATTAAAATTAAAAAGACAAAGTTCCACTGTGGGTCAGAAACTTATTCAGTGTTACCAAGAGCTTCGTCGGACCACGGGGAAATGTTTCGCAATGTAAACAAGATTCGATTAGATCTGTCAACGGATAATCTAGGCTTATTTATTAACACCTGTTCCACAATATCTGCTCGTTTTATCTCTAGAAAGCCATAGATTCTATATTCTATAACTTTTGATTACTTTTAATAAATAAAGTGTTTGTTTGTTGAGATTAAATAATATGATTCCTGGTGAATTTTGTTGACCCATTTTTTTTTTTAAATGTGTAAATTTATAAATGTGTAAATGGTTTTTCTTAAAAACAACACAGAAAAATATATGAACGCCTATACATACATATCATCATCATCATCACGGGTTCCTTACGGCGCCCGAGACCGCCTAGACGGCCCCAGGGTACCCAGCGGAAGGGTTTTAATCCCACCTCGTCGTAGCTGATGGTATGAGTCTACAGCGAACAAGTGGCTAGCTCATCGCGATGTTTTGAATAGTCTCAATAAACAGTAAATAAACAGTTTCACAAGTTGGTATAGTGAAACCGGGACCGACAGATTAACGTGCTCTCCAAGGCACTATAGTGGTGTTGTTAACCAAATGTACATATTTAAGTCCAAGGTCTAACCAACTCGGCCACCACGTATATGCATGCCTATATGCCAAAAATTACTCCAACAAATACATATTGTTTTCGTATCAAGTAAAACACTTTTAGACAGTGGTGGGGTCTAAATCGTGAGTTTAGTATAAAAGTTGAAGTAATTTGTAACAGTTTTTTTGTACTGTAACTAATTTTATACGACACTAAAAGGAAAGAATACGTGTTTTATTATTTTTATCATCGGTCACAAACAAACATCAGAGTGTCCAATGAATTTTTAATTTTTAAATATATAGATTTTTTTGACAACATTACTTAACGCCTTTGAGAGCACTTGAGCTGTCAGTCTCAGCTTCACTAAAGCAACTTGTGAAACTGTTATAAGTTTGTAAAAATACCACATCTAACTGGCCACTCGTTTGGGTTAGACTCAAAAAACCTTTGGCTACTACAAAGTGGAAATAAAACCTTACCGTTGGATACCCTGAGACCGTTCAGGCAGCCATAGGCGCCGTAAGGCAGCCGTGATGGTACATGTTTTAATAATGAAATGATCTGCCCACAGATTTATTGACTCTTCATTAGTTATTTTCTATTGGATTAATTAAACATATAGGTAGATATTTATATTTTATACAAATTATAATAATATATTAAAATTATATATTTCATGATGTACAATCTTCTTCCAAATTTTATCAATATCGGTTCAATACAATATTTAAGTTATGAAACAGACAGACATACCCACTTTCACAATTATAATATTGCTCTATGGATAACCTTGTATAGTTGTTAGCTTCGTAAAAATTTGCTAAATTGACTAACAAACTGACACAACTTAGCTCTAACTAAGACAAATATGTGCTAATTTGCGTGAACATCACACGTTAAATTTTATTCATCGAAGGTTTGTTACATAATAGTTTTACTAGTATTTCCCCAGGCTCTGCCGCCGAAAAGGCAGCTAAACTAAAACTTAATAAATATTAAAGTCTAACAAATGATTATATCCTTCCTTTCGCAATAGAAACATTAGGTCCTTGGAGTTTGGAATCGAAACTTTTCATTGAGAAACTAGAAAAAAATTTGATAGAAGTTCGTCCTCTTCGCTCCTCTGTTAATAACCAATTAAAGATCCCGTCGCACACCTCCACCAGTTATTCCAATTCTTTTACTGTGTCAGCTGCTGGTCAATGGAATTTGCTTCCTCTGTGTATAAGACAGGCTCCAACCATCGGTGTATTTAAACGTCTACTCACCACTCATTATCTGAATAAGTAACGGCCTATTTTTCCTTTAGCATTTTCTGTTTTGATATGTATTATATTGTATGATTTATATAAGTAGTATATTATGTATTGTGTGTATTTTTAAGTATTTACATGTAATATTTAAATAGTTTATATACTATTCGCTATATGTCTTTTAAATTGTTATTTATTTGCTTTTGCACCCTATGCATAATCTTCCACTCTCTCAAAGGTTAGCTCGTAGAAAATGCCTAAGGATTAACTTCGCCTATGTACAATTTTATTTTATAAATTTGTGCAATATAAAGTATTTTAAATAATAGTCGGTCTAAAAATTATTTAAAACAAAAAATAACTATAGCAGTGTAACGTGGGAATGCAGCCAGTGTTTTCGCTACTTTTTAATAACGAAAATTTCGGTGGTAGAAATTGTAATTATTTTTATGTCTGTTATAATAATTTTGTTCTATTTTTATTAAAAAATATATATATAATTCTACTCTATTCATTTGTTTGTTCTGTTCGCTTACCTAAATTCATTACTTTAGTTAAATTAGTCTGTGTCATAATCGTCATATCTATCAGAACTTATGATCAGGTGGAACCATAAAGTTGGTGAGTTCTGGCACATGAGATCTCATCAGTATTTCTTACAACATGTCTAATTTTGCATAGTAATATGTTTGAAGAGTAACCGTTATCTTTCTTCCTTCTATATATTTTACTCCATGTCCGAAGGTATTCTAAAAAATCATATTATGTAGGTATAGGTATAGAGATGCGCTTTGCGTTTTGTTTGTTACCAAATAATATATGTGTTATTATGTATAATTATATGTCAGCTAATAATATATATATATATATATATATACAAATATAGATAAGAAAATATCATGAAGCTAAAAAAACGCGCACGGGCACGGTTTTTACCTTCATGGAAAATATGAAATCAGAGCAAGTTATGTAAAAAAAATGATTATCATATCAAAATTCAATACATTTGGTATTGAATTTTGATATGATATGATCTGATTTCATATTTTCTTATCGATATTTGTATATTATTATAAGCTGACATATGATTTTCATCAAAATTCAATACAAAATGTATTGAATTTTGAGATTAATAATCATTTTTTTTTTTTTTTTTTTTTTATTTCCCGAAGTTAAATTACTTTATTTCGTTATGTATCTACCGATGTACTTTTTTTCACTAGGTAGGTATTCGTGTCTCAGGTCTCATTCCCGGCTTGGAGTAGAAACATAAAAAACGTACGGTAATCGTAAACACGAGTATCTCGCATTGCGCTTCAGTTTTTATTAAAACTTTAATTGCCATATACTCAAAAAAAAAACACATTTCTCGTTTTGTTTTAGTGATATGGAATGACAATTTTATTGTAACCTTTGAAATCTAAATATTCAATAACCTTAGTAAGATAATACATTATGTAGGATCCTCTGTTTTCTTAAAAAAAAAATATAAAGATCGTATAAAAATAGAAAGTCGTATTTAACCAAGAACATCATCTAAACCTAGTGCCTCTATTTTAGTCAATCTAAAGAAAAATAGTTTATAGGCTGGGAGTTAAAAACCTAATCAAATTAAATGTGCTCTTTGCGATCTACCTAAAGGGCCGGAAACTGTCTTCATCCTATTATTAGCTATTACATCATACCTTACGTTATTTATAAACATTACACTATATTATAGTAGTTTAACTGTAGGGCAATCTGGTGACGCCCACGGAACAGATTTGTGAATGGCTCGCGATTCACTAAGGCACCAGTCTGCCCCACTGCGCCGAAACCGTTGCAACAGTACCACCTACGTACCACTTTGAGGTCGCCAACTTTCATTCACTAAACGCAACTTTAACTCCTTGGAGTCATTGATAAATTTAGACATCATCAATTTTGAGACAGCAATCGAGTACCTAAATTAATAATGATTGAGTTACATTTTTTGTATCAATTAGGGGACTCTGTAACCTTTTTACTAACTTGAATCGAGTTCTAATTAGTCAACGATTGAATACATCGATACTTATATTCTTGCACCTATATGAATATCGGTATCTAATAAGAGCATGTAAGTTAAAAAAGAACAGGGCCAGTAAAACGGGAAATGCAAGCCTGTTAATTATTACGAAACGTCACGAATGTCGTTGGAAATCGTTAAATATAATTGATACAAAATATGTATTCAAACGAGCGTCTATTAAACCTTTTAAATCATCCGACTGGAGTCCAAAATATTCCTGCCGTTCATTGACACGTGCTAAACTGGTTCCTGTGGTGTTTTTCTCAATGGCCGTCGTTTGTAACATATTCAAATGTTGCGATTAATTCATAGTTGGATGGCTCGAGGTTTTATGAATGGATGGTGCGGTGCGTTCTTGTTCGGCGCATATCAGCGCAAATGATTAGCATACTGGCTCGTGCTGGAAACACACTACTGCGCAACGCGACACGTTTACCTAATCAAATTTCTTTGAATTTATAATTTATAGAAATAACGGCACGTTTTATTAATAAACTAGTCATAATTGTATATAGTCGTTTCATTTTTGTTAGACCGAAAGTTTTTATTCTTCATTAATGAAAAAAAAAGTAAAAAAAAGTAATTTATAAAAATATTCAATATTTCTAAAAAAAGTAAAAATAAAAATATATATACGTATATATATACGTGGTGGCCGAGTTGGTTAGACCTTGGACTTAAAAACACTTAGGTCCCTGGTTCGAATCCCGGTGTATACCAATGAGTTTTTAATTAAAAAAATTATGTACATTTGTTTGACAACACCACTATAGTGCCTCGGAGAGCACGTTAAGCTGTCGGTCCCGGTTTCCCTATACCAACTTGTGAAACTGTTTATAGATGGGTTATTGAGTCTATTCAAAACATCGCGACGAGCTAGCCACTTGTTCGGTAAAGACTCATACCATCGGCTACGACGAGGTGGGATTAAAAACCCCTCCGCTGGGTACCCTGGGGCCGTCTAGGCGGTCTCGGGCGCCGTAAGGCACCCGTGAAGATATATATATATATATATATATATAAACAAAAATCAGACTTCTCTGCCATCTAGTATTAGAAACTAGGTCTTCTAACTTCACTCTAATAAGTAACTAATTAGAAGCAAAGCACATAGAGGGCGACTGCGTATAAGAAGATAACAAGCAATGACAAATTTCACGAGGGGTGACTGGAACCTGGTTGGCGCAGTGGTTAAGTATCTTGCCGCGAAAGCGAGGATCGTGGGTTCGAGTCCCGCCCACTAGGATATTTTAACTCGCATTTTATCTTTAAAAAAAATATATTAAGATTAGCCTGATAAGGAATTTATAAAAAATATAAAATACTGATAAAAGTCACGATAGAACAAAAAAAAATCCAACGACTCCCAAAACATCCAGTAACTTTGTATAAAGACAAAAGAAAAGTTTCACGCTATGAGAGATAAATAGATTATTACAAAAGTTGAAGTGCCGTTTATTAGCTCAACCCTTAACATAGGGGTGGCACAAGATACAAGTAGTAAAGGGCACTACAACAGACTTATGGTTTTATTGCATAATCACTGGTAGTGATCGGAAATTCGGGTGCAATTATACCTAAACCTTTCTGAATATTATCATCTAAAAAATACAAGATTCCCGGGATTCTTTATATGAAAAAAATTAAAATATATTTTTGCTTCCTCATACAAAATTTAACATTACTATTTTCATTAACAGTCTAGTATGTATGGGGAAGACAATTTTGTAGGAAGACAACACATGGTTCCATAGGAAAAGTTGTTCGGTATGATCAGCAGAATCTCATATTCACCCAAAAAATATATTGATCATTATAATATGTTGGTCTATTTCTCTATTTTTTTTTTTACATATTTTTAGAATACATAAGAAATTAGTTATATGGCACTACTTCCATGCTATATATATATAATTTGTAGTTCATGATACGTTACTATTAGTGTCCGATTTAAAATTAAACCTTAACCGTAGTTTAGCCTTCGCAAACAGTTACTTTATGAATGTTATTCAATAAGGTCAGTATGAATTGCGTTGCAATAAGGAAGGCTTTACACTGCAGCTGTCATACTGTTACATTAATGGTCACACTCTTGTATGCACAGTGCAATTGACCGAAGTATAATTTGTATATTGAGCTGATTTTGAATTAGGTTTTAATCTGTGGGTTCACCGGTTTTTAGGAGACTATTGCGTCGATTCAATGTTGAAGTTTTACCCGTTTCGTTAAGTAAAATGTGTCATTACTTATATGAAAAAAAAACTACCCAACCAAACGCACGCTACATAACCAAGTGTAAGACTAGGTGGTTAGCTCATTCCATATACCATCCAATTATCATTTGCCATACAAGGGTGCCGCCGAGGCGACCAACCTCAACAACCACGCCTTAAATATTAATTCTTATTGTAGTTTTTATTGCAATATTATTGATTATAGCATTTAGTTTTGATCGGATTGTGAAATATTTTTAACAATATTTTAGGGTTTAAAAAAGTTAATTTTTTGGTGGCTATTATAAATGTACACTCACAAGCCCGAACACCATATACACCAAACTGTACGTACACTGATAGGTCCTGTCTTGTTAAATCAGTATTAACAACTTAAGTATGATTGATTTGAAAATATACCATTATTAAGCATCTATTGAAAATTTAAAATTAGAACATAATACTTAGGTAATCCAATAAAATGCTTAACAAATTATATTATATTTGTCTTCCCCTCATAAAACTGAATCTAAAATTCAATATAAAGGGGTCATTTTGTGTAGCAGTAATACTAATATCAATAATAATTTAATAAATATAGGGTGTTTTAACATAATTAATTTTAATATTTAAAGAAACTGCGCAACTGATAATCAATGATAATCAGATGACAACAAAGCCGGACCTGGTATGGGTGAACGCTTTATACAATGAGGTTATACCAGCATAAACACCGCAAAAAGCTCGCCGCTTGTTAGGTGTTGCCTCCGAACACCATCGGCGAAATGAGAATGGTTTAGCCCTCCGCTGGATATCATGAGGCCGTTTAAACGGATCTCGGGAGCTAAAAAGGCACCCGTGATGGTTTTATTATTATTATTACTAACACAAATATACCCAACTTTGCTTCATGTAACACGTTTGTCTATCTGGTGTATTTTTATTCCCCAAAAGCGTATATTTTTCGAAAATGTATAGTTAGAAAACTCACGCTAGGGCCTACATACCTTCTTTCAGAAACGTTACCGCGACCCAAGGTTTCACGTAACACCTTCCTGCTAGTCCTCACATAAAATTCATCCTGTATCTTAGTATAGTATTTTAAAGTATTCGCTAATTAGCAAATTTCAAGTATCGACAAAATTTTGTAAATAAGGAGATACCCTTTTCTTCGAAATTGAGAGCCAAAGTAGACAGGTACTTCAAAATATTTCAATGTTTTGATGCTTTAAATTAGTATGTCTAAAATGGATAGCTGCTGGAAAGATTTATTTATTTAGTTGTTGTTATTGCGCGTACGGCTAAGGATTGGAATTCCTTCCCTGATGTTGTGTTTTCTGACACCTACAATCTGGATGTCTTTAAGAAAAAAGTAAATGAGCATTAACAGAGTAATCGGGCTTCCTCTTTGACCTCATCAGGCAAGATTGATGACAAACACAGACTCTGTTTATTGTAAAAGAAAAAAAAGATGATTTGAAGCACTGGTAAGCACTCAGGCACTTTAATATAAGGACTGGTAAAATTTGAGCAGTCCTTTAGTAAAATATTAGTAAAATACCTACGTATTATAAAATATTGGAGTACAGCATAAAATTTCCACACAGTCAAATCCAATTCTAGAGGTTCTATAAATAATAAGGTTGTTATTATTTCGTTGGCATAAAAATAAACAAATTCATAATGAACCATATGGTTCTTTTATTAATTTAAAACACAATTGATGTTTAAAAACAAAAGGCTTGGAAGATGTGAAAACTTGCAATTATCCTTTTTCTGTGGTGATGTATTTATTGTTTGGTGCTAACACCTAGTTATAAGTCCCAGTCGCGTGCTCAGTCAAGACAACTTCGCGTGCACGCGCAGAGCTATTACAGGACCCATACACGGAACGTTAAGACTAGACCACCAGAAAACTTACTGTGGAATATTATCTCCATAGATTGCAGATTAATTAGCAAATAAGTAAGGGTTGCTGTTATCTAAATAGTCTAAAGTAAACGTATGGTTAATGAGTACAGTAAGTATTAAACCGTTCGTAAGTTATTAAACCGTTATTTCAGATAGGTATTGTATTATTTTGTTAACATGGCTATAAATAATACTCGTAGCTGAGAGATAAGTAAAGATTTTTTTATTTGTTTCAATAAAAGTAAACAAAATACAAACTATTTTCTTTAGTTGAGTCTTTTAAAAGTAAAAACTTCTGATGATACCGCGTTAAAATGTTAATGGCACGCTTTTTAAAATAAAAGCAGTTTTCAGGTGCATTGACTTTTAGTGCGAAATTAAAGCCTACACTAATTACAAACATCTTGAACATTTCAGTATTTTACATGTCATTGCTACAAATATAATTTTTTATAATAATAATAATAATAATATGTAGGACAAATTACACATATTGCTCTGGTCACAAACTAAGCTCTTATTATAGTATTATTTTTTAATAAATTGCGTGAAGTTTTTGGAATATTTTTTGCCAGAACAATTTCAAATATAATAATATCTTAAATAATAACGTTCGACGCGCAGTAGGCCTCTTATTTATACCTTAAAAACTTATTTACTAAAGATTTTAGGTAAATTTTGAGCTAAAATAGACTCGAGAATAAATCTTTCAAATTTCCAGGGAATTATATATAAATATAAAGTAAATATTATAATTAAAATTAATAAGTTTCTGCGCAGTTCGTCTTAAAGGTCTGTATATCAGTTCCGTGTATAGATATAGTAATAATTCAACACCATCGAAGCCTTCTTCATGAGCCACGAGACAGGCATTTCCGGTCGCCTTAAATCAAATGAAGTTTTGTTTAGATATGAACGGGTCCTCTCGTCTTAGTTTTGCAATGATGGTGAAGAATCGACGATAATTCATAATTGTCTATTTCATAAACACTGAGTCAGCGCTGGCGCCGAAACTCAGACGTTTGGTGAAATCACATTGGTGTAATACTTTCCTTTAAGTTATATAATATACTTAGGTATACTTAACACAAGAATTTTGTTAATTATGTTAAGTAGGAAATATGTTAAACTTGAATGTGTTTATTATTTAAGTAATAGGGTTTCGTAGGAATAAAAACTAACTTTGCAGTAAGTCCATCCACACTTGTATCTATTAATGTAACAGTGACAGGTTGTAAAAAAACATTAGTTATTCTAAATTGTATATTTTTTAAAGCTAATATATAATATACTCATAATGCAAATTATTTTTTATTGCTGGCCGTTTCGTAACGGCATTATTTACCTGGCAAAGATTTTTAATAAATATATTTTTAATTTTATTTTTGAGTGTCCTTTACCTGGTGAACTATTACATTTTTTTTTTTTCTTTGAAATAGATAGGAATGGTAACATAACAGGCTGTAAAAAATATATATAGGAGAAGAATAACAAAATGTTTTTTAACTAAATAACCTATGTATATAAAAAAAAATGTTTTTAAACTATTTACTCTGCAATATTTGTCGTATTTTAAATTTTTGACTTACTTACTCTTTTGAATATTTATTATATATTTAATGAAAATTTTTAGGGTTTAGTTATTTCTAACCAGCATTAAAAAATAGAAGCTTTTAGTGCTGTTTGACAGCCTGAATAAAATTTCGAGAACGGCGAAATATTTGATACAAAAAATACGCACAGATATTTTTAATTTAATATTATATATTATTTTTTATGATTTATTTGATAAGTTAAGTATATTATTATTATTGTTGTTGTTGAAACTAATAAATATTTTTTATTGAAACAGGCATTGCTACTTTTATATACTTAGGTATTAAATCTATTATATACCTATCTTCTTGTACTTTATATCTTAATCTTGCATGGAATCCGTATACCTAACTGGTTGTAATAAGATTGCATGGTAGACATTTCCAGTCGGTTGCCATGTTGCTTTGATTTATGACCATGCTTAATGGTGCACAATACAATGTTGTACCATTTGGTTGCAGATTTGTGCAATGTCTTCTAAGAACATTATTATAATAAAATATTTAGTGTTGCTATAAGTACTCTTCTATTGAAAATCATATTTCATTAGACTCTATTTCTACTATCATACCTACTTAGTAACAATATTATAGTTAAAGTGGGTAAATGTAAACAGAGGTAAATGGAAATGCTTCCAATTATTACTTCAATATAACATTTAAAACATTTTACATGCTTTGGAACGCATTTCTAGTCTATGGTCTATGGCGGCCATTTTTAATTGTCAGTGTCAAATGTTATTAAAAAATATTACAACGTGTTGGCTGAATTATCGCATCAAGATAAGCGATAGAAAAAGCCAGAAGAAAAAGAAAAAAAACGTGTTAAGAAAAAGAAAAAAAACGTGTTAAGAAAAAGGAAAAAAAAAATACAACGTGTTATTGGAGTAATAATTGGAAGCGTTTTCATTTACCTCTGTTTACATTTACCCACTTTGACTATTATTAATAAATATGTTCATTAGTAAAAAAATAATACCCGGGTTCAATTTCCACTTATGGCAACTAAAATTTGTATCTAAGTTTTTCTGCCTAGAACTTAGTTTGTGACCAGAAAAATATATATAAAGTGCATAAAATCTAAAAGAATGGTCCATACTACTAAATGTCTACTAACGCCGGTAGGTATTCATAAAAATTTTTGAGTTCTTGAAGAACAATTTAGTTAAAATAGGTTTTGTAATTTTTTTTAGCAACAAAACTAAATATGCTTACAAGAGACAAAATCTATTTATTAACTAAAGTGTCCTTTAAGGGCTCAATTTTTATGAATACACAGTTAGTATTTAGTTTTCTCCGTCTTATTTATCGATTGAAGACCGTTTTTTGCAAATAAATTTGTGACCATTGGGATTTAGGTACTATACTAATACTTAATAAAACCGGTAACTTTTATTCTAACCATTTTCATTTGTGTAAATAAACTAACAAAGCCAAGAATGACAATTCGAAATTCAAAACATCATAATATATTACCGCTTTGAATGTGGTGTTAACATCGAGGTATATAACTTATAGAAAGCGCAATTTTGATTGGTTTATAAAATATTATAAATATAAATACATATATTTATTTTTTTAGGTGGAAGTCTTTAAAACTTCGCTACTCCGAACGACTGGTTTCGTTACCAACCCGCCCATATAGATGCAAAAACAGTCAAGCGACCAAGTTATATTTTCGTTTTAGTCTGTTGGTTCACTGGTTTTCGGGGGACTACATAGATTTCTTGTAGTCTCATTTTGAAACATACATCCGGCAAGATTGAAGTCAAACGCAGACTCTATTGAGTCTTTTTTCAGGGTGTAGTTATGAAAAAGGCATTAGGTTTGATAATAGAGCAGACATTAAAAGGAAGACTTGGAATGTAAATTCGTCTTTTTCTCTGTACCAATTTGTAACCTCATCAATCAGCTGGCATAGTGGGAGCGATCAATTCCGTTAAACAACATTGTATTGATCGACCCCATTCATGGACTTAGTAGACTAAAGTAAATGTCACATGCCGAAAAAAATAATATATATAAAATTTTACAATATATTGTTTGTAAGGTGATCCTAAAAACCAAATAACATAAAAATAGAAGATAAGCAATATTATAGATTTATTGTTAAATCTCTTAATTAGTAGTACTTAACTTTTTTAAATATTCTTTACTACTATCCATTATCATCTGAGCATATAAATAATATTTGACTAAAACCCATTTGGATATAAGTCATTTAAACAGATTCCATTTGAAATTTCAAGTAAATTGGACCAGTAGTTCACGAAATAATTGATGCGAACAGACAGAACAGAACGGACGGACATCACCATATCGGTTTTTGTTTTTCCGAAACCCTAAAAATACTTGCTGGCATTTCTAAGTATTTTTAAAATATACAATTTTAGATACCTTTCTATATTATATTTGTAAGTTTTATCAGGTGTTAAGCAGACGAAGTGGTCATAGTGGTCACTTGACACAAGCGCTGGGTCTGACTGGCGCCAGCGCACATAACTGCCTAATTCCGCTATAATAATAACACACGATTTATGATGAGTGAAAATCTATGCTGTTTGAATAATTGCCTAGTTAATATCTTCCCTAACTTTTTATTATATGTAACTAATTAGGCAATATTAAAACTATATATAAACGAAATTTGTAATATAAAAAGCGGCCTCAGCCTAGTGGTTAAGTCACGGCGCAACTGATAACAAGGTTAAGCAGATGACAACAAGGCCGGTCTGGGATGGGTGACCGCTTTATGCGACGAGGCTATTTTATTACAAACACCGCAACTAGCTCGCCACTTGTTAGGTGTTGCCTCTGAATACCATCGGTGAAATGAGCACGGGTTAATCCCTCCGCTGGGTACCCTGAGGCCGTTTAAACGGTTCTCGGGAGCCAAATAGGCACCCGTGATGGTATTTATTTATAATTGTAATATATCCTACCTACTACATTATTTTAGATATATATAGACCTACCTACTTAATCTGGAGATATTTATTCAAGTAAAAGTTATTTATATACGTCCCAAAAATTAACGTCAAGCCGAAAACGGTTGATAGGCCAGGTGGTGACAGTTATCAGAAAATTAAAAAAAAAAACTAATTTAAGTACTTTTCAAATTATTGACATAAAAAAAAATTTGAGAAAATTGTCTTGATTGTGATGATCTTTTAAGTACTGTAACAAATCTTTACTTTTCACATTTTTTATGAGTGGTGTAACCCTCAATAACCCTTCTGTAAACTACAGTCTAAAATTAAAACACACCTGCCTCAGTTTTAAAGAAAATATAACTTTTTTGCCCCACCATGTACTAAAAAATATTACATCGCCCAACTTTAACTGACTGCACTGAAAAAAAAATGTACTATGCTATTTCGGCAAGTGGACTTTTTACAAAACCACCTACCAAAGTTATTAGAAGATGTGCCACTCAGCATTTACGGAACCATGTGGTTCAGACAAGATGGCTGCCCAGCGCATTATGCTCGCCCAGTCAGAGAATTTTTGAATCAAGAATACCCGGATAGGTGGATATGTTTGGATCAATTTCATGGCCAGCCCGATCACCTGATTTAAATACGTTGGATTCCTTTTTCTGGGGAGCGTTTTTTTAAACATCGCATGTACATAGAAGATAGACGCGGGATGACCATGCAGTCTTCGTCTGACGCTTCTAAAATAAGATTGCTCAACAGACGATTAGATTAGACAACAGATGATATAGTCAAGGACTTTGAGATCTCAAAGTCCTTGACTCGCGACATACGGTAATTTAATACAGATCGTATTAAAGATGCCATTGAGCAAAACAAAGGCTCTAAAGTAATCGCAAGAGATCTGTCTCTCGGCCAGAGTCAATTAACGAAGCTGAAGACCGAGGACATCAGTGTTGTCGCCTCCAAACCAGAGATTATGGGGGAGATTGAAAGGTTCTATGGACAGTTATACACAACAACACTGCCTCCTGTCAAAAACCTGGAAAATGATCCAAGAGCCAGGTTAACCCGACACTATACCGAAGATATCCCGGACGTCAGCCTGTACGAGATTAGAATGGCCCTCAAACAGTTGAAAAACAACAAGGCACCGGGTGATGACGGAATCACGTCTGAGCTCCTGAAAGCTGGTGGCAAACCTCTGCTGATGGCTCTTCAGAAGCTATTTAATTCTGTCATCCTCGAGGGCTAAACACCTAAGGCATGGAACAGAAGCGTGGTGGTACTATTCTTCAAAAAGGGTAACAAAACCCTTTTGAAGAACTACAGACCCATCTCGCTTCTGAGCCATGTCTATAAACTGTTTTCGAGAGTCATCACGAATCTCTCACATAGGCTTGACGACTTCCAGCCTCCCGAACAAGCCGAATTCCGAAGAGGCTATAGTACCTTAGACCACATCCACACATTAAGGCAGATTATACAAAAAACCGATGAATATAATCAGCTTTCGTGGACTATAAGAAAGCCTTCGATTCGATAGAAACATGGGCGATGCTTCAGTTACTCCAGCGGTGCTAAATTGACTACCGTGTAAAGTGTTTGTACAAAAACGCCACAATGTCAGTTCGCCTCCAAGACCAAACCTCAAGACCTATCCAGCTACAGCGAGATCGAGTGAGACAGGGAGACGTTATCTCCCCGAAACTTTTTACTGCGGCATTGGAGGATGTTTTCAAACTCTTGGACTGGAGAAGATTTGGCATCAACATTAATGGCGAGTACATCACTAACCTTCGATTTGCCGATGATATCGTAGTCATGGCTGAAACCCTGGAGGACCTAGGCATAATGCTCAATGATCTTAGTGGGGCTTCTAAAAAAGTGGGCCTAAACATGAACATGGATAAGACCAAAGTCATATCGAATGCCCATGTTATACCCACTCCTGTAAAAATAGTAAGCTCCGCGCTATGCTCGGCGTTTCCTTGCGGGATCATATTCGAAACGATGAGATTCGCAAAAGGACCAAAGTAACCGACATAGCCTCCAGAATCGCCAAACTTAAGTGGCAGTGGGCAAGCCACATAGCTCGTAGAACGGACGGCCGTTGGGGCATTAAGGTTCTCGAGTGGCGACCACGTGCTGGAGGACGCAGCAGAGGCAGTCCCCCCACAAGATGGACCGACAGCCTGAAAAAGGTCGCGGGAAGCCGATGGCTACAGGCGGCGCAGAACCGGTCGTTGTGGCGATCGTTGGGGGAGGCCTATGTCCAGCAGTGGACGCGTGAAAGGCTGGTATGATGATGTACAGTAAGGTAAAGTATACCTTTTTAAAAGCAAATTGACCCTTAATACAAATGCATAGAGTGCATGGGGGTATGCCATTACCTTGCCGCTGACTGTACTAATATTGAATAAAAAACCGCTTTGAAATCAGTGGTCCACCGGTTTTAGAGCTTTGATGCCACAGACAGACTAACATACAAAAGGGTTAACATACAAAACATATATAATTAATAATACTAACACTTCTCTTGTCGTCAGGAAATATGGAGGAATATGACTCAATGAATAAATCTTTGCATAATTCAGAGTCATAGTGTTATAATTAAAATATCCTATTGCTATAATATTGCCTGAATCTGTTATGGATAGCTGAAGCATTTTTGTTTTCAACATTACAATCAACTTCATCGTTTAAAATTATGGGTCTTATCTTATAGGCCAATTTGCTAAGGTGAGATGTGACAAATTCATATTTCTTTACTTTACTTACTTGCTATTTGATGCTTTTATTTACACGTAAGTTTAAATTAATGTATTTTTTATTAATATAGATTGAAATACTAGATATAGTTAACTTTCCCAGACGATTTTTTATTACTTTCTTTTATATGTTTTTTTTTCCTAAACTGAACGAAACAACACTTAAAATGCAAATCTAATAAACTTAAAAAGTAGCAAACTACATTTTCGTAGCAACATTTAGTAGCAGTTAATATTGCATCGGTGTAGGATTCGTGGGCGGTTAACGGAACGGACGGCGCCAATCGTTTGTATACGTCGCGCGTGCGATACGGAAAGCTCCTCGCAACGCTGAGTTATAGATTGCGCCCACTCATGTCTAGCTTGAGAAGACTCATCATCACGCATTAGTTTGGCACGTGTAGCTTGCACAATTCAGTAATTGTTATACCTATTGATAAATTGGCGCTTTGGATGGAAGGAATTAATTGCGTTTTGGTTTTTTGTTTTTTCGCCCACGTTTAGCCTTGGTTCAGTTTTTCTACATCTTGGTTAAACTTTCTATGAGATTAAGTTCTTGTAATAATAATTCTTACGTACTTTAGTAGGCAGTTTATATTGCATATGTATCAACATGGCCTTAAGCTGTCACCCGATGGTATTAGATTTACACCGAACAAATTCCAGAGTCAAACTTAAACAACGGTGTTTGTAGTTTTAAACAGTTTTACAAATTGGTATAGTGAAACTGGGACCGACAGCTTAGACGTTGTAAAACAAAGGTGTAAGGCCTAACGCTAAGACACATTCGTACTTATGATTTTTTGATATTTTTTTTATCAGAACTACCTTTTACCGATAATGTAGTACCATATATTTATATCACTATCCATCAAAAATATAATTATTACCTGTATTCACCTGGATAAAAACCCACAGCGTTCATTTTAGGATTGGAGACTTCCTAAATCTTCTACTACCATTCTTAGCATATTATGTCTGTATCTGTCTCTATCAATAACATAATGAAATTGGGCTCTAAAACAAAGGTCATTTTAGATCAAAGTATTTATTTTACTTACCTACGTGAAATATGTGTACACACTTTATGAAGTGTAAAAAAATATTAGGGTCTAAAGGTCGAATTAAGTCGTTGCTTAGCCTGAGCCATTGGTTGTAACTGACAAAATTTTGGTTTTTCATGTGTAGTTTGACAGTCCGAAGCACTGGCTAAGCATTAGCAATTGCTTAACAACGACTATTAATCCGACCCTAAATGTGCGTTTGGCTAGGCCGCCATCTTATTCATTAGCTTATAATTAGATATGTGTCTTTGTATAAAAAAAAAACCAAAATGCAACCTAACCGAAAGCACGCTAACTGACTAACCAACTATAGGTGGTTACCAAGTGCTATTGATCTTGCAATCGTTATCTGCCATGCAAAAGTGATACCGAGGCGACCAACTTCACGGACTCTAATATAAGTAATAATTAACGTATTTTCTTAAATCTGTAACGGTTTTTAATATTGCATGTTGCTATGAGTCCTTTTTTCCCTCAACAAGAGATTGTGGTCCCTAAACATCAGTAGATATTCGTTACTACGGATAGGTCTTTGGTGACCTTATGATTGACCAAAGTTTTCAAAGATAGTGCTTTGAAGTAAATCAACGTATTCTGCCCCACCATGTACAGCGATTACCCTAGCGTGCTATGACTTAGTATCCACCTGATGGCAGGTAGACCTAGAAATTTCATAAATGAGGTCGGCCATTGATCGCTACCACTATGCCGGATTAATGATTCGATTACGAAGACAAAGACAAATTTGCATTACGAGTCTACATTACAAGCCTTGCACTGCTTTATTGTCAAATTAACTGCCAGTTTCATAACCACAACCTGAAATGATACAACCACCTCGACTTGATGCTAATGCTGAAACGCATGGTGAAATCGTAACATTAGTAGCATAAGTGTGTTCGCGTAATAAGCGAAGGCGTAACATAAACGATTCTGGGCGGTCTCACCTTGCAATCGGCAACGCCTTCCTATTACTGATCCCCACTTAAATAAATTATAAATGGACAAACAATTACATAATTATTAATTTGTTAAATAACACATACATTTATTAATACTCAGTTAATATGTTTCATAATAAAAAGGTGTGGAAACTAACAGCGCTGTAATTAAATGTAGTATTTACAGTGATAGCATAACTAAGTACTTTTATCTGTCTCTCATTTCCATAGATAAAGCTTTGATTGGACCTGTCTCTGCATTCACAAATCTATGTATATATATATATATCTTCACGGGTGCCTTACGGCGCCCGAGACCGTCTAGACGGCCCCAGGGTACCCAGCGAAGGGGTTTTAATCCCACCTCGTCGTAGCCGATGGTATGAGTCTACACCGAACAAGTGGCTAGCTCGTCGCGATGTTTTGAAAAGACTCAATAACCCATCTATAAACAGTTTCACAAGTTGGTATAGTGAAACCGGGACCGACAGCTTAACGTGCTCTCCGAGGCACTATAGTGGTGTTGTCAAACAAATGTACATATTTTTTTTAATTAAAAACTCATTGGTACACACCGGGATTCGAACCAGAGACCTTAGTCTTTTTAAGTCCAAGGTCTAACCAACTTGGCCACCACGTATATCGTATATAAATCTATGTAAATAATAATAATATGAATGACATTACATACATATTGTCCTGGTCACAAACTAAGCTCTAAGCTTGTACTATGTGTACTATTAACGATGATACTAATACATAATAAATATATACACAAATTATAGACCATATGACAAATTGTACAGAAAATCGTACTATATGTTTTTTATTATGGGTGGGAATCGAACCCACGACCTCCAGATACACCGCCAAAGGCGCAAAGACTAATCTACGGAGGCAGCTAAATTATTAATTGGCTATATATAATATTTTGTTTATAAATATATATATTACTAGCTGACCCGCGCAACTTAATCTGCGTAACTTTAACCGTTTATGCAGCGCACGCAACGGAAGCTCTCAAAATGAACTAATTTTCCCCGTTTTCTCAACATTTTTCATTGATGCTCCGCTCCTATTGGTCGTAGCGTATATATAGCGTTTTTCGAGGGAGGATATAGCCTATATCCTCCCTCGAAAAATGGGCTATCCAATACTAAAATAAAGTTTCAAAATAGGTTCAGTAGATCCTGAACTTTAACTCTTTAAAATATTATAAGTATAGATAAATAGCTTCACACTTATTTCCAGGCCTTACCATGAGTTGTTATACCTACTAAAATTATAAACGTTAGGTTTTACCAATACGAAAGGTGTATTTGGCTCTATTATAAGTTTTTGCTTCGAATTAATGTATTGTTAATACGTGACGCACCACCAATAGGATCGCATATATTGTCAATAGTTTTTGTAATATATATATATATATATAAAATATACGAAAGGAAAACACATAGTACGTATAAATTGAATGTAACCTTTATTACTATTAGCCAATGTAGACTAAGTTTGAAGATGAATACAAACGGTACCCTAAACGCGTTTTATTTCTATTCTCCTCTATTTAATTTGTTGTACGGAACCTAAGTGCGTGCACATATTATAACTCTTCCTTTCCAGGGTCTCAAATAATTCCATAACAAATTTCATCTAAATCGGTTTAGCGGTTTAAACGTGAAAAGGTAACAGACAGACAGAAAGGACAGAGTTACTTTAAAATTTTAATATTAGAATCCATTTAATTTAATTAAAAGCAGAGAGAGACAATGTTCTTTGCAAACCATGGATTCACCGTGCGGGTGCCGGGTCCATCGCGTGGTTGAAAGGCAGGGGAATGAACTGCAGCGTTCCCGGGCTTGAGACCGCGAAGTAGGTTTAAAGGCCTTTTGAACTCTCACCTGCACTGTGTTCACTACCCTCTCTACTCAACCAAATATTATATGATCCTGTTAGCGCCATCCTGGAAACACGCTCCATAAAAGTTCCGACGGCTGTTCTCGATAAACCTGCTTATAAAATACGAAAAGCAAAATAAATAGATAACACTACTTATCACGACTATTTAATAATTTTAATACGATATTAATTAAGTTGAGCTATTTAATATTGTACTAATAGCCAATAATTTAATTTATAATAATCTCAAATGACTACAGAAATATAGGAAGACGTAAATATTTAAGACATGAAAATGCAAATATATTATGTAACATTAAAGCAACATCGGTTTCAATTTAAATGGCAATATAGACACTTTAGCAACGATGATACGCGGTGGCCGAGTTGGTTAGACCTCAGACATACACATAGGTCAGTCTGTCTGTGATTTTGGGTACTAAGTTGAGATCCAGTTGGACCTCAAAGTATTAACAAACAAATTATTTATTTAAAAAAACGTTAAAAATCCAATTAACGGCTAACTTCGACAATTTTTATTTTCAACAACATCATGCGATGCAGATGCAATTTTTTTTTTATTAAAAGTATAAGTATTACACTTGAATATGTCCAAACCTGATTGCTGAACGACGTATAATGCGTCCTCATGAATTTAAACAAAAAAAAAAAATCCGATAAGAGAACCGCATCGCTGTGATTGCTTTACACAAAATAGGTATGAAGCCAAATGCGATTTTGAAAACTCTCCATACACTTGGTATTGGCCATATGTGTGTGTACCTATTTAGGTACAATGAGACCTCCTCTGTTTGTGACAGAAATAGATCTGGCCGTCCACGCAATGTTCGTACGAAAAAGGTGTTCAACGCGGTAAGGGAAAGAATTTGAAGAAATCCTGTCCGAATGCAAAAAAAAATATCTCGGGAGATGAAGATAGCACCTAGAATCATGTCGCGTATTTTAAAAGATGAGTTAGGACTTGATAAGAGACGCACTGGACATTTCATAACTGATAATTTAAAAAGAATAGGGTGGTAAATTCGAAACAACGACTAAAGCGGTACGCAAAGGGAGGTCACAGAAAAATTTTGTTTACGGATTTTTTTTTTTTTACAATTGAGCAACATTTTAATAAAACAAAATAACCTTATTTATGCTCAAAGCTCTAAGGAAGCTTCCCAATTAGTGGAGAGTGCAACTTCTTCAATAATAATAATATTAACAGAAACTTAACTTTTCACTAGTAAATAAAGCGTAATTATAATGGATACCTTCTTAGGCAAAACTATTTTTAGCTTGAAGAACAAGTCCCAATCTTCAAAATATTATTAGGTATAGATAATGTTCTATAATGTTGGGGCTACTTCATTATTATCCCAACTTTTATGAGTTTAGAACCTTTTCCATATAAGGTTGAACAGATTAATATTAGCATAATCTTAAGCCTTATAACCAAATGAAATAGACAATTGTCAAAAACGCCAAATTTGATAACACCATGTCTCACAAAGAGCCGTTCTCAATCATTAAGCCGGTACACAAACTAGCTACCTTAAAAGGCGCGGCGGTATAGAATTGGTGGCGCAAACATTAATGATTTTCCTTCATTTACATTTTAAGTTAACAAAAATTATTCTTCAAAAGTCCACGCTAACTCAGCGACCACATATAGAGTCGATTCGCCGTTCTCTACTAATTGGGAGCGACACTAGACAAATATATCGCCTTTTATGGTCGTGGCGAGTATTAATGCTGTTTGGTAAATAAATAGAATGTTAGTGGCTCAGATGAATCAGCTCTCGATCGGGCCGTGATTAGAGGCGATTAGCATGAGCTTATACGGCGTCCGCGAAGCCCCGTGGGTGGTGGGAGGTCCTAGCCCGGCTCTGTATTGTCTTATGTTACACCATCCTAATAGGTACTTGCATTGCGCACTATTTATGTTAATTCTCTTGAGAATTCAATTTGTCTATTATAATGTATTCATGAATGGATATCAGTAACACCAATACAAAACAATCTTGTATCTACTTGTCAACGTCGTTATATTTATCATCGTCCAACCTAATGGGCACATTGCCACTATCTGGCACGAAAAGGTGCACAATAAATTGCCAGTTCCAATAAGGAGTTATTATGCAAAAAATATCAGGACAAAACAACTTTTCCGACATTGGATTCCTTACTGTGTGATGATAAATTGCTGAAAGTGATGGGGATAGCGATAAAGGAGATCAGCTCGAGCGTCGGGTCAGGGTTCGTCAAGCTCATTTGTCGTCAGCTGGAGTGCTAACAGATAAGATGCTTATTGTTGTTCTGTCAGCGTAATGTATGGCCCTCCGCGCCGATAGCATCTCGATTCGATTCCCGGCCTCGCAGGATATCGGCGAGTCACAAAACGATAACCGCGGCATGACGGAATATCAGGCTGAGTTATTGCAGAGTCGGCTCGCGTCGTCACCTCGCTCGCGTGCCGGTTTTATTGCTGCCGGCGCCACTGACAACTTTCACGATGCACAAAGACGCTCAAATTGGTAAATAAATGATTTTTTATAACTGCGTCGGTCATAGAACCTATAACAATCGATGGCGAGATAGCTCTATCGCGAACAGCTATACACGTCGTAACTGATGAATGGGAAATGTCGTAAATTCCGTCAGCGAACGGCCACTTAACGCCGAGGCGATACCTGAAGTTATTCGGGCTGTTTGCTCGTTACCCAAAAGTACTTCGAACGAAGGCACGAAACGTTCCCACAGTCGTCGATCACCGCGTAAAAAACCAATAGTATCTACGAATTAACACGTCCGAGTGTTAGAGAAGGAAAACACTTGGAGGCCGCGTGAGGGCTCTCGTAAGCTGACGAAGTGGCTGCCCGAAGCGCGACGAACTCTTCACTTCGCGTAACATAGTGTTCCATGTCATTAATTTACATTAATTCCAAACATACTTGAGATTTCCTAGATAAACTATTAATACATGTGAGAGGTTTCGATCAGGTGGAATAATCGCCTGTCCAGTCGAGGTCGAGGATACCTCATTCATTACTCATTGAGGAAGACGCCATAGAGTTTTTTGTTAACTTGTCGTAAATCTTAATTAATATATTTTAAATCTAAAGAGTTTTATTTTGATCATCTACCTACAGTTTTAAAATTACCTAACCTTGTGTTGGTATATTATATAGAGTGTTTGTTTTTCGGTACATTTATTGACCGCCGTGGAGTGGCATACACTGTAAGCACGTCCATGTCACAAAATGTCGGTCATAGGTCTAATGCAGAAGACAAACATCAGCGTGCTGTGTGAACCGGGCCTGCTTCATATCGAGCTGTCGATAATGTACAATGCAAACGTCACTTAATCTTTCACTTTAGACCGCTTAGAGAGAAATTAACAAAGAAATGTTGTATAAATACTCAACCTATTAGCGAGAGTCTTTGCAGATTGTGGGAATTTTCGTGCAATCAATAATTGTGTCGATTTGGTCAAGTATTTGTTTTTATAATCATATAAGGCAATGCAAAGAGCTGGTCAAAATTATATAAAAAGCATCTGATAATACTGTTGAGAAAGATTAAATGGCTATTAAATGTAATGCCGAAGTAATTTTTTTTTTAAATATAGAAAATAAAGTAAAACTTAAAATAACAGTTATTATTTAAATTGCAATTAGTAAGTACAAATCCAGTCTTGCAATCTTGTTATGTAAGAATGTGCTAGGAACCTCGGTCGTGCATTTATAATCCTTTATAGTGCAATCGCGAGTAATAAGTACGAGGGCGAGACTATTCTGCGACAATGGGAAGCGAGGGCAGAGAGACTGTTGGAATAAATCAGAATTTGCGGGTAGATGGACGTTTTAATTATTGATTTATTGGTGAATACGGCGTGGCTGCGGCGCCAACTAATTGGTAATGGCGTGCGCCATCGTATGGGGTTTCAGAGAGCGCAAAAGCAATTCGAATATTTTAGCAAGCTTGAAAAACGGTATTAAAAATTTGTGGATTGGTCAAAACGGTAATTCTGGAGAAATAGCATATATAGCAAAAAGAGTGGCTGGAAGTTCTATTAAAATAAAATAATAGAAAAACTGAAGGATAATATATGTCAAGGGATTTGGCTTTTGGTGGTTACCATTTAAGCAAATTCTCGATAGTAATAATTCGGAGATAAGAATGTTCGAACAAGTTTTACTTGTTCAAAATATTCTTAGTTAAAATCACCCAGACCTTTTCTTGGATTTTAACCTATATATTAAGGTCCCGGTTTCACTATACCAACTTGTGAAACTGTTTATAGATGGGTTATTGAGTCTATTCAAAACATCGCGACGAGCTAGCCACTTGTTCGGTGTAGACTCATACCATCGGCTACGACGAGGTGGGATTAAAACCCCTCCGCTGGGTACCCTGGGGCCGTCTAGGCGGTCTCGGGCGCCGTAAGGCACCCGAGACCATAAACTTATAGCTAGAAAATATTTTATAATCAATGAGCTTAGATTTTATGATTAAATAAAATTTACGCACAATTATAGTCACTAATAGTTATTGCGCTTTACAAGTAGGAGATGGGAATTAAGAATATAATGAGTGAAATGATTGTTTTATGGTAAATAAAATTTATAATAAATAAAAAAATACCATCACGGGTGCTTTTTAGCTCCCGAGACCCGTTTAAATGGTCTCAGGATACCCAGCGGAGGGATATTATCCCGTACTCATTTCGCCGATGATATTCGGAGGCATCACCAAATTTATTTTGATGTTTTTTATTATTTTGTACATGAATGACATTTTTTATCATCTAGCTATAGAGACACAGCATACTCTATAAAACAAAAGTATCATATCATACCTATTTATTGGCGTGCACAGATCAAGCTCGCGTGACCCACTACTGCGCACCCTGCCTGGTCTATGCTGAAACCATAAGTGCAATTATAGAAAACGTTTTCTCTGTTCTTTAATGACAATTGAATTAATTGGCAACACTCAGAACACGTGTCGAACCAAAGCAAACGTGATGCCTTGTGGCAAATTTTCTAATTAAATTGGCCTCAATTTTAAGATATTTTTTTAATTCTCATCATTTTTGACCGCCATTGTGGTATAATGGTTGCGCGTTATATCGGAAGGTCGTGGGTTTGATTCCCACTCTTTTAGAATAATATCAGATTTAGGCTCGCATGTAAGCGGTGACCGAGTTGGTAAGACCTTAGACTTAGGTCCCTGGTTCAAACACCGGTGTGTATCAATCTAATGTGGTCCCAATTTCACTACACAAATATGTGACACTGTTTATAGATACCTATATACCGCGACGATCTCACCACTTGTACGGTCTACCATCACTTATTACGAGGTGGGATAAAAACTCCACGACTATTTAGGCGGTCTCGGGCGTCATCGTAAGTCACCCGTGATGGTATTTATTTTTAGCCTAGCATGTCTTAAATGTCAAAAGTTCATGACTATCATTATTATTGATAATAATAAATAAATACCATCACGAGTGCCTTTTTTGGCTCTCGAGATTTAGGGTACCCAGCGGAGAGATTAACCCGTTCTCATTTCGCCCCAGGTGGGCAATTCTCGCGTTTTCGACATTCATCTCGATTCGAGATTTTTAAAGAAAAATGACTAAATATGCCATTTTTCGTTCAAAAATATCGAACATTAAACGAAATAAATTATAAATATTAATTAATAAATATTTATTATTTATTTCGTTTAATGTTCGATATTTTTGAACGAAAAATGACACAATTTGTAATTTTTCGTTCAAAAATATCGAATCGAGATGAAAGTCGAAAGCGCGAGAATTGCCCAATAGGTCTAGCTTTGTTGTCCTCTGCTTAACCTTGTTATCAGTTGCGCAGTGACTTAAACACTAGGCTGGGGCCGATTTTTTATCTTTAATACTTCAAATAAGCTTAAGAGTCACTCAACTTAACACTATCATATTCAAGGTGATCTTTAAAAAAAATAATAGCTGGGTACTTAATGCTTATACTGTATATTATGTACATATTGACAAGGTTCATTGTTCACTTCCTAAGATACCAAACTGCGAAGTGTCATTACGTCATCGATCCCTAAGAAAAAAAGTGGTCAGTCCACTCGCTATTTTGCAGTGTGAAGACTTGACTTCGTGCTTATGTGTTATGAAGTTGAACTTCCATTTAAGTTTCTTCATAAAGAGGGCAATTTTATTAGTGTTTTTATTTTTACTTATAATTAACATCCTATTTACTACGAACCTATCCCGGTCTTTTTAGCGAGTTTTAGGAGAATTACGACAATTTGATAAAGGAAAACATGTATAAAATATAATACAATACAATAAAATTCTGGCTGTTGCTTTGGATAGACTTAGCCAGAATGGCGTAGGCTTTTCTAAAAACAGCTAAATTTATAATGGAGGAAATGGTGTCATTATCACCGTTGTATACAGATGCAAAAATTGTTAAGTGACTCATGTTTCGATTTTAGTCTGTGGGTTTACTTATATTCAGGAAACTATTGCATCGTTTTCGAGGTGGTAGTCTTCTTTCAGGGTGCGGTTACGAATTAAGCAGTTAATTTGACGATAAAGTTTTACATATTTGCCTTTGTCGCCGCCTTTATTTTTTATCATCATTTGGCCGGCATAGTGTGAGCGATCATTGCTGTTAAACAATAACCTCATTCAAGGATTTTTTAGGTCTGCTTACTATCAGATATGTGCGTGCTTTAATAATAATAAAAATATACGAAAAAGTCGAATACAGAGCCTTTAAAAGCCACATTTATTGTTCATTTGGTTCACCACTATTACTGTAGTTGGAATGAAATAGATACGCTTATAGATTAGGATTCAGTAGATATGTATGATAGTAAATGTCGTATGTGTTAAGAATTTGTATGCAGTATTGGATATGTATGGGTATATTATAGTTGGGAAAATTATAAGGCTTCATGTGTGTAACATAATTCTTAACAAATAAGACATTTACTATCATGCAATATCTACTGACTCCTAATCTATAAGCGTATCTATTTCATTCCAACTACAGTAATAGTGGTGAACCAAATGAACTTTACACAGCGAGTGCTTCAGAGGCGGTGAACTGAACGGATGACATGCTAAGACAAATACACGTGAGACCCTCACACAATATGCACGCCTGGTATTTCATCCCGGTTCACTTAAACTGAAATACAATAAGTCTGGAACTGTAGTCTTTAATTGATCAAATTCAATTTTTTTTATTGTGGATCATAGGTTTACAAGATTTTACATAATTTTAGTTCAGCTATGTCCTGCCCTTGAGCATACAAAGAATTACACAATTAATATAGTAATCTAAATTTGCATTTTAAATTCGTAAAGATTTTGAATTAATAATAACAATAAATAATATACTTATTCGTAGTTACACAAAATTCAAATATAAATTGTTGCCTTTAAGTTATTCTGATGTTTAAGCTATATTAATGTAAAGTTTCATTAAAATCCGCTTAGTATTTTTTGCTTGAAGAGTATTAAAATAATAATAATAATAAGTATAGTGCAATTTACTTTAATAACAATATTTAGGCTTGTACTAAGTGTACCAGAAACAACGATATAATACATATTATATTTTTATAAACACCCAGACCATCATACCATAACAAACTGTAAAGATAAACGTAATAATTTATTTTTGCCATGGGTGTTAAATCCTTACAAACTTTTGCATTTATAATATCAGTAATAAAAAAACAATGGTTTCACTAATGATAGGTCTAGATTCAGAATACTATCGCCTGTGCGAATAAGGTGCACAATTACCTGAAGTCATCGGTTTTATATAAAACAAGTCCATCACCTATCACACCATCACGGGTGCCTTTTTGGCTCCCGAGAACCGTTTGAACGGCCTCAGGGTCAGACCCATCCTCAAAACAACAAAAAAAAAAACAAGTAAGAATTAAAAAATAACATTTATACAGTGAAACTAATATGAAAGAACTAAAATTCTACATAGTCAATTTTCCAGACAACTCCAACAACAGGACGGAAGCTGTAAAAAAAACTAATATTGAATATTTGAATAAGCCATCCCGTCTCAGACTCAAGGACGATCATCATAAACGGTTGTTGAAAACCTAAGGACCAAAGTCTTTCCATATCTTAGTAGCAAACGGCAGAAAGTTAAACAGAACTTCTTTGTAAAGGTCAATAATGTATATGTAAAGAGTGTTTTCGTGTCGCTCATATTCGTAGTGTGGTTACACTTGACAAATATTTTTTTGTTCTATGAGTACAATGATCACCATTACTTAGCGGGTTGACTTGAGATTTTTCCAGTTTATGTCCATAACTATTTTATTATGGTGACAAACTTGGAAACTTGTCTTCAAATTTTTATTTTGGAGAAAAAATATATTTTATTTAAATAACAGAAATAAAAAACTTAAATACACCTATTACAAAATAAACCCCTAATAAATTATAAATTCTGTTATTTAAGTTTATTTTAGTTTATAATACTTTTTTTTAAAGTTACATACACATATCATGACGGTTGCCTTAGACCGAGACCGCCTAAACGGCCCCAGGGTACCCAGCGAAATGATTTTGATCCTACCTCGTCGTAGCCGATGGTATTAGTCTACAGCAAACAAGTGGCTAGCTCGTCGCGATGTTTTGAATAGACTCAATAACTTTGAATAACCCTAGAACTAGAACTAATAATAACATTGTTTTGAATAACCCATCTATAAACAGTTTCACAAGTTGGTATAGTGAAACCGGGACCGGCAGCTTAACGTGCTCTCCGAGGCACTATAGTGGTGTTGTCAAACAAATTTACTATTTTTTTTTAAATTAAAAACTCATTGGTACACACCGGGATCCGAACCAGGGACCTAAGTGTTTTTAAGTCCAAGGTCTAACCAACTCGGCCACCACGTATATCTTTTTTAAGTTGATTTTTAATATTGCAATCCACGACAGTTGACTTTATTATGCACAGACTCTAGAAGGAATCAAGGTTTGGAGGTTTACATTGAACAACTTAATCGGATCTACTCGGCTCTTCGTGAATGTCATGTTCGAATAAAGCTTTAAACAAATTGTGCGTGAATCCGTCAAATTCTTGCTTGTTGCTTGACTCGAGGTGACTCACGATAAATGTCACATCATTCTCGAACTTTAATGTCACGTCGTATTTTATGGTCTTCAATGTTTCCGTTTTTTTATTGGGTGCGGAGTCGGTCGCAATCTCGACATGAGGTTCAACTCTAACGGTAAAGTTACGAGCGTCGCAGCCTCCATGGTAAACTATGGTCCGATGTCCGGTCACAATAAACTGCGACATAGAAAGCGGATTAAGGTGGAATATCGGTATGAAGCTAGACACGAGTGATTTTATTCCGAAATATCAGAATGCTCCGAAACAAATCTTTGAATAACTTGTTGATGTATCTTTAAAATTGCTAATTTATCGCATTGACTGGTAGAAACCTAACTTACAAATAAGCTGGCACCAACTAGCAGTAACCAAAATATAGGCTAGCAATTCTAATTAATATAATACAGTCATTTGCATACCGATTTTATTCTTCTTGATCGCAAATTTACATATTTTTTTAAATAATTATATTTGGAAAACAGATACACAGCATCTCTAAAAAAACACAAAATTCTAGAGCTATCACTCATATCACATTTAATATCGTAATTGATGCAATTAAAGAGATTGACGATCGTAGATATCCTATACGTATGTCACTTACTAATTTTATTTCTGTTTCAATCGATACGTAATCAGGTTTTATGTGTTGTGTATAATACCATATCAATGTAATAACTTTGATAAAGGTGTCAGCTGCAGCCGTATAATATTTAGTTTATTTAATTGAACGCATAGCATTAAATACAAGACATAACACACTATCATTGTAATCTTTGTTCGTTTGAATAATATTATATAATGAAGAACTAATAGTCATTGTACGTACGGGATAATAGATATCAGTGGATCTTACAACAGCTTTTACGCCTACATTGTCTTTTTGTGATTTACTTTAATAATTTTGGCTAAATATTGTTTTTTTTTTTAATAAGTACCTACAAATATATCCAAATTTATATTATTTTAAGTGATTTAACATCTAGCGTCATTTTGGTAGTATTATTTAGATATTGAACTACATGCAACGTAATATTTATTAGCGTCGGTAACGAAAGGTAATTCTATATATTATATAAATTACAAGCAAATCTCAGAATTTAAATTAAGAAATTATAACTTACCTATTACATAGATTGTAATACGTGTATTACTTAAGCGCTCAATACAAAGTATCATTTAATTGCATAATTAAAATATCACAGTACATTTTGCATTTATTGCATTTATATCTTAAGAGTTTCGCCAAGATAAGACGTCCTATAGAGACACCTATACTATCTGCTCTCCATAAATAATTGATATTTTAATGTCACAAATGATCTGTATGTAACTAAACATTACTCTAGAACTAAAAGGACTTAAAATCAAGTTTCTCTGTAAGACAAAATTTACCTCCACTATCGATTTTGAAGGATCATTTTCGCTCATAAACAAATGAGATACGAAACGTTTTATAAATTAGGATGAGCTAGTAACTCGTTTTTCAAGTAAGTGCCGCGCCTAGTCCATAAGTTATCGTATGTAATAAAATTAAATGTATCACATTTCTCTTTTTCATGTAATCTTCGTAATTTATACATATTTTTAGTTCGCGCGCGGCGCCTGCGGGAATGCGCGGACGCGAGGTTGAGTGTTCAACACTAGTCTCGATTTGGTATTCTGTAAATTTGATTTATCTTTGACAGAATTATTTATTTATATTTGTATTGTAAGTAGGTATATTGAATTTTTATTTAAATAAAAAATAATTATATTTTTTAACATAGGAACTATTTTTGGACAGCTACATTCATCATAAATTTTTCAATGGCATTATATTCGGAGGTCGTTGGTTCTATTTTCATCTCAAGACAAATAATTTTACTGTGTTTTGGGTGTTCATAAAATATAATAATATATATTTGTATCGTAGTTCCTGATTTGAATAGAAAGCGTTGTTTGTGAGTAGGGCAAAATGTGTGAAATATACTACATAATAAAAAATATATACATGGTGACTTTGAAAGGATGTACTTTGGGCTAATATGAGGTTCTGCTGATCAAATGGAACAACTTTTCCCATGGAACCATGTGCCGCAAATGAAAATAAATTTTGGTTTCCCCAAAGATCGATTTCATCAGTAGAACCTCATATTAGTCCAAAGTACATCCTTTCAAATTCATCCTGTATATTTAAAGATATTTTTATACTTTAGTGTGTATATAAAAGTATAAATTATTGTTAGTGCTTAATTATAATAATTGGATTTTGGCTGGCATTAAGGTGTCATTATTTTAGATTTATTGTAAGAACACCTGTGCATCTGATTCTGTCTTGCAGCTACTTTTAGATTCGCAACAAAGTATATTCGAAATAACTGTAATGGTTATAAAATATTAATAGAAAATATTAGTAGAAAAATCTGTGCTCTATTCGTAAACCCTGTATATCATAATTTAATATCCTCACGGTGAGGATACTGCCTAGCTAGGGGCTGGGGGTACCCAGCGGGGGGATTTTATTCCCACCTCATTGTAGATGATAATAATAATCTGAGCTTACACCCAACAAGTGACCGGCTCGTCCCGGTGCTTGGATATATATTCCCATCAGTATGATTAGTATAAACTTCTTATTCATCAGTATAAACAGTTTTACAAGTTGTAATAGTAAAACTAGAACCGACCCCTTAACGTGCTCTGGACATCATAGTGGCGTGTTGTCAAACAAATGTATATACATTATTTAATTAAAAACCAGGTAGAATATCGGTATAATGCCCTACAATACTGTCAAACTTCGCTAATCCAATAGAAGCAAATTCTTCAAAATTGACATCCTGGTATTGTTAAAATGGAAATTAAGTTAAGAAAATAATACATTATTACTAATATAACTTACCTATGAGATTTATTTTGATGTTCGCCTTCACAGCTTTACGAAATAAACAATGAAAGGAACTTAATCAAAATAAAGATCGAGATTCTGAACAACTACATGATCAATAAGCTATAAATTAGCCACCGCAATGTCTTAGAGATGAATCTACAGTAGATGGTGAAAGAACATCTTCAGGAATCGAACCTGGTTGGTGCATCTCCCGCTGAGCCTGCGCAGCTTCTCGGTCGGCCGTCAGGTGGCGCGCACAAATAACGCAATAAATACCCCTCTTATCGCAAATCAGCTCACACTCGTCTCGCCTCCGAAGGCCGATATATTCATGAGCCCCGCAGGCTGATGTTTAACCCTGCTTACATTTATCATCGACACGCAACTCAGTCAATTAAATTAAACCGGATCATCGATGATAGCGGGAACTGTTACCAGATTTTCCGTGACGTTTAATTTATTGATTTGTAACTAATTTGTATTTGTATGATTGGGTGGATTTATTGGATGAGTTGCGTTTGTTGATTTACTTTCATGTTGCCGCATGTGATGTAGTCCACTTACTGTCAAAGTCAAGTTAATGCTGTTAGAATCAGCTATCAGCTTATTAATTAATGTTATATTTACAGCTATATTTTCTACCCTAACAAGTAAGTTAAGTTTATTAATCTCTTGTATAGTTTTAGCTTTGCTTGTAACATTAACTGTTATCAATTTTAAATTAAAAGATCTAAAGCTTAGAATCAAAAGAAGCTTTTTTACCGATAAATTTGGTTTAATATAGTTTTTTTTATTTTATAGAGTTTGTAGGTAAAAAGTAATTGGTCGTAAGAATTTATTAGGTAAATTGAGAAAATCCCACCGCTGGGTACCTTGATGCTGTATAGGCGGTCTCGGGCACTGTGGCACCCGTGATGATATATGTATACATATATATATATATATGGATTGAAATAATAGTTTTGTCAATAGTAATAATAATTTATTTACTTACGTTGTCAATATAAAAAAGATAATTGTTAAAAAATAAATAAAAGCAAGTTTATTGCTTTTATTTATTTTGGGGGCAGATTTAATTATATCTGGGGCAGAGGGCTCTAACCTACGAGCCCTCAGCCCCAGTGCAGGCGTGTCGCCGGGATCGCGACGGATTTTTATTATCTTTTTTTTCATAAGATTCTTCTAACGTGAGCTTAAAACTAACTAATGTTTCATTTGTGCTTCAGAAATATTATTTTTGACAGATTCCTTTTCATACACAGGACCTATCGCACTTGCAATAAAATGCATCCTTATACTGTTGCGGATGTACTGTCCTATAAAAATTTTTTTGAATCCTATATTTGCCGCGCTATAAAAAAAATCAACAACACTTATCAGTTAGTCTTTCCAGTCTCTTATAATAATATGAAGTCCTTCATGACCTAGTCGAGTATATCTTCTAAATCTAGCCAGAATAATAGAAGCAACCAATAATGAAAATTTTACGGAATGTTGGTTGTTATCTTTATTCGACTCTACATATTGCTTTTCATCAGGTAGGTCACATGGCATGCTCTAATAAAAAAAACATTACCAAGTTTAGGGCAATTGGACCTAAAATAAAATGTAATATTATTGCCTGAAGACACCCTAATAAGGCGAAATATAGAAAATTATTATTTATATATGTTATTGGATAACTTGAAAAATCATAAAGCAGCTGTTAATAAAAAAAATATAATTTTAGTAAAATATAATGTCAAATAATCTTTAATGGTTGTTTATTTATTATTTAAATACTTTTGCACAAAAATTAAAAGCTTAAAACCTTTAAATTCTTTAAGCTAATAAATTTTATGCTTACAGTATTACTAATTGATAGAATGACCTTCCTCATCCTTTCAAATGTCAACCTAAACTTGGGTTACATTCAAAGTGAATAAATAAATTAGAGTATGGAAGTCGTAAAGTTGCGAGTTTTAATATGGGTCCTTGCAGGTGTCGCGAGTTGTGAAGATCCGACAAGGCCCCGCTTTTAACGCGCTAAACGTTTTATTCCTTCATCACAGCATTATCCTTTCGACACGGTAGCACTAATTGGATAAAACATTTCAACAAAAAATCTCTAAGAAACAAACACTTTAATAACACGGACGTTCGTAATTTCAAGGAAATTTCATTTAAGATGTGAATTGGATGTGTCGGCGGTACTCGAAGTCTGTTATTAGAAGCTGAGCGTGGCGAGAGCGAGGCGCGAGCGACCTTCCGGCGACACCATCATTTCTCTGATTGATGGGCGGACACTAGCCATGAATACGATTGTTAGTGTTTAACTACGATGCGTTCTAACAAAATTGGATCTTGATTGATAGATTAATGATATAAAGTAAACACATAATCGACCAATGGAAGTGTGTTTCTTTGACGCCTCGAGGAGCAATCTCCGATCTTTCTAAACGCTACCAAAACAATGATAAGTCTATATTTTGACAGGGTTTTAAATAACTCTAAAATTTATTGTCCAATTTAAAAGTCTATTTAATGTTAAAATTATAATTTTAAACCAAGAAGTTTGTAAATTACAACTTCACACAAAGGTACGATGAAAGTGTTAAAAGTTCGTAAAGGTCAGGCAGGCTTCGACGAAATAGGTTGGTCACGTACATTTAATATTATAAGCTATTAGATCCTCTCCGGACCTCTATTACTGTGTCCATATCATAATATGGAATTATTGTCGGTCGGGCGTTTAGATTTTTCTTTTATCAAGCATAAAACAAAAAAGATGCGTCGGCGCCGGCCATTGTTCTTCCCGGCCCATTCGTCGCACTTCATGCTATTCACATTCAAATTAAATGCTCTGTGTACAATATTAATTTGTCTTTTGTTTTAGCTTAGTCCCCGAGCCCCAAACACGACGCGGCGCAGCGGGGAGCGAACCCGCTCGCCACTACAATATCATTTCTTATTATGTTCTATGAGCTTTATGTCATAACAAATCCTATAAACCACAAGTGAACTTTTTATCGTCAAACCACAATGACTATAAGATTGAATGGAGAAGGTTACGTGTGCTTGTTTTTTGTTCATATCTGATTCTAATAGCGCGCGCTTCTTTTTTATTTCCTAGAGCTATAACAAGAAATAATATTTATGAATCAATTGATTTAGTGACATTTTTTATGTAAATCATTTTAAGTTTATTTAAGATATAAATATACTTAATTTAATTATCTAAATATATTAACTGTAGGTAAATATTATATATAGTTTAAAGAAACACATATATAAAAATAAATAAAAACTACAAATCTAAAAAGCAAGAGATCAAAGTAGGTTATATTTTTACGTGTGATAGATGGGAATAATGCTGCCCTTTGGTCACCTCTGACTGAGAGTAATTGTGAAGACAGTTCCAAGAAGAACTTTTCTGCACACAGCTCGAATGGTTCTAGTTTCTGTTTTAGTTCCAGAATTATTTACATAACATAATATATGAAAAACAAAGCATAGAGGCACAGTATTATAATATACCAAACAGATAACTGCTAGACGTTCCTTGTTGGGATTTTAAAAAAGGCTTAAAAGACATTTATGCTGATCATGGAATATTTATTATTTATCTAGCTCTCTTAAATTAAGAATTATTAATAATAATAATAATATCAGGAGTTAATTTATAAAATATTATATGACAATGTATTATATCGTTGCTGTGTACTAGAACATGGTGGAATATGCGATCTAAAAAATAATTTTAACATCATTTGTGTACCCTATTCCGTGAATAAAATATTTCATTTCATTTCATGGTACATGGTACATGGTACATTGGTACATGGTCATTACAAGCCTAAATCTTAGTTTGTGACCAAAGCAATTAGTGTAAATTGGCTTACATATTATTATTTATTTAGTACTCTTTTTTCTGTACTATGACGTACTTATAGTAGTTTAATAGTTCCATTTCATAATAATTATAGACCATTATAATATATTTTATCAACATTATATCTTTTAGTAAATATTATACCGACTCTAGATATTATAAAGATTCCGTAAGGCACCCGTGATGATATGTATGTATGTATGTATGAAATTTAATTTGATTCCATCTTTTTTAATCAAAACTTCCACGTCAGCCTCAAATATCTGAACTTATAATATCTAGTATATGAAGTAATATTTCGGTTTTAGTCTGTGGGCTCACCGGTTTTCCAGACACTACTGCATCGATTTCTTGTCGAGTCTCCTTTTATGTTACGGTTCCGAAACGGGCGATTGATTTGACGATAAAGCAGCGAGAATATTAAAATAGACTCGTAATGAAAATACGTCCATATCGCTGCCCATATCGTAACCGCATAATTTAACCGTCATAGTGGGAGCGATCAATATTGTTAAACAACAAGATCGACCGCATTCATGGAAATTGTAGATCTCCTTAACATCAGGTAGATATTTGTTTGACAACACCACTATAGTGCCTCGGAGAGCACGTTAAGCTATCGGACCTGGTTTCACAATACGAATTTGTAAAACTGTTAGTATAGTGAATCAAAACATCGCAACGAGCTACCCACTTCTTCGGTGTAGACCATTGGCTAGGACGAGGTGGGATTAAAACCTCTCCGCTGGGTCCCTGGGGTCGTATAGGCGGTCTCGGGCGCCGTAAGGCACCCGTGATTATATGTATGACACATTCCGTGCTCCATTAAAATATATACTCTAGTAATAAAAAATACTAGAATTAAATTTTATTCCATCTATTTAAATCAAAACTTCCACAACAGCCTCAAATATCGAAACTCACGATATGTGAACCATATTGCTTAAAAGCCTAACAATAAGAAAAGCTGATGAACACCCGACACCCGACACCGTAACGGACGTGCCTCGACCCCGCCTCCTAATTGCAAGTTTTTAGTTACGTGTAATTAAAAACTCAAACATCGACAACTAACAAATTACACCGTGAATGAATCACCCGCCAAGCAATGTCAATTAAGCTATTATTATAAATCGAATATTAGAAACATAATATTGTCTTTGGTTCCTGGAAAACGATTCATAAGACACGCAACGTGAATCAGTGACTTAGGTATAATGGTTAATACAAATAAAAGAATTAAACAAGTCAGGATTATTATTGTTTACGGCAATGATTCAGATTTGCTTGGGATTGTCATCTGATCTCCGAAATTTTGTTACAGGAAAATAGAGTAGAGGTCAAGTGGCCAAGCAGTATTATCTGTTCTGAGAATATATATATTTTATCGCTTCTCTTTTACAAAACAGCTTTAGATAAGCTAAATAAGGACTCATTTATACTAATATTATAAAACTGAAGAGTTTGTTTGTTTGGTTAAACGCGTTAATCTCAGGAACTACTGGTTCGAATTGAAAAAATATTTTAGTGTTGGATAGCCCATTTATCGAGGAAGGCTATAGGCTCGATAAATCCTTGATAAATGGGTTATCCATTACATAACATTACGCTACGACCAATAGAAGCGGAGTAACAATGAAAAATGTTGAAAAAACGGGGAATAATTATTCCTTTTGAGAGCGTACGCTGCGTAAACGAAGATAAAGTTGCTGATCAGCTAGTATCTTAATAATAGTATTTAGGATAATTTTATTCACATGTATTGCTCTGGTCACAAACTAAGCTCTGGACTTGTACTACGTTTACCAGAAATAATGATAATAATATATATCATAGTTATAAACACCCAGAGTCTAAACCAAGACAATATGTACAGATAAAAGTGCTAATACCGTTTTGCCTAGAGTGGGAATCGACCCCACGACCCCCGGATACAATGGATGATAGACAATTATTCTGCAGCCGTATTCTTTAGGTGGCACAATGAAAATTATCAATATTTTTATATACTTACACTTACTTGATCGACCAGTTTATATACAATAATAAGCTTGGTGTAACAGGAAGTATAGATATCATTTAGATCATGCATTCTATACATACTTACATACATATCATCACGGGTGCCTTACGGCGCCCGAGAACGCCTAGACGGCCTCAGGGTACCCAGTGGAGAGGTTTTAATCCCACCTCGTCGTAGCCGGTGGTATGAGTCTACACCGAACAAGTGGCTAACTCGTCGCGATGTTTTGGCTAGACTCAATAACCCATCTAAATACAGTTTCACAAGTTGGTATAGTGAAACTGAGACCGACAGCTTAACGTGCTCTATAGTGGTGTTGTTAAACAAATGTACATATTTTTTTAGATTAAAAACTTATTGGTACACACCGGGGTTTAAACCAGGGACCTAAGTGTTTTTAAGTCTAAGGTCTAACAAACTCGGCCACCACGTATATTCTTAATTTTTGATTAAATAAATAATATATATTATATATTCTTTTTTTAATTAATTTTTTTTAAGACATAATCAGGTTTATGATTAGGAAGAGCAAGAGCTTAAACATTTCAGCTCATGGTTAATGGCGATATCACATAAATTAATAAATGTTAAAAGAATTTGAGTTATCAGTAGCTGATTTTATTTTAATTGATTCATAACCTACGGTTTTTAAGTTACCTACGTTTTCCCTATTATAAGTATTATGTCATAGTACAGAAGAAACAATATATCTTTGTACTACATGTTTCTTGTTGATGGATGATATACACTATGTCATTGAACTACATTCCTGTAGAAGATATTTCTGATCAGCACGATATTAATGATTTCTTACTATTGTTAATTATTATTCAGTGACTTGACAAAATCGTGATTGAATCATAGCTGTTTCATTTATTCTTTAGTTAATTTAAATTATATTGTTTGAATTCTCGCAAACGTTTAAGGCAGATTCATTTTAGGATGTTTTATATCGGAATTCACACTATGGATGCTAATTTGTGGTTAGCAAAATATATTTATGTAGTTTACCTATAGTTTTGTTTATAGGTTATTTAATTATCAAATATTGTATTTATAGAATGCAGTATGGTACTGCTGGAGAAAGGGTATTTGCATCCATTTTTTTACCAGCTAAAATCCTAACGATTATTTTCTAAGTAATTTCCTGTTTGTTTCTTATTATCTATTTTACTAGTATGTCTATCATGTCTTGCAGGTAGTAGCATAGTTACTTACCTATTCTATTTAAACAGGAAAATGTGGTAACTTTTTTGAAGCAAACAAAATTTAATAATAAAAAATAAAAGTTTTTAAGGTGACAAAGTTGTTTACAGTTTTGCTTTTGAATTATTGATCAGTTCAAGTCGCTCTTATAAAATTATTACAATTATTCAGTGATACCTGCATTTAAACATAACTTAAAATAGTGAAACTGTTTATAGATGAGGTTATATATTTAGTCTATCACTACGCGACGAGCTCATGTAATGATATTTATTTATAATATTTACATTTATAAACGTGAATCTATAAAAGCTATCTACACATGGTGAATTTCAAAGTTTGTTGTTTGTGCTAATATGAGGTTCTTAAATATCGAACAACTTTTCACATGGAAACATTTGTCGCAAATTAAAAATAATTTTTGCCTTTTTAATTTTAACATTACTACTTTGTATGGAGAAGGCCATGGGAACAGTTGATTGATTTGATTAGTAGAACCTCATATTAGCCCAAAGATCAACCTTTCAAAGTCATGTATTTATATTATAAATCCTTTTTTTTTTGCTTATAAGGTTACAAAAGATGTTTACAGTTTTGGTTTGTATTAATTATAGCTGTTCAAGTCGCTAATTACAATTATTTAGTAGGTACATTTAAACATTAAATTGATTAAACATTATTTTCATTATATACCTAATATATAAATACGTGGTGGTCGAGTTGGTTAGACCTTAGACTTAAAAATACACTTAGGTCCCTGGTTCAAACCCCAATGTGTACCAATGAGTTTTTAATCTAAAAATGTATATACATTTATTTAACAACACTACTAATAGTGCCTCGGAGAGCACGTTAAGCTGTCGGTCCCAGTTTCATCATACCAACTTATGAAACTGTTTATAGATGGTTTATTGAGTCTATCCAAACATCGCGGCGAGCTAGCCACTTGTTCGGTCTAGACTCATACCGTTGGCTACGACGAGGTGGGATTAAAAAACCCTCCGCTGGGTATCCTGGGGTACTTTGTACGACATTGTACCCTGGGTACAATGCCAGTGCCACATATTTTTTTTACCAATCATGTGCCTGGTAAAATATTTTTAATTATTGATTTGATCGATGTTTTAAAAACTGGGAGTTAGTATACTATACATCAATGACTTAAATAGTATATACTAGTATTTATACATTCTATTATAGGTATTAATACAATCCCCCCATCAAATTCAAAGCTTATGTTACAAACAGATCCAGAAATTTCAAATTTAAGTACTCATAAATATTGCGTTGTCTAAATTACTCATTAAGGTTATAATTAATCCGCTTCAACTGCCGGCATAATGAGAGCGGTCAAAATTGTTAAACATCAATATTTTGATCGACTCCATTTATGGAATATGTAGGTCTGCTTACCATAAGGTAGATACATAGTCACTTGTAATGTATAAAAAATAGTTGTGTTAAACTTTATTGTAAAAGTAAGTATTTATGATCATATTTTTTAATAATATATTATTATTCTTGGGTAATTTTAAAACAGTTTGATGCGTATCTCAGTGAAGAAGTGTCGATTTCGCAGCTAATTAAATTTGGCATCCCCGCTGCCGCGAGTGCCCCGATACGATCTTTCTCGCGTGTAATTGTACAAAACTGTCGGGGCCCAATTTGAGTAATGATAAATTAATTTTAAGAGCGACGCAATTAGGTATGTTGTTTATTGATTAAATTAAGGAAAATGAATTTCCTAGTAATTATTTGCCTTGTGCCAAGGAATTAAATATATATACATAGCGTTAGCGACTCGCCCAGCGGCCACATTCTGTTTCTTATAACGTGAGTGTTAGATTGTCAAAATTGGTCTGTTGGGTTGGTCGCCTTGGTGGCACTTTTGCAGGGCAGTCAACGATTGACAGGTCAATGGAACCAGCTAACCACCTAGTCTTAAACTGGTTGGTTATGTAGTGTGTGTTCGGTTGGGTTGTTTTTTTTATTTTTATTTTCTTCCCGCAAGGACAATAGTTTAATAGTTTACGATTTGTTTATTTTGTATTATATTCTTAACATTTGTCTGTGGGAGGAACGGCGACCTGGCCAAGTACACACAGGACCTTATATAAACTTTTTTTTTTTTTTTCGACTTTTCATAAATGCCTGTAAAGGTTTACATGAAATAAATATTTTTGACTTTGACTTTGACTTTGAAAATAACGAATTCCGTTATTAGCGCTCTCTCCTCCAATCAGAGTAGTTTTATAATCTTCTATGATTGGAGGAGAGCGCGCTAATAAAGGAAATCGTTATTTTGACAATCTAACGATCACGTTATAAGAAACAGAATATGGCCGCAGGCTTCAAAAACAGTACTAGGTACTCATTGTATGTATTAGATTACCTACTGTCTATTATACACATAAACCTTCCGGATTTGCGAACCTTAAGATTGTTTAATCTAGATGTACCTAATTGTAGTTGTAATTTAATGTAATGTTTGTAGATTAAGTTTAGGAAATAAATAAATCATTCATTCATTCATTCGTTCAATCGTTCATTCATTCATTCAAACCTTCCGGATTAATTACCTACATAATGGTGAAAATCGCATCAAAATCCGTTGCGTAGTTTAAAGATATAACCGTACGAACATACAAACAGACGCGGAAAGCGACTTTGTGTAGAACATATAGGTACAAGATGTACCATCACGTGTGTCTAGGCGCCTGAGACTGCCTAAACGACCTCAGGGTACCCAGCGATGGGGTTTTGTTCCTACCTCATCGTAGCCGATGGTATTCTGAGTCTACACCGAACAATTGCCCAGATCTTTGCTGTGCTTGGATAGAATCCATAATCCATCTATAAACAGTTTCAAAAGTTGGTATATTATCGTACTCTGCGAGGCACAATATTAGTTTTGTCTAACAAATAATATTAAATAAAATTTTTAAATTAAAAACTGATTGGTATCATTTGAACCAGGGACCTAAAACTGTAGAGTTTGAGTCCAAAGTCTAAAAGTGTTATCAGTTTTACTTTAACTACCATCCATAAGAATTCCAATTTCCAATTCTTTATTTTGTGCCCGTTAAAAAAAAGTCAGTACAATACTGCGTTCGTAAACCTAAAAGAATAGAGTCCTTCGATATTTGGTTAGCGGCCATCCAACGGCACTCCAAACCTGTATCGATCAATCCTCACCTCTTGTTGCTCGTGTTAAATAAAACGTCTCTTAAAATACCAACGAATGAGTGCGCTGACACTTGTCATTCCGGCCCTCAATCCTTTATATTTGTCTTTGAAATGTGATGACAGTGGTACAAATTACGAATACAAATCTCTCGCGTCGTTAATAAAATGCTATCTGGCCAGGGTGATGGATGCGAGAAACGCTCCGGGACCGCTCTCGCTCGTAATTAATACACACTCAGGAAGCGTTGGCTGTCAACGAATCTCTCTTTCCACTCCATGAACTAATGTCAAATCTTGTATTGTCCAAAGCGTTTAAACACTTTAAAACAAAACAGCGCTAGGAAATTAGATTTCTCCTTATACAGAACTCGTTTTTTATCGTCCCTCAGCAAAGCAGGCAGACATAATTTTAAGATAAGTAGTAAATCGTAAAACTCGCAGTAAAATAGCGCCTCGTTTGACCAGCGAGCGCAGACGAGTGCTATTGTTGTATGCAATTTACCGCACCTTCAATCGCTGAAATATTTTGTGCAACGGGCATGTCCAATTGCTAACGAGCCGAGCGCGACTCGCAAATGAATAAGAACCAAATGCATAGAACGAGTGTTATAATATGATTAAGTGATGCTAACACTTTGGCAAAGAATTCCACAAAATCAGATAACAGAAGCGACATTGCTAACATGCCTAACTTTACTGCAGATTGTTAGCAACAATTCCCACATTAAAATTCATTTACACACATATATCATCACGGGTGCCTTATGGCGCCCGATACCGCCTAGACGGCTCCAGGGTACCCAGCGGAGGGGTTTTAATCCCACCTCGTCGTAGCCGATGGTATGAGTCTACACCGAACAAGTGGCTAGCTCATCGCGACGTTTTGAATAGACTCAATAACCCATCTATAAACAGTTTCACAAGTTGGTACAGTGAAACCAAGACCGACATCTTAACGTGCTCTCCGAGGCACTATAGTAGTGTTGTTAAACAAATGTACATATTTTTTTTAACTAACCAGGGGCCTAAGTGTAATTAATTTAATAGTGGGGATTACACTGAAAACTATTTTTATGCCCATATAAATACAAAAACCGCCAAGTGACCTAGTTATGTTTCGGTTTTAGTATGTGGGTTTACCGGTTTTTAGGAGAATACTACATCGATTTCTTGTCAAGGTGGTAGTCTCCTTTTAGGGTGCGGTTACGAAATGGGTGGCTGAATTGATGATAAAGCAGTGAGTATATTAAAACATACTCGTAATGCAATTCGTCTTGGTCGCCGCCCAATTCGTAATATCCGCCATAGTGGGAACGATCAATGTTGTTCAAGAACAATTATTGATTGACCCCATTTATTGGCATTGTAGGTCTGCTCACCACCAGGTAGATACAAAGTCACATTCCGTGCTCCAATAAAAAAAAATAAAAAAAATCAAAGTAAAAAAGTATACCTAACATTTTTGGATGGTAAACTTATGGTTCTAATAGCGGTTTAATATTCAGGATTAATAATCTTGATACTGAAAAATGTGATAATAAAGCTTGTCGTATAACCTCCTAATACCTCGATACCCAGGTCCACATCTGTGAATTAGTAATCTGTGTTCAAGATGCAGCTTCAAAAGCGGGAATTAGCCGCACTTATCCAGTCTAATGGATTGCTGCACGTGTGTGCAACGCCCATTGTGACCAGCACCGTGAGATGCGTTCAAAAATATAAACATTTGATAGCAGTGTGCGTTTAAATTCTCAAATTATATTCTCCATAATAAAATCACATAACTGGCAATATTTCCAAAAGTAGATTTTTTAAATTAAATGTGTTGAATCATACATACATACATATCATCACGGGTGCCTTACGGCGTCCGAGACCGCCTAGACGGCCCCAGGGTACCCAGCAGAAGGGTTTTTAATCCCACCTCGTCGTAGCCGATGGTATACGGTCTACACCGAACAAGTAGCTAACTCGTCGCGATGTTTTGAATAGACTCAATAACCCATCTATAAACAGTTTCACAAGTTGGTATAGTGAAACCGGGACAAATGTATTTTTTTTTTTAATTAAAAACTCATTGTTACACACCGGGATTCGAACCAGGGGCCTAAGTGTTTTTAAGTCCAAGGTCTAACCAACTCGGCCACCACGTATATTGAATCATTTTTTTAAAATACGCCTATGAAGTAAATGAAAATGAACACCATAATTTCACTGATGTGGAGTAGAGACACTTACCTACTAGAAATACAAAAACATATGAACGGTTCTAACACAAGCACTATCGGAATAACCTTTAGGTATAATAAATCTGAAAGTACTTCAACTAAATTTGCTTACATTCGCCATGCATGCATAAGATTTCCATGAAATAAATATTTTTTGATTTACTATTTGCCGTAGAGACTTTGGGATTTGGTCCGAGGCCGCTAAACTGTTTATTAGTTCGCGCAAACGAATAAACAATTGAAAAACTATGCAACATGTAGCCCTTTAAATAGGGAATATTTTTATCAGAGGATCCGTCAATATTGATCCTCTGAGCAAAAGCTGGGAAACGTCGCTGGAGTTCTCGGAACATAAGTTTTTCGTCCCATGAATTCGAATATATATATAGGATTGTAGAAGATAGGTAGCATATTTCTTTATAACGTACATATATAAAATTAAACGAATAATTATTTATGATTTAATTTTAGTTGATGCTGTCCAAACAAAATCAATGTTAAATATAATCCTTTATCTATTATATTACTTTACATGCTTTTATGTCTAACTCTACACATGACTCAACTTCTGATCAAACAACAACAAGTCAATTAATACCAAACAGAATTTCAGCTTTCCTATCTGTTTTTCTTTTATCCTCTATTTCCAAAGAAAAAACTCAACCAGTAAGTGAAACCTCAAAACCAGACAAAATGTTTTTCTCTTACTCCTTGTATACAAAGATATTCTCAGACAATTTTATAAACAATAACAAAACAAAAGCTAAAACAAACATCCCTACAACTACCATAGTTAATTACAACTTAACGTTAGTACTCATACGTATAACAAAAGCGGTACAAAATTGCACATGTCAAACAGAATACGTTTGGAAGGGACGAGCACCATGCACTGACACTATTGCCTTCCGGGCATCGGGCTATCTGGCTGCTTTGCCATACTTCATATCATAGGAATCATGTGGGCACATACTAATATGATATTAATAATTATGTAGACAGGGTTCTTGGATTGTTAGGAGTTTGTTAACTTTAGTATTGTTGGTATTTTGTTTTTGTAGAACTAATATCTAGTTTAATATACGTGGTGGCCGAGTTGGTTAGACCTTGGACTTAAAACACTTCGGTCCCTGGTTCGAATCCCGGTGTGTACCAATGAGTTTTTAATTTAAAATTTATGTACATTTGTTTGACAACACCACCATAGTGCCCGGTTTCATTATACCAACTTGTGAAACTGTTTATAGATGGGTTATTGAGTCTATCCAAAACATCGCGACGAGCTAGCCACTTGTTCGGTGTTTACTCATACCATCGGCTACGAGGTGGGATTAAAACCCCCTCCGCTGGGTACCCTGGGGCTGTCCAGGCGGTCTCGGGCGCCGTAAGGCACCCGTGACGATATGTTATATCTAGTTTCAAATTGGGATTCGCGCTAATATTCATTTAATGTAAAAAATATATAAAATTTACTATTTAAAGTTATTTCATCTCTGACGGATTTGATGTTTATCCTAGCGCTAAATTGGCATACTTTGTAATATATATATTAGATTTTTAAATATAAAGTATAGTTTTTGCACCATTTTTTTATTATTTTAAGGTAATCCATTCTTTTCATTGAGCAAAAATGCAACAAATGGCATCTCCATAGATAATTTTTCGCAGCAATTTCGCCTAAAATTTGCCCTTTATTTAGTTGGATTCTGGATTGAAGCCGAATCGAATATTATGTACGAATAGTACATGATAAGTTCAGCGCTTTTCGATAAACTAGAATTGATAACATTTTTGTCAATCAATCTGAAAAAAAAAATGTAAAGGTAGACAATAATAAATACTTTCTTCCGAACACAACAAAAATTTCAAAAGGCTTTTGTAACAGAAAATCTCTAACCATTGTAGCGGTAAACATGTAATGTAAACCGTAGTGTAATAGCTCATTTACGACATCACAGTCCATCGACAACTATTTGTACGTAAAATAATACAGCTAGCCCCAACGTATCATATATTACCAACAAAGAAGTGTAAAATATCTCAAACGTCAGATTTATAGGGCAATCTGAGGCAAAAGATGCCGTATTTTAGACCCGGGGACTATTTAGCTTCGTGTGAGAACACGTGCGTGTAACCGAATCGCCTACAAAAGATTAAGATGTGGTAATTTGACGTTGATATAGGTTGCTTTCATCGCGAGGTTTGTCTTACTTCCTTGTCTTGTGATTTGTCTTTGGACAGCTTTTTGAATGTTCTCTAAGCCACTATTATGAGTTAATTTATTGCAGGAGACAGGAATACATTTAAATTGAACCTTCTACTGAGGATGAACCTTACACAGCGGTGTAACCTTCTGAAGTTCATACTTGACAAGAATATTTCCGTATGGTTTTTCTTGTTAAACTTCATATCATTTTCAAATTCTTTTTTTTTTTACATAATAATAATGTAACTTGCTAATGTTACACCATTTTTATTGGATGAATTAGGCTGACAGACCGGTTTTATTTCAACCGCCTATACAGATGCAAAAACCGTCAAGTGAGCTAGTAATTTTTGATTTTAGTCTGTAGGTTCACTGGTTTTTAGGAGCCAACTACATAGATTTCTTATTGAGGTGGTAGTCTCCGTTGAGGGTGTGGTTATTAAACAGTCCTTTTTGATTATAAAGTAGCAAGGTTTATGTTGACTCGTAATGCAAATTCGCCATTTCGTAACCGCATCATTTACCATAGCATAGTGGGAGCGTTAATGCTTTTAAACCACAATTGATCGACCCTATTCATTGAATTTGTATGTCTGCTTACCATTACAATCAAGGATGCCTTTTTGGCTACTGAGAACCGTTTAAACGACCTCAGGTTACCCAGCGGAAGGATTAACCCAAACCCATTTTGCCGATGATATATGACCATTATAACAAGTAGCGAGCTTATTGCGGTGTTTGTGATGGTATAGCCTCGTTGTATAAAGCGGTCACCCATCCCAGGTCCGGTCTTGTTGTTAATGCACCTGATTGAAAGGTTAGGCATATGTTTAACCTTACAATCAGGTTAATACAAAGTCGTGCTCCGATGGGAAAAAAAACATATAACCTCGTTGCTTGTTAAGTGGCGATCTAATATTTTCAAACTTATATAAATATTTTCAGCTGAGTATACAGAGGCAAGTGCAGTTGGTCGGTCGGTAGCAGGCAGGCTGCGCGTGCGCCGCCCGCTGATGTCATCGCTCGTTGCTAATGCTATTTCCCGTCTGTCGTGTGGGCGCGACGGCTGTAAAGCTGTGAACACATTATGAGCAACTTAACTCTTTATAACACTAATCATCAGCCACTTCTGGATATGCCCTTATTCAAGGCGCGCCATCGATCTGAATCATTGAAATAGGAGGTGGTACCCAAAGGTGTAGTTTAATTCTCACCTCGTCAGCTAATGGTATTCTGAGTCTCATCAAACAAGAGGCTGCGATGAACTGCAGTGCTTCATTCATCACTGGTAAAAAAGCCCTAATATTCCGGATAATAAATAAAAAGTTTATACATTTATAAGTTTATATATATATAAACAATATAAACTTATAAATGTAAACAGAGGTAAATGGAAACGCTTCCAATTTTTACTTCAATATAATATTAAAAATATTCTGCCAATTACTTTGGAACGTATTTATACTTTATGGTATATGACGGCCGTTTTGAATTATCAGTATCAAATGTTATTAAAAAGTATTAACATGTGTTATTGGAAGCTTTTTCATTTACCTCTGTTTTTACAGTTTACCCATTTCGACCTAGTAGGTCTGAGAATTTAGTTTTTTGTGAAAATATAAAATTGTAATCTTGAATAGCCTATAAACTTTGACTTTAAAAAAACATCACTAAAACGAATAGGTACACTAATAAAAATCAGCATTTGCTTAAAATAATACACACTAAACAAAATATCAGAAAATGGAAAACGTAATGTAAACACAGTACGTATTAAAGTTATGAATGAAATAACGTTTTGCAAGAACGGATGTTGCGAGGCTGTTCGTATCGAATTAGGTTTAGAGCCTTATGGAGCCAGATGAATGAACGTTCCCCTCCGCACACCTCCCATGCCCTTCACTGACAATTGTCATTCATTAGATATTGTCGAGATTTTACAGAAGCATTCGGTGCCTTTTTGTGTTTTGCTCGTGGATAATTTAAAATTAAAATTTATTTCAAAACATTTTATTTAAAATAAACATGCGGATGCTGGATCCGCAGTAAAAGATTTCTCTTTACAGCATATCAATTTTAATTCCTCAGTCTCATTTTCTGAGGAGGCTATTGGGGTTCGAAGCTCTGAAGCTGGGTGGTTCAGCATGAACTTATTTATATATGCTCTCCTAAATAAGATCACTGGAGATTTCCTGTTCGAATATTTCTTTAAATAAAGAAGAGGTACTGCTAAGTAACCTCCGGGCTGGGATATTTTTTAAAGTAAAAGAAAAAAAAACTTTTATTTTATTGTTTAATTATAAATACCCTTGCAAAATGTATTTTGTAATTTCTTAAAAATGTATGACCAAATACAATCAAGGATTTCTTGAAAAAGTATCCATAGCACTAGCTACTTTTCCGTTTTGGATAGCTAATTGTTTAAATTATTTTGATTTAGGTAGTTATTTTTTGTTTTATTTTCCCAGAATAACTACATATAAAAATAATAGTTTAAATATCTTTCTCGGACCCTTTACATGAACTTTTGTAACCGATTCTTCGTCACTTTTCATAAATTTCTATATATTTCGTTACTTTCGCATGGCCCCTTGCCGCCCTGGATCAGCCACTGCGTGATGGTATTTATTAATTTATTTAGAACGCAGTTAATTATGAAAATTATCATCTGTCTTACCAGTACTTACATAAGCACTGCTTGGGTCCTCACTATTAGTGATGGGAATGAGACACTTACGCAATTATGCAAAACTTGCAATTGTTCTCAACTTTAAGCATTTATACTATCGCTACTTAGCTATGCTTAAGCTGTATCTTGAGAATATGATTATCATTGTTATTATATACTGAATATATATACATATATTTGTATTTTAAGCTTCTATGTGTACTGGAAACAACGATATAATATTTTTTTTATATTAATACCCAGACCATGACGAACTGTAATGATACATTGACAGAAAAACGTGCTAATATTTTTTTGCTATGGTACGAATCGAAACCACGACTTTCGGATACAATACCAAAGGCCAACCACTAGTCTACGGAGGCAGTACTACTTTATTGTAAGTTGTGCCATTGAAGAAATTTCTCAGCGAACAATAAATTTATACATATCTTACACACATTTATGTATGTTTCCAAAGATAATAGGCAACTTATAGGATATCCAATAAAGTGTAGAGAATAAGAGGTTGTATATTGCAAACACTAGGAAGTGTCTAAGTATCAAGCCGATGTACCAAACACAAAGCAGTTTGTGCCCAGTATCCACTATAGAGCTAAAGGAGTCTCGAGACCGCAGCATGCTCTCAATAGAGTAATCAACAAAATTTGGTATAAATTGTGTATTAGCCGACGATTGAGATTGTCTGTTAGTCGAAGTTCAATTATAATTTTTACATATGCTAAAATCTTTCTGTTATAGACCGAGAAAAATATTATTTTAATTCAGCGACAAACAGTAGGTAATCACAAACAGTAAAACAGTATAATAATAAATAATGGAAGTGAGAAAGCTCATTTTGTATGAAAAACGCAGACTTCGCGATTACGAGTATTCTTAAATATACGTAGTATTTTGAATTATAGTGTAGGAAAGGATGGTGAATTAAAGTAAGAAATATAAATTAATATAGGTTATATTTACACTACTAAATCACTTCCTACATTTATTTACCTTGTTAATAAGGGGGAATAAAGAATCACATAAAGAATGTTATAGGAAGCACGAGGAAAGATAAAAAAAAGAGTTTATTACACAGGAACAAGGGATTTTGGTATAGGAGCGTGTGTCGCCTATAAGAAATTTCACACGACTGCTTACTTAATTGTTCAGTGCGACTGCTAGGGTCGCTGAGCTACTGCGGGAGCTCGGAAAAACAAAAGAATAAATAAAGTTTTAGAAGTATTTGAAACATTTGACTGTATTTGTAGAACGCGGGTTGTTCTCGTTCTGGTCGATTCTCAAGGGTTATTCCCATTGAGGTGGGTTTCCCTACAATAGCTACTCGTTTATGTAATATACATGAAGCTAAAAAAACGCGCCCGCGCGCGGACCGTCACGGTTTTTACCTTCATGGTAATATAAGATACCATTTTATACTTTATAAGCTAAAGAAAACATTTTTAAAATTAAAATAATAAAAATGTTACCCAAAATCTAAAACTAAGAAATAAATTAAACTCTACACACTTGCTTTGGGCACAGAAGAAATAATAGTACAACTTTGGGTCACAAGATAGCAAGTTTTTCGGCAATATCGCATTTGGGGCTCAAAGTTATAACTGCAAAGGCTAGAAAGTCAACTCAACTCAACTCGTTAATTAATTCTATTTTAATAACGTTATTTAAGTTTTTATGTTGTACGTACATACTCTGTGCTCGAAGATTAAATAAAGCGTTTCTTTTCTTCATTAACTGTGGTATTTTGTGAAAATAAAATAGTAAAAAGAACTGACAAAGGAAGAATAAAGAAATACTTCAAGATCAGGAAGAATAGAAAATAAACTTAGTGAGATGTTTAGACCAAATAAAAAAAATCAAGCTACTTCTTACAGAGAGAAATTTTACACTAGAAAAACTACTTATTAGTGGCATACTTTTTTTTTGAGCACGGCGTGTGAGTTTGTATCTATCTAATGGTAAGTAGATCTACACTAGAAAAACTATTTATTAGTAGCATACTTTTTTTTTGAGCACGGCGTGTGAGTTTGTATATATCTAATGGTAAGTAGATCTACAAAGTCCATGAATGGGGTCGATGATTACTTTGTTGCCAGCTAAATGGTGCGATTACATCCATATCCAAATCAGGGAAAAATTCCAGCAAATCCTACTTTCAAAATATAAAAAAAATATTAAATAAGTATATTTTTACTAATGACAATGAATACAAAGATTCATGACAATTTATGTCTTAAAGTACACTCGGCATTACTAGCTTGGTACTATCTACCAATTCTAAGCTTAGTGGTCTCACAGTTGGTGAATGAGATAGGACTAAAGGCGAGGTCAAGTGAGACCATAAAACGTCATCGGTACGACATAACGGCGGAGCAGAGAGGTCGTCCTTGCACTGCACTGCGATTTCCCATAAACTAGCATTGAATCCAATGAATGGTTCGTTAAATTTTGATTGCTAGAGTAGTAAAACTCACACTTATTGTTCGCCGCCATTCTGATGAACTTTAGAAGAATAGTTTACGAACTAATTGTCTTATTGATGATATAATTCTCTTTCAAATAACTTTTTAATATTTTGATGGGTATAACATTTAGTGGGGAATGCTTAGAAGATGTTAGGCCATATCTTAAATAATAATAGAAAATGGAAAAAGTTATGTAAAAATAATTTAGTTCTAATAAACATAATTATTATAAAAAGTATTAAAATAAACTTAAATAATAAAACAACCATCATTAACACAAAAAAATAAAAATATACCTAATAATGTTTTCATATGTGTGTCGTATTATAAAAAGAGTATAAAAAATATTTGAAGAATTAACATCGCTTTCTAAATTAGGGCAAACTTAATATTTATACAAAGATTCATGTCTCAAAGTATATTCGACGTTACTAGCTTGATACTATCTACCAATTCTAACTAACTATATCACGACACAAAATATAAACAGAAATATGTGTAATCTATATTCTGTAACTATTTATAGACCCTTACATAATGGTCATTTTGACCCTTCAAAATACCTAAATCGATTAAGGATAAATATATAACATATAATGATTGACAGGTCAATGGAATCAGCTAACCACCTAGTCTTACACTAGTTTGTTATGTAGTGTGTGTTCGGTTTGGTAGTAATTTTCATATTAAGATTTCCATTCCATCGTGTTTAAGTTCTAAATCTGATATCGAGGTATAATACATATTTGTCGTTCTTTTGTTAATGAATAGCTGCCTAACCAAACGCACTCTAAGACCTCATTGTTAAACTTTTTTTTTTGACTATTCATAAATATCTGTAAAGATTTACATGAAATAAATGATTTTGACTTTTGACTTTTTTATATAAGAATTAATAAGTTGATTGCAGTAGATAGTACAAATAGATCCGATTTAGAAGGTAGCATAAACTAGATTTTACCTTGGATTTTTAACTAAAATTATTGCATAATTAACACAATCCCAAACATAACGATTACAAAATCTTTATGTAATATAACTTTGTATGTATACAAACATTTAATTTCAGCATGTATGTAATAATTTTAACAAAATACTGTACGTTTGTTCACACATGAGACCATTTATGAAATAGTTCTGCTTTGAAGGTAAAGTAAATTTTACGTCAGTAGTTTCGCAATATTTTATTATAGTCTTGTACAATAAGTATTTCGTTCTGTTCATAAATGTTCATGTTTGTATGAAGCTGGTACCATACAGGATACACAGATCACGTGAATAAGTATTATGACTACGATCAGTGGCAGAGCAGAATGATCCCGTGACGCGGCGCGAGCGCTCCTCCCCCGAGCATGCTTAACATAAAACTTCAATTTGCATAATGCAGACGGAATATGTAAACTTATCTCGGACACGCCCTTGTGGAGTGACACGGACCGAGGTGTGCCGGGATAACATTATTGTACTCGCAGCATATCCGAGACATCATGTTCTTACATGATGCGAGCGACTCTCCGTCGTATAATCTGATCCTGTTTCAATGAAAAAATTAAAGAACGAGACCACATTTAAATCGCAAATTTATACGAATATGAACACATTGTCGTTTTTATCACTTCTACCGAGATGATAATGCCGTCTGTTCAAATTTGGTTCCAATAAAAATGCCCACAAATATAGCTCGTATTCAATAAAGGAAATTCTTGTCAGCGCTAAGTACGCGCCGGCCGAGACACCACAACATTATTAGGCTAACTCGCGCGACAATCCCTATTTCGTATGCAAATAAAATTGCAAAGCCTACCATAAAAAGACTTTATTAAGACTTTATATGCACTTAAAAATTCGTAAAATCTTATTCACAGCACGTCTGGACACGGCAGAGAGTTCCGGAGGTTTAAAATGACAAAAATACTGTCCGCCCGCGTCGAGAATGAGACGTAAATGGGAATGTCTGCGAAAAGCAAACATGGTACGACATATCTTCTTTCACGACACAATCCGATCGTTGTTGCATAAAGTGTGGCATTACGAGAGGTTGCGGTCGCCCTACAAGGAACACCCACCGCTCTCACCTGACCGGAGTCCGATTTATGCTATACAGCCGTTTGATAACGCTGGCAAGCCATCCATAGTGCAGCGACACCCATACTGACATGGGCGGACGCGTATTGATATTACCCCTGGATCATGGAGTACGGCACGTGCGCTTCTCGTCCGTGGCAGCGATCTGAAGGTGCTAAGGCACGCTTATTTAGTCATACGAGAGGAAATATCGGCCCACGCTGTACGGGCTCCATTACTTAGTGTTATTATGAGTCGATACAACTGCTGTTCAATGGGCTTAATCGAAGCGAAGGAGATATAATTTCCTGCAGGTCTGTATTTACGATCATTAAACAATGTGACCGTTTTCTACAAATTCCGTAGGCGCGGTATAGTTTGCAGGCAGTGTGACCTTTATTACCATATTTTTAATCGTTTCCTCAACCACCTCTATTAAATGTGTAATTAAGCAATACCGCTTTTATCTAAAGCCCCCAAACTTTTTCATGTTGCAACTTCAAAGCAAGTTATACCTTATCTTTTTCATTTATTTTTCAATAAAATACTTTTTACTTCATTTGTATTTTTGTTGTTTTTTTATTGTTAGGTACTCGTAAATCCATTAGTTTTTATATAATATTCTTCATTTATCCCATTTTCATTATGGGTATTTGCTATTGTAAAGGTTTCTCGACTATACCAAGGGTGATGGAAGATGTAATTAAGATACCGAATGCCCATTTCGACTATATTTAACTTAAAGTTCCGACTCGAGTAGTAAATAGTAAAGAAACGGTTAACGTGTTAATCTCAAGAAAGCATTTTATCGAACGCGAACGTCAAGTCTTCTTGAATATTTCATAGTTTTAAATTAAATGTGGAAATAGAATCAAAGGCTTCAATATTACGTATAGTAGGTACAGATAACATTTATAGAACATATCGGTTTTCATTGCGACAGGTCGATCGGTTTGCATTGCAAAGAGGAATGCGTAAAGATGCCATATTTATAGCATTCCTTTCCTCCGATACGATAGCATCTGGAGGATTTGGAAAGGTTGGGTAGTCAAATGGCAAAATGTACTTTATATTTTTGTTTATGCTATAAAATTTAATATATATCGCTTTTGGCTTAATAATGCGCATTAGGTGTTATCAATGTGATTCGAGGTGTAACTTAACAATAGTTTCTAAGTGTAAATGCTTATTATTGCACGATGATCCAATTATTATTAATTTAATACTTGTACTTACACGTAAAAATTAAATCGTGGATGGCGGACTCAATGCAAGAAAAGTTTTCTAGTATATTTTTTTGTAAAATAACCATAAATTGTACGAGCCGGCTTATCTAGTATGTGGGTAATGTTTAAATTGGACTACAATTTTTTGTAATTGTTATTTCAGCAGTTTCTATAGTTAACGTTAAATAATGATTCATAATTGTGAAGTCATATGTCTTCTATCTTTATTGTTAACTAAAAAGAAATTATATTTTACTGGTGTTTTGACTTTTTCTATTTTTACGATAACCTGTCATACAAAACCCATGAATGGAGCCGATCAATATATTGTTGTATAACAGCTATGCAGACTAAATAATGCGGTTAAGAAATGAACAGCGACGAATTTGCATTGCTTCAATAGCCTCGCAGTGCTTTATAGTCAAATTAATTGTCCGTTTTATAACCGCACCCTAAAAAGACACTACTACCTCGACAATAAATCGATGCATTAGTCTCCTGAAAGCCAGTAAAACCGTTTTTCAGTAACCAGTTTTCATCTTGACGGGTTTTGCATCTGTATTGATAATACATTTCTATCTACATTTTGAGTTACCTTTAAAGTTTTTTTTTCTTCCTCTGCTACGTTTTGCCATAACACTGACCGTAAGGTCACTCATACTCATAACGTATGGGTAGTTTAGTTATCATTCGATTCTTCACGAACTTTCCAATTAAGCAATTTAGATACTGCCTCGGCCCGAGAACCAGCGCCAAGATGTAAAACAACTGACATGGAATTGTAAATGTAAATAACAATAAAGTTATCAGCCTTGGTATGGGTTTTGACAATAAATGTAGTCTGGAATGGAGAGTGGTATTGCTTTGGATTTACGGGCACTTTTAACTTTTGAGAATTTTTAAACTTTTATCTTGTTCTTTGGAAGTTAAGATAGTTTTATTAAACTAGCTGAGTTAGTATGGTCGCTTTTTTGATTATGGTATTTTTTTACTTGTTGTTGGGAAATTTTGAAATTGTTTGGGTACTTCATAATTGTTGAAATTAATTATAACTTTTTTTTTGTAAAGAAAATGTTTTTGTTGAAATAGTCGTTGAAGTCTTTTATATGGAAATATAATTAGAATAGTTGAAACTTAAAGACTATCACCGTTATTCATATAAACTTATTGAGTGCTTAAAGAACAGTAGGCTTGATCTCTTTTTTTAGCAACAATAATAAATATACGTAAAATAGACAAAACCTATTTTACCTAAATTGTAGTCCTTGACTACAATAAGTTTTTAAGAATAAGGCCATACGTGTTTATGTCTTTATAATTTTACATAGTAAAGAACTAGCACCGGTAATCAGTTCTGGTGATACTAAGATTAAATTTTATGAAATTTATCATTACGTCTGCCATCGGAGTTATTATATATATACCACATTATCAGCAAGTAGTATTTTGAGCCTATACCGAACAAGTGGCAAGCTTTGGGATAGCTAGGGTTTGTCGTGCTTTGTGTGATACAATACATAGTACAGTACAAAAGGACAGCGAATATCAACATGGGACCGACAAATATTTTTATTAGTCTGATATTTAGTATTAAAATTAAATATTCAGTGGAATAGCAACATGTTTTATTTTATGGAAAAAAGTATGAAACTTTTAAATCAATGCAGGTTTGAATGATTTTAACATCAAACAAGGTTTTAATATCTAAATTACAAAGTAATAGTAGTGAAATACATACATTTGTATTGTGGTTTATTATGGATATAATTTTATATAATATAATTTTAAATTAGAAGTTGTATCTATATAAAATTTAGGTTATTGCCTCCAACTGTCAAACCACTACATCATATTATGGATCGAACTATAATCTCTGTTCATTTCAAATGAGTCGGTTGAAAACTGGGAAAAGACATTAATTATTATTGTCCTAAATGTAACCTATATTATTTAGTCTATTTAATAAAAACAAATAAATACCACCACGGGTGCCTTTTTGGCTCCTGAGAGCCGTTTAAACGCCTCAGGGTACCCAGCGGAGGGATTAACCCATCCTCATTTCGCCAATGGTATTCGGAGGCAACACCTATCAAGTGGCAAGCTTATTGCGGTGTTTATGATGGTATAGCCTCGATGTATAAAGTGGCCACCCATCCCAGGTCCGGCCTTGTTGTCATCTGCTTAACGTTGTTATTAGTTGCGAAGTGACTTAACCATTAGGCTGAGGGCACTTTTTATTTAATTCAATTCCGTTTATATTGTCTAAGAAACTACCAAAACGTATTTAAAAACAGAATAACTACGTAAAATTTCCTTAACATTCAACAAAAGTCCGCGAACTTATTTAAAAGTAAACTGGGTGTAACAATATGAACGAATAGTCAGGTCCTACCTCTAAGTTAAGAAATATAATGATATTTTTACGACATAATTAATAAAATATGATGTCCAGTATTAAATAGATTAATGTCTAAGTTTAGCTAAAATATGAATGCAGAAACGCCATTCAATTAACTTAACTCGTTGTATTATCTCGTTGAATGTGCGGACTTAATGAGGCAGCGGCCGCGAATAATTACAAAGTGTAATGAATTTAAATAACACATCGAACAATAATGGCACAACAAGCGAATGACCCATAGAGCTATTAAAGATTTAACAGATAGGCCTACACTTTTTTTAAATAGAGCAGGACATGTGACCTTACATCCATACCTGATGGTAAGTGGCATATAACGTCTAAGAATGTTTTCAACCAATAGTAGTAATGATGCTTGCTTCAATTGGTTGATTCCACTATGTCTGCTTGAGAAACTTATTCACGCCTCGCTTAAAGGACTCAGGATTAAAGGAAGAAGGGAACACGCAGGCAAGGCATTCCACTTTTTTATCGTGCGACATATATATTAGATATGGGAAAACTATTTATTTAGTTGTTACAGAACCGCCAAATCGATTCGAAACGCAAATATATCGTACTCACGGAAAATAACTTAGAAATAAATATTTAGTTATTTATTACTATACTGTATATTTTTTTTAAAGATAAAAATGCAATGAAAAAAATCTTGGTGGCGGGGGTCTCTACGACTAGGCTGTATGGGCACATGCTCTTTGCCTTTCCTTCTGGAAAAAGAATACTACTACTAGTCTTGGTGGCGGGACTTGTTGTATTAACAGACTATCACGTACCAAAATAAGGACATGCTTCAAATACTGAACAATATTTATGTTTATTAAAACAAAAAGTCTTTAAAAAATAAATTTATAAAAATGCATAAATATACTGTATAAAGTACTAAATAACTTATTTATAACGAATGATGTAAATGAACTTAATTATAGTAGACATAGATGATACTCTACCAGATAAATATTTGCGAATAAAGGTAGATGAAATAAATAAATGATTATTGTATTAAGGTACAAAAGGCTTACTTAATTTTTTTTTTCTTTTTTTTTTTTTTTAAACTTTTAAGTTTTTTTATATTAAACTTTTAGTAGGCACCTCGGAGCGATGTAATAATTACTCAAGGCGGGCTTAATTACTCAAGCTAACATGTTCTAATTCAAATTCTGCAGACTCACAACAAGTAACACAGATTATCTGTCACAGACTATCACGTACCGAAAATAAGGAAATACTGAACAATATTTTTTTGCAACTCTGATAGCACAATTGCAGTTAATCCGTATTCGGGTATTCGAATCAGTTCACAAGAAATTGAATTTGCTTGAAGAGGTTTGCACAGCGCTATATTTCTTGAGGAATATATATATATATGTCAATAACTTCTACATTTACTCAGAATTCATTATACGATCAACTTAACGAACTGTGAAGTTGAGGCACTATTAAAATCATTTATTTACAAAACTTTACAAAATAAATCAATGTTGAAGTTTGTATTTTCACAATGGCGCTAAAAACGCTATTTCGCAGTCTATGTCAAGTATGACGTCACACGCAAGTAAACAAACAAGCACAGATTAAATAATCTCCTTTGTATTATACTCTATTCTATTTCATTCACATGATTTATAATTTGTGTATTGTTTTGTTTACTTGCGTGTGACGTCACCAGTCATCAACCAATCAATGATGTTTTGGTTATAAATAAAATGGTAAAAAATATTTAATTTTATTCCATGTAATCTACAAAAGATATACATAATTTAGTTTAAAATAAAGTGAAATATGTTTTTTACGCCATATTTGTCTGATAGTATGACCACAACTATACTATAAGTTTTATTTTTAATGTAGTCAAATAGCCCATTGTTAGTGTTTTTTATTAGCGAACTCGCAAACTATCTGAATTAGGATAAACGACCCCGTATATTGCGCCATAAGAATCGTACTTTATCATAGAAAATCAGTGCTATCTAAAAATAAATAACTCTATGGGTGGCATAAACCCGGCCCGAAGCGTTCCCGATTATATAGAGAACCTGTTCGATGTTGCTCTAATTAACAAAACACAAATCGTAGACTTGTATGCAAATGTACGCCGCGTGCATTCGTCTCAAAAATCTCACTTTGTTTGCATTACACATGCATGCCTTTTAGCAAGACTACTTAATGTGTAGATACTTAATATGCATAATAACTAAATGCATTGTAAAACGTCTATGTAATTTATTTGTAGGAAACAAGGATGGAGAAGTAAACAGGCTTCTCGTCACAACACAGTGAATCCATGGGCATCGGGATTGAGGAACAACATTTTTTATAATAAGAAATTGCTAATAATTCTTATGCCCATAGTTTGTAAAACTTAAAATAAAAAAGTTACATGGTATTATAGATGGCCATCCGTGCTGACAAGAAAAAACGTCTTTAAATTGAATGTGCACTATACTATAACTAACGAGTTGGTTAGATTTTTTTTACTATACTACTATATTATAGTGCCTCGGAAAGCACGATAAGCTTTCGACCTAGTTTTACTATACCTAACTAGTGAAACTGTTAAACTGAGAGCTGGCCACTTGTTCGGTGGCCTCAATGGCCAGCTTATAGCATTTTAAATGAAATGTCTTCGGTGGGTACCCTGAGACCGCCAAGGACTGTTCTTTTTTTAGATATAACTGTTTATATCTAAAAAAAACTATTAAACCAGATTAGGCTTTAAATTCTGTTAAAGGGATAAAAGAGTAAATATACAATTTACATATATACATACCATCACGCCTGTATCTCTGTTAAGGGATAAGCAGAGAGCAATTTACGCCACTTCGCACGGTCTCTACATACTTCCCTAGCTTCCTCCACATCCATGCACCGATTCATACAGGCGCGTCTGTTTTATAGACTTAATATACAATTTAATTACAGTTTAAAACAAAAAAATATATATTAAAACATTTCAGACTCGAAATGTAAGTGAAGTATAGACATTTCACGAAAGAAATCCTGCGGCAATAAGTGGAACAAAAAAAAAATGCTTAACACTAGCTATTGTCTATAACTATAAAAGGAACAAAATGAAATAACTGAATTATTTGTGAATATTTTTTAATATTTCTTTTATGATAGATTTGAACCCAAATTTTTTAATATTTCTTTTATGATAGATTTGAAACCAAATTTAATATACAACTTATTACTTATAATTAAGGGATAACTTAATTATTAAGCCGTAATAAATAAAAAACCAAAGGCGATAGTATTTTATGTAAATGAGGGTCTAAAAAAGGTTCACACTCAGGACCTCACGTTGAATTCTGCTCCGATATAGAAAGAATGCTTTTTTTATTAACTTGGGGTCAACATTGAATTGGCGGTCATATGAAGTTGTATCTTTTTTGTTTAACTTCAAAAGGATCGAATGGTTTTGATATTTATTTATTATTATTATTTCATCAACTAAAACATTTTTTTGTTGGACAAGGTTTTACATTTTTTTTAGAAGGCGTCTAAATTGGGATGTTGTTGTTTTTTCACAATTACGAGTAAGTGTGAATAATGCTAAATAAATGATTCATATAGGCTCTTATTATGAAACTAAAAGAAGACATGTCTTTTAGTATTTTTTAAGAGACTGCGTAGCCCCTAAATACATTTTTTTTTACCGTAGTTACTTTTTTTTTCATACATACCTTACGGAGCTCAAGACCACGATATATATCATATCATAGACGGCCTCAGTGTGCCCAGCGGAGGGATTTTTTAATTATTTTAAGTCTACACCGAATAAGTGGGTAGCTCGTCGTGATGTTTGGATAGAGTCAATAACCCATCTATAAAAAGTTTCACAAGTTGATATAGTGAAACTGGGACCGACAGATTAACGTGCTCTCCGAGGCACTGTGTGTGTTGTTAAACAAATGTACATATTTTTTTAGAGAAAAAACTCAATGGTACACACTGGGTTTGAACCAGGGACCTAAGTGTTGTTAAGTTTAAGTTCTAACCAACTCGGCCACCACGTACTTTGTTTTTTCATACTGTTCTAATTCTTTGAAACGTCAGGTTAAAGGCCGTCATATAGTGATTATTTTAAATTACCTAATGAAATTAATAGAGAAGTGTCTTAATAATACCTTCTCATCTTCTCAATGAATATAGTGTTCGGTTAGAAGCTTCAATTATATAACGTGGTATCCTTTGGAAAATATATAAATACTATTTTATAACTGGAAACATGTCAAATTAGTAATTTAAATAAAATATAAACCTTTTAAGACAGTAAATAAAAAAAAAAACTAAAAGTATCAAAATTATTCCTTCACCGTATACGCGACCTTTCGTAAAATTGAATTAAAAAACGAGATAATAAAATAGGGCGGGATCGTAACTGCGGCGCGACATGGCGATATTCAAGCACTTTTATTGTGATCGGGCAAAGGGACGAAGGGAAAAGTCTAAACGCCACATTCTTTAGGATGCTGTACCTCGCCGCGAGAAGTCCTAAGCTGGGATTTAATTTAACAAATAGTGACGAATTTACAATAAAAATAAATTTACATATTTCGATAACTAAACTGCTACAAGTTTGATAATTTAATATTCGAATAGAGTAGTCGAATTTTGAAAAAAATCTTAGTGGGTGAAATTTTAGATTCCTAGATAGGTTTGGCTGGGCGAATAAGTCAGGAGGATAAGCTATTCCATAGTTTCTTATTTACAGAATTATATCGTTTTCAAAAGCACGTGAAATTTCTATCTTTCTTCTAGCGTACGTCGTACGTAGTACCATCACGCACAAACTTTTCGGCGCCAGAGACCGCCTAGACGGCATCAGGGTACCCATTTATGAGGTTTTAATCTCACCTTGTCGTAGGCGATGGAATGGACACCGAACAAGTGGATAGCTCGTCCCGGTCTTTGGATAGATTCAATAACCCCTCATAAACGGTTTCATAAGTTGGTATAGTGAAACTGCGAGACCGATAGCTTAACCGGCTTAAAGTAATCTCTGAAGCACATATTGGTGCTGTAAAACAAGTGTAGGCCATTTTTTTATTATTATCTAAACTGGGGATTGAACCGGGGACCTTAAACTGTAGTATTTTGTATGTCCAAAATATCTCGGCCACATCTTATGTAATACCTACTACATCTAATATAAGGAAAATTATCTATTTACAAATACATGTATAATCAATATATTCAAATCAAAAGTGGCTCTAGCAGTCATGAGTCGAAGCAATAACTTTTATTTATAGTTATTTATATTTATTGAGAAATCTAATGCATTAAATTGTAATACATTATTGTATATACACTTTGTTTTACTGTCAACTCCATATATCACATTTGTACTTGACGTGTAGTAGGAATCAAATACTAAAACCTTGCATCAAATAAAAAGTAATAAAAATTCTTTTAAACGGAAAGTTATTTATTGTTTATTACAATGGTGGTAAAAACTTAACATAATATGTCAAAATAATTAGTATTTTTTATATAATAATTAAGTCAATAAAATAAACCCTAAATTGTTATATAAATAAATCCAATATACATATACAAATACCAATTTGTATGGGGAAGCCAACATTTTTTTTCATTTGCGTCACATGGTTCCATGGGAAAAGTTGTTCGATTTGATCAGTAGAGCTTTATACACGTATTAGCTAAAGTACAACCTTTTAAATTCACTCTGTATATATTTATTTATGTATATTTTGTTATAATTTAGATTTTTTTATTGTGAGTATAAATTATTTGTGAAAATAAAAAGTTATGTTTATTTACAATAAAATTACACCTTTGGATAAACATTTTAAATTTTATATTACCATTTTGTTCAGTTTATGATAGCACTTAAAGTTGTTTTATTAATAAAAATGTGCTAAAACTTACTAAAATGTTTTGTGACTTGTACTGCCATAAAAAGCTCTTATTGTTGGTAAGGAATATAATATGTTATAGGACATTTAAGGCGATATTAATCTAATCGCTATTAATTTAATTTAAAATTTTGACTTGGAGATATTTTACAAACTTAATTTATTATTAAACTGTTTTTCCTACAACTATGAAAAAAAACCTAGCGTAATTGACCTACACGTATTTACCTTATAGCGTATTTTACCTTAATCACCATATAAAATTTGCATTTTTCTGTGAAAAATATGTACCTTCCTAATATTATTTGCTACGAGTAAAAATGGACCACGGAGGTAGTCTAAACAAGTCAACAAGTGAGTACTTTTAACAAGTTGTATTAAGTAAAACAAGGTTCTACGGTAGATCAATAAATTATTTGGCTTTAATTTTTTTTTTATATGTAAAAGAACCTGTTTAATAAAATGTCTAACCATTTGCTCGTTAAAAATGTCCTTACTCAAGTGTTTGTAGTGAGGCGAGTGGACAATATTTATATTATGACGGCGTAACATTGGAAGCGGATTTTTGTTGCGGCCCCAGAGGACCCGGTCGCATCTCAGCTTTAGCGTCCGACCTGGCTTGTAATTTCAAGTGTTTACCCGACGCGAGCTCAGCGGGACGCCTCACAACAATACCCATATCCTTTTCTCATAAAATATATGAAAAGTCTGGCTACCAGCGACGCTCGGATCGCTCGACCGATACAGCCACCGTATTATACCACCTAGCTGCCTACAGAGAGCTTTTTATGAGAGGATCAAATTGATCGGTTCGGTGATAATATCTGAAAGTGCGTACGGCATTATGCGCGGGAGCAACGTATCGGTAATGCTCGCGGCTTCCGTTACGCGCCTACCATTATGCAGCTCCACTTATCACACCTCTTAACAGATGCTATTTAAACGGAATAACTTAGTATTGTATTTTTAAGCAGAGAAAGTAGCTTAAAGCTCAGCTAAGTTCACACGTAATGCGGACCAAAGCTGAAGATCCAAATTGGAATATTGTGTATCGACACGAAAGGTTTTAGTCGGACATTTTTACGATTATTCCATTTTCATCGCGGTAATGTCTTCATTTGGAAACTGAGGCACGTAGCGACATATCGAAAATTGATTCAAAATTCAATTGTGAATTTATTGAAAGTGACCACGAGGCTGAGGTCTGAGGACGTGCCGGACCAAAAACACAAAACCACGGAGATAAAAATATATTACAAAATGAGGTCCACTTTGTGTTTTGAAATTACAATCAAATAAATTACATTTTATTGCTTAATCTTGTTGGGTTTTATTAAGGTATCGATGGTATATGCGAGAAAATAAAACATGGCGGGTTTACGCGAGTACACGATGTTTCTGTCGCGCCCTCTAACACGTTTGGGTCTGATAAAGTGAGGTACTTTACATGGCTTTGTGTTTTTGGAGATAACGCATGGTGCCATGTTTGCGTCAACCTGGACAATGGAACCACACGAGAGCATCTCACCTGCGCTCTTATCTCACTAATGTTCTCATTTCGACTGATTGGGAGGTATTTATTTCATTGAACAATTCATTCACGATTAACGTGAGTGCTAGATTTGTAATATGTAGATTATGATGGGAAAAGAAATGAGACTAAAATTTACTTTCGTAAGCATAAATAAATTGTATATATAATTTCAGACACTTATTTATACAAAGGTCCAGAGTTTTTTTTTTAAGTATCTATAATTTAAAGCTGATAGAATAGTAGAGATGTTAAAAAAATACCTGATCTGAAGATATATAATATAATAAGGTGAAGCTGTATAATACTATAATATAGTGCATAGTACTATAATATAATGCATAATACTATAATATAGTGCATAGTACTATAATATAATGCATAGTACTATAATACATTCATAAACCTGGTTAAATATAATTACGAGAGAAGAATTGAACTAAAGTTAAAAACAATTGTTTATTTACAGAATCGCTAGAACTAGAATAGCTTTATGTTAAGTTATGTGCACCACTGCATCTAATGATAATTCTGACGTTAAGTACAGAATACTTAGGTATTCTGAGTATTAATTTTGAGTAACAAGTGATTGATTTAGAGCCGAATTTTAATTGCCTTAAATAAATAAAAAAATAAGAATAACATTCATAAATTACGACACAAAAAAGCATACAAATTAAATTTGAAACAAAGGTGTTATTTATAAATAATCATGCTCTAAAGTATGATCACCCTCAAAAGTTACCTGGTGTGCCAACTATGTTCGTGATGCCAGAAATACATTATAAACTTGGCATACCTTTCAAATTTGTGGTCGCAATTTAAGTAGGTACTACACCCATCTCATTATTCTACGCTTTCACCATAAATTGTCAGCTCACAACAAATAGTTGTTGCTGTCTCCAGAAAGATTCCTATACTTATGCTAATATAACAATCTATCACTCAAGGCTAACGAAATGTTAAGATAAATGAACAAATTATATATTTGTCTGTCAGATAAACAATTCGGTTTGACATTTGGATGGTGGAACGCGCATATTCCTGATGAATGATGATTGCTAAAGTGCGTCGGCGCATGCATAATGAATCTGGTTGTTGGAGCCCACCCGGACGCGTTTCCGCTGTAGCCTGATAGAGAACCTGAACAAATACTTCCGAATTTAGATGCTAGAGACAGTGTCCAAATTCGGAAGTTTCACACTTCAGCCTAAAAAATCATTAATTCTGACCAAAAATCCTTTATGTCTGGTGACTTTGTAAAGTTATTATATACTGTTCAAATCACAAAACTTTTCTCATGAGTTACAAATGAAAACAAATTAGCTTCTCCATACGAACTACATAGTAATGTTAAAATATCTGATTTGTATAAAGAAGCCAATAGAACTCTTTAATAGAACCAGGGCCCTATAACGCTGCTTATAACTTAAATTATTTATATCTACATAAACCAATTAAAATCATTTTCTCTAACTAAAAAAAAATGTGTAGTTAAACCTACAAACACTATGAAAATATTATGAAATGTTCCAAAGCAACGTCATTCATTCTCTCAAAAAATATTTACCTACGAAAAGTAATTATCCGCTATAAATAATACTTTAAAAGTTCTATGTTTAGACAAGAATTAAACGGGATGATAGATTTTAAAATTGGCAAGACAAAGTTCTATGTTGTTTAGTCAGAATATTGTCATGCAATTTCTGCTTGATGCCTTTTTTATTTGACTGTATTATTTTTTATCCACATTTTTCATAACCAAATTATAGATACTGTAAATCAATACAATTTACCGTATAACACGTTAACGGAAAACAAAGACTTAAATTGCATTCCTCAAAAGCTCGCGTAAGTAGGTGAAGCTGAACGATATACTTAGCTGATGTGATCTCAAGGTCGGCCTGCTCATTCATCAGCCATCGTCTTGAAGATAATTGGACGTGATATAACGAGCCGAGCTTTGCAGAAAATTCTGCGCAAGCGCAGTGAGGCCGCGGGCTTGCCTCTTACTGCTCTCAGGGTGACCACTAATAATATATATATATATACCTATATTTTTTTGTTTTTTTTTTAATGGAGCACGACATGTGACTTTGTATCTACCTAATGTTAAGCAGACCTACAAAGTTTGTGAATGGGGTCGATAAATACATTGTTGTTTAGTATTATTGATCGCTTTCTTTAAATGATGCGGATACGAAATGGGCGGCAACATGGACGTATTTGCATTACGAATCTATTTTAATATCCTCACTACTAATCGTCAAATCCTCGACAAGAAATCGATGCAGTAGACTCCGGAAAACCGGTGAACAATCTAAGAAAAAGAAAAAATTTTTTTTTTTTTATGTAATATCAAAATAAATTATAATAATTTTTATGTAAATCTAAATGCGATATCAAAAACTGGCCAAGAACAATTAACGCGCCACCCAAGTTTACATTAGTAATATCGTGCATAAGAAATACTAAATGACAGGGATAGAAAAAAGTCATTCGACACTATAAAATATAATTATTATTAATACGATAATCTAAACACTATAAAACAAAAAATGCTTAAAAACGCGTGTGATGCTTCTTGGGCAAAGATTTTATAGCGAAATAATATTATATTTATGGCAAACTACTTGAATATAGCGCAGTGCTGCGCACAAATTATCCTTTTAACAGATGTATTTTATTTTCTAAATCCACTTATTACCACTCGGTTGATATACGGATCTATGTTTGTTTATAAATTTTAAAGAAAAACTAGATAGTTTTAAATTTCTTTGTAAAAAGAAATTAATAGTTATATGATACCCATTTATTTATTTTTTGTGATTTTGTGATGTTAGCATATTTACTGAGCTCTGTTTAAGGCATTATATATTTATATTATATTTCACAGTTTAAATTTTATGAATCTGTATCATTTTAAATTTGTTTATAAAATTAATAAAAAACATGTTACGTATATCAAACGCTAGTAATATAAACTGATAAATATTTATTACGAGAAAAATGATGATGAATGTGTACCTAATACGTTATATACCTAATAAGTTATTTCCGCTGTGTATATATGCAATGCTAACATCAAATTTTGTGTCACCACAAAGCCTACCTGGCTTACAATTGAGAGCAGGTGCAGAATTCCACTCGACTCCTCAGATGAAGACGTTTACTGTACCATTAGCTAAGCTGGCGAAGTTTTAGACTTCATTCTGTAAGATCAAGAATATAATCTAAAAAGTAAAGAAACAGTTATACAACTCTAATGTCACAGAAAACTAACTTTATAATACAGTTAGAGGAGAATAATAATATGTAAGACAATTTACACATATTGCTGTGGTCACAAATTAAGCTTTACTATGCCTGTACTATGTGCACCAGAAACAAGAATATGACCATAGTTGGTTTAGAAGGAGTAATGCTGTGAGTTTATTAGAAATCTTTTGTTCGCAAACTTGGTCATCACATGTTTTTCGTGATAACATTAGTCATATGATAAAATATAGGGCTGAACAATTGTGATGTGCTGAATGTCATATGAAAGCTATGTTTTATTATAAGATTGATTTATTTATTATGTACCATTATACTTTTCCTTGGAATAAATATTAAAGTCCATTTACCTTATAATTTTAATTGTTTGTCTAACAAAAAATATTTTCAATAGTCCGCTTTATAGGCGCAAATATTACTAGAGTTCCTTTTATCAAACACCATTTCCCAGGTTTTCAATTTTTACCGACTTTTAATATGAGAATGTACACAAATATGTGTATATGCAAAAATATAATGTATACACATTTGAGACATATTGCTCTAGTCACAACATACTAGGATACACAATGAATAATACTAGTACGAGTATCCTAGTCTATTAATAATATAAAAACATAAACCTACGTTTTCCTGTCTGCCAAAATATCAAAATATATTAATAAGCAATATATTTAATTAGTATTTGCTAAACTAAATAAGTAAATTTCTAAGAACTAAATAAGTATTTATTTGTTTTCTATTTCTGACAGGATATGCGTAGTTTAGGATATTAATATGTGTAAATTGACGTACATATAAAAAAACAGTGTGTACTATATTATAGACGTTTTTCCAAGTAATGTTCATCCTAGATCGTAGGTTTATATTTATATACAGCATGTTTCTGAATTAAAAATCGTGACATCACAGACACCCTAGTTGATATATACTATTAGTTATAAATTAAATAGTTATATAAAAATCTAATATTGAGTGCAAATGTCTCAGAGTACTTAAATATAGTTTATTTATTTATAAATAAAGACACAAAATATACTAAATCTATTAAAACTACTAAAAAGCGGCCTCAGCCTAGTGGTTAAGTCACTGCGCAACTGATAACAAGGTTAAGCAGATGACAAAAAGACCGGCCTGGGATGGGTGACCGCTTTATACAACGAGGCTATTTCATCATAAACACCGCAACAAGCTGACCACTTGTTAGGTGTTGCCTCCGAATACCATCGGCGAAATGAGGATGGGTTAATCCCTCTGCTGGGACCCTGAGGCCGTTTAAACGGTTCTCGGGAGCCAAATTGGCACCCGTGATAGTATTTATTTTATTAAAACTACCACTATGTGTTATTTATCATTTAGATAAAACACCATCAGAGCATGTCCTATGTGTAAGTATTCCAGGATTAATCATCCCAGTTTAAAACCTTGGATAGATATTTATTATATTTACTAATTGAGATTTTTGTGTTTACATGAATTATTTGATTAATAAATATTCATTTGCGCACTAGGTGTTTAGACTATAAGTTTTTGCTTTGAGGCACAACCAATAGAATCGCTTTATTTCCTTAGTTTTTTGCCTCACATCCTTAAATTTCTAGACCTGCGATCAAATTATTTAATGTAAAAATTAGTGAGTAAGTACCAATTTTTTTATTTTTTTGTAAAACCAAATACTTAAACTTATTATAGGCATATAATAAGATGAAGTTTTTGATAAGAGAATAAATTGATTATCGGTAAAAAATTGGGTAATCAATCACCTAAGTTTGTATATTTATATAATAATATAGTTATACAAACTAGGTGTTTCTCAAACATGCTGTATAAACCCTAAGCCTAGCCCAAGGAACTCTATTCATCATCGTCACTAGCCTAGCGACTTGTAATTGTGCACCATATTGTTCTTTGAGTTATGAGCATGCTTTTTGCTAACAGGCACACTGTTGCTTTGCTAAATAATGCTTTTAAATGCTCATTTTATTTTCTTTTGTTTTTAAGCTTGTTTTATATATTGTCTAGCTTATACAGAGTGAATTTGAAAGATTATACTTTGGGCTAATATTAACTGCTCAAATCCAACAATTCCATCCATGTGTCGCAAACGAAAATGATTTTTGCCTTCTCCATACATTAACATTACTTGTTTGTATGAGTTTTTTTTTCATTTACGACACGTGGTTCCATGGAAAAGTTGTTTGCGTGGAACCATGAAGCTAAAAAATCCCCCGCGCCAATGGAGTAAGCATGATACATAAATTGTTTCATAATAGTGCGATACCGGTGTCGCCAATTTCTGAGTCGAACAAATGAAGAACGGGGAAAAAGGTGTGGCTTCAAATGGCAGCTCAACGCTTCTGTCACTTAAAAAACTGCTTGAGAAAAAAAGAGATACAAGCAAACACGAATGTGTGCGCGTGTTTATGAAGTGTATTGTTTTTTTATTATAAAAAACTAAATATTTAATTGCATACTTAATAGTTTCGATAGTGTTGCCACCGACAACAAATATTATTACTTATCGATAAACCAAATATTTTGGGATTTATAGAGATCATCAAATATTAATAATTATTTATCGATATACAATTGTAATACACACACATATCATCAAGGTAACCAGCGGAGGGGTTTTAATCCCACCTCGTCGTAGCCGATGGTATGAGTCTACACCGAACAAGTGGCTAATATAATCAAATCAAACAACTTTCCCATGGAACCATGTATCGCAAAAGAAAAAAAAAATGGCCTTCTCCATACAAACTAGTAACGTTAAAATGACCAATTTGTATGGGGAAGTACATTTTTTTTTTCATTTGCGACATATGGTTCCATAGGAAAAATTGATAGATTTTATCAGCAGAACCTCATATTAGCCCAAAGTACATCCTTTCAAATCCACCCTGATAGACACTTTCGCATTTATAATACTAGTGGATTTAAAAAATGTAGGTATATAATAATATAACAATAAGTTAAAAATACTTTATAAAATTAAATTATTTATTAAATTAAAACACATGCACAACTAACTACATGTACCTACTAAACTCAATCTCAACATTTTTGACCGACCTCCAAGGGGAAGTTATACTCAAACTACAAAAGGCGAAAAACAATTAAATCGTAGCTTGATTCGTCAAAATGTACTGAACATACACGGGTATTCATGTTGGTTACCAATTTTCTTCTCTTTTAATTGCCTCTACCCATTTACGTTTTAATGCCGGATCTTTCGGGAAACTGTATCATGTATAGAAAATATAATTAGTATTATATAAAAAATCAATAATTGTATAATATCTCATAACCATGAAAGTATTTACAAAAATCGTGTTTATCAACTATAAAATCACATAACTAAATAGTAACTGACAAACCTCGTTGGACGGTTCTGTTGTCGCCATACCTTTTGATTAAATTAAATTGAAAAGATTAAAAATTATTTTAAAGTATCGAAATTCTCATTAAAAATAAAAACACATCACTAGTTCTTCAACTTCTAACTGTTGCACATAGTTTGACAGTTACCGTCAGATTTTGATATTTTAATTATGGGTTTTATTATTATTTTTTATTAAGGTTTAATATAAGAAAAAACATGTTAAATACATACTTGAAATACGTGACACTAGGTACTTTTTTTAATAGTAGTTTCTGCACAGCTTTAATGCACAATTAGCCATTTTTCCAACAATAAAAGCGGAGCTCTTTTCGACTTTCTCCGCCGAACGCACAAATCAGACTGAGGATGTAAAAAATGTGAAAGTGTGTGTGAGTGACAAATTTGTCACTCGCGCGGCACCCTGCAAATTGAATGATGCTTACTCCAGTAGGGGCGCGCGGACGGGCACGGTTTTTACCTTCATGGCGTGGAACAATATAATGAGCCTGAGTTTGACTAGAGAGCCTCAGGGAACTCCCATAGAAGGGAGCCCGAGTTTGACTAGAGAGCCCCAGGGAACTCCCATAGAAGGGAGCCCGAGTTTGACTAGAGAGCCTCAGGGAACTCCCATGGAAGGGAGCCCGAGTTTGACTAGAGAGCCCCAGGGAACTCCCATAGAAGGGAGCCCGAGTTTGACTAGAGAGCCTCAGGGAACTCCCATGGAAGGGAGCCCGAGTTTGACTAGAGAGCCTCAGGGAACTCCCATGGAAGGGAGCCCGAGTTTGACTAGAGAGCCTCAGGGAACTCCTATGGAAGGGAGGAGAAAAGCATGAAAAGTAAAGGAATAATATAAGATTGACCCTATCCAATATCGATAACCCTTAGTTTTTTTTATATACTTAAGTTATCTATAGAGTCGGTGTTAGAATTGTAAGAATACATGGAAACTTTATATGTATTCTTTACCAATTTCCATATTATTATTTTTTTAAATATTTTAGATTTATTTTTCTATATAATGAGCCTGAGTTTGACTAGAGAGCCTCAGGGAACTCGCATAGAAGGGAGCCTGAATTTGACTAAAGAGCCTCAGGGAACTCCCATGAAAGGGAGCCCGAGTTTGACTAGAGAGCGTCAGGGAACTCCCATGGAAAGGGGCCCGAGTTTGACTAGAGAGCCTCAGGGAACTCCCATAGAAGGGAGCCCGAGTTTGACTAGAGAGCCTCAGGGAACTCCCATGGAAGGGAGCCCGAGTTTGACTAGAGAGCCTCAGGGAACTCCCATGGAAGGGAGCCCGAGTTTGATTAGAGAGCCTCAGGGAACTCCTATGGAAGGGAGGAGAAAAGCAAGAAAAGTAAAGGAATAATATAAGATTGACCCTATCCAATATCGATAACCCTTAGTTTTTTTTATGTACTTAAGTTATCTATAGAGTCGGTGTTAGAATTGTAAGAATACATGGAAACTTTATATGTATTCTTTACCAATTTCCATATTATTATTTTTTTAAATATTTTAGATTTATTTTTCTGGGGTGAATATTTCATTCTAATACTAAGTATAAAGTTGGAGAAAACATCAACCAAATTGCATGTTTACTGAGATTAATTTATATAGATATTTGTCCTATGTGATAATCTTTTTAAGCATGATATGTGTGTAAATAAATACAATATACTGGTTGATTATTACACTTCTTAATATATATTTTTTATTTTACCGCCTTTACCGTGGCTCTGCCTTTTTTTCATTTTATTTAATATTTTTTCTCTTCTAACAGAATGAATATGCAGATTTTTTTTTTTATAAGACCTCAACATGTGACCTTGCAACCTGATGTTAAGCAGTATGCAATGTCCGGGAATGATAGCAACAAGCGGATGTATACAGGTGCACCGCTGATAGCCATCATTATGCCGGCTTAAGATGCCTATTCACGCTTCGTTTAAAGGCTTCTAGGTTATAAGAGGAAGGAAACACGCAAGCTGGTAGAGCATTCCACATTTTAATAGTACGGCAGATGTATGAATCGCCAAAACGTTTAGTAAGAGTTGGTACATCCGCCACGGTATACATATGCATTTTGCAACCAGTGCGTGTTGTCCTGTACCGGAAAGGGGAAGGGGGAATAATGTTAAAAAGCTCTTCAGAGCACTGTCCATAGTATAGCAACAACGCTATAAGCTGCAACGGCTCCAAGGTTTTATTGAGCTTTTCGTCTCCAATAATTCTAGTCGCTCGCTTCTGCAGGGTATCGAGAGCAGATAACAGATACTGGGCAAATCCGTCCCAAAGATGCGAACAGTATTCCACACACGAATCGAATTTGAGCCTTATGTAGCATTATTCTTAACCTGGGTGTGAAAAACTGACGCACCTTATTTATGATGCCAAGTTTTTTTGAAGCTGTTTTTGCAATACTCTCGATACGGTGGTTAAGATCGGAACGTATATCTAAACGAAGGACATTGAGGGATGGTAAAAGCGATAGCTGGGTGCCCTGAAGAGAAGGAAAATGAGTAAAAGGGGATTTCTTCGCCGTCATTACACAACATTGTGTTTTGCTCGGATTAAATTGGACCAAGTTTCTCGAACCCCAAGTCGAAACCTTTAGCAGGGTTTGATCCAACTCACTTATTAAAACCTTTCTGAATTCCTCTGTTTGGACGCGGCTAGGTGGACGTTGAGCAAAGTACCGACCGTGGACAGTGCTTTCATCTGCATAACAATGAATGCCACATGACAATAGGTCATTGATATGCAGAAGAAAAAGACAAGGAGACAACACTGATCCTTGGGGTACGCCAGCATCAATAGACTCACAGTCGGAGGCTACGCCATCTACTACTACGGCATTAGGGTGCCACGATTAGAGAGGAAACTGGATAACCGGTGGCGGAATTACCAACCCGCACTAAAACCTTTTGGTGGTAGGTATATACATCTGTCGCACTATTAAAATGTGGAATGCTCTATCTGCTTGCATATTTCCTTTATCCTATAACCTTAGTTCTTTTAACTAAGCGTGAATAGGCATCTTAAGCCGATAAAACTAACACATTACTAATTTCATTCATGGACTTTGATACTGCTTTCCATCAGGTGGATCTAAAGTCACATACCGCGCTCTCTTTAAAAAAACTATACACGGTACACATACCTACATTGTCTTTATATAAAATATATACGTGCTATAAAATCTGGAAAAGCTAGCTTTGTTTGTAGTCATAAGTAGTTACATTCACATCCACAGTCGCACAAATAACGACAAATCGCACTTCGCATCGTCGTCGTTTAGTGCGCGCACTCACCACAATGTTGATTGTACGCGCGATCGCTACTCGATGCGAACCTTTCTCGGTGTTTTATGCTCACTTCTCCACAGAGGGTTTGTCTTGCCCTGACAGTCAGGATATATGGCGACGTGAGCTGATATTTGTCTAGGTAGCGCTGCGTGGGGTAATAAAACTTTAAAGAAAATGTCTGCTAACTCGCTGATACTTTGGTGCAAATAATTCTTGGCTACATTATGTTTTGTGACATGATCAATAATAAATTTATTTGTTTTATGATGAACTTTTTCTTGTTTTTTTGTAGAATGGATTTACGCCACAGAAGCTCTACCATGGGTTTTCGCACTTTAACAACGTAACGTATACGTATACGTGTGAGCAACAACCAATAGGCATACTTTATTTCGACTGAATATAGCGATCCCATTGGTTGTTGCTCACGTATATATATACGTTACGTTGCTACAATGCGCAAAGCCATGGTAGAGCCTCTAATCATTTTCGGAACTGAGCAAAGAAATAAAATCTGGTAAAGTTCCAAACTTGATGTTATATGATGCATAATCCTAGAGATTCAAAGTTATTTTAGTGAGCATTCTCTGTGCGTTGGAGGCGTCGGCGGAACTAGACGAAATATCTTTATCTTTATCTGATCTCTGTTGCTAATTATTATTTTTAACGTCTTCATATTTCTTGAATTATTATTAGATTTATTAGTTATGCATTTTTTTTATTTTAACTGTTCAGTATTGAAGCCTATGTTGAAGCTTACTTTGTGTATTAAAGTTTTGTTTTTATGGAGATATGTATTTTTTGTTTTAACCAGGTTTGGATAAATTAAAAATATCTTTATTATTTTTATATACAATAATATTTGGCATTGTGTGGTTTACAGCACTACTACACTAATTTTAGCACAATGGCGTCTGAAAAAGTTACTGTGTCAAGTTATTATAGTGGGAATACATTTTTCTGTTAAAACTTTAAAGGTTTATTTCCAGCAATAAACATTTAAATACAGAAAGATGCCATTTAAACGTAAATATACTTTAAAATAATGCAGAAATTTCTTGAGATCGAAGGGCTCAGGCGTCGAGAGGTACACAATTTATGTTTTGTGTTGTGAAAACAGATCTTAGTCAGTAGACATACCAAGTGCCTCGTCCTAAGTGGAAATCGAGCGTGCCTTCTTTCAGTTAGGCCTAGGAATATTTCGACAGTACTACTTGAGCCCAGCTTAATACCATTACTTTTTAGTCTTTCGGATTGTTTTTAACTTGTATTCTCTTTGCAATTAAATAAATAGCGATAAAAGATCGGCTTTTGAAGAGATGCTGTCATGAATGAGTATCTTACCCACGACCTCCGGATACAACGCGAAAGGCATAATCACGTCTACAGAGGCGGTCATAATATATATATATATATATATTTCAATTATAACCACGTAGAATTATTTTTAATTAAAAAAATATTGTGTACAGTAACAATTTAGTTGCGCCCTGAAATGTGATACTGCAAAGTATCTGCACAAGCTGAGGGTGTAAGTACCCGAATGAAAAAAATTACAATATTTTAATATAATGTTTGAATAGTGATATAAATTGAAATTTGTCGTAATTATAAGTTAATATAAGAATATTTAGTTACTTTTTTTTGTATTTCATTGAATAAAATGAATCTATTCGCGGTGCAGTGAGCTAATTTAGCTCACTGCACCGCATTTCCAATCTAATGCAGCTCTCTGATATATATGTCGTAGTAACACTACGCACGTTTAGTTTCCTCTCCAGACTTCTAGACTTAGCCAGTTTCTATGGCATGAAGGTGTGGCAGTGGCGAGTCTGCATGAGCCTCGCCATTGTTACGAGATTCTATCGCCTGACCATTATTTGTACATCATTACCTCGGATATGCCTATATGCAAATTTATTGTTTTGGCTATATCCCTCTCTTGTATTAAGCACTATCTTTCTATGATGTTTCTTTTTAAATTTATTTAAAGCCTTTTCTTAGTTCCAGAAGGTCCCATTTCATTCTGAACGCACTGGGATTATAGCAGATTTCTTTTTTTTTTCGGCATCTCCACCTGATGGAAAGCAGTCTAAGAATAAATGCAGCCAACAATTACTAGCTACGTAACTATTGAATGCACCTACACTGTCGGTTTATGATTTTTTTTTCACATTTTTTGGTAGCATTAGGGTAGAAAAACATTATAGCAAATAACTCTGACTGTCCTAGAAGTGTCCGGACAGTCAGAGTTAGTTATTGAGTATATGTAAACAGATCATGAATAAGATATTGTTTATATATAAATTGTGTTTAATAATTGTTCGGTACGTCATTTTTCGTTTCTTACATGTCTTGTGTACGAAACCACGTTTTGTGCAAAGAAAAACGATAGTATTTAATTAATTCAAAATATCATCACGGGTGCCTTACGGCGCCCGGCACCGCCTAGACGTCCTCAGGGTACCCAGCGAAGGGGTTTTAATCCCGCCTCGTCGTAGCCGATGTTATGAGTCTACACCGAATAAGTGGCTAGCACGTCGCGATGTTTGGTTAGACTCAATAACCCGTATAGTGACCCGTAACTGGGACCGACAGCTTAACGTGCTCTCCGAGGCACTATAGTGGTGTTGTTAAACAAATGTACATATATTTTTTTAGATTGAAAACTCATTGGTACACACCGGGGTTTGGACCAGGAAGTGTTTTTAAGTCTAAGGTCGAACCAACTCGGCCACCACTTATGAACTTGTCGTCTTTTTGTTCTATCGTTAACACGTTTAGTACATCATGTTTACAAAATATGTTAACAAAACATAAAGCCATGTAGAATTTTTATTATATAATACTATTTAATAAAAAATAAAAAATAAAAATTTTGGCACTGAAAGAGTTTGCGAAGTAACAAATGCGTGCGTTTGTATGTGTGAGTGTGTTTGTTTGTCTATGCATGTTATATATAATAATATTATTATGTAAGACATGCATTAATTTTTAACGTGAGAGTATATATTTAATATAGTAAATTGTTTTGCAGACGTTTTTGTCAAGAAATTAAAATACCTACCTGCCTAGCTTTTTTAGTTTCTATAGCGTACCATCCAGTATCTGGAATACCCAAAATATTTTTCCATGAAATAGAAATACTAAAACATCCGGTATATTTAAGTAGGCAGAGGAAATTAGTTATATCTTACCTAAAAAAGATCTTTACAAATAATAATTCAAGAAAATACAATTAAGAAAAAACACACACATATCATCACGAGTGCCTTACGGCACCCGAGACCGCCTAGACGGCCCCAGGGTTCCCAGCGGTTTTACCACCTTGTCGTAGCCGGTGGTATGAGTCTACACCGAACAAGTGGCTAGCTCGTCGCGATGTTTTGAATAGACTCAATAACCCATCTGGGTTATATATATATCGCGATAAAAAGTTTTTGCAAATTGCCTTCCCCATACAAACTAGTAATGTTTCTGTATGTATTCTATTATATTCTATTCTATTCTGTTTTTAATTTTAGTTGTTTATTCATTGTAATGTGATTTTTGTTACTGAAATAAAATATTTTTGATTTAATTTTTAAATTATTATTATATTAAACTTAAAATATTAATAAAGGATTAAGAAAATATAAACGAATACCAGGCGTGCGAATCGAAGCCGCGCCGCCCTGGGCAGTATGTTGTACATATTTGCTAGACAACGTATGTAAGAGGCTTTAGATAACGATCGAATCATAGCCGAAATCAATTTAAAACAAACTATAGTCGCCACCTATAATTATGATTGTTCTGTCGACAATCGAACGCATGGTTCACTAAATATCGCCTTGGTGTTAGAGGTCAGTTGTGATGTAAAGGTCCTTGTACACGTTGGATTAACTTTTAAAAATAGAATACTGTACCCCTAGTGTGAGTTTTCTAACTAATACTTTGCGTTTGAGTTAACTAAAATTTGTATGGGAAATGGTTCAGCGCTCCAAGCGGAAATTTTAAGAACTGGAAATGCGGTCGTGTGATTGGTCAAAATGTTAACGCGGTAGTATAGTTGTCACCGTGTTTTGAGCATTAAGATGAAAGTGCTATAACACACCTTGTAATGTAGAAATCTCAAATCCATCCGCCTCGTTAGCACTTACCCCCGTATTCTAAGACGCATCCTTAACTCCACTTTACACTCAGGGAACGTCTGTCTCTTTCCACCAAATGTCAACTATAAAAAGCAAGTTGAGACAGACGCTCCTTGAGTGAAGAGTCGAGTTAAGAAAACGTCTTAGAATATGGGGGTTATTTATTTATATCTATAGAAAAGAGATTCATAGCTACCTTTTGTTTATTTTAATTTTCAAACTAATTGTTAATCATTTTCGTTGCCGCCATATTTTGTACCCCGGACGATTTTTTACTCACTTCCATATTATTCATACTTCCAGTTTTACGATATACTCATGCTGTACCTTAGGTAGGTACAGCATGAGTATATCGTAAAATTACGTATGTTTGTGTTATGCCAAGTATTAATTTAGCAGTAGTATCTTTAAATTTTATTTAACAGATAAGAGAGAAACTATGGTTAAGGTAACATTAATTACAAGTTAATTCGCAGCCGAATTAACAAAACAATAATTTAATTGTTTTTTTTTTTTCGAAAAATTATAAAAGATATTGTATAATTTTACATACATAATTTTTAAACCACACATAATTAAAAAATAATAAACATACCTAATTTAATAAAATTGGGTAATGAGACTTTACCAATGTAAACAACTTTTGCTTTAATTTAAAAACAAGTTGTAGTATCAACACCTAATGGTTGTACTATCCAACGTGTACTGGAGCCTTTACATGGATAATAGTTGTTTTCGGATCACAGGAGATAATATCAAAATGATTTGTTGTCGCTCTCAACTTAAATATTGAAATATACATTCATTTTATTTTTTCACACGTGAGAACCATTTGAAGCGATCAAGCTATACCGATAAAGCTATGGTTATTTTGTTATGAATTGATTATAAGATTATATATTTAGAAGGCGACCGTCCGGTTTAGTTTACCACCCTACAGATTCATAAACTGTCAAGTGACCTAACCATGTTTCGCGTTTAGTCTGTGAGTTCACCGGTTTTTAGGAGCTTAGTCTATCGATTTCTTGTTCAGGGTGCAGCTAGGTCTACTTATTATTAGGTACATACAAAGTCGCATGTAACTCCAATAAAAATGCCTTAGACTTAAATACACAATTTTTTTTAGGTCTCCTGTTTAATTAAAGCTCGGCACCAATGATTTTTCTATTAAAAAACCATATACAATATATATTTAAGGTACATCTGTTTGACAGAGCACGTTATAAATGCAGTGCCCTTAAGTGTTCTTCAAGGACAAAATAAGTTTTTGTGAATAAGGTCAATAGACTATACTATTTATATATTAGAAAAACAAACACTGGTGCTAATTCTGTCATTAAACAAAACTTAAACTTGAAATTCAATTAACAATAAACCTACCTAATAAACGATTAATGCATAATTAGAAATTAGATACTGCGATATTTTCATAGATTTTATATTATTATATCTTATAAACGTGTAAACAATCTATTGCGCATGCGCGAGCAATGTTACTCGAGGCGCTTAAGGCATAAGTAGGTACAATATTTTCTTAAACATTGAAATATTATGCCTTTATTTTGTTGCAAAATTAAAGCGCCCATATTACTTAACTAGGTATATAATATTATTTATTTAAAAGTTTATAATATTATAAATTAAAAAGTTTATAATATTACTCAATCATGCCAGAATGGCTAAACTGATCTCAATTAAATTTGGCACAGTAGTTATAGTCCGGAAAAGCACATAGGCTAATTTTTATTACGGGAACATGGGATTTTTCATTTAACAACGATCGGCATCATCGTAGTCATATTTTTTTTTATTGCACAACATGTGTCTTCTTGTATGTCTTGTATCTACCTGGTGGTGAGCAGACCTACAAAGTCCATGAACGGGGTCGATCAATAATTGTTTTCAAACAAAATTGATCGCTCCGATCGAAATGGGTGGCGACAAAGATAAATTGCATTATGATTATATTTTAATATCGTTGCCTTATCGTCAATTTAACCACCCATTTGGTAGCCGCACCCTAAAAGGAGACTACCATCTCACCAAGAAATTGATTAAGTAATCTGAAATTATGAAAACCGGTGAACCCACAGACTAAAACGGAAACATGACTAGGACACTTGACGGTTTTTGCATCTGTATGGGCGGTGGCAACGAGACTGGTCGACCTAACGATGTTTGTTATAGAGAATTTCCTCCCACCTACATTAAATTACTACTTTGTATGTTATTTAATAGATAACTCTAAAAAGGATAAACAGATATATGAAATAATCATTTCACACAGATAGAGTAATATCTGGTGTAACATAAACGCTACTTTATATGCCAGTAAAAAGCTCCCTTGGAATTATCGGGAAATATATATTATCAGTCCGTGTAAAATTACAATTTACCGATGGACGACGTCGCGCGCACAATAATATAGGATATTTCACACATAGTTCCCTGGTCACAAACTAAGCTCTGAGCGTGTACTATATGTACCAGAAACAACGATACATACATACATATCATCACGAGTGCCTTACGGCTAGACGAGTGGACAGCTCGTCGCGATGTTTTGAATAGACTCAATACCCATCTATAAACAGTTTCACAAGTTGGTATAGAGAAACAGGGACCGACAGCTTAACGTGCTCTCCGAGGCACTATAGTGGTGTTGTATTGTAGTTGGTGTTCTTTAAACAACGATACTAATACATATTATATTTTATAAACACCCAGACAGTGACAAACTGTACGTACAGAAAAGGTACCCACGACTTCCAAGTACAACGACAAATGCCCAACGCAACCAACAGACTACGAATCTAGCAAAAAATATATTTTGAATCTAGTAAATTTATTATAACAGACTATTATTTGGGCTAGATATAGTTTATTTGAATATGTACCTATTTATCATTTGCACACTTTATAATACAGTAAAATATGTGAACCTAACAAAAAATGTAGCAAAAGTCAAAGGTCAAAAATATTTATTTCATGTAAACCTTTACAAAAAAAAAAAACTATATTTAGTATAAGGTCTAAGTGTGCGCTTGGTTAGGTAGGCTCTTGCATACATAAAATAATTAGAAACCAAACCGAACACACACCACATAACCAACCAGTGTAAGACTAGGTGGTTAGCTGGTTCCATTGACCTGTCCATCGTTATCTGCCATGCAAAGGTGCCACCGAGCCGACCAACCTAACAGACTATATCTACGCCCCAAATATCCACTATAAGTAATAATTAATATAAAAGTACAAAAATGTATCAATAGCATCTTTGTACCATATTTTTAGCAAATAAAGATTTATTATTATTAGCTGACTTATGATTAGCAATACCAAAGTCATTGTCGTCTATTAGAGCTTTAAACTTTTTTTTTATTTTGCATCGCATACAGAAAGCATGCTGCAGGCTTTGGGTGGTCCGAACCGCGCCTTAGTGTGCTATTTGCGTGCATCCTAAATGAACGCAGTAACACGTTAACGCAACGAGTACAGTAAACAACAAATTTTAATACAGTTTGCTGACTTAAATTAAACCTTAATTCAAAGGCATAAGGTTGGTATGAAAATTAATAGTTTAAAATTATCTTGTTGTCTACTATACCTACCTCATATGCAAATGAGGTAAGGTCGCACCCTTGATTATATTCGTTACAAAAACCACCTGGATTACAGGCGTGCCTGCGTTTGTCGTTTAGTGCCTTCGTTTGTTACTTTTTTCTTTTTTTTTCATGTTGATTTATATCTATTGTGTGCATTGTAGGTACTTAATATTTATTGCATTACCTTCCTAGTTTTTATTTCTTGCCGGTTTCGATACCCTTACTGATGCAAAAACTGTCAGTCATGTCTTGGTTTTAGTCTGTGGATTCACCGGTACGCAGTACGCTCCTAAGCTTACTGCGTTGGTTTCTTATCGAGGTGGTATTCTTCTTCCATGGCGTTAGGGTGTAGATAAAAAGTCACTGCCATGCTCCAATAAACAGACCTACAAAATGAACCTCCCACTATGCCGGCTAACTTATGCGATTAATAAATAGTCGGCGATAAAGACGAATTTAAAAAATACGAGTAAAAGACGAGTCTAAAAATTTTTGCTGCTTTATTATCAAATAAACCCCCGTTTAGTAACCGCAGCCTTAATTAGAGATTCACCGGTTTACAAGAGCAGCGATTTCTTGTTAAAGAGGTAGTTCTCTTTTTAGAGTATACGAGTATAGAGACCTCCTTTATAAATATAATAGAGTCATAATGCATTAGCGTGAGATCCATATTAGCCAAGAAGCCACGCATAGCCCAGAATATAGAGTACTAGCTTTGTTAAACTGGCTTCGCTCATCATAATATTAGTTGTACAAAAACTATACCTGGTTAAACTATATACCCTCCCCTGTCTTCCTCTTTTGCAATTTTAACACGTAAAACACGGGTTTTCTAGTTTTATAGGCAGATACTACTTCCAAAGAATCATTGTTACCGTAATTCCCGTCTTCGCCACCTTCCCCTAATGAAATTTTGTAAAATAGTAAAACACATGGCGCTTGGTTTTATAAGAAGAATATATTTATATAAAGTTTCATGGTTCCTATTATAATATTTTGGCCCATCTTCCCCTATTCAAATTTCGCAAATTAGTAAAACATTTACTTATCAACAACCCCACACCTCTATTACCCCATTGGGATTCGATTTTTAGACAATCCTTACTTAATGGGCCCCTACAATACTAAAGGAAGCTACTGTCAGTAGTTTCGGCTGGGCGATGAAGAGTTAGCCAGTCAGTCAATCAATCAGTCAGTCAGAACAGGACAAGCTCTATATAGGTAAATACCGCTTTTGCCTATATTTAATCGTATAATAATTATTTAATATGATAATCAACATACTAACTAAGGTAAAAGATCGTGCATCGCAGACAATCGCGATTGGAGTGAGACATTATGAGCTGGTGAGGTAAATCACCATCAAATTGTCCATCAGGCTAAATATGGGCCTGCCTACATCACTTACAGTCCCTGTTTGGTATAGTCGTGCAGCGAGCGAAGATCTGCGCGTGCCACTATTTTGCTATGAAATCCTTTAATATTTGCTTTAATGTTTTTATTTATTGATATACCTTCCTAATTAAATGTCTTGATACATAATGTATGCAGATGACATGTCGATTCCATGGTGATGTCATTCCGTTTTTTGTGGAATAAAATTTATTATAATTATATATATTATAAGTATAAAATATACAAATTTATATAAAATATATACTTATATTTTTATTTTAAAATATACCTACTATTAACTTGTATAGACTATTTGTTATTGTTGTTAATTTATACATAATTTTAGTAAATTTTATAAATAAATCAGAATTTAAAGTTTTTTTACAAAAAATAATGACAATAAAACTACGTACCTAAAGACCATTTAGAGAGCTAACGAACCCACTACCTCCTGATATCGCCAAAAGTGCAACCATCTTGACTACGGAAGATTTACATTATTTCCAAGTTTTTTTATTGATAAAATGTTATTAGCATTGAGCTTTTTTTCGTCTTTTTATGGAATGGACATAGTCTTAGAAATACCATCCCTTTCTAATAAGGTTCGATTCCAAGTCTTCGGGTCTTCTTAAGAATACGCCAGTTGCGATCTAATATTTTTATTCACACTTCTAATTTTTCTCCATTATTGTTTGTCGCAGAATTAAAACAATGTTATTATCTGTCATTTTATTTATTAATCTTTCTTTTCGATTTTAAATATAATATATTAAACATTGGTGTGTACCAATGAGTTTTTATTTAAAAAAATTATGTACATTTGTTTGACAACACCACTATAGTGCCTCGGAGAGCACGTTAAGCTGTCGGTCCCGGTTTCACTATACCAACTTGTGAAACTGTTTATAGATGGGTTATTGAGTCTATCCAAAACATCGCGACGAGCTAGCCACTTGTTCGGTGTAGACTCATACCATCGGCTACGACGAGGTGGGATTAAAACCCCTCCGCTGGGTACCCTGGGGCCGTCTAGGCGGTCTCGGGCGTCGTAAGGCACCCGTGAAGATATATATATATATATATATATTAAATATTATATATTTATAAAACTTTATTGCATACTACAAAGGCGGATTTAATGTCGTTGGGCATTACCTGACAGCTAAACCTTCGGCAGATCTTCATACTTCAATATATCAATAACCTATGTACTTGTATTAATAATTAATTCCAAAACCTGCCTATTAAGATTCCGGTTATTAAAAAAAAAATGCTATTATATGTCAAAAAATAATTATGACGTAATATATAGTGTTTACGGTTATATGTACATGCAGGTACTTTGGTGTAGACCACTGCATTTTTTATAATAATAAACAGGGTCTGTGTTTAACTTTAATCTTGCCTGATGGAAAGCAACGATGAGGTTGAAGAGGGAGGGCTCGCTTACTCCGCAGGTGCCTATTCACTCTTGACTTAAATACATGCATATTATTACATATATTTATTTTTATATTGGAGAACGGTATGTGACTTTGTACAACCTGGCGTTTTTTTTATGATTAGCAGACCTACAAAGTCCATGAATAGAATCCGCCGGCTAAATGATGCGATTACGAAATGGGTAGTAACAGATATCCTCGCTGCTTTGGTGTCAATTGCATACTGCTTAACATCAGGTAAAAATTCAACCGTTTCCTGAAAGGAGGCAACCTCTTTAACAAGAAATCGATGCAGTAGTCTCCTAAAAATATATAAATAAAATGTGCCGTCAGAAGTTAATTTCTTGAAGTTATGGGCAACCCTATCTATATTGCAAAGTGGTACAGTTGAGAAGAAAATACAACTAAACCTCGTTGTCCACCGTACATAAAACGACAGCGATAATAATAAGTTTAAACTTGAATAATAATAAAATAGTCAAGATGACTATAATGGTAGTCTCCTAAGATATTTTCAATAAACATCTTCAAGTCGAACGGTCAGTCATTGCTCCGGTTTGCGTAAAATATGCAAAATCGACAATTACCACCCGGCCAGAAAATGCTGGTCAACTAAGCTCTGTTGCAAGGAAACCTGTAATTACACCACTATATTTTTGCTGTATATATAATAGTTTTAATTATGATTAAATAGTTAGTTATTTATAGAAAGAAATTGCAATTTTATTGGCAATTTTTAAAGTATATATTTAGTTTGTTAAACAAATATTTGTTTTTAGTTTGTATTCATCACAAGAAGTATTTTACATTCATTCATTAATTCCACATTTTAAATTCATAATTATTTACAAAAAAATAATATTAATGATAAAGAGTACTATAGTGGTCAGTTAGTACTAAACATAATAATTGATTGACAAATGCCTTATAACAAAACAAATTTGATGCTTCGTGAACATCTACTTTTTAAATAAAATCTGAAGCTTAGTAGAACTTTAGGTCTGAAGTAAAAGTTTAGTTACAACATAAGTAATAATTAATATGAATTCGCTATTATTATCTTAATAAGCATGGTGCAAATGCTTATTTAACAATTTCGTTGGCAGAACTTTGACTAACCCACATGACCGAGTTATAATTACATCAGTTTTACTTATTAGCTAGTCAATAACTTCTATTATAATTTAAAAAATATTCTACAACTTTATATTAGCGCAACTTCGGCTGCGCACGCAACGCAAGCTCTCAAAAGGAACAAATTTTCCCCGTTTTCCCAATATGTTTAATTGATGCTCCTGCTAAAATCATGCTACAACCAATAGAAGTATTGGTTGTAGCATGATTTTATATAGCCTATAGCCTTCCTAGATAATTGGGCTGTCTAACCCAATAAAAGAATTTTCAAAATCGGTTCAGTAGATCCAGAGATTACCCCCTACAACCTCACAAACTTTACCTCTTTATTATATTATAAGTATAGATTTATATTAAACAGCTTAAGAATAACTAAACAAACATATTAAATAACATAGATTAAGCAATATTTCTACAACATCGTAGTACGAGCAGATTAAAATCTTCACCATAAGTCTACAATCATATTTTAAGCCGCATAGCTATTAAAGGCGCCAACACAAAAGAATAAAAACTGTTTGTTTTTCCTTGTTAAATGGCGTAGGTCTTATGGAAAGAATATGCAGCACCAAAGCATAAGCACTAACTAGGCAGAACTGACGAATGTTGGCTATTTCGCTTGCAAGCCCCCAGGCGAACTGGCCATGTAGGAATATTACTTGTACGTTGCATATGTTTTACTTCTACTGACTCATCTTCAATTCTTGGAAAGTTATTGAATTTTGTTTTATGATTCTGAGCTTGTCTGCATCGTTTATTCGAGTTACTTTACTTACTTAAATGTATAGTCTTGAATCTCTCAAAGAATGTTTTTTTTATTTATACCATATTCTACTGAGATTGACATAATAATATTTATTATTAGGTCCATTTTAACATTGTTTCTTGAAAATATATCTAATGGGAAATACAATTTACTATAACTATCGTGGATCTGGGGATTTACTGAGTTTTCAAAAATATCACAACAAATTTAGTTAAAAAGTTGAATTTTAAGATTCATTCTTGTTTAAAAATAATATATTTGTAACAAAACATAATAATATATTTAATACCCCAGTATTAAATAATACTAAATTGGTTGTAATAATAGTATATTTATATCAACGTTAAGTAAACTCAACGATATCTGTCTGTCCAGAGAGACAGAATGATTTTATAAGCTAAAAACAAAATTAATTATATTCAGAAAATTGCAACTTGCTCAATAGATCAGCTGCAGCAGGACCAGGTAACCCTCGGGCGTGAGCAAAATAATTAAACTGTTTAGCATTCATGCTGAAACCCAGTCGCAGTAGCCAGTTACGTATCACTTAGACCTCTTTCTCGCTAATATGCTATTTAGTCGTACCAAAACCTTATGCATATATTTTTGCCCATTCGCTTTCTGTAATCAGCGGTTTGCTTTAATATAAATAAATTCCATGCAGATACTTTTGTCCGTTCGCTTTCTTTAATCAACTGGTTGCTTTAATATAAATAATTTCCATGCCAATATTTTTGTCGTTCGCTTTCTGTAATCAGATGCTTTAATAAAAATAATTACCCAAAAAAGTTTCAAGTCATCTTAGGAAATTGCATCCACTTGTTTTTTAAAATATATAAGATATGGGCCAATATTAATTGTTTCATCATAGTCTATTCGGTGAAAATAAACTTCTTTTGTATTATCTTCATCAGTATATTTGTTTACTTTAGAGGCAGAAATACATTGTGGTCTAGTCTAGCCGATTCCACCGTTCAAAAATGTCGGAGCCACTTACTCCACTAGATGACAGATTATTTAGGTTTGCGACTCGGGGTAACCTTTTTTTACCTTATCGAGAATCCTTTTTCTCTTCTTATCGAAAAGTAATGAAGGATTCCAAACGTCAAAGCACTGAGTTTATAAAAGCATGGGGTAGAGTAGGCTAGGCACCACACTCTGACAGGAAGCTTACTCCAAGATTAATTAAATCTTAAGGCACGCGTAGACTACATGGAACAGCTGAAGATTATAATAATATATACCTACGACATTTTACACATATTGCACTAGTCACAAACTATGCTCTAGGCTATATGTACCAGAAACAACGATTTTATAAACACCCACAAACACAAACTATACAGAAAACGTACTAATATTTTTTTGCCATTGGCCAAAGGCGCAACCACTAGTCTACGGAGGCGGTCAAATTAAACTATAAGTGTGAAGCTTAGTCAATATATATAGATGTCAGTATTTCTTTTCCAAGAGTTGATTTCGCCATCATCAGCATTTCCGCATCCAAACATGTGCAATGTGGCATCAGAAAAAATCTTTTTATTTTGCTCTTATCAGTCTGTCGAATTTACAACTGGCTGATCGTTGCAAGTAGTTTGAAAGGGATCTTAGCCCGGCCGGTAGCGAGCGCCGTCCGGTCCAAGCAGCGCCATTACTCTTAGCAGCCGATTGATATATTCCTCTTCGACATGCGATCGGCGACACGTCACTTTGCTTAGCTAGAATCACGGAGAATAAAATGTTAATGGAGAGAATATTATCTATTGATTTGCCAGTATTCAATAAAAGAGTATATACGTGGTGGCCGAGTTAATTTAGAAATTTAAAAACACTTAGGTCTCTGGTTATTCGAACCCCGCTGTACCAATGAGTTTTTAATCTTAAAATGTATGTACATTTGTTTAACAAAACCACTATAGTGCCTCGGAAAGCACGTTAAGCTGTCGGTCCCAGTTTCACTATACCAACTTGTGAAACTGTTTATAGATAGGTTATTGAGTCTATCCAAACATCGCGACAAGCTAGCCACGAGGTGGGATTAAAAAGCCCTCCGCTGGATACCCTGAGCCCATCTACCTAGATGGGCTCAGGGTATCCAGCGGAGGGCTTTCCGGTCTCGGGCGCCGTAAGGCACCCGTGATGATATTTATATTTATTTTTTTCAATAAAAAGTATGCGCATGAGGTTTTTTTATATGGTCGTCTATATTAAATATACTCGCTACTAAAAGTAGACTTCTACTCTTACAAAAAATTGGTGCAGTAATCTCTTGAAAACCACAATAGACTAATACCGAAGTCATATCTAAAGATGGCTGTGGTAAACAAAACTGATCAATATTCAAGTTAATGTCGCCGTACCTGATACAATATTTTTTTGCAATTGTTAATGACTTGTCCATTCCTCTTAATTCATCAGGCCTAGAACCTACTACTTTATAAATAAACAAACAAACTGCTGATATCCATAGCATAAATAACTCGTTGGCTCCAACCGCGCACGTGACTGCAAATAGCGACGCATTCGCACTTAAGTGACAACTGTCACAATGCAATTACGATGCTTACATTCCTATGGAACAAGAAATGGACAAGATTACAGTTCCTTTATTCAAAGCTCACTTCTCTTTTCTTATTGTAAGATAAGACGAGTATTATAATTACAAAGTGCTTCATTTAAATATCTAGTTAATGCTTTAAATAAATTTTTCTTTGGTAAGTACATTTAATTATTAATAATAATAATAATATTATGTAGGCCAGTATACACATATTGCTCTGGTCACAAACTAAGCTCTAGGCTGGTACTATGTGTACCAGAAACAATGACATATTATATTTTATAAACACCCAGACCATGACAAACTGTACAGAAAAACGTACTTTATATTTTTTTTGCTATGGGTGGAAATCGAACCAACGGCCTCCGGATACAACACCAAAGGCGCAACCACTGGTCTAAGGAGACGGTAATTTTTTTTATTTGGTATTTAAATTGGATAGTTATTTTAATATACTTACAATTAAAATGGCTAGTAAATTACGTGGGAAAAAACTAAAATTTACTTATCTGGAAGGCGATACAATCAATATAATACAAAACTGGTTGAAAAAGTTGACAGCAATGAATCTACTATACTCAATTAATGATTAAAAATCAAAGAAAGAACGAGTCTGTAATATCAACTTTTATTCAAATTACCATACTATTACAGTAACTTTTATAAGTCTATGTCAGATTAAAAACAAACATTTACACGTGTACAAAAGAAGAGAGATAAAAGTTTCACCTTTTACAAGCAATTTGAAGCTATTTATCATTTTGAAGTCGCTGCGCGCGCCTCGGCTAAGTTCAGCTTCTTTATACAGAAGCCATTATGAGTATCCATTTCAGATCATAGATCATAAACGCATTTATTATTTTGGGCCCTACCGGTGGGATATGGGGGGTCCTGTCGCTCGACCTACTGCGGGCCATTGTGATCTTTTTATTGTTGTATGTGACAATTTTCCGGACCTCACAATCTATAAACATAAATATTGGACCAAGAATGTTCGACTCCGAAATATATTTATGCCATATCTAAGAATATATTTAAATCACCCGTGTGTACTTTATAGCGGCCTAATCTTTATTTTACGGTTATCGTAAATTTAGAATTGATTTTAATAACTTATTTACTACTTTTGTAGTCGTCGTTATTAATCTTTATAATCCTGTCGTTCGGTTACGGAAATTATTTTATCTCTTCAAAATATTTATCAATATTGAATATTAACTGTTTCTAAACTTAAGACCACCTAATAAAGACAATTTAAAATATTTAGATATTCAAATATTGTTATAAAATAAAAATCGTAAGCTGTGACTAAATGAAAGCATATACGATCAATCAGACAAGCTCCGTTACGATTAATACATATAATATTATTATGACATGCTAAGGAATCTGTTATTTGAACTTCAACTGGTACAATTTCTGCATTTGGCGTCCAAATGTAATATTAACTATGCGCGTAATTCAAAGCTTTCTAAAAACGGCTCAAAACTTTGACTCCTTCGAGCGGATAAAAGTCAACCACAAACGAATATAACCCACCAACCTTCATTAAACGGCATGTCCTTCCCATTAATATAATATTGTCGTTAATCCAGCGGCTCTAGAACTTGACGCCAAAGCCTTCAACAAGACTTATGTTCGACCAGTACGTGAGTAATTTCTTCACTCCATTCGCTTCTGACTATTCTGTCGTGTGGAACTCTCTTAACTATTGACGTTATCTTGATTTACGCACTTTATTAACATTTTATTACGCGATTGAGACCGTTTCGTAAGACGGCGCGATCGGGTAAATAGATTTACAATTCTTTTAGACGTTAATGTACTTACCTGCCTACATATCTACGATCGACTTTAGCCATAAAAATCAGAGGATCCAGACATTCCAAATAATATTAAGATGTTTTTATAAAACTAATAGGTATTATTATTATATTAATTATTAACAATGCGCGTAATGCAAAGCTTTCTAAAAATGGTTCAAAACTTTTACTCCTTCGAGAGGATAGAAATGACCAACAAACGAATATAACCCACCAACCTTCATTAAACTGCATTCAATTAATTTATATACGAGTTTGTTAGACCTTGGACTTAAAAACGCTTAGTGTGGTGCACACCGGGATTCGAACCAGGGACTGGTTCGAATCCCGGTGTGCACCAATGAGTTTTTAATAAAAAAAATTATGTACATTTGTTTGACAACAACACTTTAGTGCCTCGGAGAGCACGTTAAGCTGTCGGTCCCGGTTTCAATATACCAACTTGTGAAACTTTTTATAGATGGGTTATTGAGTCTATTCAAAACATCGCGACGAGCTAGCCAATTGTTCCCTCCACTGGGTATCCTGGGGCCGTCTAGGCGGTCTCGGGCGCCGTAAGGCACCCGTGATAATATGTAATAGGTATTATAAATACATTTTAATATTATGATAATGATTGATGTACCACCGGAAACTAATTGCTTCTATTTTTATAATAAATATTTTATTTATATTATGAAATTGTAAATATCTCATACATTTAAAAAAAACAAAATGTCACGAATAATCTAGCATCACTTATTTATTAGAAATAGAATGATGAACTTAGAAGTTAGAAGTGCATGGAATATATATACTAATAAATTAATTAACAGGTTAAATGGGGAAATCGGGAGCAATGGTATCTTAAGAGTAAGTTATTTTTATATTCAGTAAAAAGATCTATTAAACAATATATTATTTAGCTACGGAGTTTAATAACGTTATAACTCTTTTTTTTAATATTATAGGTACGTCCGTTAGTCCAACACGTTCCAATTGACGATATCGGACCTATATACAGGGGAATTTGATAAGTTATACTTTGGGCTAATATGAGACTCTACTGGGGCTCAATTCCGCTAAATCAACGTTGTATGGATTGGATATCAACGGCTAAGCTTATACGTCATTTCACACTTTTGGTATTCTAATAACATTATTAGCTGTCAATTGTACATCGATTGGATATCAACTGAACGTTGTATCGACTTTTGACAAATTAGGTATTCTACTATTCCAATCGTGTATGGAAGGTTTTTTAATGGTATTCTATTATTTTTTGACGTTTAGTTTAACTTGATATCAACGTTCTCTCAAAAGTTTTACTTCGGTTTTAATGTCATTTTACAAAAGTTGCTTATTTGTGAATTGTTTAAAAACATTTTATAAAAATCGATGGAATTCCGTTAATTTCGAAGTGGCGCCAATGTTTAGAAGCATTAGAAATAGCCCAGAGATAGAACATCCGCGTTTCTGAGGCTGGCCGGGCTCAGAAACGTGGAAAATATATATAAAGTACCTACTACGGTTTTTAGGTCCACGGTTCAAACACTTTGTTTTTGTTTCAACTCAACGTCCTTTGCTTTGTAAATGGATCGTGTCGGTAAGTCAAAGTTTTAAAATTGGCGGAATCGGGGCCCTGATCAAATGGAACAACTTTTCCTATGGAACAACTATGGAATTCTATGGGAAAAGTTATTCGAGTAGAACCTCACATTAGCCCAAAGTACAACCTTTAAAGTCACCATGTATAAACAGAAACACAAGAATTACAAATATTTTTATTTCAATTCTATAAACACTGACACTTTCTCAATTCTAATGAATCTAAATTCAACATTACAAATAAATAACTCCGTAACTACCGCCACGAAAGTAGTTGCATCTCAAATACTCATCAGATCTAGTTCCACCGCTACTTGAGTTATACAGTTCAATACAAATATTTATAGCATGGTTTGCTCGTAAATGAACTTGTCCAGGTAAACGTCCCACAAGTTAATGAGGCCGCTTATGTTGCTCCTCTCTTGCATATTTAACCAGCTAAGTATGCAGTTTATGAGAAGTCGGTTTAAAGATCGCCATTACGTCAATAGCCATGAAAGTCTAATCGTTGCGTTAAGTAAACGGAAATTAATTTTAAATGCGATGCCTATATTGGTATGGTTAGAAAAATTTATGTGGGTTGTGAGTATTTATTAAATGAATCCATTCCGTTGCAGTAGTTACTATGTACTTCGTTAAAAAATGCGTGGCTAAGTCACTGCGCAACTGATAACAAGGTTAAGCAGATGACAACAAGGCCGGACCTGGGATGGGTGACCGCTTTATACAACGAGGCTATACTATCTTAAACACCGCAATAAGCTCGCCACTTGTTAGTTCTTGCTTTCGGCGAATTTTATTTTTGCCTAGGGTGGGAATTGAACCCACGACCTCCGGATACAATGCCAAAAGCGCAACCACTAGTCTACGGAGGCTGTCAAAAATTTCAATTCAATTTCATCACGAGATGTACAAACGTTCGCCGTCGCGCAATTTGGGTGCGTTATTTTCGTTATCGGTATTACGAGTGTGGTTATCTTAAACAAAAGAGATTCGCCGAAAATGAAAATAAACGAAATCCTATAAATTTGTCATTAAACAATCAGCAACAACGAACACTAAAAAATCTTGTATTCTATTCCCTTGTATTATAGGTACAATTGACTTGAAAGTTTTTTGCATTCCGTGTCGTGACCATCGTACATAAAGGATTTCGTTATTTTCACAATCTAACGTTATCTTTAAAAGAAACAGAATATGGCCTCTGGTCTGCAGTTAGATGCCAGCAACTGAGCATTAGTTATTTTACAATTAAATTATCGATATTTTTTTAACGAAGTAAAAATAAATAAATACCATCACGGGCCTTTTTAGCTCCCGAGAACCGTTTAAACGGCCTCAGGGTACCCAGCGGAGGGATTAACCCAACCTCATTTCGCCGATGGTATTCGGAGGCAACACCTAACAAGTGGCGAGCTTGTTACGGTGTTTATGATGAAATAGCCTCGTTGTATAAAGCGGTCAGCCATCCCAGGTCGACCTTATTGTCATCTGCTTAACCTTGTTGTCAGTTGCGCGTGACTTAACCACTAGGCTGGGACCATGATTTTATTTTTAGGTTTAACTAACAAAATAACACCCACTGATCTGACATTTATATGTCAAATAATATTATCTTTAGCTACTCATGTATTCAAATTAAATCCAGCCACATCCTCCAACTTTTGCAATATTCATTTTTGTTTCAAATGAAAAACTTCGCGAGTTCAGGAATGCTTTTTATTTTCCCCTGAGATCTTCCCACATAAAATATTTTCTTATAATTTTATTTATTAAACAAAATTTATTAAATCAAATTAGTAATCATAAAAACAATTTTAAAGTTCAAAAAAACAGAACGTTATTTTATTTTAATTAAGTATATATTTTCTTCCTTGAGTCTTTATAAACACCATTAGAAGCATTAACGCCGTCCTTTTGTAATAAATAAATAAAGTGTTAAATTAATAATAAAAATATAAAACACATTGACGAACTTACCACTATTTGATTATTTTTTTGTACTTATTGATCCCTGGAAAAAGGTTTATAATATCCTTTATATATATATACCTTACGTACCTTACGGCGCCCGTGACAGAGACCGCCTAGACGACCCCAGGGTACCCAGCGGAGGGGTTTTAATCCCACCTCGTCGTAGCCGATGGTAAAAGTCAAGTGGTCACACCGAACAAGTGGTTAGCTCGTCAAAAAAAAGTCAAAAAAGACAAAATCATTTATTTCATGTAAATCTTTACTGATATTTATGAATAGTCAAAAAACTAAAAAAAAGTTTAACAATGAGGTCTTAGAGTGCGTTTGGTTAGGCAGCATTCATTAACGACATTGAAAGAACGACAAATATTAATTGAACTTAAACACGATGCTTTGAATAAACTCAATAACCCATCTATAAACAGTTTCCCAAGTTGGTATAGTGAAACCGGGACCGCCAGCTTAAAGTGCTTTCCGAGGCACTATAGTGGTGTTGTCAAACAAATATTTTTTTAAATTAAAAACTCATTGGTACACATCGGGATTCGAACCAGGGACCTAAGTGTTTTTAAGTCCAAGGTCTGACCAACTCGGCCACCACGTTCCACCACCATTATCCTTTATACTTACGCCCTTTAGGAATAATTTAAAACTATATATTAGGCGTAGGTTTTATTTTTATTGGAGCACGTGTAACTTTGTCATTCAACAAATCTGCAAAATCAAATAAGCAAACCTTTAAAATCATTCAACATTGTTGTTTAACAGTATTGACCGCTCCCACTATCCCGGCTTAACGATGTAGTTACGAAATAAGCAGCGACAAAATGTCAGTTTCGTAAACTAACCCTAGAAGGAGGCTAACACCTCAACAAGAAATCAATGCAGTACGTATATTAAATCGCTAATGATTTAATTCATCAACGGTTAATATTAAAAGCGATTAGCGTTCAACAGATAGTTTATTTCGAGATAAATGTTATTTAAATTACTACCAATAGTAAACACTATACTATACCAAACTTAGAAATTTCGCTTTATGTCATGTTTTGTTGTAAACCAAACTTTAGGCTGTAGGAATAAGGTTCTTAGGTCTATAATTTTAATGCTTGCGATTGCATTTTAAGGTGCCTGCGCTGCTTGCTCGGACACTGTATCTAATTCGATTCGATACGTAGATACCATTATCGAAGGAAACAAAACGTTATGTTTACGTTCTTTTGAGGCATTCTCGACGGTGGTACATTGATTATAGTGTAGCTAAGTATAATTTCCTTTTAATTATACGCATGTGATTTGTCTAAATATTACGAAAACGATTTGGGAAGAGCTATGTTCGGTGTTTTCCTTATGGATAAAAATAGCACAAGAACAGGAACTATCAGGTTTGATCAGGAACTACCTAGCTCTGAAGATTAACTGACAGATATGAAAATGAGTTGGTCACTTTCGGAAAATAGTAAAAGAAACAAAAGTAGGGGACTGCCTAGTTCTGAGGTTTAATTTACTGTAGCTAAAATATAGTGGTTTCTGGAAAATAGCAAACGAAACAGGAGTAGGAACTACCTAGCTCTCAGGATTAACTTACTTAAGTAGAAATAGGCTGATCACTTCTGTAAAGTAGCAAAAGCTACAGGATCAGGAAGTTTCTAGAAGATTATCTAGTCAGGATTATCTGAATAAAGTGGTAATAGGCTGCTCACTTTTATAGAACGAATAGCCTTTGGAGCAGACAAATCATAGATACTACGTCTAATCTAAATAGGTAGAGTATTATAGTTACGTAGAGTATAACGTCTTGCTGCTAAGGGCAGATAATGAGATAGCATGCATTATCAGAAGTATCTTTTGGCGCCCTAAATCGCCTATACAGCCTCAGGGTACCAAGCGGATGGGTTTTGTTTCCAGCTCGCCGTCGCCTATAGTTTTCTGTTTCTACAAATAAGCTAATCCCGGTTTCTATATAGATTCAATAAATAAAAAGACAATGAGAAAGAGACAATGTTCTAGCTATCCAGGAATTCTCCGTGTAGGTACGTCGAGGATATTAGTAGGCAGGGGAATATACTACTGTATTCCCGGATATATTACCGCAAAGTAGAGTTGAAGGTCTTTCTGATATCAACTCTGCTCTGCACCGAGTTTATCCTCTCTAACCAACCAAATACTTATAGTCCTGTCAGCGACTGCGCTGTCGCGTTCCAAAAAAGTTTAGACGGCCGATCTTGGAAGAACAAAATCTTTCAAAAGTCAACAAATTAAAATATATATAGCTTTCGTCGATACCCCACACGACCTTTTTGTTATTTGTCGCAAAACTGTTATTTATATTATTGAGTTTTATTATCTTTCTATATGACTATTCTTTTCTTTATCCTTTTAAATATATATAATATATGGGGGGCAATAACTATTCTAAAGTTTAAGTAAATTACTTTAAGTAATTCTGACAGATAGACAGCCCTTCCACGTCTGTCAGTCCGCAACACCCGAGTACCATTTTTTTTTATAAATCGTAATTTTTTTTCTAATATATAAAAGTTAGATACTTATACATGGGGACTGAGAGAAAATTCGGTCACAGAGAAAATTACTAGTTTAGTGGCATAATACTCAGGATAATATTGCCTAACATTATATGTATTTTTAGAAATCCACAATACTTACACGATAGATTGTTACAGTTTTATTACGAAAGGACATCAACATAAAATAAATAAATTTAAAATGAAGACAAGTAAGGCTCGATTGTTTCTGAATACCCCGCAACCTGGTGTGAAGATAAATAAATAATAAAATATATACTTACATTTATAATGAAACCCATTTCATGTCAAATATTATAGTTATGGATTTTTTTATAACTTCAAGTGAAAACAATGATTATATTTTATAGGAACATTGATTTATACTTTATAGGCATTCAGTGATTTATTATACGTAGATTTAATACAATCCCGAGACGCGTTCCAGCTACAACGACGCCGCCATTGAAATCAGATGGCATCTCGTCCGAGCATAATATCGCTCACCTTCAATTATTATACATACTTACTTATACTATACATGAATAAATAATATTCAAATGAATATTTTTTTATTATATAAGCTCTTAAAAAAATAAGAGCATTGACCTGCTGAATGATTTGACGAGGTAAAAAAAGACATACATACACATACATATCATCACGGGTGCCTTTCGGCGCCTGAGACCGCCTAGACGGCCCCAGGGTATCCAGCGGTTTTAATAACACCTCATCGTAGCCGATGTTATGAGTCTTAACCGAACAAGTGGCTAGCTCGTCGCGATTTTTTGAATAGACTCAATAACCCATCTATAAACAGTTTCAGAAGTTGGTATAGTGAAACAGGGAGCGACAGCTTAACGTGCTCTCCGAGGTACTATAGTGGGGTTGTCAAATAAATGTACATAATTTTTTATTTAAAAACTCATTGGTACACATCGGGAATCGAACCAGGGACCTAAGTGTTTATAAGTCATTTTAATATATAATGTTCCTTTTATGTCTTTGAACATATTTACAGTAATCTATTTTATTTTGATTAGCTACCTAATTTATTTAAATACGATTTTAAAAATCATTTTTTTTGTAGAAACGGAACGCATCATATCTAAACGCCCCGACATTAGCTAGCACTGCATGTGACGTCATTCGTGCACAAGCAAATGTCAACGTGTGTTCTGTAAAAAAATGTAATAGGCTATTTGACGGGTTTTTAAAAAACCATTTTATATTATGTAGTAGAATTTAAGGAACCCAGTAAAAGTAGTTTTTTAAAATTCTGGTACGTATTTGCTGAGAAATATCAAATTAAAAAAGCAATATTTAAAAAGTGTGCCAAACGCTACTTTGACAATATGGCGCTGCAATCGGGTCTGTGACGTCACTAGCCTGTGGCACATATCATCCGCGTACATTTGTTGCAAATAAAAAACGAAAGTGCGATTGGATTTCCATTTTATCAGTGATTTATGTAACAAAATGAGTTACAAATGGTGTGCAGTTCCAAAATGTACAAATACGTCATTAAAAACTCCGGAAAAACTATTTGTAAGTGTTCCAAAGAATATCAAAGTGCGGCGAAAGTAGTTGCACTTTCTCGGAGGGATCCTAATCACAGCGAATAGTACCTACAAATATTTTCTTTTGTGAAGACCATTTCAATGTAAGTAAACATACTATTTTTATTTTATAACAATAAATAAATCAAGACTAAATATTTTCGTAATTGATTTGAGGTTATAATAATACCTCCAATGTTTTTAAAAGAATGTCTATTACAACTCACTTCGAATATTCCCGATGTTTTCCATAATATTAGTTAAAAATTGTAGAGTCTTATGATTTCATTAAGCATTACACTAAAAGATCCTGAGTAACTTGTTTGTTTGTTACAGATGGAAAATGACATGGGCCATGACAAATTACTATCAGTACAAAATGGGTTTCAGCCAGAAAATAATTTCTTAAGAGTACTCAATGATATTATTGTTATATCATGTGCACTAATAAACATTCAAGACTCTTATTAAATAGTTAATTCATTCTGAATATACTATTATTATATAACTTTTACAAATAGGACTCTACAACTGACAGCATTATAACTAATCCAACTGCAAAATAGGATGTAGTTTTATTACAGTTGTGCAAACTGCATTCAATGCTTCTGAACTGCAATTTTGCCACACCCTTCTGGAGTGTCATATGTATAGATAGGTATCCAATCACTTAGTTCTGCATTCTGTTTATATTTGGGAATTTTTATATTTTTTTAAATAAAACATTCAAAATTTTTTAATATAAATTTTATTTATCCTTCATTATCAGTTTTGACAATAAAATATATTCTATTAATGTAGGTACAATTAATAGAATATATTTTATTGTCAAAACTGTGTACATTATTCAATGTACACAGTTTTTGGTTACATGGTGGTAGTAGTGAACCTTACAACAGCTATCCTTTTCGAATATACAATAATTTGAGTAGGTAATCTGCTTTTAATTGGTTGTAGGTAGACAAGGTTATATTATATTGGTCTGTTTTGAATAGTTTATGGGTAGAAACTATTCAAAAACAGACTAATATAATAAAACTAATAACAAAAATACTTTAAAACTAGGTATTTAAAATTTAAAAACAGAATAATATCTCAAAGAATACTTTTTGAACTTTATATAACATGAACACATACAAAATATTACACTAGTAATCACTATAATATTCACTTAAATTATAATATTCTGCCATAATATAAAAGCCAGGTTTTTAATGTGTTCCTAAATGTATTACCATTTAGGGTTTTTAACCTTAATGGCAAATGATTAAACATTTTTATTGCAATTATATATGTACTTTTTTGGTACATTATATTATTTATTTGAGGTATACAGAGATCATATTTATTACTAACTCGTGTTTTTTGATATAACATTTAACGCTGCAGTTCATTCCCCTGCCTTCCAACCATGCGATGGACACGGCACCCGCATGGTGAAGCCATGGGTAGCTTAGAACATTGACTCTCTATAAAATTATCATTATAAACAGACAACATTCTAATGTGTATATACAAGTTACAGTGAGAAACTTTTCATCTCTGAATGTATTACGGAGGGACTCAGTAGTATATTTATTATAAATTGTTCTTATACATTTTTTTTTGTAATATAAAGGTAGTTTGAATATTTAAAATATTACCCCAGAATATTATACCATATATTAATTGAGGATAAACATAGCCATAATAAGCACTTATTGATATTTTTATTGAGATTGTATCTCTTAATATAGACAATAGATAGAAGTAGCTTGAAAATTTTTTTTTTTAATAACAAGAATAAATTTATTTATTATGACCTTATATTACTACCTAAAATATTTTTAATTAGGTACTGTAACACTAATAGAATTAATAGTGGAAAAATATTTGCTTTCCAACAAGATGCAACGTTTATTAACAAATTAATCACATATTCATTGTCATAGTCAACTACAATAACATCCACTTTATCTGACACAAGTACACTATACTTACTAGATGGTCCCAACCTTTAATATAATAATAATATATAGGTACCTAATAGTTTTAAGATTTATGAAAGAAATATACTTTTTTCATTTGAATCTTCAAAGTCAGGGTGAGCTACACAAAAGTAATGTAATTAGATTTTGGTACTTTCTCCTGTCGGACACTTGACCCCAATTACAGCATCTTTACAGATTCCATCTGGAGAGCTGCTCCTCACCTTGTGCTCAGGACATCTTACACTTTAATGTGCAAAGATCTGGCTCGCGACGTAGTTGCACATATCCAATGGCATCATCTCCATACGTTTCCCTTGCAGACCTGCAAAAGTAAACAAATTATCGTTTATGTTCACGAAACGGCGCCAAACTAACTTAACATTTATAACCTATAAAAGTCAGTGCTTGTTGTGGAAATTCATCATTATTTCACTTTCTTATGATATAATTTAAGTTACCACTAAAGTGTTACTATACTTACTTTGCTGTCTTCACATTTTTTAGCGCCGAAGCCTAAAAGTCGGAATTATTTTTGATAAATAATCCGACCATAATTGCATCGACTTGGGGCAGGTTTCTGCTGTCTGCTTTTACAAAATCATTGTCCATAGTAAAAGTACTTGACAGAATTTGTAAAATATTGAAAATAAATCACACAAAAACAATGGATAATATAGGAAAATCTCATTAAAACAGTTTCGAAAGCTAATATATCACAAGTAGGCGCAAGGAGACAAACGAGCGAGTGGGTGGGCCGAGTGGCGAGGTTTACAAGCAGGTGACGTCGTCATAAACTCGACCAATCAGGAGCGTCTTGTGTCACGTGACAAACGTTTAAAAAATGCATTTTTATTTACGGATTTTTAAATAAATAAATAATTAATTTCAACTTACGTTAATAAATAACCATTTTTAAACTCTTAATGTATACTGATAACAGTAATTGACACTTTATTTTTCGCATTGTCAAATAGCCTATTGGAAAATTTAGTTTTAAAATCTTAGTCTTAAACATAGTTGTATGAAAGCGAGGTATCTAAAGATTCTCCATGCATATGTCGGGTCCATCGCATGCTTGGGTGGCAGGGGAGTGAACTGCAGTATTTCCGGACTTGGGACCGCGAAGTAAAGTTAAAGGCATTTCGTGGTATTAACACTCACTTTGTTTTACTACACAGTGTTCAGTAGCTCAACCATGAGTTTTAGCTAACTGTGGTTACTATAGTCGTTAGTAACTATAGATAGGGATCAACCTATAAGACTTATTTGTTTAAAAAATTAAAGAATCATATTGGTTAATCTCTATCTTTAGTTTATTTAATTATTAATTTTATATAACCTATAAATTATTTTCTATTTAAATTATATATTTTTATTTGCAGTAGCTGCTTTATTATTTTTCATAGGTCATCCAATAAGTTACATAAATAAAACACAATATAATAATAATAATTACTTGCTATATTTCACCTTATTAGAGCGTCTTCAGGCTACAATATTCACAAAATAAAGTAGTTTATATATTTATTTTCAGGATTATTAATTAGTTCTGAAAATAATTAGGTTATACAAAAAAATCATATAGGGCATATGATTACTTTCTAACGATTTTTTAGGCAAAGTAATTATGTTTACTGTAAAACAAATACCGATACCTCAATAGAAAACCGAATCCACAAACTCCGACAAAGGCGGCTTTACTTTAATTATTCACAAAAATGCAATAAAAAAGCAATAAATTGGCATTAAACAAAACATCCCAAACATTTAATCGCAGAAAAAATCAAAACGGAATTTAAATTTGGAACGCGCCAATACAGGTGCAAGAATATTAAAATAGTTTCTGACTCAATCGGCATTCTTACGACTCACATTTTCTCTAACATGCATTTTTGACCGCCTCTTGGACCTCCAGATATTCGACATCTATGCGAAATGCAGAGACGTTCATAGTTAGATATGCTATAAGCGCAAGAAATAGATTAGAGGTGCGTGCACCTTTCTTGTATCTGACAAAATAATAATAAGATTAGTGCCTCGGCCTCTCTTTTTATTCGATGTTTTATTTGACTTGCAAAACCTGGGATAATCATATATCACTAGGTATTGATTTTTACAAGCTGATGATAAAGATTTTATAGAAAGTAAGGATTTATTTAATAATAATAATATGTAGGACAATTTACACATATTGCTTTGGTCACAAACTAAATTTTAAGCTTGTACTATGTGTACCAGAAGCTACGATATAATACATATTATATTTTATAAACACCCAGACCATGACAAACTGTACAGAAAAAGCGTACTAATATTTTGTTGCCATGGGTGGGAATCGAACCCACAACCCCCGGATACAACGCCAAAGATGCAAGACCACTAGTTAGAGGCTGTCGTAATAAGCTGAGTACATTTAGTTCTTAAATAACACTTAATGATCGACTTCATTCGTGGGCTTTCTAGCACTGCTAATAATCGAGTGATGCAAAGTCACATGCCGAATGAACTTATAAAAATATCCTGCGGTAATGTCAGTCAGAATCAAAGGAAAAGTGTTCTTTTACAATATGATAGATTTAACAGAATCTACCACCGAAATAATCATTATTAGCTATTGTTAGATATTATCCCTTCCAAGAATTCTAGCTGAAAAATAAAGTAGGTACAAAATATGTACCATGACGAGGTTTTGTCTCCATTCTAGACTTTATTTGCTAGAGCAAACAGACAGTTTTACTATAAATAGATTCTGCTAATTAACGTGCGTTTTGGTAACGATATTGGTTGTGTATTTTTTACGTATGTCTTCATTTGACATTAATTTTACTGCTTAAGTTTATGTTTGTAGCCTATAGACCGAAGTCAAGTCAAAAATAAGTATTTAATTTAAACCTTTATGAAAAGTCAAAAAAAACTGTATACATAAGGTCCAAGTGTGCACTTGGTCAGGTCGCCATTCCTTCAAAGTATTGAAAATATAATAAAAAATAAACAGATAGTGAACTATTTAACTCCTTGCGAGAGAAAAAAAACTAACCAACCGAACACAGCGTGTGTTCGGTTGGTTAGTTTTTTTTTACCTCTGATTAATTGTAGATATCGAATACAAAACGTTTATGAGAATTTAATAATAAAAAATTAAAAGTGTATTAATGTTAATAATTAAAATTAATTCACTTTAGTATATAATATATACCATAATAATTGACATATCTATAAAAATAAGTCTATGGCAAATTGGCTTATATCTAGATGTGATAAAATGCAAGCTCGCCTGCGCGGCGTCATTGCGATGGTGGTAAGATTGTGCTTGGTGGTCGCTACTCGTCTTACTAACGTTTATCGGTAGAATTGATCCCTTCGATAAAAAATCACTTTGTCACTGATCGTTTCTATATCTCCGACAACTAAGCTAAATGACTATGTGCTTGTTTTAGATTATTATTATTAGATAGTATGTTTTTGAATATACATTCTGATTTTAAATTTACTTACTTGGTTATTTTTCATGAGATAAGAAACTCTTAATCTTTATCTGTTATGTAATAGACTGATTAGTATTGATATTAATTTTATTAAACTTTTTCAGTTAACAAATATATATTACAAAATGATTTTAATGTCATTACAAAACGAGATTATTTGCTTAAGAATGATCCTCGCTTTTTGATTCACACAGACTATTGTTATTCACCTATGGTTATATAGCAGCATCCTGGATAAAAAGCCTTATTAGAAACCAATTCAGAAGTCTTCTAAGAAGTAAAACTTTCCTTTCTTTAAGTTTATTATACTAACATGATATGAAAATGTAAACTATGGTATTTAAAGCATATAATAATAATAATATGTAGGACAATTTACACATATTGCTCTGGTCACAAACTAAGCTCTAAGCTTGTACTATGTGTATCAGAAACAATGAAATAATAAATATTATATTTTAAAACACCCAGACCATGACAAATTGAACAGAAAAACGTACCTACAAATTTTTTTTTGTCATGGGTGGGAATCGAACCCACGACCTCTGGATACCACGCCAAATCTGCCACTCAAAGCAACCACTAGTCTACGGAGGCTGTCAATATATATATATATAATGATATATACAAACTCTTTTAAGAACATTGACATTAATATATTTATTAATATACAAAAAACCGTATGTCCTGGAGAATATATTGAACATAAATAATCTTTCGCGCAGGTCATATTTTATAGCTTTTCTTGGGAGCTTTTTGCTCATACCAACCTATCAGACCATTAATCTTATACTTAGTATAGCTATATAATAGTTCCAGTGGTACCTAATAGTGCCATTGTTCAATGTAGTGAATGAAATGTCCTAGATCAGTACACGCTGGTTAACAAGCTATCACGGTGTTGAACCACAATCACTCACTTTAAAAGTCAAGGTCTGTGACAATGCTTATTAATATCATATGAAATACCATCCATGTATCACTTTTGATTGCAATCTAATAGCTAAAAACTTCATATTTGGACAATATATTGATCAACTCCGTTCATGACTATGAAGGTCTGCTTACCATTAGGTATATACAAAGTCATATTCCGAGCTCTAATAAACAAAATTAAATAATATATTAATGAGATTTTCTACCTTAAAATCAGAATCCTGTTACAGTTGCTATTGGATTTCAGCTTCTGTTTGCCACTAGTTTTTCTATTGAGCATTTTCTATTGTTTTTCCTGATGGTAAGTAAACCTACAAAGTCCATGAACGGGATCGATGAATTCATTATTGTTTAACAGTATTAGTAGCTAATACTAAGCCGGCTAAATGATGCGGTTATGAAATGGGTGGCGACGAAAACGAATTTCTATTACTTTAATAGACTTGCTGCTTTATCGCCAAATTAACAACCCGTTTCGTAACTAGACCACCACCCTAGTCTCTTAAAAACCGATGAATTCACAGATTGAACACATATTATCACAATCGATCACTTGATGGATTTTGCATATGTATTGGCGATGGTAATTGATTAACTAATAATTTGCGGTTCTCAGTTTTAATGTACAATAAATAACGATATTTTCTTCTTCATAATTGTAATCCTGTTGAAGTCGCTGTTTAATTCCAATGCCTACCAGCCTACTTGCTTTAAACGCATAATAATTATAAATATAACCTTGGATCTTGTTTAAAATGATAACTCTTGAAGAGTCTTACTTTAATAGTGAATTTTGTAGAAGCTGATCTCATAGCTTAAGAATTCCATTGTTAAGTTACTAAAACATACTTCCTGGCCATAAGCGGCTGGTTCAATGACTGTCGTTATTCGGTCTACGGCTTCTGTTCGACAATTAGGCAAGTCGTACTCGCTACGTGCACGACAAATGTATCCTTATCTGCCACCGAGCTACTCCGCAATCTCGCCACAATCTCACGACAATGCCATTCAAGCCTGCACCTGTCAGAAATGTGCGGGTTGAACGCCCCTCAAAAATTTCAATTAAGAACATTTTGGAGATATGATAAACAAATATGATCCCCGGGCTATTTGGTTATAGTTGGCTCTCATCAATAATGCTTCGGTGGCGATATTATCGCGGACGCGTGTCCCGAGCCGAGGATACAAACACCGTTATTAACCAGCAGATACCCATCTTGAGCATGGAGATCTTTAGTGATACGCTTTATATTAAATTACTCGGTCGTGCGTTGATGTGAGCTGAGGCGATTGATAAAATATTCTTGGTATTCTATTACCGAAAACGAGATATACCTACCTACGTCGCCGGAGGTATTATAAGAATTATTATAGGGCACCGAACGTCTTTAAATGTAGCTATGGGAAACTAAGAATGCCAAACAACAGTTAAATGGGCTTCGTTGTCTATATTTTTCTTATAATTATCTGTTATTTATTCACTGAGTGTATTATTTTTGTCTGTTAAACCTTGAATGGCAAAAACCACTGCGTGACAAAGACATATAGCGCGATAAAAGTGTTAAGTGAAATTTATATTTTTATATCCAGCTATATGTCACGTTGCGTGTCAATATATAATCAAATCTCACGCCTGATCACAGATTGTGGGTCCTTATTCTTAATAGACAACACAACTGAGATGCAGTTTCGATAAATCTCACGAAGACGAAAGAGGTTATAAATTTATTTCTTGTGACACTATATCGAAATAGGATTGTTTAATTTAAGTCTGCTGTCATTATTGGTGTTGAGTTAATCTCTCTTGTAAGTTTTGGTGGCGTTCTGGCGTGCACGACCCGTCACTTGGAGTCCACTAAGGTTCTAATCTTGGTCTTCATCGGCCATGACATCGCCACCAAACCTGAGAGTCCATTGATCGTTATCTTTACACATGTTGTCATAACAATTTGGTAACACAAATGCTTATCACTATAGTGTAGCGAGTTCTTGTAAAACTTGTAATTATTAATTTGAAATTGCCTGTTGGAATGTTTAGTGGGGAACTAATAAGCATGTCATGATGTTTTTAAACTATTTTATGTTAACGTCACAATTTATTTTACGCCTAATTAAATGGTATAAGTAATTTGTTATTGTTTAAATTAACATTTACTACATATTATAAATCAATGTCGCCCATCGCGTCTGTATGTCTGTACCTATGTTCGCAATGATCTAATAAAACTACAGAACGGATTTTTTTGCGGTTTTCTTCTACCAACAGAGTAATTCCTGGATGGTATAGTTGTTGTTAAGGTTTTGTGTAAATTGGTTGAAATATGATTATTGTTGAAGACGTCGGAAGAAATCCAACTCGGAATTTTCATGAAAAACATTGCCTATTAAGTTTGGGATATACCAAAGTAATGTATGGTAATATTGTGTTTATTTTTTAGGACTATAAGCTGCAAAAAATGTAGGCATATATGCACTACTGCCCGTGAGAAACCGGAGTGGATGGTTAGTGTTTTTATAAATAAGAATAAAATAAATAAATATAAATATCTTCACGGGTGAATTACGGCACCCGAGACCGCCTAGACGGCCTCAGGGTACGAGTTTCAGCGGAGGGGTTTTTAATCTCACCTCGTCGTAGCCGATAGTATGAATCTACACCGAATAAGTGGCTAGCTCGTCGAGATGTTTGGATAGACTCAATAACCCATCTATAAACAGTTTCCCAAGTTGGTATAGTGAAACTGAGACCGACAGCTTAACGTGCTCTCCGAGTCACTATAGTGGTGTTGTTAAACAAATGTACATACATTTTTAGATTAAAAACTTATTGGTACCTACGTGTTTACGTGGACCTAAGTGTTTTTTTAAGGTCTAACTTACTCAACCACCACGTATATGTCAAATGACAAAAATTGGTGTAAGGTTCCTTTTTTCAGATTTCGTTGGTCGTCGGACTTCAGTACTGCATTTCAAAGCTAAGGCTTTTCCTTATTACCATCGTCAACAATACACACTGAGCAGACTAACGGTATTGTTAACTTCATATCAAAATCCATTTACTTCATATAAATCTTTACAGATATTTATGAAAAATTAACAAAAGAACGACAAATATTTATTAAACCTCAATATCAGTTTTAGAACTTAAACGCGATGAAAAGGAAATCATACTATGAAAAATACTACCGAACCAAACACACACGACAAGATATATATGTATATTAAATAGCACCTGTGAAATTATAGTGCAAAAGCATCTCAATAGATATTTCAGACTCACAATAGTATTAAGCCACGCTTGTATAGCTAATTAGATTTACTTTTCACGCAAATAAACAGTTTATCTGATATTAAGAGCATTAACTCCAAGTGAACGCTGTAGAACAGGATTGGGGTGCTCTGAACACGCCATTTAGTCATTTAACAGCGTAATGAATGTCGGGACTCGCTATCAAGCTACCACTTGTTGGTTGGTGCAAAACAATTCATTAGTTAAAATCCAAATATATTTGAAATTATTACTTGTTTTAATTTAAATACGGACGGATCCTTTACTACTTCTGACGGATCCTTTACTATTTATTAAAGCACGGATTGTGACTTTGTATCTGCCTGATGGTTAATAAATCTACAAAGTCTGTGAATGGAATGAGGTCGATCAATACGTTGTTTAACAACTTTGGTAGCTCTCACAATGCCGGCTAAATTACAAGGTTACAAAATGGGCTGCGAGAAATTCCGAGCTGCGTGCTACAAATTAATTTCTCATTTCGTAACCGCACACTGAACGGAGATTATCACCTTTACAAGAAATCTATGGATCTAAATACTGGTGACACAGGCTAAATTTACTAGGTCAGTTGACGGTTTTGCACTCGGAATCTTGAATACTATGTACAAGAAAAGTATCTGGTGTGATGATATTTTAAACAAAACTACTTTGATGGCTTTCTTCTTTAAGTCGCTTTTACAGGTATATATGAATAGTCAAAAAATTGTTAATAAGGTTTAAGATAGCGTTTGACTGTGTTGTCCAGACACGCCAACAAAGTATTGTACATATCCCGTTTTTAGATATAAGCTTGATATGAACTTATTTAAATTATTACTATTATACCAAATGTGTAAACTTATTAATGGCTTTATTAATACTTATTGTTATTGTTTATATTAATGTTAGACATAAGTTGACCTAAAATATAATAAATACTATGAATGAACATGGCAGCAGAGTATTTTATGTATTTATTTTCAGGAAAAAAATGTTATTCTTTATATTAATGTTAGACGTAAGTTCCCCTAAAATATAATAAATACTATGAATAAACATGGTAGGGACAGTCACACAGTATACATTAAATTTTACATGGTACAATAATCTAGGACTATAAAAAATGTTTCACTGTTTACATTAATATACATTTTATTTTTATGTTACGCTTGTGTGTGTATATGCATATGTATATATGTGAGGTGTGTGTGTTTCTATGTGGTTTATGTGTTTCCACGTGGTGTGTGTATGTAAATTTGTGCATACAAGAGTAGAGTTCCGATGTATTGCCATTAATATCGGAAAAAAAAATTATGAAGATCGTCAGGGGCATTAAGAGATTATTCTACTAAATGAATTGGATTTCAGAGACAAAATTTGGCAAATTTTGTGTGAGAAATCTGTGAAATTTAAACTTTGATATGCGGTTGATATACAACAGCAAGCTCCCATCATATTTTCGCGAAACTAATCTATAAGATCAGTAGCTCTACAGTGAATTTTACTAACTCTATTATAGAAACTCGTGCCTAATGGAAAAAAAATGCCTTCTCCATACAAACTAGTAATGTTAAAATTACTAATTTGTATGGGGAAGCCAAACATTTTTTTGATTTGCGTCACATGGTTCCATGGGAAAAGTTGTTCGATTTCATCAGTAGAACCTCTTATTAGCCCAAAGTACATCCTTTTAAATTCACCATGTATAAGCAAAACTCATAGTAGAGCTACAGCAGTACCAATAAAACTTTCAACAGCATTTAAAACATAAATAATTATTTAATTTTCATAATGAATAAAAAGAAAATATTCTCGTTAACTGCTTATTTCATCCATTAATAAATTCTGCGACGACGTTAAAATCGTCTTAACCTTCCGTTATGTATTTATGACTATTGCTGATTAATGTGGATAACCATGTTTAAATGACTGCCGCCGTATAATTGCTTTTGCATATTAATACTAAAATTACAATTATCGCCACATAAAGCTTAAACTGCTTCCATTAAGCGCTCATTAATTTCTTAATCTTCGCTCTGAGGCATGAAACTTCTTTCTGATATTGCTGTGGAATAGGTATTTGATTTACAGTGGCTACATCCAGCTAGCTGTAGCTGGATGTAGCCGCTGTCTGACAAAGGCTCCAATGGACATAATTTATTTTTCTCACAATACTTCTAATTAAGATCATTCGTGAGCCCAATGAAGGCGAGGACTGTGTACTCACGGCATAAACTGGCTGTTATAAATAACTCAAAGCGTAGCTCATCCTTTCCTTAAGATAAACACAACCTAATCTAAACCTTATAGTTAACTCAGTTAGAACTCATTTTGGTTTGTGTAAAAGTATAATATGTGAACGTATTCATGACCCGGTATTGTTACGAGAGTAAAATAAAATAAAAATATAGTTATTTGTTCCTTCGAGGTAAGCAGATATAAGTAAAGCGTCTTTCTAGTAAAAGGTTTCTGAATGGAACTTTTGATTCAATACTTATCTACTTAAACGGGATTTTATAGAAAATGTTACGTACATATTATGTAAATACTATTTATATTTTATTTATAAATAATAGGCATAAATATGATATTATGTAAGTATGTATGTACGAACTGGTGTATTCAACAATCCTTAACTTACCTTAGACAACTACAGTAGGTATCATTTACTTATACATTGACATTCACATATAATATAATTTGCTAAGGCTGTATGGTTGTTAAAGGTTTTTGCATGCACTGTGAAAAAAGTTTGTGTTGATTTTACCTACTGTTTTTTCTCTTTTTTTAAATCTGTGACATCTATTTATTTATTTGTTTAAAATTCTTTATTGCACAAAATTGTACATAGGCGAGCTTAATGCCTTAGGCATTTTCTACCAGCTAACCTTTAAGAGAGTGAAATATGCTTAGGGTGCAGAACTTTCGATAGAAGTATATAGATATAATTTTAACAATGATGCATAACAATACTTAAACTATTTAAATACTGTATATAATATAATAAATGTAAACATACATACCATACCAATATTTATTATATTTATTATATCCTACGTTTTTAAATTGTAACTATAAATAATTTGCACACCAATGTATGGTAGGACATACATACACACATACATATCATCACGGGTGCCTTACGGCGCCCGAGACCGCCTAGACGGCCCCAGGGTACCCAGCGGAGGGGGTTTAATCCCACCTCGTCGTAGCCGATGGTATGAGTCTACACCAAGTGGCTAGCTCGTGGCGATGTTTTGAATAGACTCAATAACCCATCTATAAACAGTTTCACATGTTGGTATAGTGAAACCGGGATCGACAGCTTAACGTGCTCTCCGAGGCACTATAGTGGTGTTGTCAAACAAATGTACATATTTTTTTTAATTAAAAACTCATTGGTACATACCGGGATTCGAACCAGGGACTTAAGCGCTTTTAAGTCCAAGGTCTAACCAACTCGGCCACCACGTATATATATGTTGTAGGACATGTTGAACCAAAATAATGTAACAACTTATGTAACAAGTTCTTGGAAATAAAGTATTATTATTAAAACTATAGAATTTCGTGTGTTACTTACACTAAAATCTAAAATTATACCCATAAATTGGAGTTTTTAATATATAATAAAGGGGCGAAACCAGAACGCCAACCCAAATGAAAAAAAAAACGAGATGACTAGTCCAGATCTTGTCCCATATGAGCTTAGAGCTTTTACGTATCGTTTGGTTTATGTCTAATAATTTTGAATGATTCTTTATAAGAGTTCCTTTAAAGTTATTCTTTATTATTTATTTATTTATCATCACAACATCAAGCTGCCCGAGACGGCTGCCGCGGCCTCAAGGTCCCCAGCGGAAGTTTTTTTTGATTTTTTTTTAACGGATACGTGGTGGCCGAGTTGGTTAGACCTTAGACATAAAAACACACAGTTTTGGTCCCCGACCCCTGGTTTACTAATGTATTTTTAATTTAAAAAAAAATACATTTATTTGACAACAACACCACGATAGTGCCTCGGAGAGCACGTTAAGTTGTGCGTCTCAGTTTCACTATACCAACATGTGAAACTGTCAAATAAACATCGCGACGAGCTATCAACTTGTACGGTGTTGGTAGACTTACCATCGGCTACGACGAGGTGGGATAAAAACCCCTCCGGTACCTTGAGGCCGTCTAGGCGGTCTCGTGCGCCGTAAGGCACACGTGTTAATATGTATATATATATATATATATATATATATATATATATATATATATATATATATATATATATTATATACAGAGTGAATTTGAAAAGATGTACTTTGGGAAAATATGAGGTTCTGTTGATCAAATCAAACAACTTATTCAATGGAACCATGTGTCGCAAATGAAAAAAAAAATCTCCATGTTAAAATGACCAATTTGTATGGGGAAGCCAAAATTTTTTTTTATTTATTTCCTTTATAAATTTATGAAATCCGTACATAAATACTTTAAATAGGCTACTGTTAACGGAGTGAAGTGAGACTCGAGTGAAGTACTGTATTTATTTTACGGTTACAAAGTACTTAACATCTTAAAATAATTATTGTTCTTGAAAGATTTGTGCGAGATATTCTCAAAATTAACATAAATAAAACTTGTTTAAGTTGTAAATATTGGTTAATAATTAATTTGGGTAACACTTTATTTATCATATTTCATACCTATTTAATAAAATTTTCTTGTGGAATGGCTTTTTGCTTTACGCGTAATTCTGCCAATGTCAAGTTGTAGAAAAGGGTTATACAAACAATTTTATAGTATAGTTACAAATTTATTACAGTCAATAATTACTCAGTAAATAACACATAAAAACATGTATGGTGATAATTCATAATTATTATTAACTACATAAATAAATTGACGGTTCTTAGCACTGAAACAGGAAATACAATCTCTAAATATATATAACTCAAAGGTGACTGACTGACTGACTGACACAGTGATTATGAACGCACAGCCCAAACCACTGGACGGATCGGGCTGAAATTTGGCATGCAGGTAGATGTTATGACGTAGGTATCCGCTAAGAAAGGATTTTGATAAATTCTACCCCTAAGGGGATAAAATAGGGGATGAAAGTTTGTATGATACAAAAATAACTATTCCACGCGGACGAAGTCGCGAGCACAGCTAGTAAAAAATAAAATAGCAATTGGTGATCCTCTGAGCAAGGAGTACCTCGTTCAGAGGATCATCATTGCTATCCAACGGGGTAAAGCCGCTAGTGTCCTTGCTACACAACGCCCAATTGTCTCATTTTCAAAATTTTTGATATTTCAATTAATTATTTTTATAGATATTTAATTTTTGTTTATTAATATTATTGATCCAAGGATAAATAAATAAACTAAAAAAAAATCAGGTGTAAATATAGGTGTATGGTTGTATTTTAGGCTAATATGAGGCCTATTGATCAAATCAAAAAACATTTCATTTCCGACATCCATGAGGAAAGTTCGAAATGAGCAGTACATATCATCACGGGTGCCTTACAGCGCCCGAGACTGCCTAGACGGCCCCAGGGTACCCAGCGGAGGGGTTTTAATCTCACCTCGTCGTAGCCGAAGGTATCTACACCGAACCAGTGGCTAGCTCGTCGCGATGTTTTGAATATTCTCAATAACCCATCTATAAACAGTTTCACAAGTTGGTATAGTGAAACCGGGACCGACGTGCTCTCTGAGGCAATATAGTGTGTTGTCGAACAAATGTACATATTTTTTTTTTTTTTTTTTAATTACAAACTCATTGGTACACACCAGGATTCGAACCAGGGACCTAAGTATTTTTAAGTCCAAGGTCTAACTAACTCGGCCACCACGTATACTGAATAAATGATCAGTAGAGCCTAATATATGACCTTCCAAAGCTACTATAGAATTTGACAGTTCAAAATTTACCTTTTGGTAATAATGAAATATTATTAATACTTATTACGCTGTCATCAACTTGGACTTCTTCTAAATTTTAGAGGAACTTTTTCTTATTTCCTATTATGATTGTTAAAAAAAAGTGTGAACACGAAAATTCCAGATGAGGTATGAGGGTTCCCGGAAGTTGGATGTGAACATTCTGTAGTGCACCTCGTGACACTGCACTACTTATGTACGTTCGGAAATCACTATTGAAATAATAAAAAATAAAACATAACGAGTTAAATTAAATTTGAAAATTAGTTACTTTAATTTATACCTTATAAATATAATAATTATAAAAACGTTTAATTTAATTTAATCATCACTGTTACCAATGTTTTATGTTATTTAGTGCCAGTTTAGAAATGAGTTCCAAAGTATACTATAATTGTTACTTCTTCGACATCACTGCTATAGTGCCTCAGGGACACGTAAGCTATCTCAATTTTACTATACCAACTTGTACATGTACATTAAAATATGTTTTAATCTATACCTATACATACAAGAGCTTGTAGGTACTGACTTAGGTGAAATTTTGACAGTAGCTTCCTTTTGTGTTGTAGGAGCCCACTATGAAGACATAATAAAAAATTCGAATTTTAAGGGGGTGAAAAAGATAATTAAATGTTGAGGAAAGTTAATAAAGGAAGATGCTTTTAAAACGGGGTTCGTAGACTATTCTTTGAAAATAATTTGACACTACCTATTTTTGGAAATTTCAATAAGAGTGGGGAGAAAAAAGTCGCAAGGGTGGTTTTTCTAATTGTGTTGGTTTATATTAGGAACGATAGGTGCTATAATAGACAAGAACAGAACCCTCCCTTATTAAATATATTCTCTATAATTTAGATATTCTTTAAAGTAATGGGTGGGAGGAAGGTCTCTATAACTTCGTTAGGCCGACCAACCGGTCTCGTTACCACCGCCCATACATATACAAAAACCGTCAAGTGACCTAGTCATGTTTCGGTTTTAGTCTATGGGTTCACCGGTTTTCTGACTACTGCATCGATTTCTTGTAGAGGTACCACCTCCTTTCAGAGTGCGGTTACGAAATAGGTAGTAGAATTGACGATAAGGCAGCGAGTATATTAAAATATACTCGCGTAATGCAATTCGTCATTGCCCCCCCCCCCCCCCCCTCCATTTCGTAATCGCATTTTTTAGCCGGCATGGGAGCGATCAATATAGTTTAAGAACAATTATTGATTGACCCCATTCATGGACTTTGTAGGTCTTCTCACCACCAGGTAGATACAAAGTCACATGTCGTGCCCCAATAACAATAAAAAGTAAATTATAAAAAGTACAAAAAGGTCTCCAAATAACTTTAACTTTTTTACTAAACTACAGTTTTTTAATACAACAGTATTTATTGGAGTTATTTTAACCATATAAATATAACTATGTTTATATTTTTCCATAATTTTTTTTGATAAAAAAAAAACCTACTGTTTTTATATGAAAAATAGATTCTACAAGTGATATAATATTGATTTTGTACCCATAAAATATATACATAGGTAGCCAATTATGCGTGGATACAGACGTTTTCAAAAACCTGTGTACCTTTTACGATTTTTTGCCTTTCTCTTTTAGATGGATTTTGGAATTTATAAGCAGGCTATCAGTTTATAGCGCTGAAGTTATATCCACACCAGATTTACCTACGCGTAGTTCTTATTTGAGAACACGTCTTTTCCAGTGAGCATCAGTTCTTTGATCACTTAACGCCCAGTTTTGTTACTGAAGAGTAAATAAAAAATACCTTTCAGTTAAACACAAATTCAAAGATTGACAAACAAAAAAAAAGTTGCAGGTAAATAAAACTTGGGCGCATTTCCGAACGCAGTTCGTGTCATCCGCGTCACTCGGACGTGTATTCTTCGCGCGAGCTTACCAAAGCTCTGCTACAATATCCAACGAGTATAAACATCAAGCATGTATGTAACCATAGACTAAAATCCGCAGAGAGATGAACTGCTTTGCCTTAATTCGAAATTGCTCATGCTTTTTCTATAGACCACGAGCTATCACTTATTTAACGCCAGTTTAACGTAACATACAGCGGTAATTTTAAACTTTCGTGAGCCATTAAAATATAGGGGGAAACAAGACTTACCTTAAAAAAATCATTTAATTTCCCGACGTTTCGACTAACTTGATCATGGTCATAGAACAAATGAAGCTGCAAGGTGAGTTCTAGTCAAAACGTCAGGAAAGTTAAATATAGCGAGTCTAAATGTTATTCATCTTTGAAAACATTTAATTTCCCGAAATTTCGACAAAGAAGATCATGGTCAGGCGACGACCGAAGTGAACCTTGAAAAAAACGTCAGAAAGTTATGTTATAGCGGGTCTAAATGCGATTTTCCTTTTAAAACATTTGATTTCCCAACGTTTTGACCAAGACCATCGCAGCAGTCGTCGCAGTCGTCCCATATCCATGATCAACTTGGTAAATCACGTTTAAGCTCGCTATTGCTCAATATTGAAATATTAATATTTACAATGGATGCTCAAAATTTAAGGTTTATTAACTAGAGTTAAATAAGAAAATACACTGTTAACTTGATTGCGTTTTTTTTCATTTTAGCTCTAATGCTAGCAGTAGGCTTTTGAAGTAAGTACCTATATAAATGTAAAGGCTTTTGTTACGATATATATATCAGAGTTAAGTCACGCGCATAATACCACCCAACTCTTTCTACCCAAATTTTATAAGTATATAACTTTTGAATTCTTTTTATACTTTTGTTCGCATTTAAATGTTTGCCCGCTGGAAATGACTGTCAACAATGGGTTAAGTTATGCTTAAAGCAACGAAATTGATTATAAAAGAGATGAGATGTGATGACGTGACAGAATACCTCGTCGTGTTTCTGCATGCTATTGAGGGACATCTTTACTTATTTGCATAATTAAAGAGACTTATCTTAAGGGGAAGACATTTTTTTTTTATAAGTTTTTTTTTGTTTTTAAGCTTTCTATAATTATAGTTAAACAATCCGTGGATTTCTAAATATAATTATTAGTGCCTACAGATTATTATTTATTCCTGTATCTAAAGGGCACAATTAACAGTATTGCCGTTTTTATTTCCGTACCTAAAGGGCACTAGCAACTATACTATATTTTTTTATTTTCATACCTAATGAGCACAAGAAACAGCACTACCGTTTTTATTTTCCTACCTAAAGAGTACAAGCAATTGTTTCCATTCATTCTTCATCAACCGTGTATTCCGTAATCGCACCCTGAAAAGAGACTACAAACCGGTGAATCCACTAAAACCGAAACATGACTAGGTCACTTAACGGTTTTTGCATCTGTTTGGCAGTAGTAACGAGACCGGTCGGTCAGCCTAGCGAAATTAAGACCTACCTCCCACCTAAATCAAATGCAGACCTTTAAGGTCTTTGTAGTTATCTTGACACCCATACAAACGTTTCCAATATTACAACTTGGCTGTTAGTCGAAGATCAATTATTATTTTATGTTGATTATTGTACCGAAAAATCTTTCTGTTGTGGGTAATAAATATTTTCGTATTTTAAAACTAAAATGGTTATTTTTCTAAATTCGAAAAAAAAAAATTTAAAACCCAACACACAAAGATTATTAAATTTAAATACAATGACCGACAAAAATATTATTTTGATTCTGCGAAACAGTTATCAAGTATCACTGGAAGTGCGAAAGCTCATTTTGTATGGAGAACGCAGATTCCGCGATTACGAATGCAGTGTCCTTAATAAAATAACTTAAAGTAAATATAACAAGCTTTAAATGTAGACATACTCAATAAAATCACTAATTGCAGAACTCGATCATAAACATTAAAAGGCTACCCAACTAATAGACATATCTTACTTTGTACCTACAGCATACATTCCAGCAGGGGTTGTCAGGAAAATCAATACAATATAATAAAATAGAATGGTCTGAATGCCAAGTAGTTAGAGTAAATGAGGGTTGAGTTATATGCTGGTCACACGAACGCTGTTCAGATAGTAAATATATGCGCGGAGAGCAATGGACAATTTTATAGTTCAAATATTGCCGATCAGATTTATAGGCAAAATTAAGACACTTCATGATTACATCTCTTGGTGTTCAACTGGGTCTTAATAACTAATAACAAGGTTTCTGGATTGAATAGAGTTACCATAAGCTATTGCAATTTATGGAAACGTACAAGTACCTACTTCTTGGTTATTATTTTGAATGCAACGTTTCTTTGTAATTGAACATTTTTAAAACTATTTTTATATAGATAATTATCTTTTTAGTTAAAACTAAAAATATCATAAAAATCATCATACCCTACCCAAAATATATTTTTAACGAAAATCGCATTTCTCAATACTTAAGTAGTTAGTTTACAGATTACTTAACTAGGATAACTTTACTTCAACAATTAATAATGGATTATACAATAAAATAATTTTCATAGATACCATCGGGAAGGCTATGACATTTATAAAACGAAATCATAAATTACATACATAAAACGTTATCAAATGAAATAATTATGATATGGGACTAAGCAGTGAAATGAAATGAAATGAAATATTTATTTATTAGGTAACAGTGGACTAATAGACATTAAAATTAATTTTGAAATAAGCATTTTTGATGAATAAACGATCGTTTCTTTTGAGAATGCCGACAAAGAACCGCCGTCATTGGCCGCCTCGTCAATTTATAATACAATTAACAAAAAGAATGGCAATCGAAATGACGTCGCCGATCCTTATAGGCAGGATGAAATGTTTACTTCGATACCTAACGATTCTTTAATCGTCAAAATAATGTCAGATATACTAATTTATTGTATAAAATTATTATATTTATCACAATTGTTAAGATATTAAGGATTCGTTTCCTGACTGTATCCAATGAACTTTATTTTTCTTTTTTTATTTATGTTTAAAAACATCACTAATAAAAGAGTACTCACTCGTCCTTACCCGTTATATTAATAATTAGCTGACTCGCGCAACTTTATCTGCGCACACAACGGAAGCTCTCAAAAGGAACAAATTTTCCCCGTTTTCCGATTCCGGATTTTGTAAATTATTTTAGTGTTGGATAGCCCATTTATCGAGGAAGGCTATAGGCGATATATCATCGTGCTAAAACCAATAGGAGTGGAGCATCAATGAAAAATGTTGAGAAAACGGGAAAGAAATGTTCCTTCTGAGAGCTTCCATTACGTGTGCTTCGTAAACGTTTAAAAGTTACGCAGACAAAGTTGCGCGGGTCAGCTAGTTCAAAACATAACTATCTTTGTTAGTTAATGTTTTTTTAAGTGTATGCCGAAGTATAGGTTTTTACCTAGTTTGTCGGTAAATACCATCGGCCTAATTTTGTATCACTATAACATGTATATGAGTTTTTTAAGGAACCAAGCTCCATTAAAAAAAATCTATATAGCTTATGATACTGCAATTCAGGAAGGGGTCGAACAATACATTGTTGTTTTGCAGAATTAATCGCGCCAATATTTATTTATTTATTTAAATCTTTATTGCATACAAAATACAAAGGCGGACTTAATGCCGCTAGGCATTCTCTACCAGTCAAACCTTCGGGACAATAAAAGCAGTTAATATGTATCATAATACGAGGTGGGATTAAAACCCCTCCGCTGGGTACCCTGGGGCCGTCTAGGCGGTCTCGGGCGCCGTAAGGCACCCGTGATGATACATACATATATCTATCATGACTATATACAATATTATCTGTATAGTTTTCAATGTATATACTAACAATATATATAATAGCTGATGCCCGCAATTTTGTGTGCCCGTTATTTATTGTGCATTTTTCTGAGATAAAAAGAGTCTTTGTATTTCTGGGACCCATAAACTACCCTTTGCAAAAAATCGAGTCGTTCGCTTGCTCTTTAGCCTAAATGTTTTGCATTAGCTGCATTCTGTTTTTCTGACTATAATTTATTTCTGTGCCAAATTTAATCGAGATTAGTTCACCTGTTCAGGAACGATTAACGATCATACGTTACGTCCTTGATATACGTTACGTCCGTGATCGGGTGCTGCTGTGGGGGCCTTGGATCTCCGCTGGGCACGCACGTTTGATTGTTATCATATAAGAAGCGGAGATCCCGAAAAATCTTCTGCTGATAGACCGGCGCTGGCATCAAAGAAATGTTGTGTTCTGTAATTCTGTACTTTCAATATTGTAAGATAGTATATCTGCCTTGGGGTGTTCTACGCGTGCTCTTCAGTAGGATGAGAGTATATACCACATGCTATAAGCATAGGTTTAAGTCAATAACCATGCAGGACCATGCTCCTCCGATGATACGGTACATGTGGAACATCAGAGTTTTTTACTTGCTGGTACCTTTTTCTCCAGGGTGTCTCTGAGGCGATCGACTTGTGATCAGCGTTTGCGCCCTAAAAGATACCTTTCATCTATCTACTTGTAGGTATATTTTGATTACCTATACTAAAGTATGTATATTTGGGGCGTAGCTATGGTCTGTTGGGTTGGTCGCCTTGGTGGCACTTTTGCAGGGCAGTCAACGATTGACAGGTCAATGGAACCAGCTAACCACCTAGTCTTAAACTGGTTGGTTATGTAGTGTGTGTTCGGTTGGGTTGTGTTTTTTTTTTTTTTTTTCTTCCCGCAAGGACAATAGTTTAATAGTTTACGATTTGTTTATTTTGTATTATATTCTCAACATTTGTCTGTGGGAGGAATGGCGACCTGGCCAAGTACACACAGGACCTTATATATACTTTTTTTTTTTTTTTGACTTTTCATAAATGCCTGTAAAGGTTTACATGAAATAAATATTTTTGACTTTGACTTGACTTTGACTAAGGGCACTGCATTTATAATCGCGAACTTCGCGTTCTCCATACAAAATGAGCTTTCGCACTTCCAGTAATACTGGATTAGTGTTTGTCGCAGAATTAAAATAATATTTTTCTCAGTCATTGTATTTATTCATGTTTTTGTGTTGGGTTATTATTTATATTTTTTTCGAAGTAAAAAAACACCTATATTAAAAATATTGTAATACAAAAAAAAATATTACCCATAACATAAAGATTTTTGCTTACGTACATAAAAAAAAAAACTTCGACTAACAGCCAAGTTGTAATATTGGAAGTACGTTTGTATGGGCGTCAAGTCACTACAGGGCCCTTGTAAGAAACATCCATACAAACTTTTGCATTTATAATAGTAGTAAGATAATATTAACTAATAATAGATTATAGCATTTAATAACGCCGTTTTGTAAGATCTCAAATTTGCAATGCAAAATTAATGGAAATATAAATTTATTATAATTATTTAGATTAAAAATAATTAATATTGTAGAGAATATGAATGAATACTGTTTTTTTAAACAACGACGATTTCCCAACTTGTCACATGTCTATTACAGTTCAAACTCTAAAAATGAAAAACACAACATAACTTATTACATTTCATTTGTTATTCCATATCGGTTAAGTTTTGACAGTAGTTAGGAATGTCTCTATTATAATTTAGCCTTAAGAAATATAATAATGAACTCCTTAATCTAGGCTCGCGTAACCCGAGTGGGCCTGCAGTAGGCGATTAATATGATGAAGTAAGGTAATCAATAATTGAGCCCCTGTACTGCCTCGGACCACCTTCAAGTATTGTACCTTACTTACTGAGGGTCTGGCCAAAGCTCAGTATTAATTTAGACCATAATTTGATGAAGGCTTTTCACGTGAGAGAGGATTATCTGTTACTTGTTTAGATTAATCCGCTGCTGGTGATTGATGCTGATATTGTGGGAAAAAATTGGGCAGATCAAATTTTAATTTAGAATTAGTTATGTCTTTTGACAATCCCTTTGCTACTGTTAAGGTATGTTCTTTTATAGAAGAGGCCAGTATAAACTATAAGAATTTGTGTGAATAATTAACGTCGTGTTCGAGCAAATGTAGATAATTGTGAAAATAGAATTCGTTTACAACTTTCTTGGATATAACACCTTGTTATTAATAGCCTTCTTAGAAATTTGGTCACCAATTTAATTTTACCGTAACTTACACAAATAAGGTTTCCATAAATAGTAATAGAGTAAAAAAAGGATTAGGAACACATTAAATAGTGACAAGTTTCCCATCACACATCGAATCCGAAGATGAGCACATTACGGATCGAATTGAAAGTCATCGACCCATCGAAGAAGATGTTATCAAACGATTTACCGTCGATCGAAACGGTTAGCTTTTCTCACTTTACTAATTTAGACGTACCCAAAGTAGCTCAGTGTTAAGTAGAGGATGAACGGGCAATGCAGTAAACACGTTTATTTTATGTGACCGGCAAACATTGGACCCGTGAACTGTACACAAGGTGATCTTTTTATTTGTACAGTAGAAGGGCTGCCTTTAAATACCCGTGAGAAGCTACGTTCCTAGGAGAGTCAAGCTCGATGTAGTAATCTTGAATGACATGGTACAAACGTGCTCGCTAACTGTGCTCATCAACGGTCTAAGATTATATTATCTTCACGAGAATTACTGGCAATGCACATTGCTCAGTATACTGATTGGTTACGTTGGGCAATTTGGTATGCTAATTTTGTAGTTAATCAGATATAGATACTTCTACTTACGATGCTGATATATTAGCAGGTCTGACAATATCTAGGATGGTATAGGTATATGTATGACGTTAGTATATATTTATTTTTGCATCGCCACTGCTTGTCATTTATTGATTTTTATTGTTATTATCGCCCGTTTCATAACTACACTCTGAAAGAAAACTACCACCACAATAAATCGATGTAGTAGTCTTCATATGGATCCTATTTTTTTTCAGACATTTAACTGAAAGACATATTTTCACTAGATGTGCCAAAACCTAAACGTTTTGGAAGGTTTATATAGGTATCCAAAGAACAGATCAAACATGAGGTGTGCTTTCGTAACACCACTTTAAAGCCTTTATTATTATAAATAAACCAACATAGGCACAAAGGTTAAGAATCGATAATATTAAGTTAAGATTACCTGAAAATCCGATGGGTGAGAAATTTCTCAGAATATTACTGTCATTTAAAAATATATTGTAACAGCAAACTAGCGGTCTCGTTCTGATCTGTTATTGTGCGTTCTACAAGATCACTATCGACTTAATGACAATATATTGGTAGTAAAATTAGATAGTCCATACCGTCACCGATCGGAACATCACGGGCTTCGGACTCTCATATTTATTGCGAACTAACTAGTAACATTATCCAATGACAGGTACACCCTGCTCTCGATAACAATTTTACTTCTTACACTAAAAATTTACTTAACAAATTTAAACCTTATATTAATAATGATAAGAATTAAAATGCTAATCGAGTTATCAGTCTAGAAAGCCCGCTTAACTTTATGAGAGACCTCCATAAGAAAGCTAACTTATGGTTTAAATATTATGACACTTTTATCTGTGAGCCGCGGATGAAAAGTAAATACTGCAGTTTAAGGACACGGCAGGGATGTGAGTTTTTGCACATTTGACACAATTTATTGTGTTTTTTTATATTTGTAAATATATTTCAAGGACTTTTATTTTTAGTTATTTTTATGCTTTTATGACCGAATGCGACTTGATAGAAGTTTAATAATAAATATTTAAATTTACTGCTGATAATTACGTTACGTCAGACAACTATAAATAAGCTGTTCTATTTTAAATTAAAAATATTTAATATTGGTGAGCTGGTAAGTGTTTTGTTTTATTGGAGCACGGCATATGACTTTCCTCCGTACTTTTTTTATAAGTCGGGTTTTCCACTCCAATTTCACTCAAGGTCTGTCACATTCTTCGTATTTCTTGATTTGATATATGATGAAAAGAAAACTTTCCTTGAGTGAAAGTGCGTGAAAAACACGACTTTGAATACGGAGGTATGTATCTACCTAATGGTATGCAGATGATATAAAGTATATAAATGGAGTTGATCATTTCATTGTTGTTTAACATCATTGATGACTCTCAATATGCCACCTAATTTATGTGGTTTCGAAATGTGCGGATTCAATGACGTATCATACAAAAGCCTTGTGTGTGTGTGTGAAGTGAAGTGATCTTGGTGTTTCGGTTTCAGTCTGTTTACCGGTTTTCAGGAAACTACTGCATCGGTGTCTTGTGGAGGTGGTTGTATTCTTGCATTTATGTGTGTATCATCACGGGTGCCTTACGGCGCCCGAGACCGCCTAGACGGCCCCAGGGTACCCAGCGGAGGGGTTTTTAATCCCACCTCGTCGTAGCCGATGGTATGAGTCTACACCGAACAAGTGGCTAGCTCGTCGCGATGTTTTGAATAGACTCAATAACCCATCTATAAACAGTTTCACAAGTTGGTATAGTAAAACCGGGACCGACAGCTTAACTTGCTCTCCGAGGCACTATAGTGGTGTTGTCAAACAAATGTACATAAATTTTTAAATTAAAAACTCATTGGTACACACCGGGATTCGAACCAGGGACCTAAGTTTATTCTTCATTTCATTCTTGCATTTATTTTTAAATAAATATTACTAGCTTCTAAAATGTAAGAAAATAAGGTTTTAGTTTTGTTGTGAAGAACGCACGCGATACCTGATGCGTGATGCCACGCGCCGATGTTGGGAGGGAAGCACTGATCCGACCCTTTAGACAGGCATACTGTGTCGCCTTAAGTAGAAAACGCGCGTGTCTATTTATGCTAGCCCGGCCTTGTATCACCTCTAAACTTAATGCATGTTTAATAACTTGCCTTATCATTAAAAGTTTATAAACCAATTAGGAAAATATATGTGTTAATGATAGTCTTGTCAACATCACGTCTGAGATTTATTTTTCTTTATAAAACCTTTCTACCTAATTTAATCAAAATCGAGGTTTAGAAGTACGACTACAAAAATACCGACATCTTTAATATTTATATATATATATATATATCACGGGTGCCTTACGGCGCCTGAGACCGCCTAGACGGCCCCAGGGTACCCAGCGGAGGGATTTTTAATCCCACCTCGTCGAAGCCGATGGCATGAGTCTACAACGAACAAGTGGCTAGCTCGTCGCGATGTTTTGAATAGACTCAATAACCCATCTATAAACAGTTTCACAAGTTGGTATAGTGAAACCGGCACCGACAGCTTAACGTGCTCTCCAAGTCACTATAGTGGTGTTGTCAAACAAATGTACATATTTTTTTTAATTAAAAACTCATTGGTACATACCGGGATTCGAACCAGGGACCAAAGTGTTTTTAAGTCCAAGGTCTAACCAACTCGGCCACCACGTATATCGGCCACCACGTATATAAAATTTAATATTTATAATATTATACTACCCCAACAATACACCAACAAAATTATATTTTACTGCATTTATTTGTAAAGGCGTACGTATAACTTTACAGAGCGCCTTGTGAGGTGTCGCATGGACTATAAAGCAAACGATAATAATAATAACAATATGTAGGACAATTTACACATATTAATCTGGTCACAAACTAAGATCTAGGCTTGGACTATAAATACCATCATCACGGGTGCTTTTTAGCTCCCGAGAACCGTTTAAACGGCCTCAGGGTACCCAGCGAAGGGATTAACCCGTCCTCATTTCGCCGATGGTATTCGGAGGCAACACCTAATAAGTGGCGAGTTTGTTGCGGTGTTTATGATGGTATATATATGTAGCCTCGTTGTATAAAGCGGTCACCCATCCAAGGTCCGGCCCTGCTGTCATCTGCTTAACCTTGTTATTAGTTGCGCAGTGACTTGGACTATGTGTACCAGAAACAATGATATAAACACCCAGACTGTACAAAAAAATGCACTAATATTTTTTTCCATGGGTGGGAATCGAACCACGACCTCCGGATACAAGGCCAAAGGCGCAACCACTAGTCCACGAGGTGATCAACTATAAATAAATAATAATTTCGGATAATTCGATAATAACTGTCATTATATCCGTTCACACAGCATTCTTTTATACACCACAAGGGTCTCCATAGCATTGTACGCCTACAATATTTAAGTAATATTAAGGTAAGAAAAGAAAGTTCTCACAAATCCCTGAAATAATATTAGTAGTATGACCACGTGGATCGTAGACGCTCGATCCTTCTAAAAAGTTGCCATATTCTATAGATAGAAAAGATCATGATCTCACATGCGATCATACCAGGATAAGAATCTGGATCGTAAACAAACCTTAAAGAAGTTTAATTTTATTTCTACAAACTCGCATAGAAGCTATATTTTATTGAGATCATAAATAATATACCTAGTACGTTAAAGCTCAAATTGATATTTTAATGATAGGTGGTCGCAGAAGATACTTCTAAGTGATTTGATATCGCTCATTCCCACTAGATCAACTGCTTAGTTCAAGCGGGAATTCTTATTCTACTAGTTCAACTAAATAACGTTAATATAGGTTAGTAGGTTTTGTCTCTTTATTTAGAAAAAAAACACATGCGTAAAAGAGACAAAACCTATTCTAACTGAAGTGTTCTTCAAGGACTTAATGTTTTTTTTTTTATGAATAAGGCCATTATTGTCTATCGAACAATCCATCCGGAGGTCTGGGTTTAATTCCCACTTAAGGTAAAGTTTTTTTTATAGGTAGCCATTTCTGGGTACACATAGTTTAAGCTTAGTTTGTGACCAGAGAAATATGTAAAATGTCCTAGCAAAAAAAAACAGTATAATAATATGACTAATAGTTTAGTATATATGTGGTGGTCGATTTGGTTAGACCTTAGACTTAAAAACACTTAGGTCCCTGGTTCAAACACCGCTGTGTGAGTTTTTAATCTAAAAAAATATGTACATTTATTTAAAAAACACCATTAGTGCCTCGGAGAGCACCAACTTGTGAATATCAACTGTTTATAGATAGGTTATTGAGTATATCAAAACATCGCAACGAGCTATCCACTTGTTTAGTATAGACTCAAGCCATCGGCTTTGATGAGGTTGGGTTAAAACCCCTCCGCTAGGTACCCCCGTCTAGGCGGTCTCTGGCGCCGTAAGGCACCTGTGATGTTATATATATATAGTTCAGCATAAACAATTTTAACAAAATTCTCCACAAATTATCTTTTAAAAAATGTTAGGTTTAATGCTCCTAGTGTTGTTTTTCAATTATGGTGTAAAAGTTAACAAGTGGCTATTAATCAATTGAATTCAATTAGGGTCAGTAGAGTTTCTGGTCAATTAGACAACTATTATTTCCTTAGGCTAGTATATCTATTTTATATTCTAAGTTGGTTGAAATTTTAATTAGTAAACTATTATTTTCATTAGACTAGTGACGTAATTTATTTACATTCTAAATACATTCATAATTTAATTTTCTATTAGGCATCTATTATTACCATAGAATTTTCAGTAAAAAAACGGACTAGCCTAGTGGTTAAGTCACTGCGTAACTGATAACAAGCAGACAACCAGGCCGGACTTGCGATGGGTGACCGCTTTATACAACGAGGCTATACCATCATATACACGCAACTACACGCCATTTATTAGGTGTTGCCTCCGAATACCATCGGCGAAATGAGGATGGGCTAACTTTCGCTGTGTACCCTGAAGCCGTTTAAACGGTTATTGGAAGCCAAAAAAAAAGGCACCTATGATAGTATTTTATTATTCTAATTTTCAGTAGACAAAAATTCAAATACATATAAAAAATAGTTAAAATTCAAACGAACTATTTTGACAGGCCAAGCTGTATAATTAATTAACAAGAAAGAAAGAGGAACGAATTAAGAGTCTTGTAACACCATCCATCTCTTCAGCCTCATGTATGTCACTCGAGGGCATTCATCCAGTTCTGGTAGATCACCACGAACAAGCAAACTCACGTTAACTACCTAACATAGGCTACTTAACGTAAATTCCTACGGAGACCGAATCAATTTTACCAAAAGACCATTCATTCTAATTATCAAGACTGGATGATGAACTTAAAATTTTAATAGAAAACGCATTTCTTTTAAAGCTTAGCGTCATCATTTTTATCATTAGAAGATTATATAAAATTTTCTTACTAATTATTATCAGGTCATAGGGCAGGGCAGGTATTAACCAATTCCTGTACACTACCTGTTGAGACCACCTGTAGGTAAACAGGTCGTCAACCCCTTAACATTCCTATCACTCTCTACCCTAGTCTAGTATTTACGCCGTTGGAGTTATATTCGAAGGTAGTAGGTTCTATTTTAACAAGACAAAGCCAGATTAGTGCGATTTTCTGTGAAGTTTGCTTTGGTTTGACTATTTATAAAATTAATATGTATAGTTTCCCAAGAACCGTTGTTACTGGTAATGTGTACCAGTAACAACGGTTCTTGGGAAAAAAAAGTACAAGCCAAGAACTTTGATTGTTATTATGATTGACATATTAATAATACAATGTGGCACCTTGGAGTCCTCTGAAATAATGCCAAAATTCCTTGCTACCCATATCAGATTTGAATTTTGGTGTTCATTACAGGTATGTAGATATTTTGAAGAGAATCTATAAATTAAGCAAAGCTATAGCATTTAGTTTTGTCTACTTCCAAATCAAAGAGTCAGAAAGTAATAACACATTTTCCTTTAACAGTTTTAATTCAGTCTTTGCGCATATAATGTAAAAAAAAAAAAGATTTATACTGAATATCAGGAAAAGGTATAAGTCGTTTATTCAAGAAAAAAATATTATAAAAGCTAAAAAATTGTAAACTAAATTAACCTTGTATGTATGTATGTATCATCACGGGTGCCTTACGGCGCCCGAGACCGCCTAGACGGCCCCAGGGTACCCAGCGGAGGGGTTTTTAATCCCACCTCGTCGTAGCCGATGGTATGAGTCTACACCGAACAAGTGGTAAGCTCGTCGCGATATTTTGAATAGACTCAATAACCCATCTATAAACAGTTTCACAAGTTGGTATAGAGGCACTATAGTGGTGTTGTCAAACAAATGTACATATATCTTTTTAATTAAAAACTCATTGGTACACACCAGGATTCGAACCAGGGACCTAAGTGTTTTTAAGTCCAAGGTCTAACCAACTAGGCCACCACGTATATAAATATAAATTAACCTTATTAAATAATAACTTAAATATAATAATTAAAAAGGTAGGAAGTAAAATAAGAGGGGTTAGAATAGTAGGTCCCTATCATAAGCGGCATGACATGTGCCCATGACACTGTCTCTAAAGTTTTAGCGTTGTCTACCCAAACTACTTCCAACTATCTACCAGTGATGATCAAGGCCATATCTCTAAGAGATTGACCGTTAGCATTACCATACATAATGTAGTCGAATCCGTTTAATTCATCAATTATTGTCTTTATGCCTCTGTTGGGAGGAAAGACATCTGTAAGTCGTATTTAATGGTTTATCTGGTTCATTAATCTAGTTGCTGGTGTGCCGATGTAGATAAATGTGGTGGCGCGGCGCCGCTGATAGGATCTGAGTGGAATAGCGACAGAATCTGGTACTGCTTTGGAACACGCTATGCTTTCCTATCGTGCCCGGTATTGCTCTTTAACGAAGTGTTGTCTAAGGATTTACTAATTGTATGAATGTAAGAATATAACTGTATAATTATTTGAATTTGTATATTTGGTATTTAAAATAATTAGATGAGAGTGAAAAGCTATGGCTATTTTAGGCTGGTATGCCAAGTATTATATCCTAAGTAATATTGATTCTGTATGCTTTTTTTTGTTATTTATATGTAAAAGACAATATTATAACTACACATTACCAAAACATTATAATGTGAACAAAAAATCTAAAATAAGTTATAATGACATAGTTATACATTGATCCTTCTAGCATTCTTTTACATTCTGTACTTCATCCACAAACATCGGGGTGATTACGCGCACAACGCTAAGCTATTTTTTTTTATCGATATGATTCATATCTGAGGTAATGCAAAACTGATATTGAAAATTGACAGACAATTACGTCATTTTCGTTAAAGTTTAGCTTAACGTTGTGCGGCGTAATAGAGCAACTGGTCACTTTGTGACCCTGACACCAGTCAGGGTCAGGAGTTAAGTAAGGTAAGTTTATGAGATGGTGGGGAGTGCCGATGCACATTATTCTGTAAGGATGAAACAGGTGACGCATATTATAAAGATATTAATATTGTTCGATATTTGCTCTCGATTTCTAAGAAGAATGCGTCTAGAATTGTTGATAACAAAAAGCTTTCTAGAAACACTTTAGATTTAAAAACTTATCTTAAGACAAAACGATTAGACCGTCTTTTTATAACATATTTTATCTTGGCAACATGGTAATAGTTGGTCAGTCTAGCATAATGGATTGACCAACCGTTACCATGTTACCAAGACAAAAAGGTAATACAATTGCGTCGGTCTGGATATATTACAAAATACATACCTAAGTATTTGCGCTTAAAAGAACTGCATTTAATATTTAAAAGCAGTTCCATGCTTGTAAATAACATTAAAAATAGTTACCTAATTAAAGTAGCATCTTACCGGTTGTTGGCACACAAGTACGGTATATATCGATTCTTCCATTAATTATCCAAATAATCGATCGTACTTGTTCCGTGATTTATCTATCGTCGATAAGATTTTAATGAAGTACTTTGATTGGGTGAGCACGGACGACTCACAGTTATCGGCAACTGATAGGAACAGCAATCGACGCTTCCTATACCTATCATCAGTATTAAGTTATTAAATAAAAAATAATTTAACAACTATTTCATCAGAAAATGTAAGCTTAACACCTAAAGAAAAAGGTGCAGTTTTGTGTGTCACAAAAAGTTAACAAGGTGGGTCATTTAGATTAGAAATTGTTAGATATTGTCACATCGTTCATTGTAGGAACTAGTCATGATACTACATTTCGATTAGATAAATTGAGTAGAAAACTTTTAATTGATAATACAAAGATGGCGGGTGGTTCGAAATAAGCTTTGATGACAGAAAACTTAGAATCTAATAAACTGTGAACTTATTTTATAGGAAAATAATTATTACCTATTTAGTGTCATAAAAATCTTAAGATAGATAAGAAACCGTTTAACTATAATTTTTATTTTATTATTAATTAGTTTAAATATAAAACCATCGGATTTTAATTTATCAATAAGTAGGCACGTAAGTTTAGTATGTATATAGAATTAAAAAATACAATCTACTTTGTTGTTGGGAAAGTTATTTTTAAAACAAATTCACTTCATAAATAAAGCATTTAAAAGCCAATTTCCTCGTCGAATCCCAATATTAGTACAGTTATTGGTACATTAAGAAAGCGGGATTAGAATTTAAAAAGCATTTCGAATAATTAATGTACAGATTCACGTAGAGGTACACCAACATAAATACTCTAGTATTTATAGTATTTCGAGTATTGCGTGTGAATAACAATTAATCGTTCCGCATACCTAATACTCTGTTTCAATCTTGGGTTAATTAACGAAATATAATGTTGGTGGTACGTGTAGGAACTAATGATCGGGAATAGATACATTAGCATAAACAGCACCAGAGACCTTAATTACTGGGAAAATTACAAATTAAACTAAAATTATGATACTTGGTTTAAATTATTTTTACTTATTTTGAGGTTTATGAATAAAATTTAAAAAACGAAACCATAACACAAGTCAGGTTTGTCTCGAGAACTCTTGATGTTATGAAATTTTGAATATTACAGATCACGACGTCGTGAGTTCGTCAGTTTGTCATGGTCTGAGTGTTTATAAAAATATAATATGTATTAATATTGTTGTTTCTGGTACGCATAGCACGTACAATCCAATTATAGTACATAGTAGTACTAAGCTCTAGAGCTTAGATTGTGACCCGGGCTATAGGTATGTGTGTAATGTCCTTTATATTATTAATATTTTTATATTAAACACTAGGTAAGTAAAAGAGTTCCAGGTTCCAGGAAAAGGGGTATTTTTTACTTTAAAAAAAATGTTTAATTTAGTTTATTTATAATTTATTATATTAAAGGAAAGCAAAGCTGAAGATTTACATCGTGGTATTTTTTCCAACGTTCTAAAATAATAATTAACAAATATTATATTAATAAGCAAAAAAGACAGTGCTTTACAAGTAGGTAAAAATTTGTTTAGCTAAAAATGGGTAAAAAAATATACTTATTTGGGAGAGAGCCTTGAAGACCTGTATAATATATATCATAATAATTTTTATAATTCTTCAGAATTTCTTTGCAGAAATGGATCCATTCTATTGAGACCGAAATATCTAGGAACACTGAATCCAGCCTTAACCTTTCAAACATAAATATACTAAAATCCTTATTTTAGCGTACTTAAGTAAATCTTTAAAGATAATTAAGAAAAAAATACAAACACAGTACTTAGCAGCATCACCAACCTTCTACATTAAAAACCACTCGCCTTGCATCTCTCATTTGAATAAATCTTTTACTTATATTACACTTTAAGCAATTAATTAAATGACCATTTCTTAATTAACAATTAAAATAATAGTGTAAGTTAAGTGACTATAGAAACGACACGCAAAATGATTAAGTCTTCAATTATTAAACACAGCCAATCACATTCATCTATTGATCGTCTTATCTATTGGTTAGGGAATCGTTAAAGTACAGTTGATAGTAAAATTTTATACTTACTGTCAACGTAAATTGGGCTTTAATACCAATGCATAGAGTATATAGGTGCAAAGATTTACTTTTTCTTGATTTCTACTGTACATTTTTTTTATAACATCATTAAAAGTTCTTTAAGTTTCTTTATCTTTTACATCGAAGGTTTTGTAAAATAAAATTATTAGACAAATATTCTTATAATTATTTTATTTTTAATAATAATTTTATTTTTAATTAATTAAAATATTTATTTTATTTAAAATTCTTTATTGCACTATAAGACAAACTATTGCAATGCAATTGCAAAATAATGGCGATTTGTAAAAAATATGTAGAGATATAAAAAATCTGTTGTTTTTTTTTGTAGCATTTAATATTTTGGATCAATAAAAAGGAAAAAGTACATAATATTAACATTATTAATAACTCATATATTTTTTCTATTAGTGATATTTTTTATTTACTATTATTATTATACTTAAATGATTTTTTTAAAAATCTTAATATAAGAATACTATGAGATTTCATCAAGTAAAGGCCTTCTTTATTTTGATTTTATATGCACTTAAAACAAATATCATAATTAGAGATACAATAAATAAAATTATTCAAATTATCCCAATAATAATCAACAAACACAAACATTGAATAATTTACAGATTTAAGTTCATGGTTTTAATCAAAACATACCTTTATTACAAATAATTAATGTCATAATTAATATTTTAATCTTCGTGTAATTTTCTTTTTAAATTCATTTCTTTAATTAAAACATTCATTTTATTAAAATCCAAACTTTTATAAATGGTTCGAAAATAGTTAAAATAAATATCAAAAAATAAAAAACAAAGAATGTTTTAATAATCACTAATGGACGAAGCCTAACAATTGGTGCTTATAAAGACCCCCAAAGTCGATGCATGAAGACGTCCACGGAACAACCTTTGCCACCCAAGCTTTTAAAAAAAATTGCTAAAATTATACGGCACGTGTTAGACGTTAGAATGAATAATCTTGACCATTAGTTTAATAGTAATTCTATGGACCACGTTATGGGTAAACAAATCCTCTTCCATAGAAAAATGTACAATATCATGTACCTCTTATATCACCGTGATCCAGTCACTTCATTCTGTTTAATTTTGAAAGTTTGTCATAAAAATAGGTTCATTAATATTTGTGTCAGAGTCATTTGGCTTCGTTAGTTACTTTATGTTTGCTTAATGAGTTTTTTATGAATTTATATGTTATGGTTTTAATCAATGTTTTTAATATAGTTATCATATTATTATATATAAAAATCTATAGCAAAAATAATGTCTTAATAATTAAAGAAATGTATTAACTTCCAATGCATGGCAATTATTTATCTACGATTAGTCAGCTTTTAAATCGCAAATTACTTTAATTGTGAGTTAAATTGAGATTAAGACTATAATAGCATATATTTTTTAATTACATTACACACATATTGCGCATAAACTAAGCGCTATGCTTGTAATATGTGTACCAGAAACAACGATACTAATGCATATTATATTTTATAAACACCCATATCATGACAAACTGTACAAAAAAATGTTTTTTTTTTTGCGTTGAGTGGTAATCGAACCCGTCGTGGGTTCTCTGGATACAACGCCAAAACAACTGGATACAGATATTCAATATTTAGATTTTAATAATATTTAAAATTGGACTAATAGCTGATTAAAGTTAATCAGTGATTCAAGAAGTGTAGGCGTAATTTTTAAGTATTTTTACTAAATAATAAACCTAAAATTTCACATACAACCTTTATAACCAAATAATATATGTCAGAAAACATTAAAAAAGTTAAGTAATACGAACACACAATTATAGATTGGCTCAAGATCAATAAAAACAATCAATTTAATCACATACATTACCATAATGCAAGTGGAGCAAACCAAAGAGTTAATTTTGAATTCTTTCACATTGCAACAGCCAATTCATACCTTCAGGTTGTACGGTAAATACTGTTTTTAAACGCTACCTTAATATTACAGAGTAAATGTAAATAATTTGTTTAGTGAATAGTGGTCTTACAAATCATAGGTACTAAGCCATCTAAGCGGTATTTCGCTTAAGTATAATGTCTATGTTAAACGTTGTATTGAAATTTCAAGTTAATAAAGTTGTATATCTATGATCTATCATTAAGTAATTACTCTGAATTCTTTTTATTGATACTTTATTGCTAGAGATATAATATTCCCAGGCTTAGGTATATAAATTTCGACATACTGTTTTAGTTATGGTTTTATTATAGGTGGGAGGAAGGTCGTTACCACCGTCCTTACAGATGCAAAAACCGTTTGACGTTTCGGTTTCAGTCTGAGGGTTTACCGGTTTTCAGAAACCTATTATATTGATCTTTGTCGAGGTGGTAGTCTCCTATTAGGGTCAATTAGGAAATAGGCAATTCGACGATAAAGCTAGTACACTCATGATGTAAATACGTCTTTATCGCCCATGTCGTAACCGCATCAATTAGCCGCAATAGTGGGAGCGGCCAATGCTGTAAAATAACAGTGTATTCATTGACCCCATACATGAACCAATAGGTAGATATAAAGTCACATACGGAGCTAAAATAAAATATATTGAATACATTTTTTTATTTTTTTATTGAGGCTTTGGTTACACAGACCATCAGCCTAAATTAATTAATCCACTTCTCATTTAATAAATGACATATAAGTGAGTTTCAATACTATGTTTGCAAATATGATGGTGTAACATCTCAGTAATTACAGATTTTATCTTCGCAATTTTTACCATTTATAGTTGTTATTATTGTAATAAATATAATTTTGTTTTGAACCAGTGTTTTTATTTTTTGCAATAACAATTAAGCGAGATTATCTCGTATTACTAAATAAATATATATGGGGTTGGTTTTTGGATCAGATAAAGTTAATAACCAACAATGTTACATACATTGTTACAACAATGTCTTTATTTAATTATTTTTTTAACGAATTTAATTTATTATTTTATTTAATCAACGATTACATCACGTTATACAGTTCATTACCAAATTAAAATAGAGACCGTATTTGCGATGTCATCATAGATTCGAAGGATGAGCACAGAATACATAATAACCTAGAATGCATAGAATGGACACTTCTCGCCCCCCTCTAATGTTAAAACCCCGGAAACGTTTTTGAATCGCACGTGAAGCCCTAGATTATCTACGCTTATGTTTATGTGTACAAACGCAGTTTGGCGACTGATGCCTCAGTATTGGCGACTCGCTTCATACTTTTTGAGCAGAGTGTCCGGGGTGTGGATGATGTAAACTTTATGACAAACGTGTTTGTAAAGATTTTCTACTTTAATATTCTTTTAATATCAGATTTTGACATCAAAGCTATGTTACTTAAAATATGTTACAAATTAAAAATCAGGAGACAAGCGTTATTGTTTTCGAGGATAAGGTGACTGACCTTTAATAGAACCTCGATTAAATCGTGAAAGATGTCTCTGATAATTATCCCTCATAATTATCAGAAACATCTTTCACTTGATCGAGGTTCAAAAATCAGGAATCCAAAATGTCCAACCCGTCATTCCCCAGCATTCAGAAAATATGATGCGATAACAATACAAAAGTATTTTGAGTAATCCCAGATCTGGCTCCTTACGAGGTCTGGGATTGATACCTCTTTAAAATTCTGAAATATGTCTCTAATATTTTTGAGGATAGGAAGTAACGAAACAAGGACTCTATTAGTATTTATGGTGTTTATTCAAGTAGGTTAGTAGTATAATCAGCTATTTGCTATCAGCTAAGGAAGTTTTTATTTAATAACATATTATCAAAGGATTTCAATACAGATTTAATAGCCAGAAATAAAATCATAAAACAGAAGCAAACATGCAACCTAATAAGATCTAACTGAATGAAACAACAGTAAGACTTCTTGTTCACTCATTACGCGTAAGGCAGTTCAATTGAATAACCGGATCCCTAATGAAGGCTGCAAAATCTGCATCGATTTCAACGGATACAAACGTTTATGCATTTAGTGTCATCGCGGATAGTCGAGCGGTTGTCGAGGTATGGTAGGCTCTGTGGATTTATACCCTGGAACGGTAACGAACCTGGCGAAACCCACTAATTGAAGCATGCCCGATTGTGGCATTTGCTTGCTTACTTTGGATGGACTGTTTTCGTTTAGAGAAATGGAATTTGCATTTGTATAAACAACTTATGTATACTCGCTTTATGCTTAATGTTATTTTTGGTTTTAATTCATATTTAATTTAATATTTATAATTATTATTTGTTAGAATTTAATTTTACGCATCTTAAGACCCAAAATAAAATAAAATATATTTTGTATAAGACAAAATTCATTAATCAAAATTTGAACGCTTTACAGTTTATAAAAGTAAACTTTTTTCATGTCTGGAGTTTTTTTACAGCATCCTCTTCTTGCCTGCATATTAACTGAATATCTAGAAGAAGAAAAATACTTGATTAAAAAGTATGTTAGCCGGGTGGTCAGCTGAAATATTGCCCCAAAAAACACGTCCGATAAACTTGTAAACATGCTTTAAAGACACTTTAGCATTTTATTTTGCAAGCGCAAATATCTTACAGACATATTGCACGTCCACTCCAAAGATACTACTAGACTCAGTCCATTATTTATTTTGCAACCATCAAAAAGCTGAGTAGCGCTAACCCCGAGCAAAGAGATAGCGCTTATCCAGCCAATTAATATGGCTAATGCTAACATCATTATTACTAGCTGCGGTGCACTTAACATACTATATCCATTTACATTTTGATTTGTGTGGAGCTATTCTGCGATTAATCGGCGCAGTGATTTATAGTGACCACGCCGCGAGTTGCCTTCTTCATGCACGCTAGCTGTGTTCGTGTTGAAATAACAGTAGCTTCCATAGTTGACTAACAACTTTGAAATATAATAAAAATATGTGACGTAGACGGACCGTTATCTGTTATTGGCGCCATTGTCAGTAGTTGAAGTATTTTGTTTTTTATTAACTTTCTTGCTGGTTTACTGGTGTTAGTTACGAAATATACCTAAAGTGTTTTTTTTCTATGAGGAGAAAATTATTGTTCAATGTTTATATATTATGTATGTATATTTATTTAAATATCCTATCGATATTTTATTCATAATGGCAAATGAATAAATTGAAACCTTATCGTTTGTATTTGTAAAATAAAAAGTAAAGCGATTATATTAAGATAGCAAAATGGTTCACAATTTTGTTCCTTTATAGGTAAAATATTTATAAAAAAAGAACATTTATTATCAGATTAGTAAACATCAGAGTAAATAAATATAGTAAAAATCAGAGTAAAAAAAATATATTAAGATCTAAAAAAGAAAAGACCCAGAAGAATGTTCCTTGCCCAAATCGGGGACATTCTCAAAAAAGCTGGGATCCGTAGTGCCCACAACCCATATAGCTTGTATGAAGAGAGTGGTAGAAGAAGTGTGAAGGAAGCGAGAGAGTTATGCCAGGATCGTTGTAGGTGGCGCTCCCTTATTTCTGCCTACCCCGTGGGAAAAGGGCGTGACAATTTTATTTATTATAAAAGAAAAGTCAATGAGCGTAATGTGCCAAGGACACCAGTTGAACAGTGAGGCTTAATTAAGTACTGTCAAACAATACTCAAAGGGTCATCCGCCACGAAATGGAGCTTATCATCTAGCTGGCGGGAGAATGCCAGAGCGTCTTCGGATCTTGGGCCCATGTTTTTTTTTTAAATTGAATGATTAAATAGTTGCATAGAATTATGATGAGACTCCGCAGAAGCCCATATTTTGTGGTGGCCCATACAAGTGATGCACAGACTGTCGACACATGTGACGTCCTATATAACATAGCTAGCTGATGCGCGCAACTTCGTCTTCGAAAGCATACGCTGCGTAAATCCGTTAAAGTTACGCACTTTAACGGTTTACGCAGCGCGTGCTCATAAAAGGAATATTGTTTCCCCGTTTTTGCAACATTTTTCTTTGTAACTCCACTCTTATTGGTCGTAGCGTGATGTTATGAAGCCTATAGCCTTCCTAGACAAATGGTTTTTCAAACACTAAAAGAAATTTTCAATTCGAACCAGTAGTTCCTGAGATTAGCGCGTTCAACCAAACAAACAAACTCTTCAGCTTTATAATATTAGTATAGAAAATCTAAAGTGGATACTGAATTATATATATTAAATATTTTAATCTCGGTACCCTAACAGTTAGAATTAAAATACTCCAGAAAATTCCAACAGCATAACAATAACCATTGATGCTAGTCAAAGGCGTATCCCGAGGTTCTGCCCAAACCGGTCCAGCAGTTTGATTAGTTGTCGTTTTGACAACACTCGTAGACATAGTATTAACATACTTGGCCTGTGCAGCTGCCACTGTTCTCTATTGTATTGCAAATATGTCAAAAAACATTGACTATTGTCATAAGTTCTAATGTACCAATGGACAACATAGTTAGATATACCGTAAGCTTTAGATTGATATTATTATGTGGTAGTGTATTTGCATACTAGTTTATATTGCTTCTTTACTACTTACTTGGCTTATTTGTCTACATTTTGAGGTTAAAGATTATTTTTAAGGTTAAAGTTGTATTGCAAACATTAAGTAAACACGTGTCAATTTTAAACACACACTTTAATCATAGATAAAATTGTACGTTTGGTCTTTAACAACAAAAATGCTATTGATCAGATGTAGTTGCATTTGTATACACACATACATATACATATCATCACGGATGCCTTACAGCGCCCGAGACCGCCTGGACGGCCCCAGGGTACCTAGCGTAGGGGCGTCGTAGCCGATGGTATGAGTCTACACCGAACAAGTGGCTAGCTCGTCGCGATGTTTTGAATAGACTCAATAAGCCATCTATAAACAGTTTCACAAGTTGGTATAGTGAAACCGGGACCGACAGCTTAACTTGCTCTCCGAGGCACTATAGTGGTGTTTTCAAACAAATGTACATAATTTTTTTATTAAAAAGTGTTTTTAAGTCCAAGGTCTAACCAACTCGGCCACCTCGTATATAAACATATTTGAAATAATAAATGTATTCTGATAGCTATTCTCAAGCCTGTATAGTGGGGAAACCTATTATAAATGGTTAATACCTGCTGGAAATAGAAGGGAAACTACCAAAATATATTTATACAGTAATTAACTGATACTGGCCAAATTAAAATATGCATCATTTTATTCCTCTAGATAAAATATCCTACAGGGTAACAGTGCATCCTAAAGGCCATTTATGGATTGTCTCTTCCAAAGCGCACCAATTCTTTCGAATCCATCCAAGAAAATACCTGCCATACCCGTCAAGTCTTTTTTCATTTACGACACATGTTTTCATGGAAAATTTGTTTTAATTTAATCACTAGAGCCTCAAGTACAACCTTCCAAAATCACTATGTATATAAGAGTTAAACGCCACCTTAATCCATCAGAAATTCGCAACAGTCCTATCTCGGTACCTAATACGAAGTAATACTGTCGACAGTGGAGCATTCAGCATCAGGAAACGGGTGCTGGTTACACCCACTCTTCCCTTGGAGATTTATTTGCGACGCACGCGCAATGTCTGCGGGATTTACTGGTCCACTCACTTGCGAGGATCTTGTGACGAAATGTAAAACTAGAACCTGTCCATGTAATTCTAGAAGTTGTTTTGAAGTTATGACTGGTAATTTTATCTTTCATTTGACACTAGAGCTGTGTTTGTTGCTAAGCAAGAGGTATAGAGTTATTACACCTAGTCCATTTTTTTTATTATTAGACCACACTTGACTTGGTAATATACATATGCTGGATGTTTTTTGTCACGGTGATATTTTTTTATATTGTGTTCTATGATGAAAATAATGAAACACGTATTTTATCCTTTTAGTGTCGCCTATACAAAAATATAAAGATAAATAACAAAAAAGATCTACAAATCACGTTAACTTTCATACTAAACTCACGAACTTGTCTAATTGTGTTTTACTTGTTAGATACGAAGAATTATTATGTATTTATAGGAGTCATTTTAAGCATATAGACGTTTGTTTATATAATATTATATTTTTTGCACATTTTTTTGAAGAAAAAAATACTTACCTACCTTTTTTATTTTAAAAATGGGTTCCAAAAGTGATACTGGGGGCATCAGAAAATTATTATCATTGTTAAAAAAACACCCAGTATATTGATAGTTGTTTCACTATTTTTGGAAATATTAATCAAGGAGTTCCTTACTGTATACTCTTAGTATTGGAATGGTAGGTACAAAATAATAAATATACGTAGTTTTTTTTTTATTAAACTCAAAGTAAGTGTTTCATATTATTTAATAATATATAGGAGGACAGGGAAAATATATATTTTCATAATGTATCACGGGAAATAAATTGACCTTAAGTGTTTACATGGATGTGTTTGTTCTACAAATATTAAATCAGGAGCAAGCCGAGTTAACAAAAGCTAATATATATATATATATATATAATATAGTATAGTTGTCTACTTATACAGTTGAAAAGGCAAGTGCATGTACAGACAATGTACATTTTCAATAGCTGTCCGTGAAACATGAGGTGTAACAAAGTGCGGGCATTATCATACTTATTTTATAGACGTTGTAGTGTTTAGGCGCCCACTCATAAGCACCGCTGGTTTACCATTTAAATTTATCACTAGCGAATACTGTTGTACGCACTCGCGTTTGAGTACCTCACCCTTCTGCCATACGTAATTTATTTAATCGGTATGGTACAGGTAGTACAGATTATAGACACGGAATATGCTGCATTTAATTTTGCACTGAAAGACTTTTTTTTTAATATAAAATACTAGCACTGGCTGAGGCTGACTGTCATACAACGTATAGCCTAAAATGGAGCTATAGTATTATTTAATTAAATATGAATTAACATAAAAGATCATACTAGAAGAAGGGAATAAAATGGATAATTTGTATAGAAGATAGAAATAGGCAATGGAAATTGGTATATAAGGTTTCGGAAGGGTTAATAAAATGGTATAAACTAAATGAAGAATCTCCACAAAATTCGTTTGGTCGCTATTTCGCTCGTAACATCTTTAGTTATTATAGATAGCATTAGATAAAAATATACTAGAAATATGTGACAAAACGCAACTTAAACAAGCAGAACTTAGGGTAGTTAGGGTCACCTGCACTGTGTTCACTACCCTCTCTACTCAACCAAATATTATATGATCCTGTTAGCACTATCCTGGAAACACGCTCTATAAAAGTTCCGACGGCTGATATCGGAAGGCCAAGATCCTTCAATACCCGGTGCAAAGACTTTACTGGAATTCCTCTTGCACCAACTTCCACTGCATAAAGTTGAGTTTTAAATAATTAATAGGAATAAGAATTAAAATAACGTAAAAACTACCATGTTGGAATTTTAATTTTGTATTACCTTAAAGTGGCCGATATAAAATTAAGTTACCAGCACAGCATGGTTCCTTTTTTCACGGTATTCTTATTAAAACCAAAATTATTTAGGTGTTCATTATTATTAAGGTACAACTACCCTACCACTATGAATTTCAAAATGAAAATATGTGCAGATTCTGTGTCTTTTGTTACGGGTGGCCACAAATTCTCGTTATGATAAAGCAGAAAGTGAAGCCCATATGCGCAGACAAATATATTTATATTAAACAGGCGGCGCTCCTTTTTCAATTAAAAATGTCACGATAGCCTTCTTAATAAACAAAAGTGAAAGCAATACCAATTAAAGAAATCTCATAATTTTGACAAGACCATAAGAAATGAAGGAGAAACTTTTCCACTTACGACCACATTCGTAATATCAATAGGGTCTAAGATGGCCGTACAGTAAAAAAAATGTTTTTCTGATATATTGAATCATTCAGACTTGTTTTATATAAAAATCTTATTAAATACAACAAAATTAAAAATAGGTTTTTAAAAGCACTTTTTATCTTAAAAAATAAATACCAATTAAGTTACATTTGATGGCTTTAATTAGTATTATCTCGGTATCAAATGACGTATTTAATAAAGTTTTGTAAATATTTTTTCCTCAATTTTTTCGAAGTATAGCTCCATTTTTATGAACGTGTGTCATGTGCTTATTATCGGGTGAGAAAAGAAGAAGCGTTTAAAATCACGCATTCCAATGTAGTATTGTGTAGATTTGTGCTAATAAAGCTTGCTTTTACGTGTATATATTTTATATTAAACGTGATTTTGTCGGCGGCGCACTATGGAAAATGGTAGAACAAACGCATATCAAAAATGATTTTTACCAACTGACATACTATTTATATTTTATTTATTAGTTTAATAGTCAAACTTTACTATAATATATATATGTATATATAATATATATATATATATATATATATATATTTAAAGTGACAATGATTGTTATTCTTTTGGATGTTGATTTCGAGCCTGTAAATTTCATCACTTTAAAAGTTAATTTTCTGTTAATTATCTGTTATTAGAAATTAGTCAATGTGTAAATAATCAAACAAAAACATAAGGGAAAAAACTTAATTATTTTTTATTCATTCGATGTTTTCACTGTTACCTTCGTTTGCCTGCGCGTTATATTTAGTGTTGATTTGTAGCCTATATTCAACAAAAACATATATAAAATCAAAACACATCAAATATATAACAGCAAAACGAAAAGTGAAAAATGCTAAGTATATTATTTATGTATATTATTTTAGAACCCATGACCATCATCGAGTGATCGTTTCTAATATTAGCGGCATTTGTGTGATTGGGCTTACTTGCCTCAGTGCCTCCAACTCGTTGAACAGTCTCTTGCTTCTAGTATGTGGACAACGTCTCAATGTAGGTCTCATGGAACTGAAAACTAAAACTGAATTAACACAGTCAGCGCATTTATAACAAGCTAATTCAGACTTTTATGTCTTTAAAATTAGTCCACAGTTTTCACGCATGACCACCCATTTCATAACCGTGACAAAAGTAAATTACAACGGCAATTAAAATACATTGCTTAGTTTAATTTTCAATTATTAATTTTGAACAAACTAAAACAAGCAATGTATTATAAACTGTCGTAGTAAATTACAATTGTCACGTTTATAAAATAGGCCCCTAGTTGTCGGATGTCCAGTCCTTGTCCACCTTATCATACGTCCTTTAAAATATATTTAACTAAAGTTTTTTTATAAAATATTTTTGACATTAAGCAGTGATATTAAAAAGTTCTTTATAACAAAAACGAATGATCATTACAAAAAATGACAAGATCATAACATTACATTTAACTCGAGCATCTGATCCCATTATCCGGCGAAGTCGTTTAACATTGCGTCAGGCAGCGCTCACAACTTATCTAGCAATTAAATCAACATTCAGAAGCACTTCGACTTTATTCCAAAGCATACCACCGCTAAACTCTTTACAATGACTCGGATGCATGACAAATAACGTTTTGATTAGATACTCAAAGCAAGGTAGAGGATTGCGGGTTTCCATTGGCTGTTTTAATTAAAATTATTATTTTAATTTTCTTTTGGAACCTAATTTGTATTTTTTTATTACAATTATAGTAGATTATAACAATCCGCCCGCTATAAATGCCCAATTTGTTTATTAGGTATGTTTATTATATATGGAGTATTGACTTATAAACAGTAAGTTACAAGTGGAAATAGCTTTTATGATCTAAATATCATGGGAATTATTATCAATTTACATAAAGTTATTTTAATATACGTGGTGGCCGAGTTGGTTAGACCTTGGACTTAAAAACACTTAGGTCCCTGGTTCGAATCCAGGTGTGTACCAATGAGTTTTTAAATAAAAAAAATATGTACATTTGTTTGACAACACCACTATAATGCCTCAGAAAGCACGTTAAGCTGTCGGTCCCGGTTTCACTATACCAACTTGTGAAACTGTTTATACTTATGTTATTGAGTCTACTCAAAACATCACGACAAGCTAGCCACTTGTTCGGTGTAGACACATAACATCAGCTACGACGAGGTGGGATTAAAACCCCTCCGCTGGGTATCCTGGGGCCGTCTAGGCGGTCTCGGGCGCCGTAAGGCACCCGTGATGATATGTATGTGTATTTTAATTTTGACTAAGAATGACGTATCTATCGTCCAACAATGGAAACGCGATTTCTTCGCAATGTATGATATAGTCATCCACGTCGCTCCATTATGAACATAGTGTGATGAACTTTCATATCGAATCAGAACCCTGACATTTGATTCTTTTATACTAAGAAGCGCATTATAATGAACTTAATGTTTGTTTATTAAATTGAAATATAAAAATAAGGTCGATTGTTAATGTGATATTTTTGTTTGATAGTCTAGCTAAAGTATTACAGTGTTGTTAATCCAATGTCAATATTGTGTATGATTTAAATTATTTTCAATTTATTAAAAAAAAAAATAACCCAGCACAGAAAGATTAATAAATATAATGACCGACAAAAATATTATTTTAATTCCGCGACAAACAGTAATCGAGTATGACTGGAGAACGCGACTTCGCTAATACGAATGCAGTGTCCTTAATTCAAATGATAGTATAGAAATATTGTACAACAGAAGTATTAGCAATGTACTTTACTCAAAAATGCATGTAATGTGGTCATTATTTTGACAACCTTGTTTGAGCAAAGTCGACCTTGCCGTTCTGTTTCAAGTAGCGGCCGTCAAAGTTTTGCTGGTCGCTCTAACAGGCCGGCAAAACATTGCTGGCCGCTATTTTGACGTTTCAACGTTTTAATATATATTTTATTTAAATTACTTGCTGGTTTTATTTAAATTAGGTACTTACATTTTTGAGTAAAGCACTATACAAGCCTTGGCCCACTATAACTGCTTCGCTGGTCACGCTGTGTCGGCCTGGAGCTGCATTACGCTGCGCTGTCGGCCATCATCAGCGCGACCAGCAAAGTAGTCATTATAGACCGCGACAGTAATGTACAGTTGTTTAGATCGCCTATTTCATCAGGTACGATATGCCAATTTACTTATTAATACATTTCTAGCATTTCCACAATATTTAACCAAATACCAATTAAAGAACTACAACAAAATACAATATGAAACACAAGGTAATCAGGGCAATAATGTGCTACATATTATTATAATGTAGCACATTATTGCCCTGATCACAAACTAAGATCAAGGCTTGTAATATGTGTACCAGAAACAACGATACTATACATATTATTATATGACCTAAACCAAGACCATAGTATATAAAGAAACGTATTAATTATTTGCCATACAATGCCTGACGTCATGGGTTCTATTCCCACATAGAACCCACGACGTCAGGATAGAACGCTAACCGTGTAACCACTAAACCACAAAGACGGCAGAAGGTAATAAAACAGATTAGTAGTGGTTTTATGTCAAATAAATTATGTCCACTTGCAATTTGAAATAGTATATTATATTATTAAAAAAGAAACGATTATAAATAGAAGTAACGAGTATAGTGAAGAGTATATTTAAAAAAAAATATAGCATAGATATTTTTTTTTTTAATATTGGTTACCACTGTACAGGAATCAGACTCACGTTTTCTCTTTTTTATATCCAATGTTCATCATCTGAGCATAGCGCTCAGTTTGAACACGTGTTCTACCGTTGTTCGAATAAGTTAAAGCGGTGATTATTTAGGTCCAGCCCAAGTTCCACTGCATCAGTGCCAAGTCGTGTTTCTGGGTAAACCTCGTAAATATTCATAGCTGGAGCCGGCGACAAAATGCTTTTCATCGGAGGTCGGGGCGGCCTCCTGAGGCGCGAGTTATCACCAACAGTTCTCGATCTGACGCGGTTCAATATTTCCCACTGTTAAGAGTCTACGGTCTTAGTAAACATCGCCGACCCATCCCCGATTGGTGCAGTAACCTTTTAATTGCAGACATTGCGCAAGTCAAGAAATTAAATTGTTAGATATTACTTTGTTCTTTCTAGTACCGTCATGGTTGCCATCGTTTATTCCGTACCTGATGGTATTCTGAGTGTATCATGGCGTTTGGATAGTCGCAATTACCTACCTGTAAACAATTTTATAAGTTGGTGTAGTGAAACTTGCTAAATTAACTCAAATTTTATGATACTTTATATGAAATCTGATTTATATGGCAAATTACTCTTCTTTGTTTACTCTTAGGTTACTTTACTTCGCGGTCATAAGTCCGTGAACACTCTCTCCCCTGCCTACCAATACGAAGTTATGAATGCAAACGAGGAATCCATGAAAGCTAAAAACATTGTTTCTCTCTAAAAATACAATAGAGTTCAAAACTATTTGGTTACCTTTACATGATTTTATCGTGTATAAAAAAAAATGTCCAATCCAAGCCAATAACAACTTGTTTGTCCAACTTTGGTCATTCTGCCTTATTGGCCGTAGGTTGGGAATTCTCTCTCTACATCTGTCTTTCCAGACAATTATAGCCATTCTGGATCATTTTAAGTAACGAGTGAATAGGTACTTACAGAGTCAACCCACATTTAAGCCCAAACGCAAATTTTATTATTTAAACTAATCAGTCAGTGGCTCTACAGATCTATCTAGTGGTTAAAGTCTCTGGCACAGAACCTTCTAAGCGAGCGATTTTTACGGCTTCATCCTAAGACAGCTAATTTTTGTTCAATCTTTCGCGTAATAACTTAGTAGTGTCGTGCTGGGCAAATCATGATTATTATGCGGACCGAGACGGGGAAAATATTCATGTCCCCGATCTACTAATATACTTGTAGACCAATATAACTTTTATAGCGGTATATAAAACTGGATACGAGTACCTTTTTGTTTTAAATGAAGCTACGAATAATAAATTATCGTATAAAATAACGAATCGGTTATAAAACACAATGGCTGGTGGTCTTTTACGTTTTCATTGGCTTCATTTTAAATAATAATATATATTTAACGTCGTAAATTATTTTCATACATATTTATAGAAAATTTTATATTTATACCAAAATTATTGTAAATTGTAATGGGTTCGCTGAAGTAAAGGTCAGCAAAAGATATCTTCTAACATAAACTTGTTATTGTTATACACAAGCACGGAATATATCAGGCTGTAGGAACCGGCCTCGGGGATCCCATTCTGCCGTTCCCACAACAAATCGTCAGGTCAAAGGTCGTCGCCTAATTGTGCGGCGATATCGAAGGGAAATATATCAATAACGTGTAATTAAAATTATTTAGTCGACGGCTGACCGCGCGTCCCTGAGGCAAATTATTACACATTCGCCGCGAGAGGTCCGAGGCAGCCCGGCCGTCATTAGGCGGGACATTTTTATTCCTTTCTCTTTAATTTCCGTCAGCGGACATAAATGATGGCGCGAGTGCCGCAGCATCACCGCAGGGACCCGCCGGTCACGGGTCAGCCTGTGTGTTTTATTAATAACGTTGTAGCGCGGGCTTCGATTGGCGTACAGCACTTAATGTTACCTCGGAACACATTAAATAATTATAATTTAACCGCACATCAAATGTTTCGGTCCCATAAAAATGAATAATTATGTTTGACCCTCAGGCGTCATAATTTATAGTTTTAAATAGAAATCTACTACGTTATATCTAATGTAGAATTATGTTTTTGTTTTTCACTCACCATTCACTATTTCAACATTTTCTAAGTACGTACTTCAACTTACTGAAGTTCGCTTAAGCTTATTTATACAAATAACTTGTTTGACTTTGCAATTTTTGATTACAGATTCATGGGAATGGCTTGCTATTATTTACTGTTACACTTCTCTCATTTTGATTTTACCAGCCAAACGACCAGCCAAGTTTTTCATAATTAATAGGTTCTCCGTAACCACCCAATGCAATAGGAAGCAGTATGAAGGTCCAACAATTACGAAGTATTTGTTGGATGCAGTATTTATGCCACTTACAGAAACATTTAGTTTACATCTCTGATTTACAGTTTACGTTTCTGATTTTAATATGAAGGAAGGGCAGGAAGAGGATTGCACATTTAACTTTCAGAACTTCGATTTTCTTTGAGACTTTCTTTTGTTTGTTTTTGAAAACAAAATACTTATTAGACATCGCTTAGCTCTCGCTTTACCCTTGAGTTTGTTTACTACTCCATAAAAGTATGAATACTGTGTAGAATTGCTGTAACACATTGTAAAGTATAAATCACAAATGTTCAGGTAACACTCATTTAATTCTACATATTATAGATAAAAGATAAATAGCTACATTTTGTTTCTTTTAATTTTCGATCAAAATTTCAAACATCGTCGTTAGCGCCATATTCTGTTCTCTCTTCTTGAGCATCAATTGATTATAATAATTTTGTTCAAATTATTTCTTTTGGTTTTGTTAAGAAGGCCGCCATCTTATGCTCTCACGTTGACTATTCCCATCGTAATTAATATTGATTTAAGAGTTTTCACATAGTATTAGCGTTATCTCAATTACCGAATGAGCCCAAATTTCCTGTCGGCTACTCTCACGAAACTATTTCTACCGAAAACAACAAATTTACAAGTAAAATTTCAAAAGACAAACACGACATTAACATAATCTGTTGTCATAACTGATGCTATCAACAACTTTCGCTAAACCAAACCATTACCAGTAACATTTAACAGAATCATCAGTAGATAAGCTCAGCTAAACAATAGAGTCATGCTCACGAGGCAATTGTGCTACTGTCCAACCAGATCATTTTTACTTGGACCCAGATAGCGAAACACTTAACTGGCGAGTGTAGCTAGCTGATGAATTATACAAACACCGATCGGTTAATTATTTTATTCATGTCGCTCAACTTTTTTATCTCAGTTTACGTTCGACGTAATTGATTCGTTAAGTCTGCGGAACAATTGGGCCGTCAATGTGGCGAGATAGAGTCAGTCCGAGACGAGAGCGGCACAAAGACGCCGCCGAGTCCTCTTACCGACCCTGCTCCAGTATCTTACAACTTATTTAGCTGGACACAATGAACGATTTTAACATAATACCGCTGAGCCCTTTCTTTAGACGTCTATTAAGTATAAACACAATTATTGTCTAGCTAGTTGTACGTTGATGCCCTTACAGATGCAGCGGTCACCAAGGCTCTAAGCGATGAGGATTAGGCATGTAATCTTATTGTACTTTGAAACAAAGAGATTTCTGACAATAAACTATAATATTAGTTCTTGCTTTATCATTGTATAGGAGTATAATCTTTTAAATAATTTATGTAATGATAGACAGACAGGAACTAATGTAAACATAAGTATGAACTAAATACCTTACATTTTTTTTTGGTGCACGCCATGTAAATCTATTAGATGATGATAAAGAGACCTACAAAGTCCATGGTTGGGGTCGATTAATACATTGTGGTTGGTCGCAGTTAGAAGATGCAAACAAATAGATAAAAAACAATGACAAATTTTTGAAGGGTGATTTGAACCTGAATGGCTCAGCGGTTGAGTACCTTGCCCCAAATGCAGTCGTGGCTTCAAGTCCCGAAAATCTACTATTTTAATGTAATTTTATCTTTACAATGTCAATGTAAAAAATATGAAATTAATGCAGAATAAGCATCGTCTACAAAAGCCTGATTAATATTCAGTATCATTACTAGGTATATTCACCCACTTCACACCCAATATTGTCAGCTTGTCTAATATTCGGCTTACTTCAAATGATAGTATTAGTCACAGAGACATACTTATAGTAATATATTAGTATTAATTCGTAAGATTGTGCGCAATCAATAACACGCACGTGCCGAGCGCGTGGACATTCTTGCACGGATTTACGATTTGCAGTGAGTTTTTTCTTTTTTTTTTTAATACAGTTACGATAAAGTTTTTAAATATATAGTTTTGATTAAATAATTCATATTTTGAAAATAATAAAGAACGTCTACTGTTTTTTTATTGTCACTCGTACTAAAATAACAAATCGCCCCAATTTTTGTGCCTAAATTTATAATAATATTACAACCTTGGCATATACTGTGGCCTAGGTTTTATTTACGTTTATTATTGGACATCTTTCATCCACATAAATTCTTACAAGTTTATATATAATAAATTACTCAGCAAATATTTTATTTATTTATTTAAAATTCTTTATTAGTATCGCACATAGCCTAGCTTCATGCTTCAGGCATTTTTACCAGGGGCCCTACCGGGGAACCACATGAAATACCCATCGACATGTCGATCGATCGGAACCGAAAATAAAATGTATGTCATTTGATGTTTCTCGTCGACCGAATTCTACCCATAGACATTTTCCTATACATTTTTATCAATCGACGCGTCGATCGGTTTGTCGGTGTGGCTTCCCTTGAGGCCTTTGCTAACTTTTGAGGGATTAAAATATGCTTAGGATGCAGAACTATTTAAAAAATAGAAATAGATATAATATCATTACTGATATTTAATAATAACATAACCATACTTAACGCTAAGCAATATAAATACACGCAATACATAAACTAATTACTATTCCAAACAAAATTGCCATTAGGATCTAGTTCAAATGTTCAGATAATGAGTTGTGAGCAAACATCTGTCTGATAGTTAGAGGAAGCAAATTCCCCTAGCAAGCAGCAGATATCGTGAATGAATCTAAATATCTGGAGGATCTTTAGAAGATTGTCGACAAGAGAATGAAGCGGACGTTCGTGCAATCCACCAAGGAAACGAATTAATATTTTTAAATCTTAGACTTTGCTAAGCACTATTTTAATACTGGCACTAGTCTCTCCAATTCATTATTATGTCTGGTTCGTTATTCTTTCGACATGCTTGAACCACGTTGCTCATTTTTTATATTTTTTTTATTATAGATTACACATATTACTAGCAATTAACTATGTCACAGAATATGCGGCGTTATCAATATGTTTAATACAGTAGCTGTTTATATATTCATATTCAGAACACGCGTGACTGCGTCCATTAGAAATTATTAATCCCTTGGATTATCAACTTTTCATGCATATAATTGTATGTGACAATAAGTCATTTTTGTCTTCATTTAGTTTTTTAAAAAGTGTAATTTGTTAGAGGCTTCGCAATTTGCATTTTCTGGAAGTTACATAAAGATTAAATAATAAAAAAAAGTCAACATCTCGTATGTATATTTTTTTTAACATTTCATATAAAAATTAAATACCAGTAACAATTATGTATTTATATATTTTTTAATACCTACAATGATCAATTTTCTTCAACAGTTACTAACTAATATTATGAAAGTTTTTAATTTCATACTTGTTGTCTGGTCTTGCCTTTAATGATAATAATAGTATGTAAGATAATTTACACATATTGCTCTGGTCACAAACTAAACTCTAGGCTACCAGAAATAACGATATAATACATGATTATATTTTATATTATTTACTTTGTATAATAGTTTTAAGATTCTGTGCAATAAAAAATCCTATTTATTTATACAAATATTAACAATTGGGGTCCTTTCCCAACTTCACGGGGAAAGTGAAGAGATGGGATATACACAAACTGCACAGGTTAATTACTACTCGTTTTGGAATGCATTGGAGCTTACGAGAATTTAATTAAATTTATAACTAAGTAAATTTTTACTTTCCTAGTTATATACGTGGTGGCCGAGTTGGTTAGACCTTGGACTTAAAAACACTTAGGTCCCTGGTTCGAATCCCGGTGTGTACCAATGAGTTTTTAATTAAAAAATATATGTACATTTGTTTGACAACACCACTATAGTGCCTCGGAGAGCACGTTAAGCTGTCGGTCCCGTTTTCCCTATACCAACTTGTGAAACTGTTTATAGATGGGTTATTGAGTCTATTTAAAACATCGCGACGAGCTAGCCACTTGTTCGGTGTAGACTCATACCATCGGCTACGACGAGGTGGGATTAAAATCCCTCCGCTGGGTACCCTGGGGCCGTCTAGCCGTCTGGGCGCCGTAAGGCCCCCGTGATGATATGTATTGTATGTAGTTATATCGAAAAGTTTTTGAACTTTTTTTTAATGTAACCCAAAAAAGCGAATAGAAAATTCTACTAAGCACATTTAATATGTATACTAAGTAGCGATAATACGTCGCATAGATCAAGCAATAGAGCCGCATCATCAGCCCCAAATGCGTCGGCGCATAGACTAAAGTGACTAACTACGACCACTCTATTTTCTAATCTCCATAAAGCCTTCAATTCGTATGACAGCATAGATATCACCTTAATACAGTCGCGTAACAGCAAAAGCCGGAATGTGCCTTCGGGACAAATGTTGGATTAATAATTTGTAAATATTACATATTCATGAGGCAAGGCACGGGTCAAACATTATTTTTTATAAGAGCCGATGAACTGAACATACCTATATTCATATTTGTAAGGAGATGCAAGTAATTATCATAACTGACTTTAACGACGAGAGTTTTGCCTAATGGCACGCGAACAGAACTGGCGTAGAGTTATTATTATAAAATAAAATTTATGCGTAACTAAATAAATTTATCAATAGAGTCATTAAAGTGTTTTGTTGAATTTTATTGCCTACATTAAAAGAAAATATTTATTTACTATTTTTGATAGATGACGTTTGGACTTTTATGAGTTTTAATATGAAACGTCTATGAGTTTATTTGGAAATATTAATTCTGTAAATAAATGTTATTTATTATGTTAGGGTTAGAGGTATATATAACTTCCTTTTCATTGAATAAAAAAGACTTTTCACTTAACTAAAGTTTCTAAAATAATAAAATTACAAATACAATTACTATTTACATCATAAATTAATACATCCTATTTATTATATTACTTCATTTATTCATCATATTACCTAAATATTTAATTAACATATGAAATAAATTTTAACCAGGAGTGTGTTGCGTGGCGACTAAAATCTAATCAGCTAAGCATAAGCTACATCGTTTTAGGATGAAGTACTGCTTTTCAACTGACGCCTGTGTTAGAGCTATACAGAATAACTCAAACAATTAACTCATTATTAAATTATAGACAAGAGCTACAGATATTAAAATAATGCTGTATGAAATAAAGTTCATGTAAATCTACTATATAAAAGTTATATACAACTTAAAACTGACAATTTATAATTTACAAGCGATGCTAAAATGATTTTTTTAAATCGAATTAGGAGTCAAATTGAGACAAATCTCTTCAACAGAATTCTATAAAAACTATATTTATTCATTTTTATAAGTTCCTTATTAGGATAATCTTATATTAAATTTTTAAAGATAAAAATGCAATGAAAAAAAATCCTTGTGGGCCCTCGAACCCACGAACCTCGCTTTCGCGACAAGGCGCTCAACCGCTGAGCCAACCAGTCAGCCCTCACGAATTTTATCATTGCTTGTTATCAACATAATATACACAGACGGCCTCTATTAGCTTTCTTCTAATAACTCTTATACGAGTGAAGTTAGAAGTCCTAGTTTCTAATACTAGATGGCAGAGGACTCTATTTTTTTTCCTTTTTCAGTATTTAAGATTTATGCATTTTTTATAAATTCGTTATTAGGATAATCTTATATTAAATTTTAAAGATAAAAATGCAATAAAAAAAACCTGTGTATATGTAGATAACAAGCAATGACAAAATTCGTGAGGGGTGACTGGAATCTGTTGGCTCAGCGGTTGAGCGCCTTTCCGCGAAAGCAAGGTTCGTGGGTTCGAGTCCCGTCCACTAGAATTTTTTTTATTGCATTTTTATCTTTAAAAATTAAATATAAAAACTATATATAATTCAGGCTACTCCATATCATATTGTTTTCAGGCCAAGCAATGGAGTGAAGGGCAATATTGAACATGACGGACGATATCATATAGCAATAATTTGAATAATAAATGTAATTATTTTTAAAACTTGCAAATTAAAAGCCATCATTAAAAAACAACAAAAAAAAACTTATAACTGGGATCAAGTGATTTTATAATACAGCAACGGGTTTCATTATATCATATTGTTTAAATGTTACAATGTAATGTAAGGTTTATTAAATAATATTTTATGGTTTACCTTACAGTGTAAAGTTGACTAATTAATGCAAACACTGCTGGATTGAATAACTTAACAAAGTCGATAAATATGCATTACCACTGAAAAAGGATTTTTTTTTTATATCACAAGCTACGCATATATCTATAGGAAATTTCATAAAGTTAATCAAATAATAATAATAATAATATGGATAAATTACACATATTGCTCTGTTCACAAACTAAGCTCTAGACTTGTACTATGTGTACCAGAAGCAACGATATAATACATATTATATTTTATGAATACCCAGACCATGACAAACTATATAACGTACTAATATTTTTTTGCCATGGGTGGGAATCGAACCCACGACCCCCGGTTACAATGCCAAGGCGCAACCACTAGTCTACGGAGGATGTGTAAAACTATTGTCTCAAAAACTATTAGAGGTAAAAAGTATAGGTAATTTTAGTTACATCGTTTATTTTGTAGAATTATGATCAATATAATAAATATAAAGACCGCCTCCGTAGACTAATGATTGCGCCTATGGCGTTGTATACGTAGGTCATGGGTTCGATTCCCACCCAAGGCAAAAAAAATATATACGTTTTTCTGTACTGTTTGTCATAGTATGGATGGGTATTTATATAATATAATATGTATTATATCGTTGTTTCTGGTACACATAGTACACATACAAAATAAGCCTAGAAGAATTTGTGACCAGAGCAATCATGTGTAGATTTACCTACATATTATTATTATTAAAATATGATTACAAATAAGTAAACTAAAGATTTAAATCATGTTTTTAGAAATTAAATCAATAAGATTAATCTGGTAAGAAATCAAAGCCACACAATTTAGTAATTTGCTTTTTTAATAATGATGTCAATATCGAAATTAAAAATATTGATTTATAATAATTAGCTCTTCATTGAAATAAAAAGACGTGTTTAAATCTCACACGCGACAAGGGTAACAAAATATATGACCACTACACCCAACTCATAGACCGGATTTTTTTTTAGATAGGCTGGTATAGTTGTAGAAGCCCCGACTACTACAAGTAATTGTCATGTTACGCCATTTTTTTGAAAAAATAATACCTGTCTTTTCTGCCTTGCCTTTAGTTTTCCAGATTACTTAGCGTTTATGGTTACTGCTCAGCATCTATAGGTCATAGCATTATAATTTGTAGGTTATAATAATACATAGTCTGGACATAGATACGGTTACAATAAAAAAAAAAAAAAAAAATATATTTGAATTTGGAATCCGTCATTTTTATACGATTGTTCATTATGTTTTCTCATTTTGGAGCCAATACATTGTACAATAATTTAGCGATATTAAAATGGAGTGGGGTAATAAAGAGAACCGACTCGCTGTGATTGCATTACACAAAGTAGGTATGAAGCCAAATGCAATTTTATAACTCTCCATACACTTGGTATTAGTCGAATGTTTTTGTACTTGGCCAGTGGTTCCCAATTAGTTTTTTCTACGTACCATTCTAAGAAAGACCTCAAACTCACGTACCCCTTATTGCAGGATTAATGTGACAAATGTGCACGTTGTTTTTTTTCGTAAAGGTATGTCTTGCAAAATGAAATGGCAGGAAATATTCTATTGCTATTTCGCTGACACGATAAATGTCTTTAAGGCCTGCTGCACGTATCCCTTGATGCAACCTCGAGTACCCCTGGGTACGCGTACCACTAATTGGGAAACACTGTACTAGGCTATTAATAGGTACAATGAGACCTCCTCTGTTTTTGACAGAAAAAGATCTGGCCGTTCACGTAGTGTACGTACGAAAAAGGTGGCCAAAGCAGTAAGGAAAAGAATTCGAAGAAATCCTGTCCGAAAGCAAAAGATTTTATCTCGGGAGATGAAGATAGCACCTAGAATTCTTAAGTGCGAAAACTCATTTTGTATGGAGTAATATAATTAAAATATTTCTATAAACCAAGTCTAGCTAAACCTTTGTTCATGGTAAGCAGTGCAAAGTCCATGAATGAAGTCAATCAATACATAATTGTAATGGCAGTGATCGCTCCTACTATACCGGCTAAAATGTTGCGGTTACGACTTATAACGCTCGCATTTTTAGTTCCCAAAATATCCTCTCAGTGCGCTAAACTATTTCCCATACAAATTTTAGTTAACTCAAAACACTTAGTAATAGTTAGTAAAACTCAAACTACTCACTACTGGACGTCACGTTGCCAAAATAACACAAATTGAATATCAAGAGACTACCACTCCGAAAATAAATCGAGGCAGTGCCTTCGTAAAACCGGTGAACCCACAGACTAATACCGAAACATGACTAAGTCACTTGATGGTTTTTGTATCTGTATGGTAACGAAATCGATCGGTAACCTATCAAAGTTATAGAGACCTATAAAATAAATAGAATCTCTATTCTAGAGAGCGAATAAGGTTTATTTAACCGCGATTAAAAAATCTCTAATATTACTGCGAAATACGAACAAAGCGGTTTCTATCCCGTTTTCTATGGCTTTACGGGCATTTAGTAGAAATAGGCGCGTGCGCAGCTAGCGTGTGTGTCTGACGAATGCTTCTCCGATATATCCGGTACATCCTGGCGCTAGTAAAATTATATTTCAGAGAAGAAAAAACAACTCATTTTGACTTGATGACTCTTAATAAATGCCTATTAAGGTTTACATGAAATAAATATTTTTACTTTGATTTGAACACCCGAGTTACCCTTTCAATTAACTAACTTTTTGAGCCTTAGTCAGTGTTAGTTAGTAACTCAATGGCTGTGTTCCTCTATTAGTGTGTGTGAAGCACCAGAGTTTTATTACTTGCTGGTACCTTTTTCTCCGGGGTGTCTCCGGAGGGATTGACTTTATTACAGCAAGTGTTTACGCCCTTAAAGATACCGATCCAAATAACTATGTTAATGCGATTGATGGTCATTAAAAAATATCTACAGCTAATATAATGATAATAATATAATATAAGAACTAATATTTAAGGCGTGGATACGGTTGGTGAGGTTGGTCGCCTCGGTGGCACTCTTGTATGGCAGATGATAATCGGATGGTCAATGGAATCAGCTAACCACCTAGTCTTACACTAGTTGGTTATGTAGCGTGCGTTCGGTTGGTTGTTTCTTTTTTTATATTTTTATTTAATGACACCTTTTATTAATTAATATATATATAGCAGCCTAACCAAACGCACTCTAGACCTTATTGTTAAAACTCTTTTTTGTTTTTTGACTATTCATAAATATCTGTAAAAAAATTGTAATATCTGTAAACATGAAATAAATAATATTTGAATTTGAATATTTGTGTCTCTTTCAACAACTTTTACTATAATCTTGGGGACGAACTTCTTAAATGTTCTACCATTATTTGTTTTTATTTTTCCAATTATTCAATGCATACCTCTATTATTACTATCAGTAGAAAAATTGTGGTCTATTCCACACTTATATTGTTTTAAATAAAACATGACAAAATAATTCTTCTCATGAACATAGCTGGCTCGTTTTCCTGAAATAACCAGTAGCAGGTTAGACCCTTGACGAGACTGCTTTTGTCTTCTTCAACTTATGAGAAGTCAGCAAGAAGACCGACTTCTACATGTTTTTCGGAGCGACCTTAAAATCGCGTGTTCCGAAAAGTCACCAAAAAATTATGTAGTTTCTTTTGTATCAGGATACAAAATAATTTTTGTGTATCCTCTTTAAGTAAGTAGTGATCATATAGTAGAACTTTGAAGTTAAGTAAGAAGCCGAATCATTTAGCCGGCAATCAATATTGTTAAACAACAATGTATTTATTGATCGTCCTCATTTACTAAGAACTTTGTAGGCCTGCTTGCCATCAGGTAGATACAAATTCACATGCTCCAATAAAAAAATAAAAAAGTCAATTTGAGGAAAACAGATTAATAACATGTGTAACCCGACTTCTACATAATTTCCAGAGCGACCTCAGCATTTCAAAATATTTTTTACCCATCATTGTTGGGTAAAAATAATGCACGTGACGTAGTTTCTTCTGTGTACAGGCATATTCTGAAATAATCACATGATAGAACTTTGAAGTGGAGGAAGATGCTAGTACTCAGTATTGTATATAACGATGACAGTAAATTCATGTGCGAGGGAACAGATTAATGAGACGTTGTTTCGGGACCGGCGCGTGCACAGTCGGCACGGGCGCGTGTGGGTGCCGAGCGCTGCCGAGTGCGTCCTCGTAGTAGCTTATCTTTCACGTTTTACATTACAACAACAAAATAAAAACTACACTTAAATATAGTACATAAATGTATTAAAATCGTATATAGATCTTCGTAGGTTTTTTTAAAAATTAAATACAACCTCTTTCTACTTGTACTATTATTTCTTCTGTGCCTATACATTATAGGTATAACTTTTTACTTTATTATAAAATTATGAAATCAGAATATTAAGAAAATGTTATTAAAAGAAATGTAACTTTTTAATATAAAATTATATTTTTCTACTATAAATGAAATCTCTCAACTTAAACTCAAATTAAAATTAACTATGCATATTTGGGACTTTAGAAACATCGGCTGGACTAGATGATTTGTTCTATTTTAGGTAGTTGTTTTGTATCTCTATCTACTTAATAGTATCTTTCTTTTTTTATAATCTAAAGTTTGGTTAATATTTTTATTAATTTAGCTTTTTTAATATACATAAATTAATAACCGTGGTAGCCGAGTTGATTAGATCTTAGACTTAAAAAAACTCTTAGGTCCCTGGTTCAAACCCCGGTGTTTACCAATTAGTTTTTAATCTAAAAATATATGTACATTTTGTTTAACAACACCACTATAGTGCCTCGGAGAGCACGTTAAGCAGTCGGTCCCAGTTTCACTAAACCAACTTGTGAAACTGTTTATAGATGGGTTTTTGAGCCTATCCAAACTTCGCGACGAGATAGCCACTTGTTCGATGTAGACTCACACCATCGGCTATGACTAGGTGGGATTTAATACCCCTCCGCTGAGTACCCTAAGGCCGGCTAGACGGTGAGGATTTAAAAAATATACAAAAAATAATAATTTAAATCTATTTAATTTTTAATTATATTTTTATTATAGAAAAATCTCAACAGATTATTAGATAGGAAACTCAAAGTTTTTAGTATATAAAACCGACCGTAACCTGAAATAACTGGAACCAAAAATCTAAACGCGGTCTTTACTTTAGATCATAACGCTCAATATAATACCAAGGTAGATAATAAAATTAAAAACAGAAAAAAACAACAAAGCAAAATTTCACAAAATATTTCATCTCATATTTTGAAGTATTATTGTAATAACAGCTCTATCAGACATCATAAATATGAATGATAGTCGATGACAACATCACTAGACAAGCACGGGCGAACATACCCATGATATACGGAAGACATAGTTACCATACGAGCGGCGCCAGCTGAGGGCCCCGAAGACTTATAGCCCATGTAATGTATTGCAATGCCTCTATCACTCATGAATATTTATTGAAAAAAATAATATATTTTATATTATCACCGACTGAGACTTCAAGCACTTCTATCTGAGCGACTAGAGATATAAATCTTTTTAGATAGGTGTACTAATTTTACTGTCGAAGAAAAATTTTAGTTGGAAGTAATATGCCATTCATTTGCCTTAAAAGGGCGCTGCATTCGTAATCGCGAACTCCGCGTTCTCCATACAAAATTAGCTTTTGCATTTTCAATAATACTCAATAGGGAATATGCATGTAACGCCAATTATTATTATTATAATATATAATGTTTCTTTTATGTCTTTGAACATATTTTCAGTAATCTATTTTATTTTAATTAGCAATTTTTTTTATAAATACGATTTTAAAAATCAATTTTTTTGTAGAAACGGAAGGCATTTCTAAACGCTCCGACATTAGCAAACACTGCATGTGACGTCATTCGAGCAAAAACAAATGTCAACGTGTGTTCTGTAGTCTACAGTTTCTTGTTTTCTCGGGTATTTATTGCCCTTTATTACGATAATTTGTGATAAGCAAACCTTTTGACTAACTTTTGAGGTGCAATGACATTAAACTAATATGCTTTTTGAGCACGAATGATGTCACAAAATGGCGGTTAGTGATATGCCGCTTACTGCGGTAGTCTATACTAATATAATAAAGAGGAAAGATTTGTATTTTTGTATTTTTGTGTTTTTGTGTTTTTGTATGTTTGTAATGAATAAACTCAAAAACTACTGGACCGATTGCAATAATTTTTTCACCATTAGAAAGCTGCATTATTCAGAAGTAACATAGGCTATATAATATCACGCTAGGTCCTATAGGTGTGGAGCAGTAACCAAAAATGTTTTAAAAACGGGGGAAAAGTATCGTTTCTGAGGCCTTCCGTGGCGTGCGCTGAGCATATAGTTAAAGTTATACAAACCTGTGCGAAGCCGGGACGGGCCGCTAGTGGCAGATAAAGTTAAAACCCTTTTATTTTTGTGTTTTACCCTTTAAAAAATGTTTATTATTTGTTTTTAGGGTCTAATATAGTTACTCTATCAATTAATGAAATAAATAAAAAAACATGTATAATCCCTATTACTGTTTAGTACTATTACTGTTTGTCGCAGAATTAAAATAATATTTATGTCAGTCATTGTATTTATTAATATTTCTGTGTTGGTTTTGTTTTCTAATTCAGAAAAAAACAAGTCCGTACCTGGGATAAGTGATAGCTTTATACAACGAGGCCATACCCTCAAAAAAACCGCTACAAGCTGCCCACTTGTTAGGTGTTGCCTGCGAATGCCATCGGCGAAATAAGGAAGGGTTAATCCCTCCACTGGGTACCCTGAGGCTGTTTAAACGGGTCTCGGGAGCCAAAAAAAGGCATCCGTGATGGTATTTATTTATATTAATAGTTTTTTTTTGTTGTTATAAGATAAATATAATCTATCTAACAGTTTAAACATCTACTTCACAGCAATAAAAAAATCACGAAATACTATTACAAATATAATAATTATTTTAGTTTTTAGTTAATAATGTTAGACGTTCGATCTAAATGTGCATTATATTAACTATAAGGTTAACGGGTGGTTAACGGTGTTGCATCTACGAACGATCTCTGCGGGCGACGAATAACTTGTCAACAATTTAAATATAAAAATTATATTTAATACAATTTTCACACCATGTTATTATAAATGAAATATTTCAACATTTATTTATACCAATACAATTTTTTATTATCAATTTATTTAGTTGATTTTTTTTTTAAAGTAGATTGCTGGAATTTGTCCAACCAAACACTTCAATACCACATTTGCATGTACACAAAAAAATTAGAGGAATGTCCTAATTTTTTTGAGCAATACTCTTGTCCAAGCAAGACTTTTAGCTTCTTGCTTCAAGGAATCGGGCTCTTGGCTCGAAGCCATCCCCTCACCATTGGCACCCCACTTGACGGCAATGCCATTGCCATTTCTCTCCATGTAAGTGCTGCTCTTTGAATTTCCAGCACTATTTTCATTGTCACCCACACTGATGCATATGGTCGACGAGTCCTGAGTCTCTCATGCCTAAGAAGTACTGGACGATGGCCGCGGCACGCGAATTTAAATAACGTAATAAAACGCGTTTTGGGTTCCGTGGGTATCGCCGGCATTTTAGAGTCACCGTGATGATGGAATAAGGCCTGACGGCAGGACCATAGTCCCGTGGTGTAAGGGTCGATCCTTAGTGTGGGACGCCACCTGCACGGACATATTAGCTCCATCGAATCTACAGCTCACCTCTGTTTCCGCTGAAGCCGCAGCTCTTAAAGCACACAATGATGATAAATATTCCCAGCTCGCATACCACTTTGAATTTATGGTCACCTGATGCTTTAGCATTTTCTCAATTATTGGGAAAATTATGAATAGAGAAAACAGGTGACCTTTGTGCTAGAGCCTAGTGCTGGAAATTCAAAGAGGCAATGCGGTTATAGTTCTTGGCACCAGCGCGGCTCCAGAGGAGCTCAATATTTTTTTTATTTTCTTTTTAGCTTTTATAGTAGTATATAAAACTTACAAAATAATTTTTGTAAGTTTTATTCATCTAAATACAAAAACAATTATTATATAAGTTATTATTAATTAATTTAATTTTGTTACTTTATTTTATATACAATCAAGTAACTTTCAGCACTAATATTATATAACTAATTTTTTTTTTTTTTTTTAATAAACATGACAAAAAGTTACTTGCATAAAATAACTCTAAAATAGAAGCTTTTGAAACCCATTCCTTTTTTATAGAAGTTCCACCATCTAACTTTTATGACTTCCACGCTTTATAACATATCTTTAGCAATAATAGCTATAAAGCCGCGACATATAAATATGTCACAAAAATATATTATTACACCTAAATTGTATCAAATAACCGAATTTTAATCTAATTAAAATCCCGTAAAATGCCTTCCTGAATCGGTATTATTGTATTGTAATTTATTTAATTAATTTCAACATAAAAAAAGTTTAGCATCCATAAAAATGTATCTACATGGTGATATTTTTAATCGGTATCAAACAAAACAATTAAGGCGCTAACAGTCGCCAACGAGCTTGGTCTTACAAAGTAGAAAATCCAACACAAACATATTCGCTGGAACAAAAAATTTGTAAAATAAAGAAGAAAAAAAAGTTAAAATTGGTTTTATCCAAGCTATCTGGGACTTTAGAAAAAATCAGTCTAAAATATCTATAGTCCAGAATATCAACTGCTAAAATACGTTTTTAACTGAGGCGATGCAACATATCGCCTGCCTGTATTTTCTCCAAGGTCTCAGATAACTTGGATAAATAAAGCCTTTCCCTATTTTTACCTGCATTTCCTCTAAAGCCTACGAAATCCTGTTAAATATCAATTGCTACAGATAAGGTGTTATTATAGAATAACACCTTCACACTTATATTACCTTTACACATATATATAGGTGTGAGTGCTGCCAATAGGTGGTCCCACGTGTATTTGGTCATCCCGTGGGTTTTGACATTTGGTAGAAAGACACAAGTTAAAGATACGACTTAGAATTCGAGTGTTTTGTTCAAATTAGGGTCGATCAGATATTAATAAAATCTATACTTAATATTATAAAGCTGAAGGGTTTGTTTATTTGTTTGTTTGTTTGAACGCGCTAATCTCAGGAACTACTGATTCGAATTGAAAAAATATTTTCGTGTTGGATAATCCATTTATCGAGAAAGGCTATAGGCTATATAACATCACGCTACGACTAATAGGAGCGGAGTAACAAAGAAAAATGTTGCAAAAACGGGGAAAAATTATTCCTTTTAAGAGCGTACGCTGCGTAAACGGTTAAATTTAAACGCGCAGACAAAGTTGCGCGGGTCAGCTAGTATAATATATGCGTTGTATCCAGAGGTCGAGGGTTAAATTTCCAATTGGCAAAAAAATATTAGATAGTATGTTTTTCTGTACAGTATGTCATGGTCCGGGTGTTTATAAAATTCAATATGTATTTATCGTCGTTTCTGGTATATATAGCTATACCAGATATACATATTATAGCCTAGAGCTTAGTTTGTGACCAGGGAAATATGTTTGTAACATCTTACATCCTACATGCTACCTATTTAATATATTTAAAAAAATGTAGTTCCGATATTATTATGTCGAATTGTGTCACCCTCACCTGAAGTCGATCAAAAAATATTATAATAACTGTACTTTCCACCATAATAACAGTAATTTATACTAAAAATAAAACAGAATTAGGTGTAGTGTTCCCCTTAACATAATATCTTTTGTTGGTCATTAAAAATATACTTTATCGGGTTTTAAACATTTAGATATACATCTGGTGAAAGTTATCTCGAATTCGGTTCATTAGTAGATTTTGACTCATGCTCCATGTGAGGTTAAGCAGTGTTGCCCTCATGTATTGATAAGGAACCCAACAACGTGTTTAATATTGTTTTATTAAACTTTAATTGCTGTATTTTTTATTTTATAAAAAAAACCTGTTACATTGTGAATTTAAAATTAATTTTAAAATATTATAAATGGTGAATTTGATGGAAATAGTACAACTTTTCCATATGTCGCAAATAAAAAAAAATGCCTTCTTCATCCATACAAACTAGTAATACTAAAATGACAATTCGTATGGGGAAGCCAGTTTTTATTCATTTCCAACATATGGTTCCATGGGAAAAGTTGCTTTATTTGATCAGTAGAGCCTAAAATTTACCCCAAAAAAGGTTGTACACCTTACAAATTCACCCTGTATAATATTTTTTAATTAATTATAACGATTTTTTTTATCGTTTTGAATATTTACATAAATAGAGTAAGTGTACCCTGCAAAAGACCTGACGACAAGTTTTTATTTTATTTTAAATATAACCTAAAAAATATTCTAATTTAAATAAATTTACATTCCTCATTTAGTGAGCGTTAACTTATAGATTTAAATACAACTTTTAAACATAATAAGTATGTAAAAAAGTGATATAATTGAAAAAATCGATTTAAAAACCGTGTTCTGTTACCTAATGAAGTCCATAAGTCTGTTTAAGCATTATGAGCTCAAACCGAGGTCAGAATCATTGAATAATTAATTTACAAGCTTACTCAATTAAACTGGAAGAAGCTGCATAACTCCTTTAAAAGAATTTACATTAATTGGTATTTAGAACGAAAATTTTAAAGCGCAGCGAATTGTAATTTTAACACTATTGATGCTTAAATGTTAATAAGTGTCAGTATAGGACACTTTTTAATTTAGACCGATAAATTCCTTTTTTTTTATTGGAGCACGGCATGTGACTTTTACCTGATGGTAAGCAGACCTACAAAGTCTATGAACGGAGTCGATCAATACATTGTTGTTTAACAATATTGATTGCTCCCACAATCAATATTGTTAAACAACAATGTATACCAGCTAAATCATGCGGTTACAAAATGGGCGGCGACAAAGAAGCATTACGGGTCTACGCTGCTTATCGTCAAATCTATCAACTGTTTCGTAACCGTACCATGAAATAAGACTACCACCTCGACAATAAATCAATGCAATAGTCTCCGTAAAACCGATGGACCCACAGACTAAAACATGACTAGGTCACTTGACGGTTTTTGCATGTGTATGAGCGGTGGTAACGAGTACAATCGGTGGGTCCAGTAAATACTCTCACCTGAAATTGGTATAAAATGGGTTAGGTATATATTGATAAGGTAAGCTTCAACAGAAGCTAGATGGTGGATGTGTAGTTTAAATTCTATGTTTAGATAACAGTCGATTTTTTTATAGTTTACCTAATATTGCCCACAACATCCACGGGGTTAAACTAAAGTTTTATTCAGAATCTCAAGAAAACCTTTAACTGGGATAAATTAGAGCAGATCATACCCTAAATAAGCGCATATTTTCATACACTTAAACTAAATCAAATAAAAATTACAATATGTTTCGAATAAACAAATTAAATTTTCAAAAAGTTTTTATGACAAAACTGATTGGTGATTAATTAAAATATTTTTTTATAATACAGCATGTTTCTAAATTAACGGAAAATCCGCAAGACACTTTTAAAGTATTTCGTTTATATGTATTGGCAGGTACACTAATACTTTCTTTTAAATTCTAAATGTAGCTATTGATTTCAATCAATTTTATGGTAAATGTACTAATGAGGATTTTTTTTACGGAAGACAATCATGAAATGAAATTTTTACAGATCGCGATCGAATCCTTTCCTAGCCTCTAATGCATTGGAAATACAAGTAAGAGCGATAGCAATTTAATTTATACTACACCTGCTCGGAAAGTAGGTTCTTACTTGCGTAAGAATAGGTCACAAAGTACGTCTTTGTAGTCGTACAAATATGCGGGAGGAAAAAGTGTATGAAAATCCATTGTTAACGTGCTTAAGCGGGAGGAAAAAGTATATGAAAATTCATTGTTTCTTTTTTTTCTTCAATTCTTCCAAATTAGGAAAGGCAAGGGTTCAAAGCCATACAGCCTAGTTTTTTTTTACAAGTTCGAAATTTTAATCAAAATAAAATAAAATAAAAGTATTGGTTTATTGGCTGTTTACTTTCTTTGCATTTTTGATTTATTAAGTTTTAACAACTGTAATAATTTTAATATAAACTTTAATTAATAGAGATTTTATTTTTTATTTTCCTCGTAGGTGTAGTATAAAGCACTATGTATCACTCGGCGAGAAAGTGCGATTCCTAACTCGAGCGAATTAAGGCCCTCGCCCTCGTTAGTAATCGGTGACTTTCTCCCCTCGGTGAACAAAGTACTATTACCAACGCATTGACATATCACTATCACGTTCTCTGTTTTATAATTAGGCTTCAGATCAAAAGTTAATATAATAAAAACTGCAGGAAATTCCTAAATAAAACTGGCATAAGATAGAACACTGGAAAATATCGGAGGGCGGTCTTAGGTAGAGATTTTAGGTTTATTTATTTGTGTTAGTCTTAAATATTGGACATAGACTTTAAAATAGACGTTGTCGACCAATAATATTGTTGACACGCCCTGAAACCTAGTTAAAAAACTTGGTACGACAATTAATCGACATCAATTCTAGAATCAACAAATTTAAAATTTTGCGTTAATTAGCAACACGCTGTAGATTAAATCTTAGCAGCAACAACATTAGGTTTAGAATAGATGAATAATAGCACTAGTGCCCTGACATCCGTGACGAGGCTCTGCAGTACTAATTGCAGATCAGAAGATGTTCACATAAATATAATCCGTTGTGAGGCTAGTCTCATTTGTAGACGGCCGGCGGTTGTCGTGTTCCCGTATTAATATCGATGAATAAGAGATTAGTTATGGATTGCCTACAAGACTGGCTATTACATCGCTCTTGCTTGCGTACTTGCTGCTACTAGGTCTATTCATTTTGCTTTATTTAGTTTTTTAACCTTTAATAGTACTTTTTATGAAATTTATTTACAATATTAATAATTATTATTATTTATTTATTTCTCACATACATAAAAGCTTATTGACAACATCAATTGATACAAAATTTGTGAGACTGGGGCCTGAATTAGGCACAAAGCCTATATCTTAGATCTTTAGGATTCCACCCTTATTAACAATTTATACTGATTATCAGGAAAAACAATTTATTACCTATTGTAAACAAATGAAACTGGCATAAGATAGAACACTGAAAAATATTGGAGGACGGTCTTAGGTAGATTTTAGGTTTATTTATTTATGTTAAAATAAAAGACAAGAAAAACAATTATTACCATAGTTGTGTGTGTGTGTATGCATGTTTTGAGAATTATTATTATATGTATTACGAGTATAAAGCAATATTACTTACCATTTGGTTCGATGTAAAGTCATATGCCACGCTCTGTCATAAGAAAGGTCATCCTACATAGTATATATAAACATATTTTTATTATTGGAGCATGGCATGTGACTTTGTACCTACCTTATGGTAAGCAGACCTACAAAGTCAATGAATAGAATCGAATAAAAACGGGGGATCGATGGGGTTGTACCAATGTTTTTGGTCGCTCCCACTTAGCCGAATAATATGCCACCGCTAAATGATGCAGTTGCAAAATGAGTGTTAACGATTCTACTTTATTATTCTCACAGCTTAGTCGTCAAATCAATAATTTAATTATTTATGCTACTAATTTACTATTTACAATTTACAAATAATTTAAGTTCGCAGTACATGTCTGTGGAAATCACAACATTCCAAATAAGAACCTATGCTGAAACTATTACAAAATTAAACTTTAAATTATTTATAGGTTCTAATAATGAAATCCCCGTTTCAAATTTGGTTTTACCTATTAAATATATGAAAAATGTGTAAACTATAGTTCGCAAATTAATAAAAGTACAGCAGACGACAGTGAGGATATAGGGATTAATCTTTAAACTCATTTTAATAAGGTTTAATTTGCTTTAACAATGAGTGCTAAAGCTTGGCGTTCACAGTACCCATTGCGAAGGAATCGTGTTTGCCATCAAAGCAGCGCGGGGGGTCTTCCCTAGCCATCCATCAGATATACCACGACTAGGCACGACCCGCCGAAACTCGCCACGACGATTACTATATTCAATAATCGATTATTATATTCAATAATCGATTACTATTAAGTTAAATTAATTTTATTGGTTAATAGCCGGGTTCGTGAGCACGCGCAGGCTTCGAATGCAGTGGCAACGCTGAACGCTCCCATTTTGCGCTCGTGATAATATTTTGATCGATTTTTGAGCTAGATTTAATTTTAAATAAGGTGACCTAAACTGTGTATTAGTACCTATTAACCTTTAACCCGAAGTCAAATTGCAATGTTCAAAATCTATTAAGCATAATAACCAGGGTCTTAAAGTGAGTTCACTAAATTGGCAAACGTTAATCAGAATCGCGTCAGGAATACATTAAAAATTACGTGGAATAATAATAATTTGTAGGATATTTCACGTATTATACTATTATAATAAGTAGGTATACAATTAATTGAATCAGGCGTAATTTTGCGGAAGATCCCAAAAAATCTCACTTGCCCAACCCTTTTTAGAAACCAAAACTCTTGACCTGTAACCTACGAAATTTCACACAAATGCAATAAAGGTATGAGATTAAATATTTAAGAACAACTTGAAACTATCAAAAATAATATAATATTTTTTCCGGAGAGCCGGAAAAATCACTTCTTAGCCTATTTAAATAATCTCAAAATCCATCAAATACTACGTCCTGAAGATTCTTAGTGGATAAGCGCAAAAATATGTGTAGACTGTTAACCAAGTCACATATGTTAATGTATATGTAGAGCCCTGATTTTTTTTACATGAAACTATTATCTAACGGAACATAGATTTTGTTTTATTTTTTTTACATATACAGTATTACTTTTAAGCAGGTAACGAGGGATTAAAGAATGTACCCTAAACACTAATTTTTCCGCGTTGTATGGTCATCAATATTCTTTGGCATAAAAAATCCTGAACTGGATCCCCCTTTGTCTCCTTAAGCTTTTCACCTAATGAATATAAAGGTCAACTATGAATGGGAATAAGAATTTGAAAATTGTGTTTATTTTTTTACGGCATAGGTCCCGGGGTATACGATGGATTCATAGTGTCAACACGTACTATATGTTATAAACATCCAGACCATGGCAATTCTTAAGTGGTGATCGAACCAATGACCTCCGGATACAAAATGGCAAAAACTAAGCTTTGATCAATCAACTAGACCATTGAGGCGGTTTAACAGGTGTATATAATAGTCCATCAGTTTTTTTCTCGTCTAAAGGTACACGGATTAAGGTACCAACTTCGTTGCAGTGTTTCTATAGAATTAAACCCATATTTAAATAATTTCACAAGTTGGTATAAAGAAACTAGGACTGAAGGTTTAACGTGTTTTCTGAGGGACTCTATAGTGCTGTTGTCAAATAAATTTAATAATAATTCTAATATTTAGGACAATTTACACATATAGGTTACAAAAGCTATAGGCTTGTACTATGTGTACTAGAAACAACGTTATAATAGATATTATTATATTTTATTAACACACAGACCATGACAAACTGTACAGAAAAACGTATTAATATTTTTTTTACCATGAATGGGAATCGAACCCACACCGATACAATAATGATAAATAAGTAAATAATATTTAAAAATGTAATACACGTTCATAGCTATAAATAAATAAAAAAATATTTTTAACTTGGATTAAGTACAATAACATAAAATCTCCGAAACCATTTAAATGTCGTGTTTTCTACCATTGTATTGTACCAAAAAGAAATACAATTCAATTGTTGAGGACATCTGGACGAGTGCTAAATAATTGCACGAATACGTTTACGGCGTTTACTCAAATTGAATATTGCGTCACCCGAGATAAGTTGCAGGAGATAATGATACTTCCATTTCTGTTCAATTGACCTACTCCACCTATGGGCTTGGTCGCCACGAGCCGATTTTTAACCATAATTTATTATAGCGATACCAAAATAAGGCTTTGATTATACGGGAAATTATGAACAGTTAATTGGGCTCTAAATGATTTTTGGCCTGAGTTGCTCAGTTTTGTAAATTATGTCAAAATTACATTATTTAATGCAAGACCAAATAAATTAAATGTTTTTTTTATGTATTATTTTTGCCATATTATAAGTTTAAAGTGCAAAAGGTTTATACTTTTCCTTATTACGTTTATTAGTAGATTATAGTAGACTTAAAACCACATAAGGCATGGATCCAAACCTCGTTAATTGTAATAAAAAACAAGTTTAATTTTAATTATTATACCCTTTGGTATAATAATTAAAATTAAATATATATCTACATTTGTACTGCAGTAATACTACAGTTATTTGTTTATGTGTAACTACGCACGATTAGTTGTCGGTTCCAGTTTCAAATCAATACAACACCGTACAAGAACGTGAAGAGCTAGTGGTAGTTCTTCACGTTCACATTTTATCGGCATTAGAGCTACGACGAGGCGGAATAAAATATCTGTTATGTTCATGAACTAGGACCCAGGTCTAGCAGTTTGACATATCTCTAATGCCAATTATATAATTAAGAGGCATTAGAGATATATTAGGCTATATTAGTCCCGTGTACTCCAACCCTAACTGTACACAGACAGATTCTCTGAAAACAATCGAAGCTCTTAACTAAGCGAAGGCGTCGCGGAGTGCACAAAAAGAAACAAATAGTCAGATTCGATTCATACATTTGGTAGAAACTTCAAGTAGCTCTTATCAAAACAAATTCTAAAGGAGAGAACAATGACGTGGTGCATTGGTCTTCGGTTGGTCATTTTGATATCTCCTTTACACTATACGATTTCTAAGAATTATAGCCGTAAAATACAATAATTTGTTTACTTACTTATACGAATGCACCAATGGTATTATCATATATTAAACTCCTTATTATATTTACGTACTTTACTTATAGAAAATAAGAATAAATTTTTTAAACTTTTAACAAACCGATAACTAAGAAACGAAGAAATATAAAATGTACATTGTTTATGATTTTTAAAACATATTCTTTGGGAATAAACAAATTTCACTTAACAATAAACACGCAATAATGGATGCTATTTAGCGTTGCTATTTAGTCGCATATACCATATAAGCAATAGGATCTCACGTTAAAAATATAAGAGATATACTCGTATATATATATATATAAAGTACCATTCCGGGTAAGAGATGGCCTACACGACGCAGTGGGTTTTATATTCACCTCATCATAGCTGATTGTAGACTCAGAAGTCAATATCGAACAAGACCGCTTTTTATGACAAGTTAAAACTTGATACATTTTTCATACGAAATATGTCAAATGTGCCTTTTATATGCAGTTAATATCCAATTCATTCAGTAGAATAAGGACTCTAATCGTCTAACCATAGCATTGTTAGGAACACAAATTTACAGATTTCATTATAAAGTGTTTTTTCCATATAAAACGTATAGTGTAAAGGCCCTCAAGGCACGCGCGACTCATAAACTGCGCGTGAGGCGTGTGGCCAGCCAACGCGCGTGTGGGCCTCGTAACTGTCGCGCAACAATGCCCTTCTGATATAAAGAAAATATTTATCCACCAAATTCCGTAATAAAAAGCACTCGTCATTATGTTATGTCAGATAGTATGTAGGTTACAACACGCATGTCGAACATTTGTCTAAACATATTTTGATTTTATAGCCGATATAGATTTGTTACAAAAAGAAAATGTTTACTTAACTTTTTGGGTAGTAGGCGTTGTATTGATACCGTACGTGGGAGCTTGTAAAATAATTAAATTGTTTGATTTATTAACAGTAAAATTGTATTTTTAAATAACGTTACAGTTAGTACATTTACTTTAGACTTTATACTTCGAAAATAATTGTTTATAAGTTACACGGAATTTACTTTCTTTATCTTCTTCTTAAATTTAAGAGCTAGGACTAGGCTCTTGTCGGTGGAGCAATCGCCACTCCTGCCTATTCTCTGCCACCTTCTTTACCGCCCTGTACGAAATGACACTTTCTTTAATTTATCCCTTTCTTTATCAAATGGATCTTCTCCATATATTTTAAAGTAGGTACTAGTTAGTAATAAAATATGCAAAGAAATTAATAATAAGAGCGTTAAAATAGCTAGGATCCATACAAAGTAACACATATTCCTATAAAACCAACAAAAAAAAAGCCATTGTCTGTCCAAACGTTTTGGAGTTACGATGCTAAAGGGACAAACTTTTTTTTTTTTTTATTGGAGCACGGGATATGACTTGGTATCTACCTGACGGTGTAAGCAAACCTACAAAGTCCATCAATATACTGTTAATTAAAATTTATGGTCACTTATTTTTTATTTAACAACACCACTATAGTGCCTCAGAAAGCACGTTAAGCTGTCAGTCTCAGTTTCACTATACTAACAACAAAGCTCTATGTACTATGTGTAGGCTCTTGTACTATGTGTACCAGAAACAACTATATAATACATATCATATTTTATAAACACCCAGACCATGACAAACTGATATTTAAAAAAAATAGTAGACAAATTTACTATTATTTTATTGGTGGGAATCGAACTCACGACCAAACACAATGCCAAAGGCACAACCACTAATCTATGGAGGCGGTTTTACAAATGCTGGCTAAATTATGCGCTTACGAAATTTGCGGCAACAAAGACGAATTTGCATTAACATTCTACTTTATCTAATATCCTTGCTGCTTTATCATTAAATCAACTGACTGTTTTGTAACTACACCCTGAAAACACACTACCGCCTTGAAAAGAAATTGATGCAGTAGCCTACTTAAAAAAAAACCGGTGAACCCAGAGTCTAATAACCGAAGCGTATGACAAAACTTATAACATCGCTATTTTTGTCGGAAGTTAAAAACAAATACCTTACTTAATAAAATATTAGTTAGAAATATCACTAAGATATATAATACTATAACTGATTTCAAAATAAACATCTGTATGAAAATAAAGCCAATCAAGAAAAATTACAAACAAAAATCATATTCCAAGTTTATTATTGCATCGACAGCATCATCCGAAGTGAATGGATGGTACTATAATAATAGTGCTCCAGAACTGTTTGGAGGTCCATAAATCTTGGTAACTTAGTGCCACAGCCCGTGGAATAAGTAATTAATTAGCCAGATCAATGGAGCCGCCCGCCAGCTCGTCACGAACTTATTGCGAAACCTTCCATACTGCGCAAACAGCCGCCGATGGCCAATACTATTATTTATGATTTTATTTGTGTTATAAATATTCGGATTCGTTACAGCTAGATTGTAATTGAATGAGCATGCAGCACGAATTGAGGACTGTTTTGGGATGAAGTTACATTTTATGTCCGCGCAATGGGCACAAACGTGTATGAACAGATACGCGACAAATTTATACGCAATGCCGATTTAAAAATAATGGTTTATCCAATGCTTTAATTTTTTTTTGAAGTCATGACGGATAATGCTGTGTTTATTAAAATATCGTAAATAGGTTTGAAATTTTGGGGTCTAGTGAATAGTAGTGCAGATATACGTATAGCAGACTAGAGCGAATTCGATCACAGGGCGGATCGAATAGAGTTGGATAAACGTAACTTTTAAAATTATTGCTCACATTATTCTTAAAAGTTTTCATCTAAAAATTTACTTTGAAGCATTCGTTTATAGAATTATGGGATAGGAATCCTTTAAAAATTGCGTTTTACCAATTCGGTTTGAGCTATACAAGTAGAGCATTAATGTTTGATCATCTTATACTTATTTGCTCAAGATTATTAAGATTATAATCCAACTAATAACAAAATGGAATATAAATAAATAATAATATAATAATAATAATCATTTATTTTCTTATAAAAAACTTATAACTAAACAAAGCAAAGATAACTAACAAAATTTCATATGAGACTGGTACCCGAACTAGGCAAAAATAGCCTGTAACTCGGGTCCCCAGGATACCAGCTAATTAAAATGTTATAAACATTTAATCGTATTTGATAATCCACAATAGTTATATAAATACTACCTAGATGTAATTAAAATTAAAATCAAATAATAAAAGGATCTATTAGAAATACAAATTGTAAAAGTTTTTCACATCTGTCTGTCTCACCAATATGCTGGCAGCATTACCAGTATATATATTTATTTATTTATTTTTTTAATATGTAGGACAAATTACACATATTGTTCTGGTCACAAACTAAGCTCTAGGCTTGTACTATGTGTACCAGAAGCAACGATATAATACATATTATATTTTATAAACACCCAGACCATGACAAACTGTACAGAAAAAACGTACTAATATTTTTTGCCATGGGTGGGAATCGAACCCACGACCTCCGGATACAACGCCAAAGGCGCAACCACTAGTCTACGGAGGCTGTCGAAATAAACATACTATAATGTGGATTTGAAATCTATCGACTTCATGAAGTTCCATATCCATATAGAAAAATCATTTGTTTATTCCTCACGCCTCCAAGTTCGTTTGAGGTTCATTAACGGATAAACCTGCTCCCATATGCCAAGCTACCGGTACCTACAAGCTGGTCATTCTCGTCTCCCGCAGCCGATTGATCATTCGCAATCAAACCGTTGTCGCACCCAGCATTGATTAAGCGGTAGATCTTCTTCGGCACTATCGCAAAATCCCATCTTACATCGGTTTAGCTACCACCTTCCATCATTATAACAGTTCTGTAGTGAATATTTTATTTTTACATTTGCATTTTTTGTAAAGTATTTTATTGAAGTAAAGTACGTGACTTTGTATCTAATTGATGGTAAGTAGGCCTACAAAGTTCATAAATGGGAACAATATTGATCTAACCCACTACGCAGCGGTAAAATGGGCAGCGACAAAGGTACATTTGCATTACGAGTCTATCTCTTGCCCGCTACTTTATCGTGAAATCAACCACACCCTGAAAAGAAAATATTATCGCGACAATAAATCGATGCAGTAGTCTCCTGAAAAATTAAATCATCGAACCTACAGACTAAAACCAAACATGACTAGGTCATTTGACGATTTTTGCATCTGTATCTATGGTAACGCTCGGTGTTTCTAAATAATAGTTATATTAGTTCTTTTGTAGCCTAAAGATGGATAACGAGCTTGACTAACACATCTTAGATGAGATTTGCAGTATCAACTAACCTTTCTTATATTTTATGATAAGTAATTCTTCCTTTCAAACCTTAGTACCAACCCTTTAGGTTTTTGAATTATGTACATTCTTTGGACTCTATTTATAATACCGGCCATTAATCGATACACATTAGCTATACTCTTATTGCATAGCCAGCACCTGCTATCAAACGCTATGACAGTGTAGCATTAATTGTGTCGCAGCCGCCTCGCGGTATCTGATCCGCTCGACTCGCAGAACCACTTCTCAAACCCACAGCGCCGTATAATTAGTCCTGCTAAAACTTTCATAACTCCACAGCCAGGCCCAGCTCTGTCAAATAAGAATGAAAGATATTCTAAGAGGCGTTAGTACGTTGTCTCTTAATTACATACCGCGACTGTCGTGTTAATAGATTTTAATTGCAGGGGTTGAGTTTGTATCTCTGAGTTTGAAACCCGTTCTAAATAAACCTATGTATATTAAAATTAACAATAAATTTTATAATTATTCTATTGCATATTGCCGAAGCATTAAAATACTTGTTAACGAGATCGTGATAATCGTAGAAATAAATTACGAATGATATGAAGAATATATAACTGATAGAAGATATCGTTTGATCGCCGCTACTGCACCGGCAACCGGATCAAAAAGTGATGAGCTGCAACATCCATCAATGTGTATTAAATAAACAACATCATAGAATAATGATTGTAGTGAATTCAATGATAGGAAACATCCAAATGTTAGTATGGATCACTTCTTGAGATTCGAATTTGTAGGTTATTTATTGTTACCCATTTCCTCAAGTGTCTTACGAAATCAATTTTGTAAATTTTTGTTGGCAATTGCACTATAAACTTTAAGTTTGCCTATTTATAAACCTATCTAAATATCAAATAAACAATATCTAATAAAAGCAATCAGTGATGAAATGACACTAGGTAAATTTAAAAATATCAGTGAGTGCTATATTTTTATAATGATCTAAAATTAAATTATTTATTTCATTACTTTTGTTTTTTATTTCTTTAGAGGCCAAACCAAGCATATTAGCAGCCAGAGAGACCAACAGAACTAACGTAACGTTATAAGTTACTACAGCACATACCGTTAATGCAGTACAAGACCCGACCTTGTTATGAGCATTGTGCTGCTTCCATCAAGCCGCGATGATACATTATTTTTATAACAATAAATCGTTGCACGCCTTAAGTTTATAACGGTCTTTTAGAGAGCGCAGGAAGTAAAATTTCGGTATTCAATTTAGTTATCGGTTATCAACAAATGATACAATACAATATAGTAACAAGAATATGAATGAGATTGTTTTTTCATGTGCATTTTATTGGTTTGAAAAGGTTTCAAATCGGGATGCCTAGGATATATTATTAAAAAAAACAATTTTAAGAAGCAATTTTGCAACTTTACTTTGCCAATAATAATCTAATAAGATTAATATCATTTTTGTCATTAAAAACGAACTAAATAATTCTGGCTAAATTCAGCTAGTTAAATATTTTTAAACCATATACAATTATAACTAAATATTCAATTAACATAAGAAACGTACCATCACGTGTGTCTTTACAGTGACTGCTAAAGACAGCAAAGAAATATTATTTCACCTCGGAGATAACAATAAAGAAATATAAAAGTCAATTATTTGATACAAAGTCAATATAATTGTTGATAGTAATTTGAGCAATGACCCGGACATTTTCAATCATACATTTATATTTAAAATTAAAAGTAAACGGTCTCTAAGTTGTTTTCTAAATTCAAATATTGCAGGTAAAGCACGGCCTATGCAGGTGGTCCGACCTCTCGGAGCTGCTGACTCCACCTGACATGGATTTATACTTATTCCAAAATCAATTTACTATAAAAAGAACATCCGAAAAGAAAATAAGAAACCTACTTACTCCTTTCTTTACGCAACAAGATAAATTAATTATAAATCTCTTAGTAAAGGACTTTTAACGTAATATAAATTTGCCTACTAGCAAAATCGCTGTAAAATTTACTACATTAAAAATCGGAAGTAAATGTGCCATTGCCAGTGCCTTAAGGCGCCTAGGCTAACAGAAGGCTTCATCGTACCCAGAGGAGGGGTTTTATCACACCTCATCTTACCCGATGATATTCACACCGAACAAGTGGTAAGCTCGTCGCGATGTTTGTATACTTATAAACAGTTTCACAAGTTGATTTAGTAAAACTAGTACCGACAGCTCAACTTGCTCCGAGGCACTATGGTGGTGGGCTGTCAAACAAATAAAAAGTAGAAACTTGCGAAGTATTGTTGAGTTTTACTAAAAGTCAAAATTTTATAACAAATTAATACTTAAAATCCCTTAAATATGCAATTTTGTAAATAAAATGAATCATAAACATAAAGTTATTTCTTTAGCAACATCAAAACGAGACATTTAGGTATTATTTTTCAAAACGTGGGTTTTATAAACATCATCATTATTAAGGCTCAATTTAGGGTTCATTGGCCGCAATTTGTATTTCACCTAAATCATATGCAGCGCCGGCAATACAGAGATTAGGATCAGTTCGGACACCTCATCTGTTATGATCAATCTTTTCACTTATTTCTTATTAAATTTGTATACCTGATTAGTAAGTAAAAACCTCAAAGTCGTCATCCGAAAACCTTGTAAATGCCCTATCTTAATCTCGTTTTTCTAACAACATTCTACCTTTCATTATTCGTATTTTATGACCGAAGCCGACAGACTCAGTTTTATTTATATCGCCGTATCATTCAGTGCTGATAACACTCCACAGTCCATCAATAATTAATTTATTACTTATCGAATGGCAGATACAATCTATTGGTTTCATACATAAAGATAAACACAACTCGAGAAGGGGCGTAAACAGACTGTTTGATAGGAATCATAAAAATTAATAGTCCTTGACACGGGTGGTTCAATTTGCTTTTTAATTAGTGATCTGGTGGCAATCGGTGATAAGTCAAATACTATCACCTGATAGTTCTCATAAAACTCCATGCGCACTCGACGATCCTTATCAAGATCGCAGTCACACGCAACACCCTGGAGTCTTATTGTTTTTTTTTGTAACTTAACAACTAATTATGAAGAAGCGAAAATCTTAATTTATAGACCATCACTGGTTCCGCTACGGCTGATTATCTAGAAGTGTACAAATTGATTTTAATGACTTCTACTTAAATATGCGCATTTAAAATAGTGCTTAGATCGAGGAGCTTAGAACCCGATTACGACTTAAATTCAAATCGATGCCTCAAATTAATTTAAACTTGCTCATTACTGGCGTCATTGATCTTGCGAGACCAATTTTAGTGGTGTATCGAATTAAGTAAACTTTTAATCGAATCTCATAGGTTTCACCGTTACTCGAATTCGAAATCGAATCCGTTCCACAGAGATCTACCGCGAGGTTCATCGAAGCTAAAACGTGTAATTTAGTCGCATTTATTTTAGAAACAGTTAATTAAGAAACTCAAATAACATGAGGTTCCCTTAATCAAACGTCAGATTTAGTCAACATTTGCTTTAATAATAGGTTTGTCTGACATAAGCCTTTGTGATTAATTACAATTTGGAGGTAAAGAAGCGGATATTAAAGGAAAGAAGTTTGGAGGCAGCGGTGATGCGTCAGGTGTGGCTACCGACGACGCGTGCCGTGCGCGGGCGCAGGTCGCTATCGACGCGCCCATCGCTGTCTGATTTACGACGCTCCAGCGCGCTACACAATTCTGCGTTTCGATAAAAATTAATAAACTCATGGAGGCGTAATTCGAATCATATATTATGGATATAATGTTGAGTGGTATCAGCATACCTACAACTTCTTCACATACGATTCTAAATACAAATCTACTTAATTGGTAAACATTGATACGTACCAGTACTTTGAGTCTTCCTTCGTGTTTCTAGTATACATAGTACAAGCTTAAGCTTAGTTTGTGTGACCAGTGCCACCAAGATGTGTGAATTGTCTTACATATGTATTATTAAAGTTTACTTCGATACTGTAAATGGAGACATATATTTATTGATTTATTTATGTATGTTATTAATTCTATCAATTATATTATTACGTTTGTATGTCATAGTTTAGTGTATTATTGTATTTTAATATTTTATTTCTTACTTACTTTTAATAATGTATTTAGGTTAAATTCCCACCTATCTCTTTACATAATTATCAAATACTCCCAAATTTTTGACTGGACGAGATTGTTTATGTCCGCCTTTGTACAGTGTGTGGTAAAGTTTTTTTAATAAATAAATATTACTGGCTCCTACATAGAGCTCAGAAGATGAGCAAAAGGTGTCATTACACGACAAAAGCAGAATCACCCAGGAAGCTGTTTAAAAGTAAATTTATCACAATTCATTACGGGGTCATTGAGCAGCGACAATGCCGCATCATTACTCGGGATGACGGCGCGTGCGCAGGCTGCCTCGCGCCACTGTCTTTAAATAGGAAACGACACGTTTATCCAATTAGAAATTCACCATATCTTTGTGATAGTTGAAGAGGAAATTTGAGCAATCAACTTGCTGCGCCTCGACGTGCCTATCACAGTTTATTCAATTGAGCTGTAATGAAGTTATGCGAGCTCGAGTTATATTCGGCGGTCTTTGGGCCTGATACACCAAGCTACTATAATTCATTACGTATTTTGTTTATAATCGTTTTAAATTAAATAACAATCAATGTGTTGGTTAATTTGTTTAAACTATCCAATTTTGATATGTTAATATGGAAGTGTGATTTTTTATAATCATATTGATTATAAAAAATCACAACTAGAACAAAATAATTTATGGCGGTTTTGACTTCAAGATATTCTACTATAAAACCTAGTGGTTTTCATTTAGATGCGTCTAGAATTTGATATTAAAAAAAGTAAGTAACATTCCGAATATGCTTATAGGGTGGGAGGGAATAACCCTACCTCGTTTCGCCGATGGTATTCGGTAACAAAACCTAACAAGTGGCGAGCTTGTTGCGCTGTTTATAATAAAATAGCCTCGTTGTATAAAGCGGTCACCCATCCCAGGTCCAGCTTTATTGTACCTAATCTGATTAATCTGCTTATCAGTTGCGCAGCAACTTAAGAATGAATAATACAGTAAAAATGCGACGAAAATCTATCGTTCCCATCGAAAATGTGCGATGTTAAATAACAAACCGTAAACATAATAACGCAATTCGAGAATAAATGGAACTTAAAGAAAGTAGGCATGAAAATGGGAAAGCTCTAGATCTAATTGCCTTACTAAATATGTTAAATTATTCCTTTGATATCGAATTTACTGTAGAAATCAGCCTCAAGACACACGTATTATAATCAATTAAAAAAAATTAGTGATGGTGCATGCTTTAAATGTATGACTTTAAATAAAAATTCTATAAAAATAATAATGATTAGTTTCCATTAATATAATTGATGGAATCAGGCGTTATTTTTCGGAATTCCATTATTTAATATAATAATGTTTATGTAATATTTTCTTTTTTTCCATTAACTTAAAATTAAAAACATTTAGGGTGGGACACATCTTTTAGGTACATAAGCCACCTGTGTTAGGTAGCCAGCTCTTCGTAAAAATTATTAACTTAACAGTAAATAATGTAACAGAGATTATCTAAATAAATCTTAAAAGTATACAAAAAAAAAAACACTTTAACAATTATAATCAAAGCGAATTCCTTATTTTATCGGTGTATAGCTATATGAAATATCGACATTTGGGTAGCCCTAGCCGTTGACATCCACTACTACATGTAAATGTAAGTTTTTACAATATTTGAACACGAATTAGTGTTGATGTGCGCGTAATTGGTGTTTTTTTTATCGCTTATTGGCAGATATATTGATGAGTGCGTTGTACCCCTCTGCGTCTCCCCCCGTGATCGCATTATTCTTAAGATTATAAACTGTGAACGAAGCAAAAAGAGTATGTATACTATACAATAGACAGTGACAGATATTGATCGTACCTAGATACTTTTGATTCGATTTTAACATCGATGTCAACATTTCTAAAGTTTCGTTTCTAATATCGATCACCCCTATTGTAGAGATAAAGACAAGTGGCGCTCGCTTTTCTCTACTAACCCCGTAAGGGACTCAGCGTAACTATTGATTAATGCGCGCGATAAAAATAAACTAGAACCTAAACTACCTTCAGTATCTATTTACAAATAGCTTTAAGACATGAAATGAGATATCTTTAACCCAATCCAAAATTAACTGTGCTGTTACAAACTTAAAGGACATTGTAAATATCGTGTAAGATTTATGACGCTGATTGTACAAAGCGTTACCTTAGAACAAGTATCCAGTTATTACTGGCAAAAGGTGTTGAACCTGTTTTTCTGATTTACTATTACTATTCAATGGGAACAATATGAAAATCGTGACTGTGAGATGAACGACAATTTGAAGACGCAATGCCCACAGTGAATGATTTCGAAATATTCATCCTCGATTTCTAGAAGAATGATCAAACCAATTGTTTATAATCGTTAAAACTAGTTATTGAGCACATAGATAATTGCTGAAAATATATATTTATGAGACAAAAACAGATGAATATAATTAACTTTTTAAATTTTGAAATGCGAACTTTGCAAATCCATAGTTTTAGAGAAATACATACAATACATATATCTTCACGGGTGCCCTACGGCGCCCGAGACCGCCTAGCTAGACGGCCCCAGGGTACCCAGCGGAGGGGTTTTAATCCCACCTCGTCGTAGCCGATGGTATGAGTCTACACCGAACAAGTGGCTAGCTCGTCGCGATGTTTTGAATAGACTCAATAACCCATCTATAAACAGTTTCACAAGTTGGTATAGTGAAACCGGGACCGACAGCTTACCGTGCTCTCCGAGGCACAATAGTGGTGTTGTCAAACAAATGTACATTATTTTTTTGTAATTAAAAACTCATTGGTACACACCAGGATTCGAACCAGGGACCTAAGTGTTTTTAAGTCCAAGGTCTAACCAACTCGGCCACCACGTATATATGTTTTAGAGAAATAATCTATGCTTAATTATTTAATGAGTTATTATTATTTATATATACTCGTACTTGGTGAACCGGGTTGGTTAGACCTCAGACTTAAAAACACTACAGTTTTAGGTCCCCGGTTCAAACCCCGCTGTAAGCAGTTAATTTTTTTGACAACACCACTTTATTGCCCCAAAGAGCATGTTCACTGTCGGTCCCAGTTTAATATAGGTACCAACTTGTGAAGCTGTTCATAGATGGGTTATTGAGTCTATCCAAATATCGCAACAAGTTAGCCACTTGTTCGATGTAGGTAGACCCATACCATCGGCTACGACGAGGTGGGATTAAAAAACCCTAAACACAGGCGATCTCGGGTGCCGTAGATATTTATATATTAATTTTAAATTATTGTTTAAAATAGGAACGCCTAAATCTATATAGGGTAATTCACTAATATTTCCCAGTCAAAAAAGCGGACCTAGCCTAGTGGTCAAGTCACTGCACAACTGTTAATGTGTGTGTGTCTCATACTAGCTTTCTTTACTTGATATTTAGTGGAAAGAGACAGACGTTCCTTGAATGTAAAGTGGAGTAAAGAACATGTCTTAGAATACAGGGGTGAGTCCTAGGCTTGTTCTGTGTACCAGAAACGACGATACCAATACATATTATATTTTATAAAAACCAGACCATGGGTAACTATATAAGCAACGGGTATATATATAAGCAACATTTGTTTTGACACGAGGGGGAACCCACGTCCCACGACCGCCGGATATAACGTTAAAAAGCGCAACTAGTAGACCTACGGAGGCTGTCAATTGATATTATAATAAAATGTAATATTAGTAGAACGAATATAAAGTAATAGAAGTAAGTAGTACAACATTTAAGGCTTCAACAGCTACTATAGAAATTATTGAAGAATTAATTAGAAAAAAGGTCGAAAAATATATAAATTGTAAATTAAATATTGTAAACAACACCAATCACAGATATTTATAAATAGTCAAAAAAAAGTTTTAACATTCAGGCTAACCAAACGCACTCTAGACGCGTTTGGTTAGCCTGCCATAATATCATGATGGTGATGAATGATTATAGATAATTTTTATTTATTATACATTAGCTTAATATAGGTATATATTATTAAAGTTGAATCGTAAAATGTACATATATAACAATAACAATGTATAATACAGAATACTAGTTATTTCCTAATAATTATATTTATAAATATACTTGTGTGAAAATATTGTTAAACACAGATATTCCGTATTCGAGAAATTTTCGTATTAATGTAAAACACTAGTTTTTTTCTATATATTTATTTATACAGAAAGGGCCATATAAAATAATAAAAATAAACAATAAAATTTAATAACGACGAGTGATATATACCTACATACTTGATTTTTTTATTATGCTAGAACAAATAGTTAATTAAAAAAAAAAGGAATACATAGGAATTAATTATTTGGCATCAGTTCCACCTTAAACAATTAAAACGAATCTGGATCAAATTGTAACAAGAATCTCGCAACAGAAAATACTCCAAAGCACGCGTGCCGTCAGCGGTCAATTTGTAATGCCAATTAATAAACAGAATTAGGTAGTAACCTCATTCCCGAGTCGACCTCGAACATAAATCATTTTACTAATAACTGCCTGCAACTGGTCATAATGTGTCATTCTCATCTGACCCGATCACCCGGCGACCAGACGATAGGGACTTCTAGTCAGTTGATGTTTTTTTTTTAATTTTATTGGAGCATGGCATTTGTCTTTGTGGTATAAACAGGAACGCTTCCACATATACGTGGTGGCCTAGTTGGTTAGACCTTGGACTTAAAAACACTTAGGTCCCTGGTTCGAATCCCGGTGTGTACCAATGAGTTTTTAAATTAAAAATTTATGTACATTTGTTTGACAACACCACTATAGTGACTCGGAGAGCACGTTAAGCTGTCGGTCCCGGTTTCACTATACCAACTTGTGAAACTGTTCATAGATGGGTTATTGAGTCTATTCAAAACATCGCAACGAGCTAGCCACTTGTTCGGTGTAGACTCATACTATCGGCTACGACGAGGTGGGATTAAAACCCCTCCGCTGGGTACCCTGGGGCCGTCTAGGCGGTCTCGGGCGCCGTAAGGCACCCGTGATGATACATACATACATGCTTCCACTATGCCAGCAAATTACATATAATAGAGCAGGATATATACGAATTTACCATCAGATCGGCTGCCCGTTTCGTAATCTATGTTATACTAAGTGGTTTTATTTGGTTTGTAATTTTAACATTTTGACTAATTCTATATGTATTTTATTTATTTAGGGTTTTGAACATTATTATCAATGTAATGAATCCACCCATCTTCCTCTGTGTCAATCCCATCTGAACCAATCACATCTGAACCAATCACTACAATTGTATAAAAAAGCTAACAGTCCAGTTTTTATACAACTTTTGCGATTTACTACCATCAGTACTAAGTCAAGTGTTTTAATATAGACAACTATTATATAGTCGAAAAAAATCATGTATTATACTGCCCCATAATGTGACATTCCCATATTATTATGATCTAACCATCTAGGAACAATAGAACTTGGAATAATTTGAAGACAGTTTTTAACTTTATATTCTGAGAATATTAGCCTTAATGTTCTGAGTGCTAACTTAAATAATGTTACGACTGGTCATAATATGTGTCAATCACTGTTGGACCTTACGCTAAAGGATCTTCTACTTAAGTACTGTTGTAATTTCCTTTATAGCGAAATTAAATCTGCCTATCTTTACCTATGTAGACGCTTAATGTCTAAATTAATGAACTGAAAAGTGTAATCTGTAACTTTATAGAAGTAGAAATATTTAAAAAAAAATGAATAACGAAAAATAATTACTTTCATATAATGGTGTGAACAGTTCAATAAATAAGAGAACAAGAAATATTTTTATAGGTGTTAACAACTACATCTTTGTCTAACATTACTCGTACAAACAAGCGTAATTTCAACAATGATGGAAATTGCTCAACACGTTTACAAAAGATGAGTTATCACACATTTATAATGTGATTTACTTAATCCCAGTCGTAAGGAGCAACAGCATAATCGCGAAGCATCATTTTCCCATTATCGTCGCATGCCTAGCCTACACATTAGCATCGCCGTCATCCGACAAGCTCTTCAAATTAATATATCCTGGCTCGCGCCGTGATTCCTAATATTATATTTAGACGTGACACGCTCTCGTTTGTATCAATTGGAGATGTCTGCCTCGGTGATGTACGGCCGACGCTACTTAGAACAATGAAGTCACAAATTGCACGATTGCTAGCGTTTTGCATCACAATCCCCCTTTTCTTGCCAGACTTGGGTTTATTATACGTAATGAGCAGGATATTCTTTTATTGAAGCACTGTGTTTAAATTTGCAGCTACATTATGCAGGATTTAATAATAATCAGCAATACAACGTACTACAATAGTTTAGCTTAGCCAATTATAAATTTATCGTGCAAATAAGGATCTATTTCTATCACAGAGTCACAGCCAATAACTGGACTAGCAATAGTTTGCACATATAATTAGATAACACACATAGTGACTCGGAGAGCACGTTAAGCTATCGGGTCTCAGTGTTACTATACCATCTTGTAAAAATGTTTATAAATGTTTTATTGTGTCTACATAAATTCCGCCGCTATGATCTCGTCACCTATTCGGTATGATACCACCACTGGTACCCTGAGCGGTCGTAAGACACCCGTGATGGTACTTTTATTTAAAGATATTTAATATCCCTTTGTATTGCTTCACAAGTGACTACAAACATTCCAAAAATTAATAACACTATAATTCCTAAGCGTCCGCACAAATGTTTCTCGCATTGGGGACATCCGATTACCAACACCATTAATAACTTCTTGTGCGGCGCCGCAAGCTTCACCACTACAAATCAGAATAATGAGTCGATCCCATGAAAGGCTTTTAATTTCCCATTTGGTGCGGCCACCTCCGATACGGAGTGACTGATATTAATATAGGAGAGGGCCGGTGGCGCTCCCGACTGGGCACGATTAAACACTCAGTGGTAGCTTTGAATTCACAGCGTTATATCGATAGGCGGCTTGCTTATAGATCTTTAAAGGTAAAACATTTATTTTATAGGTATTAGTTTTTTTTTGTTCAAAATAATTTAGAATTCGATTAATCTACATCAGTATCCTGGTCTGGGTGTTAAAAAATATTAGTATCTGTGTTTCTGGTACACATAGTATAGCATAGTTGAGCTGTAAGTATGTATGCTAACACAAATGACAGATACAGAGTTGCAGCATCAAATCTATTTGTATATGTGTATTATTCATGCTATTGACATAAATTATAATAAGATTTTATATGAATGAATTTATTTCTATGCACAAAATTTCGTCAATTTCCTGACACTGTCAGTTTTCTGACACAACCACGGCACTTCAAATAGTATTTTTTGTATTTCATTGCAAAATAGGTAATCGTCCATCATAAGATAAATTGTCTTTAACGGACATTTTCTTATAAGAATAAAGAATTAAAATAAATTGTGAGTAGAAATAGCACCATAAAAATTGATAGTAGGGTCAAAGTTACTCCAACAAATCTTTTTGAAATTATAATTAAATAAGTGACAAGCTTTAAAATCTAGGGTAATTAATGGTCCATATCAATCAACAGTATTATAAAATATGTCCATATCTCAAAATATTTACTATTAGCCAGCATAGACTAATTTAGCAGATGCCAAATTAGTCCTCTTACAAAGTTTTCCAACAATATTTCTCAAACGTCGTCGCTTAATTTAGCTCTATTTTAAATTTCGTCATCAATTCCAAGGCTTACAACTTTGGCTAAAAATAACGGTATTCCGAATATGATCTCGCTAGCAGTGTAAAAGAAGCTTTATTGAGTAAAGCTAGGAAGCTTGAATATCGCGGACACAGACTTACGTATCTCCCACTATTAATTACACGAGATAGGCGCCGGACAACTTTTAATGCAACCGCTTCATTTGCCCCTCCGAGAGTGCCATATCGGGGACTTTATAGAAATGATAACTTTGTGCCGCTGACGCCCGCCTGGTGACGGGTTATGGATGCTATCGTTATGGCAATCAGTAGATAGGTCAGGCGTCTTCTCAAGTTGAAATCTGACGTGACTTCTTTTTAATTAATTATTTTAAAAAACTTTATTACACAAAGTACAAAGACCAGTCAAACCCTCGGGACAGTATGATAACTATGTAAGGAGATAGTTTTTTTTAAATAATATGTAGGGCAATTTACATATACTAAGCTTTAGGCTTTTACTATGTGTACCAGAAGCAACGATATAATACATATTATATTTTATAAACACCCAGACCATGACAAAATGTACAGAAAAAACGTAGGTACTAATATTTTTTGCCATGGGTGGGAATCGAACCCACGACCTCCGGATACAACATCAAAGGCGCAACCACTAGTCTACGGAGACTGTCAATATATATATATAGGTATTTTCTTTCTGTTAGCCCTACAACCGGTTATTTTATTTTTGGTTTCATGGGAGCTGGGCTTGTGATCCTACATCTGCCTGATGGAAAGCAGTATAAAGGACACTGTTCGCTGGACTGTCCGACTTATTTACGTTTTGATTAGATTCAATTTTACGGCAGGCTCATGGAACTTAAATAAATAATGCCTTATTTAGTAGGCCCATCGTCATTACTATTTCTTATCACTAGTTTATTAACAAAAAGTAAGTTCTTAAAAAAATATTTAGTTGCTTCGTTCGATTTAGCTTATTGTTTGTTCCTAGTATTTAAACGGTAGTTCAGTAAAATCCCTGATTTCTATATCGTAGTACAACCACGTGTACTTTACCTTTCTAGCCGCCATTATCGGTCGTTGTCTATGGGTTATGGTATAAAATATATGCCAGGTAAAACAGCTCAGGCAAGCCATAGAGTATATAAATTATTTACTTAGTAGCTATTTAGATTAATGGTAATAAAAGTGTTGTGAGATGATTACAATTTTGAAGACATTAGGTAAATATATTTCTTGTCCTACTACTTTTATTTTGTCTGACATGCATTAAGTGTATCAAAGTTAAAACATAGAAAACGTTTCTCATATTAAGATAATAAAAATCATAATATACATCATAGGCAAGTACTTCTATCGGTACATTGAATCTGTCCAAACACCGCGACGAGCTGACCACTTATTCGGTGTAGACTCAGAATACTATCATTTGGGATGAAGTGGGAAAAAATACGATGGGTATTTTCCTAAGCCCGTTCCAGTAGATCTGCAAGATTTAAAACCTTAGACTTTATCAAACTATAAAGCCCATAAATAAGCAAGTACACCAGTAGCTCTGTCAATCTATTTACTTGCCCAACATTACCATAACTATATTATGACTTATAGCGGAATAATAGGTAGCATTTTCATAAAATTCTGTCATATTTCGTAGATTATGATCGCCTAGTTCGTGTTGTAACTAGTGTTGCCAGTTATCCCGCTTTTAACGGGACGTCTCGTTATTTAACCTTCTTAGAACGCGTCTCGCCAGCACCCTGAGCGGGACGCGTTTATATGGGGTGAGGAGAGTCGTTGAAGTTAATGCGATGTCATGTTAAATGGGGCAAAAGCAAGCTCTATAAAAACAAAAAAATATATATTAAAAAAAACTTTCGATATTTCCTACTGTCTATAATTCTTATGGACTATTATCGACAATTCCTTGCTCTATAAATAACTTGCTTTTAAAAATAATAATATATTTTTCTTAATTTTTTAATATTTAATTAATCTCAGTGAAGTGGTAGATTTAAAAAAAGGATATGTCGCCATTTATTTACGTGGTAGTCTCCTGAAAGGAGTTACGAAATGGATTGAATTGACATTAAGGTAGCGAGTATATTAAAATATGCTCACCCATTTCGTAGTCGTATCATTTAGCCGGCATAGTGGAAGCGATCAATTTTGTATAAGAACGAAACGAAATTGATCGACCCCATTCATGGACTTTGTCTGCTTACCACTAAGTAGACACATGTCGTGCTCCAATAAATTAAATAAAAAGTCCCGGTTTTTTCGTTCGAGTCCCGATATTTACAAAAATGTATCTGGCAACACTAGTAGCAGCCGCGCGGTACTCGTGCAATTATCGCTGGTATTCATAAAAGAAGACAGAATCAGATCGTAGGGGGCCCTAGGGCTTCGACCAGGTCTAATAACACCCCGCCAGCCGTATTGACTGCTGTTACAAATTGAACTGAACTACTATCGTGCTCTGTTTAAATCACTATTTATTTCAATAGCCACCCGTCGCTCGCGAACTCATTTTAAACGACGTGTTTCCATTGTTTTTTTTTTGTATTATTTATTATATTTAATTGAATTACGCGTTATATTTTATTGTTTGTTGGTTCCGGATAAACTTAAAAACTACTGAACCGATTTTAAAAATTATTTTAGTAATAAAAAGCCAGTTAGTATAATAAGCGAGTAACATTGGCTATATTTTATTTTCGACTCGATTATTATTTTCGATATTTTAAATGGAGGGTAAAATCGCGGGGCACCACTATTTATAAGCGGAATATTTGCCATATAATATAACATTTTACAATTATTTATTACATTTTAAGTAAGTTAGAAATAGTGTTTGTGATGCGCAATCTTGCTCTTGATCCAGAAAAGCAAGCCTCTACGCTCGCTAAGCCCGCTAGTAACACGGGACAAAAAATTTAACTAAAAAATAATTAACAAAATAGTTACCGACCTTGATATGTGGTTATGTCTATATAGCCATGAATATAAGGTATACCCAACCAGCAGTGTAAATGGATGTGTGTATGTGATAGTGGTGAGTATGGCGAATGTATGACCTGGAAGAGCACCCTTCGTCCTTTTGTTCAATAACAAAGTTTCAAAATCGGCGTCCGCGCCGGTTATAATTTCAATTGTACTTTATCCAAGGTACACACAATAATTCAAAGTTAACAAATACTTCACAAACAATCACAATTTACATAGGCACTAGTTCGTTACAATTACTTAGCAATTACTACAAAAAAACAATAAATAAACAATAATAAAGGTGGTGCAAGTTATCAACAAATTTTAGGTTATGTCAAGAGATTTTTTTTTTTAAATTTATCGCACCAAGGAAAAGGGAAATCTGCCTAGTGCGTTCCAAAGTAATTTGGAGGCGGCGGTTAAAAGCATTTTAAACATCCCCCCAGCCCTGGACAAGGGAACGTAGTCCATTACACAACAAATACAAATTACTGCAAAGGGAGACGGGAGAGAGTGGCCACAGCCCGCCTCAAGACAGAGCCTCCTGTTAAAACCTCAGCAAAGCGAGGTATGCCATCACTTCCAGGATGTAAAGTTATAATGCGTCCGTGACGCCAAGATAAGGGTGAAGCATTGGCATCCTTCAATAAAACTAAGTCACCTATCCGAGGTGGCTCAGTTATGTCAGTCCACTTAACGCGCTGCTGGAGAATGTGCAGGTACTCTAAAGACCAACGACGCCAAAAGTTCTGCGATAACTGCTGCAGCAACTGAAACCGGGACAACCGGTTAGAATTTACAGTCTGCCAAGGATATTCTGGTAGCGCATTAAGTGGCTGACCAACAAGAAAGTGGCCTGGGGTCAATACCTCCAGGTCATTTGGATCCGAAGAGATAGGGCATAAGGGTCTGCTGTTAAGAACGGACTCAATCTTACAGAGGACTGTGGCCATTTCCTCAAACGTCAAAGTGGTTTCCCCAACAACGCGCTTCAAATGAGTTTTAGCCGATTTAACCGCGGCTTCAAATATTCCACCCCAGTGTGGACAAGCTGGAGGACTAAAACGCCATGTAATTCCTGACTGAGAGAGTTTCACTCCGATATCAGACTCTTTCTCTGCCAAGAATTTATATATTTCGTTTAAATAGTTATTGGTACCGATGAAGTTGGTACCACAATCTGAACGAATCAGGCTAGGTAGGCCACGTCGTGCAACAAATCGTGCCAGAGTTGCAATGAAGGCTTCCGTAGATAGTGAAGTAACCAATTCAAGATGTACAGCCTTCGTCGCCAAACAAACAAACACACAGCCCCAAGCCTTTACAACCTTCGCGTTTCGGAGGTTGTGGGTTTTGAGATGGAAAGGTTCACAAAAGTCAGTAGCACATCCAGCAAATGGGCGAGCTTCCGTAACCCGATCGCTGGGCAAATCACCCATTTTAGGCTGCATACAGGGAGCCCTTGTACGATAACACTGCATACATTTATATATTACCGAACGAATAGCCCGTCGGGCTCCAAGAATCCAAAATTCCCGCTGTAAAGTAGCCAACAAGGCATTGCAACCAGCATGAGAGTTTTTAACGTGCCGATCTCGAATTACAAGTTCTGTAAAATGCCCATGCCTTGGCAGGAGCAGAGGATGTCTTGCCCCAAATGGCAAAGACGCGTTTCGGAGTCGGCCGCCGACTCTGAGAAGCCCGTCATTATCCAAAAATAGGCTCAGTCTGCGCAGGGCACCAGGCACTGTCTTTTCTGACTTTAAAGCCTCAAGTACCGGACGAAACTCCTCCACCTGAATGAACTTCACCCAGTAAAGGAGTGCCTGTTGCCGTTCGTCCGTAGAGACTACTGAAGTCGACAATCGAGATGACCTATTTCTACAATTGTAGATAAAACGCTGTATCCAGCAAGTTACAGCAACCAACTTGTCCAAAGAACTGTAACGGTTTAGGAGGAAGTCTCGGTCAACATACTCAACTTGAGCAGCAAGGCAACGTAATCCTGGCAATTGAGTCAGCTCAGGGAGACATAAATTGCCATCAGGCCATGTTGACGGTGAACGATCAAGCCACTCGGGTCCTCACCAAAGTGGATGAACAACTAATGTTGGGGCATCGCAGCCGCGCGATGCACAATCTGCAGGATTAAATGTTCCCGGGACGTGTCTCCAAATAATGGGGGCTTCCGAGTCTTGTATTTGAGAAACTCGGTTGGCAACAAACACTTCCAAAGTATGTACTGATGCCCTTAGCCAAGCTAAAACAATCATGCTGTCAGACCAGCCAAACACTTCATTCAAATTAAAATAGGGTTTCAATACACAAAGTGTGTGGTTCAAAAGCCGACAAAGCAACGTGGCTCCACACAGTTCAAGCTTCGGAATTGTTACCCTTTTTCGAATGGGAGCAACTTTAGATTTGGCTAGCACCAAGGAAGTACGGACTTCACCATGGCCATCAACAACTCTCAAATAAACAACGGCGGCATATCCACATTCGGACGCATCACAAAACCCGTGTAAGGAAATATGCACAGGAGCGCTAGGCGCTAGAATACGTGGTAGGGCGACCTTGCTGAGGTCACCTACGTTCAGAATAAAGGATTCCCATTCATTGGCCAAATTAGGAGGAAGGGAATCATCCCAGGACAGCTCAGCCAACCAAAGCTTTTGTAAGAAGCATTTGGCTCAAAAAACAACTGGACAGACCCAACCATTGGGATCAAAGATACGAGCCACTACTGATAGCACCGACCGCTTGCTATATACGGGCAAAGGAGGAAATTCTACTTTATAGGTAAATAGATCCTCAGATGGCTGGTACTGAATGCCAAGAACAGCAACAGTATGAGGAGAATCAGGATTCTCAAAAAAATGAGTATCCTGACAGTGGTCCAGAGAAAGATCGGAGAGGACACTTGGAGAATTTGACACCCACTTCCTCAACTCATAGCCTCCGGCTTGCAACAAGTTAATAAGCTCGCGCTTGGTTTGTAGAGCCTCTTGCACGTTAGGTGCACCAGTCAAAATATCATCGACATAGATGTCGGATTCCAAGATAGCAGCGGCTCGGGGATACGTAACTCTAGAACGTTTAGCCAGCTCTAATAAAGACCGAATGGCTATGAATGGACTAGACCTAAGTCCATAAGTATTTGTTTTTAACTCATACGTCATCAGTGGTTCACTGGGAGCCTCTCTCCACAGAACAAGTTGATACTTCCGATCTTCTGGATGTATCAATGTCTGACGAAACATCATTCGAATATCAGCTACAAAAACCACCTGATGACGACGAAATTTGGTTAACACATCACAAATGTCGGAATGTAACTTCGGGCCTGAATGCAAACATTGATTTAATGAAGCCCCCGAAGTTGTGGTTGCCGAACCGTCAAAAACCACCCTAATTTTCTCATTACCCGCCTTGAAGACGGCGTGATGAGGAATATAATAATGCTCCCCAGAGCGCCAGTCGATTTGAGAAATGGCCATGTGATCCAAGTCTATATACTCCCGCATAAACTCGACGTACTTGCTTCGAAAGCGAGCACATCTAGACATTCGGCGTTCCATTGCATTAAACCGTTTTTCTGCAATGGCCCGAGACAAGCCCAATGGAGGGCGAATACTTAAAAAGGGCAGTCTGGTTATGAAACGACCACATGGCATACGCGTGGTGTTCTTCACAAAAAATACCTCACAGTCGTGATGCAGTGGATCAGACTTAGATACAGAAGGTGGCTCTTCCATGTGCCAGAACTGCTGAACCGCGTCGCTCAACGACAGGCCTAGGTAGTCGGAGCGTGCAAAATGATCAGTGGGTTCCCGGAGTACCGTCCCCAAAACAACAAACCCAAAGATGGAACGGAGAGCAACCAAACCCCCTGGTTGCAATACCCTGCGTTCACCAACTATACAATTTCCCAGAACGTCAGCTCCTAGTAACAGGTCGACTGGTGCGGAAATATAATAACTTGGATCGGCCAAGGTTAAGTGTCTTGTCAACCGCCGGATTGACAAAGGCAGATCAACAACAGGTTGTCGGTCTAGGATATTGGTCATAACAATTGCATTTAGTGATGCTAGAGGACCAAGATTGCCACTAAGGCCAAAAGTGAAACCAATGTGACCTACAACACCCGGTGCTTGTAGGCCACCAATGCCTCGTATAGGACCACAATGGGGAGTTATACTCAGACCCAACCTATCAACTAAGTCTGTTGATACTATACAACCCTGCGACCCAGTATCCAGGAGAGCGCGCGCCTGATGAGCAACGCCAAACTTATCATACACACCAACAACTGCTGTAGGTAAGAGAACCGTATCTGGGCCGCTGGAAGAATGTTGGATATAGGTTGGGGAATCCTCATCCTATTCGGATGAGACTCTACCCCTAGTAGAGAATCTACTCCTGGTAGTGACTCTGTCCCCAGAAGTGGCAGGAACTTCTGTATTAGATTGGTGCCTATGGGTCACAGAGTCGGAAACAGCGGACACCTGCTCAGCTGAGCCTCGACTAGATCCTGAAGATCTTGCAAGCCTACTCTGAGGCCTTCTAGACCGGCGTGGTGAAGTGTCTACCGGAGCAGCAAAATTAGCACCTCCCCCGCCCGTGGGGATATTAGAAGAGCGCGCCTGGAGAGCTGAAAAATGCTCACCAGAGCGATTAGCACACAATATGGGAATATGTCGCCCACGACAATAATTACAGGGTTTCTGGTTAGCACAGTCCCTGTACAAATGCGTACCCAGACAACCGTAACAAAGAGCTCGGGTTCGGGCAAAATGCCTCCGAGAGGAAGTATTCAGCTCCCTGAAAGCCTGACAGGCAGCTACAAGGTGGCCTGAATGCCCACAGTAACCACATTCAACAGCTGAAACAGCAAAAGTTTGTCGTGGTCGGGCTCCAGAACGTCTGGAGTCCAACTGAAAAGTCCTGCGCTGTACCGCAGCCGCAGGGCTAGGTGGGACAGGTTCAGTGTTATCTTGGTATCGGCACTCATCTTCCAAAAAAGTGATGAGGTCTGCAAAGGTAGGTAGGTAGGTAGCCGAGTCTCCGCCATACCTATGTTCAAACCTTTCCCGGAGAGAAAAAGGGATCTTAGTAAGGACTATATGCACTAGCATATAGGACCACTCCTGGACAGGAAGGTCCAGTCGTTTAAGACTGTTGGTAGCCACCAACAGGGGGTTTAATAAGGATACCCTCAAGTCTACAGCCCGGTTTATTACAGGCAAGTTTAGAATTTGAGACACATGTGTGTCAGTAAGTCGCCGAACATTTTGGTATCGGGACTTTAGAATATGCAGTGCCACTTCATAATTTTCATTGTGGAGGGGCAAGTGCTGTACAAGTTCTCTGGCCTCCCCCCTCAAACAAGATAATAAATAACACAGTTTTTGGGACAGCGACAAATCAGTCCGACCGTCAACTAAGCTTGCAAACAAATTGTGGAACCCTACCCATTCCTCGAGCTTACCTGAAAACTCGGTCAAATTTAGTGTAGGTAGGTGGGAAATATTCACAGTCTTCATTTTGGGAGCAAGCAGTTCCTTACTTGCACCTCTGCTGGAACGAACAAAGGCTGCCCCTTCAATTTTATCTATGAGTTCATAAGCCTGATCGAACTCTGCATTTAAATCAGCCAAGACCTCGGCATGACCTTCTTCCGGAAGACAAGTCAGGGCTTTCTGGTAGGCAGTTTCCAAACGTTTAATATAACCATCCAGCTTTTCCACCCTAGCCAAAAAGGCTTCTAATTTACCTGGCCGATCTGCTAGCAAGACTGCAGAGGCCAACCACCTTAAAACTAACCTTATTTCAGCCGTAAAGGATACATAAGACATTTTGAAAAATGTGTCAGTACAGATTTTAAACAAAAATAATATAACAAATTAAACTTATTATTAAGCTGTAGGTAACTTATAAATGAGGTTAAATTACCCAAAATTAACAACACCAATATACTAGCCTGCTATATTATTATATTACAATAGAAAAAAAAAAAAAAAAAAAAAAAAATTTTACAAATGGATAGGGTAAATATTAACCTAACCACGCTCTGCTACCATATGTTTGTGATGCGCAATCTTGCTCTTGATCCAGAAAAGCAAGCCTCTACGCTCGCTAAGCCCGCTAGTAACACGGGACAAAAAATTTAACTAAAAAATAATTAACAAAATAGTTACCGACCTTGATATGTGGTTATGTCCATATAGCCATGAATATAAGGTATACCCAACCAGCAGTGTAAATGGATGTGTGTATGTGATAGTGGTGAGTATGGCGAATGTATGACCTGGAAGAGCACCCTTCGTCCTTTTGTTCAATAACAAAGTTTCAAAATCGGCGTCCGCGCCGGTTATAATTTCAATTGTACTTTATCCAAGGTACACACAATAATTCAAAGTTAACAAATACTTCACAAACAATCACAATTTACATAGGCACTAGTTCGTTACAATTACTTAGCAATTACTACAAAAAAACAATAAATAAACAATAATAAAGGTGGTGCAAGTTATCAACAAATTTTAGGTTATGTCAAGAGATTATTTTTTTTTAATTTATCGCACCAAGGAAAAGGGAAATCTGCCTAGTGCGTTCCAAGGTAATTTGGAGGCGGCGGTTAAAAGCATTTTAAACAAATAGTAACTTATTGAAAATGAATAGAGATGCAAAAGTCAAGTGGCCTAGTTATGACTCTGTTAGTTTTAGACAATAGTTTCTTATTCTTTCAGGTTGCGGCTACGAAAGACGATATTAAAGTAGTAATAAGTTAAAAAAAGGCTCAGAACTTAAATTCCTTGCTCTAAAACTAGAATAAATATATAGGTAGGATGATTTTGCTACCCGTGTTTTAAAACAATAGCTGGTGAGTGGGACATACTCTTACAGACTAATGAGGAAAAAATTATTTAAAAAAAAAAACGGGCGAGTTTTACGATTTTTACGGGCGAATGGGGAAAAAATATTTTGGTCACCTCAAAAATTTAGCCGGCACACTAGAAGTGCTATTAAACTGATCTCATTCATACATTTTTAGAATCTGCTTACTATTAGGTAAATAAAAAGTCACATTATTAGAGCAAGAATAATATGACTTTTTATGTGAATTAAGCATCTAAGTTTATTATTACTATATATGTGGTGGCCAAGTTGGTTAGACCTTAGACTTAAAAACACTTATGTCCCTGGTGCAAACCCTGGTATGTACCATTGAGTTTTTAATCTAAAAATGTATCTAGGTACATTTGTTTAACAACACCACTTTAATGCTCTCGGTGAGCACGTTAAGCTGTCGGTTCCAGTTTCACTTTACCAACCTATGAAACTTATAGATGGGTTATTGAGGCTATCCAAACATCGCGACGAGCTAGCCACTAATTCGGTGTAGACTCATACCATCGGCTAACACGAGGTGGAATTAAAAACCCCTCCGCTGAGTACCCTGAGGCCGTCTAGGCGGTCTCGGGCGCCGTAAGGCACCCTTGATGATTTTTTTTAAAGTCACATTATTATAGCAAGAATAATAATAAAATTTCAATAAAGAAGCTAAGTTTATTATTATTAATAAATATTAAAACTATTAGGTATTATTTATATAACATTCATTCCATTATGCCAGGGGCTTAGTTTTACTAAATGAATTAGATATCAACTGCAAATCAAAGTAGATATATGTTCCATACAAAATATGTCAAATATTGTCTTTGATATCCAGTTAATATCCAATTTATTTAGTATAAAGCCCTTACTGGGTAAAAGATAATAATAGTAATAATATGTAGGACAATTTACACATATTGGCTTGATCACAAACTAAGCTCTAGGCTTGTATTATGTGTACCAGAAACCACGATATAATACATACTATATTTTATATCGTCTGTTACTGGTCGCCTCTACATTCGCCTTTTGCCTTGTCATAATATATTAGTTTACTATATTTGTTAGTAACTACCTGACCCTCGCTACTTCTGTGTGCGCACGCAACGGAAGTAAAGATTTTTTTTTTTGCATTTTTTTTTAATGATGCTCCTCTCCTCTCCTATTGGTCGTAGCTATAATGTATGATGATATATAGCAAAATATAGCCTTCCTCAATAAATGGGCTATTTACTATTCAGTAGCTCCTGATATTAGCGGGTTCAACCAAACAAAGAAACAAACTCTTCAACTTTATAATATTAGTATAGATAAGTATATTATAGTATAGATAGAAGATCTAATCATCGCGAGGCTGACCGAACGGTGTCGTCACCACCGCCCATACAGATGCAAAAACCGCCAAGTGTATCAGTTTTAGTCTGTATATTCTCCTGTTTTCTGGAAAATATTGGATTCCTTGTGGAGGTAGTAGTCTCCTTTCTAGGTGCAGTTACGCAGCTGATTTGACTATGAAACAGCAAATCTTTGTCGCCGCCCATTTCGTAACTGCATCCTTTAACCAGGGACCGGAAAACCTGTTCCCCGGCTTAAGTCTTTAAACGGTGTACCTCTTACGACGAATTACCCCGTGAACTTGCTTACCAATTCAACTGTAGCCGTATGAGTTTTTTTAACATTTACTTTCGCGTTAACTATACTACTGCGTTAACATTTTGACCAATCACACGTTCGCATTTCTAGTTCTCAAAATTTCCGCTTGGAGCGCTGAACTATTTCCAATACACATTTTAGTTAACTTAAACGCAAAGTAATAGTTGAAAACTCACACTAGGGGTACTGCTACCCTATACATTTAGGTAAAATGATTTAACCGGTGAACAATGTAATAATAGACCCCATTTATGGACTTTGTAAATCTGATGACCACCAGGTAGATACAAAGTCACATGCCGTACTCCAATAAAAAAATATATTAAAAAAAATACATATTTAGATGCGGCTGTAAAGGGGCCATGCCATGTTAATTTGCAATAGTAAATAAAATCTAAATTTGACATATTAATAAAATAATATAATATATATATTAGGATTATTCATTCAAGTGAAGAGACCATCCGAAATACATACTTTAAACCCACACCTTGAGAGAGACTTCCTAGATATACTAGACAACTAAGCAATTTGAACTCCGCTTACCATCAAGTAGATACAAAGTTACATGCCGTGCTCCGGTAAAAAAAAGGTAATGATAATAATTATAAAAGGCAAACTTGTGGCAATATTCAAAGGTGGTACGTCTAAATGCTCCGTTTAAAGTCCTATATTGTATAATTTGTCACCATCACTCCGACCGGACCTGGTTAAGGCCAGGACTAACGTGAAATCAAGGGAAAAAGAGTACCTAATTTTTCTTCGTCATTTTTGATGCCTTAGCATTAAATTAAAAGAGCAAAAAAAATACAGTAGATACGCTATATTATGAATAAAAATAGTAATGGAATAAAATCGAAAGCAAAAAAACTTTAATACCTACTCAATATCTCCAGGGATAACTATGTTTTTTTTATAAAACAATAAAAACACATATAAGTTATCGCTAAAGATAATTATATTGGTATTATACTAAAACGTTAATCGTGTTTTATTAAGCTAATATTTTTTTAATGTTATTAAAAATCTACGAATTTTAACTATAATTTACGGATTTTTGTCAGTCGGCGACCCGCCCTTCAACTGAGAGGTTGTGATTCAAGTTGGTCAAATATCAATACATTATCGTAAATTACAACTCAATATTGAGAGCAACAATGTAGAACACTCGCCGTTAAAGCGAAGAACAAACGAGCAATTGCAACTCTGTATATGAATATAATATACATATTATGTAGATGCGACTGTAAAGGGGTCATAACATGTTAATATCCAATAATGTATAAATAAAATCTAAATATTAATAAAATAATATAAGAATAACATCTTTTTATGGTGCGGTTACGAAATGGGTTGAATGGGCGATAAGGCAGCGATTATATTAAAATATGCTCGTAATGCAATTTGTCACCACCCATTTCATAATCGCATCATTTAGCATAGTGGGAGCGATCAATTTAATAACAATTATTGGTCGACCCCATTCATGGACTTTGTAAGTCTGATGACCACCAGGTAGATACAAAGTCACATGCCGTACTCCAATAAAAAAATACATTTTTAAAAATATATATTTAGATGCGGCTGTAAAGGGGCCATGACATGTTAATTTGCAATAATAAATAAAATCTAAATTTGACATATTAATAAAATAATATAATATATATATTAGGATTATTCATTCAAGTGAAGAGCCTTAGCAATTAATTTCATAGGCAAGAAAGAAAATATTAGCTCTATAAAATACCTCTACGTTTATTATAACAGCTGTTAGTCGCCGCCCCATCAAAGTAAGCAAGATCTATATTTCATGTCAGTCATTTTTACAGAACCCGCTCAACAAGTTTGCTAAAAATAATTGTTCTAAAGCTACGTCTACATCCCGCGGTGAAGATGCTGGACCACCGAGTTTATGAACGCTCCTTTACTTTCAAACCACATTTATAAGGGTATTCGATTATAACTTATCCAATATACTCTTAATTTTATTATTTTATTACTTAGAATTGGTATTAAAGGTAAAAAATGTCAACAAAGAAATTTCAAATATTGACAAACAATGGCCAGTTCCTATTAGTAAATTTTGGCCACATTTTGATAATACGAATTTTCTAATAATTGTTATAGTAAAAAACGAGCTTAAGTCTGTAAAAAAACCTTAAGTTTGTAAAAGATAAAATATAAAAAAACATAAGGTATTAATTTTTAAAATATTTCCGTTAATACTAAATGAGGTTTGTATGGTTCGAATTTTTTTTTAACAAACTGACCTATTTCCTTTCTTAGTAACTAGTGTAGATTTGAGATGTTAAAAGTGCACTTTAACATCTCAAATCTACATTAGTTACTAAGAAAGAAAATAGGTCAGTAATAAAAAGTCAGCACGAAATGGCCAACTATAATCCCATGTAACTTTATTTTAAGTACCTATTACTCAAGTTTGAGGATTTTTTGACAAACTTAAACTCGATTTTGAATGTGAAAAATAAATCTTAATTTTGGATTATGATTTACGTTATTTTAACCTACCTAATATATGAATAAAAAATAAGCAACAATTAGAAATGGTTTTATAACCCAACTTTATGCAGTGGAAGTCGGTGCAAGAGGAATTCCAGCAAATTCTCTACATCGTATTTTAAAAAAATCTTTGCCTTCCTACAAAACTAAACAACAATATATTATCCTACACATTTATCAAAAAAATTAACAATATTTCCATGTTTATTATTAAGATTTAGAACTCTTCGTATAATAAAATGATACTGGTTAATATATTTATAAAATATAAGTAAGTTCGATTAGGTAAGTCACAAATTGGAGAAAACTGGTTAATAGATTTTATTATTATTGCATTTACAACATTATCATCGGTTTAAATTGCTCCTTATTAAGTCTAGAAGAGTCAAGTTTTATTACCATGGTAAGTAACTATAAATCTTAATTTATTTTTAACATTTTAAAGCCATTTAGTTGCAAGAAAGCCCATTAAATCAATTGCCGCTTATTATCTACCAAATTATTATTTAATAAGAAAAAAAAAACAGACACCTGTACCTATACTGACCTGCGGCCACATTCTGTTTCTTATAACGTGATCGTTAGATTGTCAAAATAACGATTTCCGCTATTAGCGCGCTCTCCTCCAATCAGAATAGTTCTTGAATCTTTGCTAAAAAACGTCCTATATTTTAAAAATTAAACAAATTATAAAGGTTGAAGGTGATCTAAAAAAGTTAAATAATAGGAAAAAACTAAATAAATAAACTTCCATAACACTGGCGGCGTTGAATAGCAATGCTGAATTTTTGTTTGAAGTAGTTGCAGCAACTAAATACCTACTAATCCGTATCCTCAACTTTTCCAACACTTTTCTGTGTAATAAGCTATACAGCTTATATATAGCTTAGATAAGTTATCCTAAAAATGTATCCTCATAAAATAAAGTCATACCTACCCAATTTTTGGACAACTTTGAACCATTAAAAGCATAGAATATAAAGATGAACGGTGTGGGTAATCGCAGTCTATTTTCACCAAATGTAAATTAAAGAAGATGAATAGAAACTTTTCGTCATAAAATAAAGTCATATACCTAACTACCCAGTCATTGGCTAGACGTGAACCGTTAAAAGCATAAGATGTAAAGATGGACGGTGTGAGTAATTGCAGTCTATTTCCACCAAATGTCAAATTAAAGAAGATGAATTAAAGAATTAAAAAGTAAGACAGATCAGACGTTCTTTGAGCGTAATAAGTAAAAGAGGAATCAACGTATTATAATACAACTTAGAATAATTAGAATCTGTAGAAATTTTTCGTCATAAAATAAAGTCATATACCTAACTACCCAGTCATTGGCTAGACGTGGACCGTTAAAAACATATGATATAAAGACGGTCTCTTTCCACCAAATGTCAAATTAAAGAAGATGAATTAAAGAATTAAAAAATGAGTCAGATCAGACGTTCTTTGAGAGTAATAGGAAAAAGTGGAATCGACGAATCATAAAATAAAGTCATATATACCCTAACTACCTAGTCATTGGCTATACATGAACTGTTAAAAGCATATGATATAAAGACGGTTTCTTTTCACTAAATGTCAAATTAAAAAATGAGACAAACCAGATGTTCCTTGAACGTAATGAGTAAAAGAGGAATCGACGAATCATAAAATTAAGTTATATACCTAACTACCTAGTCATTGGCTAGACGTGAACCGTTATAAGCATAGGATATAAAGATGGACGGTGTTGGTAATCGCAATGCCGGAAATGCTCCGATGACAATGCTGCCCGTCGGATTGTAGCATTTAGTGCTGGCATTTATAGTGATGGTTATACCGCTATCAATCAGCCGTTTGGAGGTGTGGTAGACAATTCCCTCTGTCGCCTTTTACGACACCCACATAACACTATTTTCTCAATACAATTAATTTAATCCTGCGAATAAGTATTCTGATCACTGCTATTTCGATGCTGCAATAAGGGTGAGATTTAAAATTCAACACATTTAAAATTCAACATTTAGATTTTTATTTATTTCAAATTATTATATGAATTTAATTTATTCTGTAAATTAAATCTCGTAATACCTTGTCGAATATTTATCTTTTTTTTTTAATGGGTAGGTAATAAAGATATATGAGCGATTTTATAGTAAAAAAAAATGCATAATTTATTTAGGTGTAAAACATATTAAATTATTTAGCTGCTTGCCCAAAATAAAAAAAATACATGACAAATACAAGATACATAGCCCCTCTTACGATTTCTTAGCGTTTTCGGTGGAGACTCTGGGACCATGGTCTCCAAATGCAAAAAATAATATGGTTTTAATCTAGGTAAACTTTTAATTGACGCATCTGGAGACCATCGAGCAAGATCATATTTTTTCCAAAGGATATTGCTGGAATACAGAGGGGAAATGCTTTAAGTATTTTGGGCGCATGCATAGCTTCGGAGGATCTTAAAGAAATTTTTCACTTATAATTTTTAAATATTATATTAGGATTATATTGAAAATTTATACAAAATTATTATAAATAGTATATTATGCAATTATTTTCATAATAAAACTCAATATATTATTTTTAACAAAGTCTCCAAAATTTAAAGTCCTACTTTAAAGTCCGCTTGCCAACAAAACCATTTATTATATTCTTATAAAAACCCTAGAAATTGGAGCCAATCCTCTAAAAAATCTTCTTCGTAACTCAGTTGCCATAACTCAAATCGATAATGCCGCATGAGCCAGTTAACGTCAAATACCTGCCTTCACCAGATACTGTAACGACCGCCTAAATGCTCGTATCTTTCATTAGATTTTTAATAATTATTTACGTGTCATTATCAGATGAGACGCGTGTCCCCCAAGCCACTGTCCATAAATATTTTGTTCTCTCCACACTCATTTATTTTGGCATGTGTTTACCGCTTCACTAATAGAGGTGCTCGTCTATTTGAGATAGTTACCGACCTTACAGGTTTTGGCCTAAAATAAGCATTAATATCTCGTTTAAATGGTCTTGGAAACTGTATGGACATCATAATTTTTAAAGTTATCAACAAGCCAGTAGATTTGGTGACAGTTAATGTTAGTGTGGTATTTTGGATTATAATTATGCATAATTGCTTTTATTTGTAGGAGAGTAGTTTTAAATCAAGGCCTGAATATACTCATGCTCAATAATAATGTGAAATAGGAACAGGTATAATAAATAAGGTAATCAGTCCTAATACTAGTACGAGTATAATAGATAATAGTTTTGTGTAGGATGTATCCGGATATACGAGAAGTACCAGCAACACCTTGTCCAGGTATTAGTTACACATAACAGAATGTCGCGGAAACCTGCGATAACATGTAGGTCCGCTGCTATCTGAGCTAACAGCAAAACCAATAAATTACAGAGTTCACTTGGAGATATTGTGTTTCATGTCTCACGTTTAGACACGCAGTGCCCAGGATATCTGCGTGAAAAGGGCGAAATATTGCAGAAATTTCAAACGCGACAGGGCAGCGTTCGATTCGCTGTGGTGTCAGATTTCATTGCGCTATATCCCGTCCATTCGAGGGAATTCAATAGATGTGTGCCTCTAGAACATGAGCTTTCTCTCGGTGACATTTATTAAGAGTACCATTTGGACTTACACAGGTTTTCGCTATAGCTTTAACAAATTACGTTGAGACATCTGTAATTTATTTTACTATTGTTTTTATTTCTTCAGTTAATAAAAAGGCATTTATTTGTTGCCTATTTCTAAGTCTGGCAATTGGATATCCTTAAATTAAATTATGAAAGAAATATTTCACATGCTATTTATTTATTTAAACACTTACACAGTAAATAAAAGTTATGTACAAAGGCGAACTTAAGCTAATTCCCAGGTAGCATTTTGACGTCCCTATGACGTCAACTTAGTGTCATTCTCGACATATTGACATCATAGGGACGTCAAAATACTACCTGGGTTATGTTATATAAACTTGATTATAATATATAATTATAATCAAGTGCTCAGTTATTAATTTATATTTTCTTAAAAAATAAAAACAATGAAAAGTGTACTGAAGGTCGGCACTTAAATTTACGACCCTCGCTTCCTTAGGCAGGATAAATAAAATATTAAAATTAAATAAAAAAATATTAAGCTTATTATATATACGTGGTGGCCGAGTTGGTTAGACCTTGGACTTAAAAACACTTAGGTCCCTGGTTCGAATCCCGGTGTGTACCAATGAGTTTTTAATTAATAAAAATTTATGTACATTTGTTTGACAACACCACTATAGTGCCTCGGAGAGCACGTTAAGCTGTCGGTCCCGGTTTCGCTATACCAACTTGTGAAACTGTTTATAGATGGGTTATTGAGTATATTTAAAAACATCGCGACGAACTAGCCACTTGTTCGGTGTAGACTCATACCATCGGCTACGACGAGGTGGGATTAAAACCCCTCCGCTGGGTACCCTGGGGCCGTCTAGGCGGCCTCGGGCGCCGTAAGGCACCCGTGATGATATGTATGTGTGTAAGCTTATTAAAATAAATGGATTAATAACAAATTCAATACCGCTGGTAGTCATATCTATACGGTTACTGATATTAGGTCCTCGTGTATTCAATACAGAATCTCAAATACTTAAAGGGAATCAAACGATTAACTCAATGGTTAAATTTCAACGTATGTTCTGCAATATTACTTGCAGAGAGCAGTGGAAGATATCTGGATACAAGTATCGGTACGGAGATGCTATCCGTACTATTGTTAATCCAGTAATTTGAATTTATTGCGCCATGAATAAATAGTGTTGCTGCTAAACGAGAGCTATCGCGGAACATATCGACACTAGTGCCGTGTGTCACTGTCTGTACTAAACCTTATTCCAGTCGGTGCTCGGTACTTAACTTGACCTAGACTCGAGTACCAATGTACTAATCTTTGAAAGTTTGCAGAGAAAATATTTTAAAGAGTTTTTTTTTGTGTATCTAAGTATAATTTGTATTTGGTGGCTAATCAAAATTTACCATTAAATTTATTAAAATATTATTATAAATGTGAGCTGGGATGACCGTTTTATGGCAATACTGCTAAATTATTGAAATTGTCAAACTATTAATTCAAAATTACGAGATCATTATAGGACATTGTTGTGTTTCGGTATAAAGAGAGACCTATATATCTATTATAAAGCAAACATTCGTAAATTATAAACCTGTGGGAAAATGCCAATAGATATATTATTAAAGAACAATTCTATTTTATTTCACAGGCATAATTAATTTCGCAGCTGAGAAAATAATAATATTCTTATAAATAAATTATGCGAAAGACATCTTTGGTGACAATAAAGCTGGAAGATTTGGATCAAATATTTATTTACTTTAACTTATATAAAGTAAATAACTAATAATAAGTAAAACTAGTAAGTAATCTAATCTAACAATAATAATATTTTTTTTATTTGACAGAATTGATACAGAAGAATGGTATAACAATTATTATGTTACGATCAGCATATTCTAACTCATTACAGGTGTGAAAAATAATAATAAACAATCAAAACAAACAAAATGACAAAAACCCCACAGATAAACAAAGGCATAGTTTACTAACATTATATTAATACAAAATAAAATTCAATAAAACAAATTTAAACCCAACAATTACACCTAATGCTCGTTTAAAATGTCAATACAATATAAAACAACAACGTCTTAGATCTTATCAACTCTATCAAAATCAATAATTATTTCAATATAAAATGTTACTAGAAATATAATGGCGGTTCCCATTTATTTCACCACCATTGATATTAAACACTAGTTCGACGTACAATTTTGTCAAGCCTGGAATATGATTAAAAGTTTAATACTTTATTTACAACTATACAGTCTTAGAATCTAAGTATACATATACATGGTTGAACAATCTACATACACAAAGTTACAAACCTATTGATTCGTATTTTGTATTCATTTGTGTACAAAGCTATTTCTATGCAAAAGAACGACGGCAAGCAATCTAAGCTATTCCTTGTTCGATATGTGATTGTTTTGCCTTAACAGGCACCGGTACATCCTTGCTGCTGTCTGTACCTTGCTCTTGTACCAGCGTTAATTAGACTTTGACCGTATGCGATTGTTCATGTTGATTGTCAGCTACTAACAAACGATTATGCTCAGTTTTCGGTTATCAATCTTTGTTTCCAATTGCGGCGAGAGGTTTTCGCAAACGCGATGAGGTGTGGACCGGCAATCAGGAATCATTATTTACGAACCACTATTATCACCTCATGGTTATTCTGGTTTATTATCGGCATTGCTCGTTATGTTGTCCTGGGACGGATAAATTATGCTATTAAGTTAGCAGATTGACAAAGTTATTTATGACGTTAAGTGAGAGCCGGCTGAATGGTATCCGCTAGCGTCCTCAGACGAGTTATGGTCTGGAATCACACTCTCTCCACTTGAGTGTTTCCTTAAAACTAAATAGTCTTGCTAGTAAAACTTAAATTGATTAGTTTTAGAAGTTTAAAGTTTTACAAACTGACTTACTACATAGATTATTTATGTTTATTGACTATTGATAATCTAATGAAAACAGAGTACAGATATTAATAGTATTATGCCTACTATGCTGGCTTGAACTTGTTATTACACAAAATAGGTAGTTAAGAAAACTAATTTTATTCGAATTCATGTGTACTATTATATATTCCTATCACCCGTTTTTATATCACAACACAACTCACTATCAGTCTTCCACTTGTAATTTTTTAAATAAAATTTTGAGATTATTATATTCTTTTGTTTAAATTTGAATTAATAATTTGACATTTTATGTCATCATTTTGACAACTGATGCAATTTTTATTATAAATATAATAATAATAAAGTTGCATACAACCAATTACGGTTACATAAAGAGCTCTTGTCTAAAATACGATCAAGAGCAAATATCATTCGTGCACTTAGGATTCCGTACAATAAATAATTCCAAACCTAATAAGATTTAATCCTACTAAGATTTTAAAAAGTGGAGATCCATAATACGTAGAAAAACATTCCCGCTTTGTAAGCTTATTATGACACTTATTCTTGCATTGGTCTAGTGTTACGCTGTTAGCAATATCCAGAGGATCGTATGTTCGATTCCCACTTATGATTTTGATAAATAAACACTAATTAAGCTTCTTATCTTTAAGTAATTTGAATCCAGTGAGTGATTTACGACCGCCTCCGTAGACTAGTGGTTGCGCCTTTGGCGTTGTATAAGGATTCGTTCGATTCCTACTCATGGCAAAAAACTATTAGTACGTTTTTTCTGTACAATTTTTCATGGTCTAGGTGTTATATAAATTGTCCTACATATTATTATTTTTATTTTTAGGTGTTGTTTACAAAAATCTTTAATTTCTGACATTCATAAAAACTTATTCAGTCCTCAAAGAACACTAGTTATAGTAGGTTTTGTCTCATTTTTATTGCAACAAAAATAAATATACTACCCTGGGTACCCTGAGACCGTCTAGGCGGTCTCGGGCCCCATAAGGCACCCGTGATGATATTTTTTAAAATAAATATGCATAAAAGAGGCAAAACCTATTATAGCTAAATTAGCGTGTCAAGCCAAGTTCAAGTAACAGATAAGTATGTTACGTTAGAACAAATGCTACTTTATGTAACATAGTGTTGCTCACAGATAATCAGTAGTCGTCGTCGGTCACTGCGATTGATTAGGACACAGTCCCTTATAGGAACGGAGCGCCACATAAGGTGTTTACTATTGCGACGATTTACGCGATACTTTGCAAACAAGTGGCTTTGCAGAATTATAATATTACTCTATTTAAATATTGTTTATGGTTGGTGATGAATAGATAAAATGTGACTAGGATACAACTTTTGAAGATTAATACAATTTTCTGCAAAGAAAATAAACTTAGAACTAAATATTTTTTATTGAGTTCTATTAGTATTTAAGTCCTGTATGTCCATAATATCCCGCAAAATTATCCCTCGTAGGCTATTTGGGGAATTTCAAAAGTGAGTAATTTTTATGTTCCCACACTAATCTTCCATTCGGCATGTTATGCAACTACAATAATAAATAAAAAAGATAAAAAAATAAAAAAAATGGAGTCATTTTTATTGCACCGTCTTCTGCAGAAAAAATAATAAGAGAATAATAATAAAATAAAACTAACGAGTATAATAACGTCGTTTAATCAAGCCAATTTATACATCTTAATGCATGCCAGCCAATATAAAAAATATATAAGCCACTATCAAATTTAAACATTTTACTGAAGTTAATTTTCAACGTAACCACTGTAGGAAACACAAAAACTGTTGAAAAAAAAAAAGGAAATATAGCACAACAGAAAAGTTATGAGGGTGAACTTTTAGGTTGGAAAATATATTTTTAAGATTTATAGCAAATTTAGACATTTGCTTTCGAAAAAACTTAAATGTAAAAAAAAATAGATTATTAAAAGGTCTAGCTTTTGTACGAAGGAAAAGAACAGTACAACAAAAAATTCCAGCGGGTGATTACGTGAACACTCTAAGCCAAACTTTAATCGGTATAATGTAATTCTGACGTAAAATATGAATTCTGGTGACATTGAAAATTTACAGACAACTACGTCATTTTAAGACGTTTTTAAAAAAAACTAAGTCCTTCCCGTTAAAGTTTAAAAACGATGTACGGCGTAATATGCCTACAGAACATTACAATAAATACAGTTACACGATATTAATGCAAGTGTACATTGGAATGACAAGTTGGTATTATAGGACCGCTTGTTACTATGCATCAGGCACTTGTCATCCGATTTGGAGCTCTCATGGCCGGCGCCTTGTGGGACATGCACATGACAAGCAGCTACTTGTCAACTCTATATCTTCGTTTTCCATCAACATATAATTACAGAACTAGTTCACTGATTTCTAGTTTATATTCCATAGTTATAATATGATGTGGTTTTGATCAAATTTTATATTTTAATAATAAATTTTATTTTATGGCAGGCGGGCAATTCTCGCGCTTTCGACATTCATCTCGATTCGATTGATCGAAATTAATAAAAAATATTTATACCAAAAAAGTTAAAATATCGAATCGAGATGAACGTCGAAAGCGCGAGAATGGCCAATCAGATCTAGTAGAATATTTCATAGTCAGATACTTCCCTGATCAGCGATTTTGTGTAATTCCGACCGGCATCGTAACCACTGCACATACAGATGCTAAAACTGTCAAGTCATGTTTCAGTTTTAGTCTGTGGGTTCACCGGTTTTTTGGACAATACTTCATCGATTTCTTGGTAGTCTACCATCTTTTTATTAGCCGCACCCTGAAAGAGGGTGCGGCTAATAAAAAGATGGTTGATAAAAAAAAATCGTAAAACAATTCGTTTCTGTTGCCGCCCATTTCGTAATCGTATAATTTAGCCGGCATAGTGGGAGCGATCAATATTGTTTAACGACAATTATTGATCGACCGCATTCATGGACTTTGTAGGTCTTCTCACCGCCAGGTACACGAAGTCACATGCAGGCTCCAATAAAAATAAATCCAAGGAATTTACGAAATCCCGTATAATCAATTTTTCTATTCGATTGATTCTTAAGATTCTTCTTACTGTAAATATAATAATAATTTTGACAAAATTAATTGTGAAATCAATGGGCGTAAGCGGGCGTTGTGCTCTGAAAATGCCCCAAAAGAAGATTTTCACCATCTGGCTACAAAAAACACTCTATAGGGGGGTAATAGCCCACAGAGTAATAGCCACTGATAAAAAAAAATCTATTACAAAGGACTTTTGTCATAACTTATATTTAAAAAACAATCATTTCATTGATATCAGATTAGAGAGTTCATCAAATAACTAGATTAGTTTAGAATTTTAATAAATAACCTGATCTGTCCTAGAAATTACCCAGAAGATTTTGGATTTTGACATTGTCCTGTAACATATATAGATAGTTGGTGCAAAGTGCATGAGTTAGCATAATATATTATATTAATATATGATCTACTAGATCGATAAATAAATGATTCAGCGCATCTCGAAGGCGCCCGCACATTACTACGCTCGGGTAGACTGACAGGTAAAGAAAAGCGAGATTATGGCGCCATCCGTGTTTTGTGATTCTAAATGTATTATTAAATTATAGTTTTGAGTGTTTATAAATGTTGTTTCTTTTGTCACCTAAAACACAGAATTGCAAATATTTTGTTTAAACTTTGGCTGTGTAATTTAATTTCTTCATTTTTTTTTTCTTACTAAGTGTCACCGCATAAATGCCGCATTTCAGTAGGGCATCAGTTGGCAAAGTGACTATTAGAAGAGATACAAAAGACAGGAATCTATAGTCACTAGTAATAACTCATCTCATATGTGCTCGCCGATTTGAAAACTTTAATTATACAGGCTGACTTTGAAAGGATGTACTTTGTGCTAATATGAGGTGCTGCTGGTTAATTCGTACAACTTTTCCCATAGAACCATGTCTTACAAATGAAAAAAAATGCCTCCTCCATACCGAAAATATTTTTTTCATTTGCGACTCATGGTTTCATAGGAAAAGTTGTACGAATTAATCACCAGAAGCTCATATTAACCCAAAGAACATCTTTTGAAATTCACCCCGTATAAAATGTAAGAAATAGTTCCATAACGGGCGTCTGAGACAACCAATACGATTTTAGTGTATCCAGTGGAAGGGTTTTTATTCCCATTTCGTATTCCGAGTTTACACTGCACAACGTTAAGCCAAACTTTAACCAAAATTACGTAGTTGTCTGTAATTTTTTTATGTCACCAGGTTTGCATAACTTCAGATTTCAGAATTGCGTCATATCGATTAAAGTTTAGCTTGGCGTTGTGTGCATAATCACCCCTTTAGTCTCGGTGTTTTTATAGAATTAAGAAAATTGAATAATATTTTTAAATAATAACTACTCAGTCATACCTACGCTTAAAGTTTCTCATTATAAAAATAATATATCTGTTATAAAAATGTATAATATTTTATATTCGTTATAATAAAATTGGTAGATCTATCTATCATCTGCTAAATATTATAATTTGTTGACAGAATTATGAAGTGAATAAATGCTGTACCAACATTGGCCGAGTTAAATATTAGAAATAAAAACTCTTGACACACTTCTGAAATCATAATCATATTTTCATGTCATCTTTTCTAAAACTGTTGTCTGGTTCATTTCGCACCTGTGCCAAGTTTTATTCATGTTCAAAAGAAAAAGAAAACGGTGTTGATTGACGAGTTTGTTTATTGTTAGGTTTACATGGAAGAACCAACTAAAATATTGTTTTAGGAATCACAAATAAGTATTAAACGTATTTAAGACAATATTCATTTAAACATATAATTTGATATAGAACCACTGAAATTAGGTAGGAGGATCGGTTTCGTTAAGAACACTCCATTCGCGATTGCAAAGCCTCCTAGCTGTCGCACTTCCAGTATATTTCCACTTCGTGGTGGCTGAGTTGGTTAGACCTTGGACTTAAAAACACTTAGGTCCCTGGTTCGAATCCCGGTGTGTACCAATGAGTAATTAAAAAATGTATGTACATTTTTTAATTACTCATTGACAACACCACTGTAGTGCCTCGGAGAGCACGTTAAGCTGTCGGTCTCGGTTTCACTATACCAACTTGTGAAACTGTTTATAGATAGGTTATTGAGTCTATTCAATACATCGCGACGAGCTAGCCACTTGTTCGGTGTAGGCTCATACCATCGGCTACGACGAGGTGGGATCAAAACTCCTCCGCTGGGTACCCTGGGGCCGTCTAGGCGCTCGGGCGCCGTAAGGCACCCGTGATGATATGTATGTATGTATGTAAATAATTAATAATTTTTGTTTGTCATTTTATCTCAATCTTACTTTTTTTTATGAAATCATAATAAACAATATACATAGTATTTATAACATTAAAAGATTTTTACGTACAATTACCAACATAAAAATAACAACTGAACTAAGATTAATAGCCAAGTTGTAATATTAGATGATAATAATAATAATAATATGTAGGACAATTTACACATATTGCTTTGGTCACAAACTAAGCGCTAGGCTTGTACTATGTGTACCAGAAATAGCGATATAATACATATTATATTTTCATGTAGGTTTCATTTGGTCGACAATATCTCGGAAAAAAATAAGAGATGTGTTTTGCAATTTTGATCTATTGCAAAACACACCTCTTATTTTTTTCATAAAATAATAACAGCGTTATAACAGAAAATATTAAGTATTTATTTCACATTTTTATAGAAAGACGGTATTTCACTTTTTTTTGTGCAATTTAGCATATTATTAGTAATAGTTCTAACTTGAAATCCTCTAAAAATCTTATACCTATAACCTAATTATAATATATTAGCGTTGTATACGAAGGTTGTGGGTTCAATTCCCACCTATGACAAAAAAAACTGTACGTTTACCTGTACAGTACCTGTCAGTTTGTCATGGTCTGGGTGTTTATAAAATATAATACGAGTATGTAGGTATTATATCATTGTTTCTGGTACACATAGTGCAAGCCTAGAGCTTTGTTTGTAGCCGGCCAATATGTGTAAATATTATCCTACATATTATTATTATTTATTTCTTACTAAATTGATGCAATTACAAAGGCAAAGGTCTACTTATGACCTAAATGGAGTGATGATATGTATTACCAAGAAAATTTTTTATAATGATGACAACTCATGAGGAAAATTACTCTGCAATCAGCAAGTTACTAAAAAAGTAAGCTATTTCTTGCTACTGGAATTCCATTCTAAGATGACATTATACTGGCATGTGGTGTACCTACCTATAACAGGATGTATATTTTATTAATTCCATTACATGTATTTTATCATATCAGACATTAGACACTGCAATGTTAAAATATGGACCTTCCAGAACGGCAATTCTGGAGAAATTGTACAATTCCATCAGCCATTGGTAGAACTAATTCAGCTTAACGTGCTCTAAGAGGCGTAATAGCGTCTAGTTAATACTTTAATTTAAATAGAGCAAGACATTCGTGACGTTACATATATCGTTGGTAAGTGGCAAAGTCCATTAAAGTTTTCAACCAAGAAGAATAAGTATGATGCTATAAGTAGTTGAGTCCATTATGTCTTCTGGAGTAATTTAAAAGAGGGGCGCTTCTTCTGGCATATTGGGAAGCCTCGATTTAAAGGTAGAAGGAAAGAGTACGCAGTCTGGTAGGTCAATCCACGTTTTTATTATAGTTTGCCAAATCTTTTGGTTATAGTGGGCTTGAAATTCGCTGTATCTCTTACTTAAGCTGTAGAAAAACTCATTGTATGGTATATCGAAGTAGAAAATATTAGCGTTATCGATGAGATGAGAGAGAATGAAATAAAGTATAAACTAATATGAGCTTTTCCTTAAAAGGTATGAAACGTTGCATTCGATAACGAAAATACATTTAATAATTTAAAGAGAGAGAAAGCGTCTAAATTCTATCTGCTCAGTATATGATTAGAACTATGACCATGACTTACGCCTTGCAAGGATTAACCAAAATACCAAGAAAAAATTGATGGCTCAAAAGATAAGTAAAGAATTAACTAATATGAGCAATGAAATACTGGAACCTCTTCAGCGAATACATACATATGGAAAAAAAACAACAACTTTCCAAGATCTTGGTCATCGCAAGACCAAGGTTCTTAATATGTTGGCAAAATAGAAGTAGTAAATTAGATCGGTACCAAATCTAATCTGGTCATTGTTATATTTTGCTTAGAGCCAACTGACAACTCTTCCAAGACAAGGGTTAACCACAATACTAAAAATGAAATGGCATAAAAATTCCAACCACTCGATGACCGCTTAATTTATTATGCTACTAATATTTATAAATACCAAAATATTAAAGGGATTAATAAATATTTAAATTAATGGATTCCAAATCTCTAGAAGTCGTCTAGTTTAATTTAAATGAAATATGGAAATGATTAGGTGCTGATGGGTTCGGTGTTACCTTTCACGTTGCTTAACATCAGGTGGTTATATGATATGTGTCTAATTTAACACGTCCAAGACGAGTTCGGCTCATGAATTTTGTATCATTACACGCGTGTCCATAGTTAACGGCATAGTTAAAATGTAGTTAATAAATTTTAGAGATTTAATAATAATACTTACTTATAATTTGATTTTGTAACTGATAATAATTTAAAGCTTTTAAGGATATATATAATACTAGATATAAAAAACATAATTTGAGAAAAAAACATAAAGCACTAATAATTTTATGTTTAGGTTAGTTAAATCATAAGTTAGTTTAAAAAAATAAAAAAATTATGTCGACGGTATGTCGCTTATCCCATGGGAAAACAGTAAATGTATGCCTTCTTTGGGGTGCAACATGTGTAGACACTAATTTTTTTCGTTTTTGCCATTAGTCGTCGAAACCATGGGCCCATGGTCCAAGGCCGCCAAAACATTAATATTTTATTATTTATTATTATTTATCTTCACAACCTTACGGGGTAGGCAGAGACAACCGAGCGCCACTTGTCTCTATCCCTACATACTCCTTTCGCCTCTACCACAGTCATAACTCTTCTCATTTTCCAATATTTTATATTGGAAAAAAACTTAAAGAGGTAACCCGATATCTAAAGTCAAATCTTATGATTCAACAAAAAATCATGGGGAAAGTAGTTCAATATGATCAGCAGAACCTCATATTAGCCCAAAATACATCCATTAAAATGCACCCTCTATTGTAAATATCTATTAGGTAGTTTAAGAGCGGAGTCTGATCAAACATTTCCCATACATTCACGACCTTTTGGTCCTAACTGTTACCCCCCACTAAACATTCATAGATTTTTATGAGTTTTGGAGGCGTTATAAATAAGACCTATATCTAGGCTCGTACGTTTTCCTTTTTTTAAAGTTTGGTATAGAAAAAATAATATCAACGCATTAAAATAATTCCTATAAAATATCAAGGCAGAAAATTAAAAAAAGGAAAACGTACAGTCATCGTTTATTTTCTCTCTAATAAAATGAGACCATTTTTTTTCAAATGTATTAAAGTTTAGGAGTAGAAAACAGTTATGGCCCGAAAGTCGTTTTGCTGCCTAAATTGTAGGTATAATCTCATACGTGCTCTTTATCTTATAAAGGGTCAGGGGGAAGGTTTATATTAATGTATGGAAGGGTTACCGACTCACCGTTATGCGGGGGGAGAGGTAATACTTTGCAGTTGAATCAGCATGAGCATCGATGAGCCTCATCAGACACTAATATTCTACACGTGCTAAGCGAGTCCGATCAGCTGGTATCACGATAAATTACGAGTATAATAATTTACTCTGATGGTATTTCCTTTAATTTGCCGTATTACTTACCAGAATTTGATCTATATTAGCTGGCACAATAATACACGGTGAATTTTTTAATCCAAAATCAACCGGATCGATTTCCGGATTTTTTCTTCAAAAATATAATGATGCAGTTTTAGTTTTTATCAAAATCGGTCTGAAATTCCTTTTTCGATATTCCTTGTAGTTTAGAATTTGACCATGAAGGCCCACTTGAAAAATGAATCCTTTATGTAATGTATGCATATATTAAATGTATGTTAGATATGTAAGTATACTGCTTGATAACTCTCTTATTAATAACTTTTTAATAACTCTCTTGTTTCTGATGACTACCTAGATTGTTCCTAAATTGACAAAGTGATTAAAAAGTCCTCCCTTTTGTAATAAATAAAGTGTTAAATAAATAAATGTTTTTGAAAATTAAGTAAAGATAATCAAATTCATAAAGTTTCAAATAGTAGAGAAAAACTAATTTATAGTACTAAATTATTTAGAAGCTAAAATTTGTTATAAAAAAATAACAAATTAATAACCTAACAAAATTCTGCATTGAAATCTTACAAATAAGCTGTGGTTTTCTAATTGTCTTAATAATCCTGGATGCTATGTTCATTTAGCTAAATATATTTAAATGAATGCACGCGATTAGTCCGTAGCACTTTCGACGTCGCCGGCGCATCACGTTTACATCAGCAGCCACTGGAACGGGTTTGATGTGTTACTATGCTTTAATTGGGATCTGACGACCATCGCAAAGACATGAATTGGACTGAACCGCGATGGCTCCATAGACTCACGATATTGTTCGAAAATATCATAAATTTTTGTCCCTTATTCATTATTACGATACCTAGCAATAATTTAGTTCTCATGAATTTATCTATTTCTTAGGAATTTGCTTGTTTATTGTTTTTAATTATTTACCAGCTGATCCGCGCAACTTTGTCTGCGTAACTTTAACCGTTTACGCAGCGTACGCTCTCAAAAGGAATAAATTTTACCCGTTTTTGCAACATTTTTCATAGCTACTCTGCTCCTTTTGATGGTAGCGTGATGTTATATAGCCTATAGCCTTCCTCGATAAATAGGTTATCCGACACTAAAAGAATTCCTGAGATTAGTGGGTTCAACCAAACAAACATAGCTTTATAATATTAGTATAGATTTTTTTTTATCATTCTAAACATTCCATATGTCTTGATAACATGTAGTAGGTATTATCTAAAATTAGTAATAAATCTACTAGAATATCTTACGAAGTGAAGCAATTAAAACTATACGAATCTAGATCGCCTCCATGGTCTATTAGGTTGCGATGTACGCATTGTATCCGGATGACGTGGGTTCTATTCCCACTAAAGACAAATGTCCCACATATTATCTATTAATAATTAAGGGATAAATTAATTATTAACACACTATTACAATAGAGCTTCCATTCTTATACTTCCGGTGAAGTTTTTTTATAAATAGTCTAAACTAAAACATTCGAAACTTAAATAAACTGTTATATATTCCAATATTTAAAAAAGGAACAAACTATATTTCGTTACCGTGAAGATTTCACTAAATAGTTATCGGCGAACACTTAAAACTTTATGAAAGGATTCTGAACAGTTACAGGGTGAAAAAAATAGGCCGTAGTTGGAAGGAAACTAAATTTTGACAATGGCAAATTTTACTGAAAGGAAACATTCCTTTATTTTTTTAATTAAAAAAAAAAGATAAATTCCTCAAACGATAGGGTTATTAATAAGGTTAAATTTATCTTAAATTAAAGGAAAACTAAGGAAAACAATTTTTTTTTTTTCAAAAATCTTTGAATGTACTCGTAGTTTTACATATTTAGGGAACTTTCCCTCTAAAAACCGCCTTTTTTCCACTCTGTATATAACATTAATAGTAAAAATATTTCAAAATAAATTTAAAAAAAAATTTTTTAAAGTGCTAGTATATCACGTCTTTTCTCAATCTCTACTTAGTTCTTTGCTTCATTTAATTAAAGATTCTTATTAGTGGTTTTCTAAATATAATTTCATTGTTGTATATTACAATTATTATCTTTAATGGAAGATCAGATATGTTTTAAATGCAAGATTTAGATAATAAAGTTTTTATTCCACTTTTATTTTCAGCTTTATTACTAAGTACGTATACGAAACTTGTTTCAGTAGATATAATCTTTTCCTGTTTTACCACATCATTTCAGCGCAAACTAGTGTTTTTTTATGTAATTTAGCATTCTTTGGCCCTAATTTGCTTATCGTTAGCGATTTATTATGCAAAAATCTGTGGTGGATTTATCTTTATACACATATACAGGGTGAATTTTTAAGTGGACCTTCAAATCCTAAACTAAACTACAAGCAATAGCGAAAAATGCTCAAAGGAGTCTTGGGGCCGATTTGGAAAAAAATTAAAACTGCATATTTTTTTTATTTTTTAAATATTCTCCTAGACAGGAACAGATTTGACTGATTTTGAAAAAAAAAATACCTGTTTAGTGTCGCTTATAATAATCAAATTCTGGAAAGTTCAATATCAAGCGACAAACTAAAGGAAAGTGCTCATTATGTCACTTCTTTAATTATTTTACCAATGATAAATAATTATTCTGAAAACTAGAGATGTTATTATTGAATTAGTTATTACAATATATTATACAGAGTGTTTGGTAGAGGGTTAGCCAAACTTAAGGGCAGATTAGGTACAAGTACACCCATCTATTTTATCTGTGAGTACACCTATTTAAAAATACAAATTCAGTAGTATGGGCCAAATATTTTTTTTTAATTATAAGTTGAACTTTTTTCCTTTTTTAACACATTAATGAACTATGACTTCTCATTATGTTTTAATCATTATTTAAGTATAAAATTGCATTCATTAGATTGAGCATTTATTTGACAATAAATGTAATTTTTTTTTAAATGTGCCATTTTTTTCTGTAAATCTGTAAAATAAAATAAAAACAAATAAAATGGCCTAAACAAATAACTTGGGGCAGAAATGGTCATATATTGAATTTTTATTTTCTAAACAGGTGTACCTATTCGGCTCTTAAGTTTGGTTAACCCTATACCAAACAAATACGCAGAACATAGCTGGGTTCATAATAAATATCTACTATTTATTATTTTCTAATCCTAGTCTAAACAATCGCGCGTTATTTTTCGATCGTCAAAAACGCAACCTTGTGTTACCCCTCGGCATTCATCAATCTATCAATAGTGCCGGTTCGTGCATTGTGTTGAGAGTTGCGACATACTCGCGACATGCCCGCGACATGACTGCCGACTGCTATCATCCATCAAATACAGCCAACATTGGCTAAGTGGATTGGACGGTATAAATAAGTCTATGTTTCATTCCGCATTTTATATGGTCTTCTAAGTCAGGTTTGTCTTGATTTACAATTTGGTGTTAGAAGTATTCTATTTGGTATATAATAATAAATATCACGGGTGCCGTTTTAGCTCCCGAGAACCGTTTAAACGTCCTTAACCCTGGATTAACCCGTCCTCATTTCGCCGATGGTATTCGTAAGTGGCGAGCTTGTTGCGGTGTTTAAGATAGTACAGCCTCGTTGTATAAAGCGGTCACCCATCCCAGTTTTTTTCTATTTGGTGTAAGGAATTACTTCTCGAAGTTTCTTAAGGGAAAAGTGGAGTTTAGGATACGTCTTAGAATAGGGGGTACCTAGGTATACTTACCCAAAATTTCTAGAAGTTTAATTAATCAAGTTGCTCTATAATCAAAATAAGTTAACAAGGCACGTGATTGGTGGAAAAGTTACGTGATGTGATATATCACCAACTAAAAACTAATTTGAGAATAATTTAAATAACGTTCTAAAAATGGAGGTTAGACTAAAAAAATGGACTATGATAAAAAAATTCAAGACTTAATTTATGTTATTATATTTCACATTTAGAATTACTGGTGAGTTTCCCACTGGTAATAATATAACCTACATCGTGGCGCCTTAGTGCAATGTTTATACAATATTAAGTACGAAATAACCTCCTTGGTTGACTGTTTAGATTGGCATAATAATATGAAATCTAAGAATTATTTTCTAACTTAGCTTTGACGTTTTTAGGCCGGGTTGTTGACAAAAAGGTCAAAGGTAGCGGTCAAAGCGATTATTTTAAAAGATGTTGCTTTCTTTGATCTTTTTTTTGTCATTAAATTTAACACATTTACATCAAATATAATAATAATAGGACCTACAAATATCAATAATACAAACTCAAGTAAGCTTATGATTATTATTAAGTATAAATACAAGAATAAAAATAAATAAAAGTACAGGAAATTAATGGTACAAAACAAATTAAAATCCGACACCAAAACAACCATTAATTAATATAATAACTAAACGAAAGTCAACATTTGCAAAAAGTGTAGGAGGTGCTTTAGCTACCTGTGTAATGAATCCGTAATAGAATTAGCTATATCAATAGAGACACCTACACACGCTTAGAACATCTCTTACATTTCAATTTAGAAACACAAAATTAACAAAGGGCACTCCCACTTATTATTTTCACGCTATCGTGAAAACAATATTAGAATATTCATATGATTATCTCAAAAAAGGTCATTGGGTGGGAGTTTCTTATTTACTTGTTGTTTGTCTTCTTTAAATTGTCGGAAATTGTGAAAGTTTTGAGTTAAAGGGCTTTGAATTTCTGATCTTATGTAAGTATTTTATTAACAAAGGCCAAGTGAAATTTTGATTCCGGAATAATGTAAAGTTAAAAAATATTAAGTATTATTTTAAATGTTAAGCACAAACTAAGTACAAAGACGAACTTAATGTCTCTATGCATTCCCTATCAACCTTCGGGACAACGGTTAAAGTTGCGCAGACGAAGTTGCGCTGATCACCTAGTAAAATAAAGTAAAACATTCCAATTATAAGTATAGCTTAACAGCTCTGTATTTATTTTATTTTTAGTGTTTTTTTGGCAATAGCCAAAAAAACATCGCTAGATTTATTCTTTTGTATAACTACTCTAGGTTTTTCCAGTTAAACCATGACACCATCTTCATTATTCAAAATCAATACTTTTAAAATAAAATACTGATCAAATAAATTACTCGAGCCAATATCTTAAGATAACACTACAGTCATCCCACAAACAATAATGGAGGCAATTTGTTGTTTCCATTAAACGGATCATTAAAATGTATGAAGCGAACATTAACATGAGGCTGTATTACCTTGGACATCGATGATGATATGAGTATCATCACGACATTTATTATTAAGGGTAACTTAGACACACACTCGGTGTATATTCATGTTTTATAATTTAGGCTGCTCTTTAGCGAAAAGCTCGTAGTTACCTTAACGTCACATCTAATATGCATATGGCTGCATAAAATGGTAGTCTTCTTTTAGAGTGCGATTACGAAACTGACATTTGGTAATCGTATTATTTAGGTGGGATAGTGGGAGCGACCAGTGGTATTAAACAACATTATATTTATCGACCCATTAATAAATTTTGTAGGTCTACAAAAAGATACACTCAGAGCAAACATGTGTATCTTACACATGTTTTGCTCCAATAAAGATAAACAGTTACTTTTATAAGTGAACAACCTGGACCCCAATTATATAAAATTAAACCCCTTCAATTGAATCACAATAACATCATTATAGAATTACCTACACATGCTATTTTTTTACAGTTTTCTATTTGTGATTGGTTAGCAGAATACGAAATGTGACAAATTAAGCGATTATGATTCTATGACAATACTATTAAATAATAATAGAATCTGGTAAAAGGTCTAGCATAGTACGTGGTTTGTTTGGGAATGGTGGCCGCAGAACACAGCGGGCGCGGTGGTCGAACGCCCCGAGCGATTTATGCACTGGCCGCGATAATAGCCATATTAATGGAAATTGACACCATCTCCATCGCTCGTGAGAGACTCCGCTTTAGGAAATATAATATTAACGGACCAATCATGATGTAATAATATCATCCTCACACCTCGAACCGTTTCAGAACGACTCTCCGACAATTTAAGTGGTAATAATTAATACGTTGATAGCTCTCAGTTTAACATTTCTACTTTGTATTTATAGTTAGAAACGCATACAAATAAACACTTAATACTAATGTTTAATAGACGTTTCAAGTTATGGCATTAAATATTATTATTATAGTAATTTGAATCGAATGGGAATTTAGAATGTTTCGATCGTATATTGAGGTAACTTTGGCTATACCGTTTTCAAGCTGGATCAGGCTGTCATTTCTATTAGGGATCATTACAGCTGGTGTGAGTTACGGGCTAGGCTAGCGGACGATCACGGCCAGCTCTGTCTCCCTACAATATTTATTGGCATATAATGGTCCATAATGGGAGGCTATTGAATATGCCACCTGGATCTCTTTTATTTCGCCCGGAGAGGCGTGACCGCTATCCCGCCGCATGTGAATATTCATATTCGTGAGATGGTTTCGAGTTGTGATTTAATTGATATCTTGTAGAGATTAAAGGTATAGAGAGTGCATTGGCGTTAATATTGTAATATTTTTTTCTCAATGATATAAATTTTATTTATCCATTAAATTAATTTGTTGACTTTTATTTAAAGATAGATATTGTTTGAATATGTTTCCACCTGTAGAAATTATTAAACTTTTATTGATAATTGCACTCAAATTTGTCAACGATTCCAACCTTTTTCGTAAAATCGCACACCGTGGTCCCAAATTTTATTGTCTTATTATTTTAAACCCAAAAACCCTTATGGTGAGTTCACCACGTCCGTATCAAATGGACAACAAGGACTACTGGATTTACTTAAAATTCCTTATAGCCCCCTCTTTTTATTTTGTATCTAAAAATATATATTTTAGATACAAAAGAGGGTGGAAATGTTTCTACTAAAGTCAAAAGATGTAGTTATCCTAAAAGATGTAAGTCAAAACTCCTATATTACAAAAAAAAAATGATAACCGAAGTGCAAGGTTTATGGGGAAAAAATCAATATCGGATTCAAACGTAAATTACTCGTATAAGATTTATACAAAAGTCAAAAATCAACTACAATACAAAAAATAATATGATAAGCGAAAAGTTTAATAATAGTAGGTTGACGGATCCAGATGCCGACACTGCACCAAATTATCAGCACTTCGGTAAAAAATTAAAATATTAAGGTTTTTTTTTATGGTTTCTAAAAATTTATGTTATTAAAAAGTTTAAAAGGATTCTTAACTTCAAATCTAGCAACATTATACAATAGTGTCGCTTGTTGATCGTCGTGTAAATTACTGTAAATTTGAGTGACAAAATTTTCGTTTGAAATACTCTTCATCAACTATTCGCCGGTAAGTTTGTCAAATTTAGTGATTCATATAACAAAATTTGGTTAAGATTTGAAATCGTTGCTTTCTTTATAACATCTATCCAAAGAGTTTAGTATAAACTAGGAATAGTTTTTTATTTTATAAGAGCCTATATAGGTAATTTAAGAAGTATACATTTTAGTTTTATAACACATCAGAAATTCAAAAAATCTTGATTTCGACTCTGTGCTGATAATTGGTTACACGACTGCTAATAATTGGCGATGGCGGTGCTAATATTTGGACATAGGGTAATATTTCCAAAAAATGTTTTCTATGGATCATAGCTTACACTTAGTTATATAATACTATATAAATAAACAATATTTAATGTCTATTGTATCCCCTTGACATTGCAAATATGACATAAATTGTAGCCTTTAATGAAATACTTGTAATTAAAACTTCTTGTCCTATTAAAGTGCTGATAATTAGGACCGTCACCCTAATAATGTTTTAATAGAGTAATTACTTTAATTAAACTTGTCCAGTCTCAAAGAATATATAATAGTACTAAGTACCAGTCTATACCATATTTTTTATACCGGTGATTTTGTAAAGGTACAAGCGCGGGTTTATGAACAAAACGTAATAGCTCGTTAAGGCCGAAGCGCGATTGTTTCTTGATTATTAAAACAAAAAGTATGTTCGCGAACGCTTTAAAAGTACTTGACAAACGATCCGTACACTTGCTTGGTTACTTTGTGGGTATTAATTTTAAACAAATGATCTGTTTGGTGCAACGTCCCGTAGTCCGATTTTTATGTTAAGGTGATAATAGTTGTTAATGACCTTGGAAATATATTTTAAAGTCGGTGGACTTGTTGTGCAGCCACGCCAGCCATGGAACACAGGGGCTGTTTTTGTTCATCAAAACAAGTTAATAAATTAAGCAGTAAAGTGCGAATGCTGCACCTAGGTTCCGTAGTAGAAAATTAAGAAAATATTGTCGAATAGGATTGATTTCAGAAAAAATATCTCTGCTTTTCAGATAGAAAGTTTTAATTTGGAATATTTATACGTATTCTGAATCTGCATGTTTTTTTTAAATAGGAAACAGTTACTGTTGTCACTTTATTTATTTTAAGTAACAGGAAATTAATTAACAATTAAATACTATTAGATATACATATGAGTTTTTAATTTAAAAAATTATGTACATTTGTTTAACAATACCACTATAGTGCCTCAGAGAGCACGTTAAGCTGTCGGTCCCGGTTTCACTATACCAACTTGTGAAACTGTTTATAGATGGGTTATTGAGTCTATTCAAAACATCGCGACGAGCTAGCTACTTGTTCGGTGTAGATTTATGCCATCGGCTACGATGAGGTGAGATTATAACCCCTCCGCTGGGTACCCTGGGGCCGTCTAGGCGGTCTCGGGCGCCGTAAGGCACCCGTGATGATATATATATACTATTAGAATTTTGAAGTTTTTTTTTTAATGGTCTATGTCATTAATTTAGGAAAGAGTAGCGGTCGTAGTAACCCCAAAATTCTAATAGTATTTAATTTTTAATTTCTTTCCTGTAAATTAGTTGGAAACCCAAGAAAACGTTATTTTTACATAATAATAGATAGATTTTATTAATATACTCGTACTTCTCTCAATAAACCCTCAGGCCTCAGGGTACCTCGTGGTAGTACATTTCCGTACTACCTACATCATTTTGATATATCTTGTATCATTACATAGGTAAAATAGTTCCATACCTTTAACTTCCGAAAATCAACCTACGCAAGCAAACTTCGTAAATTGACCTTCCTTGTTTCTTAATGTGGGCTGATATCTAATGCAAAGGTTCCTTAAATAACTTAATGAAATCTAATCAACTAATAATTATTGTTATTTTTGTATGAGTGAGTAAATGCACGTACGGCATGTGACTTTGTATCAGCCTGATGGTAAGCAGACCTTCAAAGTACATGAATGGAGTCGATCATGTTTAAGAAACATTGATTCCTACTACTATGCCGGCTAATGATCCTGTTACGAAATAGGCGACAATGAAGAATAATGTGCATTATGGTCTACTTTAATAGCATCGCTGTTATATCTATTACCACTTCGACAAGAAATAGATGCAGTATTCTCTTCAAAACCGGTGAACCCACAGACTGACTAGAGTACTGAAACCGAATATGTCTCGAGTACCTAATGGTTTTCGCATTTGTTTTGGCGATAGTAACGTCACTGGTAGGGTAGGTCAATCTAGCAAAGTTATAGAGTGCTACCTAAAATTAATTAAGATTGCCGGGTTTATCGTAGTCCTGGAAAGCAGGGGAGTGAACTGCATTATAACGCGAAGTAGAGTTATAGGGTATTTATAATATCAATGCTCCTCTTTACATCTTTCTTAGTATTCTCTCTACCAAACCAAATCGTACTATAAGATCCTGCCAGTTGTTTCGACAACATTTTGGAAGACCAGATTCTTTAAAAGTCGATGGAAATTGGTGGAATTCCTCTTGCACCGACATCCACTTTAATAATATTATAGCAGACATCGCCCGGCTTTGCTCACATCAACTTCATCTTTTAAAACGCAATGAATTTTGTTTCTCAACAATACGCCAACAATAATCCGATAACAGACTCGTATTCATTTTCCTTTCAACAAATAATGCGGGAGAAACATGTTCTTTTATAAACAACAAAATAAATACGAATTCAATTTATTGATACTGTGTTCTGTGGAAGCGTCCCACGCTGGCATAAGACAATAAGGGATCACGTCGAGATGTGAGCACCAGTGTCCGACATCACAGGTTTGTCTCTACTACGTTCTTATCATAGTTATTAAGAAATGTGTATAAGAAGACTTATGCCCGATTTCACCAACGATCCCTAACTCTAAAGGAGCCCCTAAATAAGAATTTTGACAAATTTGCCTTAAAAGCTAAAATAAAAAATAATTACATGGAATTTTAATTTTTCATATATTTCCGTATTGAATTGAGGTTTGCGTGGTTCAAGAGACTCATAAGCGTCTTTGTCGCCTCCCATTTCGTAACTGCATCATTTAGGCGACATAGTGGGAGCGATCTATATTGTTAAATAACAATTTATTGATCGATCCCATTCATGGACTTTGTACATGGTAAGCAGACTGCTTACCAACAGGTACTAACCAATCACATGCCGTGCTCTGTCTGTTTTCTTGGGGTTACCCAACATTGCTTATTTTTAAACAGATTTATTAAAAACTTTTAATAAAAAATATATGATGTTTTTTATGTTGTTTTATTTATCCCTATAGATAAAGAAATCTTAAATACCTACGAATTTTAATTTACCTACACTTTCTATTTCAGCTAAATTTTCTATTACCGCGGACCTAACCCAGAGTTATTTTCAACAATGCGGGGTATTGTTTTATTATCATTATAGGTACCCACTAAAATCTTGATTTATTAATATTATATAATCCTTATTTTATAATTATAGTAATAATTTAAATTTTAAATGTAAAATAAAACATAATAATCATTTTAATAAAAGTCGGTACCAAAACCTTTGGCTTTGTATCCGGAGGCCGTGGGTTTTGAATTCCCATCCATGGCAAAAAATATATTACGATTTTCTGTACTGTTTGTTATAGTCTGAGTTTTTATAAAATATAATATATTGTATTAATATCGTTGTTTCTGGTACAAATGGTGCAGTCAACGGCCAGGTAAAGTATACCGTTTTAAAGTAAATTGACCCTTATATAAAATACAAAGACATAGAGCACCATTACCTAGCCGTTAACTGTACAAGTCTAGAGCTAACTTTGTCACCAGGGTGTATAAAAAAAATGGTAGACTACTAAAAGATTCTAAATTTAGGTACTAGGTACTATTTAAATATGTTAATAATTGATCAAAAACAAATCCGTGGGAACTTCACTAATATCCATCAAGATGTAAGTATAGGTATCAGTGAAATTATATAATCAATATAATTTACATTTATATCAAAATAAATACAAATGTGAAATATTAATTTGTTTTTTATTGGGAAAAACAAACAACATGTGACAGCCTCCCAACGGTGGTCTAAGACTGTGTCCTACCAATATGTCACCCACTGTGAATCAGCACTTAAACTCCAATATATAGATATTTGTCTATGAATTTGCATGTATAATTCACATTTTTAAATAACATAAAAATAATATTTATGGTTGAGAAAGTTAGGATTTTTATTGTGTTAATTTTAAACTAAATTAAAGCACTATACTATACATACTAAGTTCGTATAATCTTCACTTATTTTATTTCGTATAGACATTTATTATGTTTGCTGGCGTGCTGGTTAGATAAAAATACATAAAGAATCAGCTTGAAGATCTCTTTAAAATATAATTAATTCAGAGAAACAATGTACTTTTATGTATTCGCTGTAGAACATTTTTTTTTTTAATAAATAAATAAAACAGACTTTAAGACTACTAAAAATAATTTTATTTTCGGGGTTTGTATTATTTCGGGTTTTCAGGAGACTACTACATCGTTTTCTTGTAGTAGTCTCCTTTCAGAGTGCGGTTACAAAACAGGCGAATTCGAAAGGTTGTAAGTACTTTGGGCTAATATAAGGCTAAGGCTAAGTGTCGCAAATGAAATAAAAAATGGCTTCACCATACAAATTGATCATTTAACATTACTAGTTTGTATGGAGAAGGCATTTTTTTTCAGTCTTGATACATGGTTCCACAGGAAAAGTCGTTCAATTTGATCAGTAGAGCCCATATAGTATATTAGCCCAAAGATATGGTTACAACCTTTCAAAGTCACAAGTAGAGTGCGATATAGTCTGCGTATATTTGTGCGCGGACGACACAGATAAGTGGTACATATAAAGTAAATGAACGAAATTATTCATCTTCAGCGTCCGTACTTAGAAAAAAGTATCAAAAAAATAACTCTGTGCTATTGACCAAAAACCATTAATAATAGACATATCCAATTTATCTAAAGTTTAATCCAAGATAAAATCCCAATAGTGGATGGGCAATAGAGGCAAACGTGTATTACATAACAGATCCACATTTCGGCTAATTGAAAAAGAAAAAAAGCGGATTCCAATCCCCAAATTACTGACACTACATCAAGTGTTAAACGGCACTTATCGACGCCGAAAAGGCGAGAGAATATTGACGATGAAAAATCCACAATTTAGACCAATAAATCAACGTCCACGCTCCCGGTAGCTGCTCTTTAATGTTTTGATTTGTTATTTGTAATTACTTAAATATTTTATCGTAATCTTGTAAACTTTTACCTGAACATATTATCGACATTTATTATGTATTTTCTTATATAACTTCGTTTTTGTAGTTAGGAATATATTATATTTCTTTTGCCTCGTGTTACGTAAAAAGGATCACTCAACTCTTTTCATATTTATGCCGATTTCAAGGATTTAAAGTGAGGAATACAAACTTTAAAATATTAAAAAAACTTTTTAATTTAAGTCATGTTACGTGTGTCTTGGTTTACTGCGGCTACATTTAAAATTTACCTACCTATTATAGAGTAGGGTAGTTGTACCATAATATGAACATGCACCCATGAATGAACACCTAAAGGTTTTTGCAAATATTAAAAATAACGTAAAAACCACCATGTTGGAACCTTGGCCGATAAAAAATTAAGATAACACTGCCTTATGAGAGATAGAAACTAGTGCCACTTGTTTCTATCTCAATGCCTAACCAGGGGTCATATTATTTATCTTTTAAAGGTAACGTCAGATTGTCAAAATATTAAAATCCTATATGGTCACGACTAGGGCTTAAATATCGGACCATTTTTCAATTCCGGTATTGGGTTTTCATATTAAGCTATTCAGTTCCGGAATTCCGGAGTACAAGGCTTCATTTAAAATTGTTTGTATGTAATGTATTTATAAGTACTCGATCGAAGAAAAATGTCAAATCCCATACATTTGAGCTTCGATTTCTATCGATCGACGCGTCGATGGGTATGTCAATGGGTTTCCCGGTAGGGCCCCTGGTACATGAAGCCCTAGGAATTTAGTTGGTAGTGAAATTTCAAAGACGTAAATGCGTTCAAGCTATTGAATGACGCGCTACGCTCAAAACGGTACAAATTTATTAATTTTTTTCGATATCGAAATTCCGGTTTTGATTCACCAATTCCAGTATTACAAACGATATTGAAATATGTCGAAATTCCGGAATTTTGTTAAAACCGGAATTCCGGAGCTCAAGCTCTAGTTACGACACGGTTTTTAGTATGCGTTGTTGCTGGTTGTTTAATGTCATATTTACAGGATTTTGTTATTTTGACAACTCAACGTTTCCGTTATAAGAATCAGAATATGGCAACTGGCATAATATTTAAATTGAATTATAAATATAAATGACAAAGTTTATAACGCAGACTGATATAATGTTGTTGCCGTTCCTATTATGGGGTTACGAAATAGGCTACAATAAAGACATCGTTAAATCAAATACCCGTTTCGTAAACTTACCCCGAAAAAGGCCTCAACAAGAAATCGATGCAGAAGTCTCCTGAAAACCTGAAAGTCTGTTTTATATATATTTTTTAACGTTATATTTTTTATTTGCTAATTATTTGTCTCTTAACTTTATTTATTGCTATAGCCTCGTATGTATTTATGTATTGCTTTTTTTTTCTCTTTTTTAATAATATTGTGTAGGTAGGTATTGCATTAATAAATGATCAAGTTCATTAAACCTTTTGTTTTTGTTTGTTGTCAACAAATCACTATTTAACAGTTACATACATACATATCATCACGGGTGCCTTACGGAGCTCGAGACCGCCTAGTCGGCCCCAGGGTACTCAGCGGAGGCGTTTGCCCACTTCGTCGTAGCCGATGGTATGAGTCTACACCGTGCAAGTGGCTAGCTCGTCGCGATATTTTGAATAGACTCAATAACCCATCTATATACAGTATCACAAGTTGATATAGTGAAACCGGGACCGACAGCTTAACGTGCTCTCCGAGGCACTATAGTGGTGTTGTCAAACAAAAGTACATATTTTTTTAATTAAAAACTCATTGGTACACACCAGGATTCGAACCAGGGTCTTAAGTTTTTTTAAGTTCTAACCAACTCGGCCACCACGTATATAACTATTTAACAGTTAATATGACTTATTGGTTCTGCTATATAAAATTTGTAAAAATAAACAAATTAAAAGTACAATTTAATATTGTTGATAGGTATTTTAAACCAAACGGCTTCTAAATCCGCAATAGGTACAGAGAAGCCTTTAAAAGCCTCTTGCATTCTCACACCTGATTTCGCCATTTATATTCAATACGCATGTTCTAATACGGTGCGCAGAACTACGACAGGCGCACAATTTATCTCCAGATGGAATCGAACCTCGGCCTTGTGGACCAATTGCCGCGATGTATTTCCTACTAGATAATCCTGTATCGGGCAAAATTGCTTGTTCAATGTTTGAGAATGCACATTGTCTTCTCTTGTAGAACTACTCTTACGTTTCTATACTTATCTCTATATTTTATTTTTCAAGTATGTCTTTTAGGATAAGTACTTTATATTTCTTATCATTTTTTTAATGATTATTTATTTAAAACACTTTATTGCACAGTAAACAAAAGATATGTACAAAGGCGAACTTAAGGCCTTAGGCATTATTTACGAAAGATTGTGTTCGAAGTAGGGAGCTTATTTTTAATAAACTTATATATTATACAATATATACATATAATAACAACATAAAAAATATGATTCAGCCATCATTTTGAAGATTACATTCACAAATAACGAAAAAATACTTTGGTAAAGGGTTAAAAAATCGTCTTTTTAGCACCATGGATTAAATGCATCAAATGGCGACAATGTGAACGTTAAAATATATCGCGCTGTTTGTAGCATATTTTATGCAAAATTAAATATATTTACCTAATAATACATACATACATATCATCACGTGTGCCTTAATAATAGATACATTATTATTTGTACTTTGCAAATCCAAACGAAACTAATTAATTATTTTGTGATAAATTAAATTTTACTAAAATTAGATCTCATGATATTATTTTGTTACACACGTGTAGATAAATAATATGTTATAAAGTTAGCTATAAATATAATTATATGACCTTAATTACTTTCCACGTGCTTTATAAAAATATAAAACATTAAAAAAATAACTAACACGTGTGAGCACTGACCTAAGCTTCGTGACCTTTAAGAACGGTTTTAGATGACCTCTGGTTTTCTAAACTAACTTATTAATGAACTGAAAAATGATAATGAAAAGCGATATTAAAATAAACCTTTACAGAGATTGAGTTTACTTTAGTCTAACTCTAAAGCTATTTTTTTTTATTTTATATAAATCTGATGATTAGTAATGAAATTTCAATAAATAAACATCGAATATTTAAGAAAAAAAAAAAAAAAGATTTGAACGGACATATATAGTAACGTACCTACAGAAACTCGGTGGATCGGAGATAATTTTCGGCAAAGAAATTGTGGTAATTTTTTTTTTACTGGAGCGCGACATGTGATTTTATATCTACCTGGTGGTAAGCAGACCTACAAAATCCACGAATTCGGTCGCTTAATATATTGTTGTTTAACAGCATTTATGGCTTTCACTATACCGGCTTAATGCGGTTATGAAATGAGGGGCGGCAAAAAAGTATTTTCATTACGGGCCTACTTTGTTATTCTAATAAGGGCGGATTTTTCGATAGTCATAATATAAAGTTATCCGAGCGTTTGTATGGAGAACTGTCAAATTTATTAATTCTCCATACAACTTGTTTAATTTAATACATCAACTTCATGTATCAAAGTTAAAATTTGACATATTTCCCATACAAAATGTGTCAAATTTTGCCTTTGATAGACAATTTACTTAGTAAAATACGGCTTCAGATCGCGAGTTTTTTTATTTTATTTTTTAATGGAGCACGGCATGTGACTTTTTACCTGGTGGTGAGCAGACCTACAAAGTCCATGAATGGGGTCAATCAATAATTGTTCTGAAACAACATTGATCGCTCCCACTATGCCGGCTAAAAGATTACAAAATGATGCGATTACAAGAGACGAATTGCATTACGAGTATATTTTAATGAACTCGCTGCCTTATCGTTAATCCAACCACCCATTTCGAACCGCACCCTGAAAGAACACTACCACTTCGACAAACATTAAATATTTAAATAATGAATACCGCCCATACAAATTTGAAATCAAATCTCGGGTTTAGACTTTGGCCTAAAGCACATAACACATAATATACTTGCTATTATGTACGGTTTGGGTTCACCAGTTTTGAATAGACTTCTGCATCGATATTATGTCGAGATTGTAGTCTCCTTTCAAGATTCGACTACGAAATTGGACGTCCGTTTTCGACAGCTCCGGATTCTCGCTCGTTATGCAAATTCGTCTTTGTAGGCTCCTATACTTTTTAACGGCATAGTGGGTGCTACCTATAACCCCATTCATAAACTTTCTAGGTCTACTTGCCATAAGGTACAGACAAAGTCACATGCCGTGCTCCAATAAATTTCAATTTTCACTCCTAAAGGATAGCTGGTAGGTAATGCCTGAGGCATTAAGCTCGCCTTTGTACAAACATTTTGGTGCAATAAAGAATTTAAAATAAATAAATAAAATAAAGAATAATAAAACAATATTATAAAATAAATATAAAAAGCTCCCCAGCCAAGTCAAAGGTCAAGTCACTGCGCAACTGATAACAAGGTTAAGCAGATGACAACAAGGCCGCCCTGGGATGGGTCACCGCTTTATACAACGAGGCTATTTCATCATAAACACCAGTTACCCTGAGGCCGGTTAAACGGTTCTCGGGAGCCAAATAGGTACCCGTGATGGTATTTATTATTTTATATAATATAGAATATTGGTCAAAATATTTCTAGTCACTATTTAATAGAAAATTTAATATATATACTCGTATTACATTAAGGTGCTGGAAAAGTAACACTAGGCATGTTGCCACGCTGGATTGCTATGGATACTTTCTGTTGAATCATAAGATTTGACTTTGAATCTCTCGTCACCTCTTTAACTTTTTTTCCAATAGAAAATATTAGTGTTTTGGCGGCTTTAGACCAAAGTCCCATGGTCTCATCGACTAATGGCACAAACGATTTTTTTTATTTGGCTTTATTTTCGTATTTTTTGACAACACAAACAAATAAGTCTCTGAAGCAATTTTATTCTCGTACGTACCTATAGGTACATTAAGACCCGGTTGCCGTTACCAAAGAAAAATTAAATTGACGTATCGGTGAAATGTTTTTAATGCGGTGTTAAGCATTGGAACAATAAATTCAATCTAGACCGCATCCGTAGACTAGTGGTTGCGCCTGTGGCTTTGTATCCGAAGGTCGTGGGTTCGATTCCCACCCATGGCAAAAAAATATTAGTACGTTTTTCTGTACTGTTTGTCATGGTCTGGGTGTTTATAAAATATAATATATATTATATCGTTGTTTCTGGTACACATTGTACAAGCCAAGTAGTTTGTGACTAGAGTAATTGTCCTACACATATTAAATCTAATCTAAAACAACATAATACTCTACAAAAATCGAATATTAGTTTACTTAAACCACTCGTTTCTCTTATAAATTTAGCTGATGGTTAACTTTGACGGGCGATTTAACCTCTACCATGCTTTCAGCGACTAGGCCTTATACAATTTCATAAAATATGAATCTGTAATTGAAATTAATAGTAAGTTTTGCAAGTATCTGTATGAGTTATATGCTTCTTGGCTTATTTAATTGCTTTATCTTAGTCCATAAGGCACCGGCCAGGTTACGAGCATGCTTAACATGTATATATTCCTGTGAACGAATGGGTCTTTTAACTAATATGACTTATGTAATTATGTGTATAATGTTACGTCATAATTTGTTTACCAAAATAGATGTTTATTTTTAAGAGCTACTAAGTTTTTTTTTATTGGAGCATGACATGTCATTTCTTAAATACCTGGTAGCAGTACCACCCATACAGATGCAAAAACCGTCAAGTGACCTAGTCATGTTTCGGTTTTAGTCTGTGGGTTCACCGGTTTTCTGGAGACTACTGCATCGATTTCTTGTCGAGGTGGTAGTCTCCTTTCAGGGTGCGGTTACGAAATGGGTGGTTGAATTGACGACAAGGCAGCGAGTATATACTCGTAATGCAATTCGTCATTGTCGCCCCCCATTTCGTAATCGCATCATTTAGCCGGCATAGTGGGAGCGATCAATATTGTTTAAGAAAAAATATTGATTGACCCCATTCATGGACTTTGTAGGTCTGCTCACCACCAGGTAGATACAAAGTAACATGTCGTGCTCCAATAAAAAAAAAAAAGCAGACTTACAAAGTAATTATAAGAATAATGGAGTTGATCAATTGTTGTTTAACAACATTCATCGCTCCTACCATGCTGCCTAAATGATGCCGTTACGAAATGGGCGACGACAAAGAGGAATTTGCATTGCGAGTTTTAATATCCTCTCTTCTTTATCGTCAATTCGACTGCCCGTTTCGTAACCGCACACTGAAAGAAGACTACCACCTCGACAAGATATCGATGCAATATTAGTCTCCTGAAAGATAGTGAACCTACAGGCTAAAACCGAAACATGACTAGGTTAATTTACTGTTTTTGCATCTCTCTCGACCTTTAAAATATTTGTTATTCAAACATCGAGAGTATAGCAAAATGTCTGGTCTATAAACTGAAACTGCTACATATTATATATGTTATGGACGAAGTAATAAATTAGACATTATGTATAATGCCCGGCCATTATGAAAAATGCCCAATATGAGAGTGCAATTTGATAATATTATTCAAATTATCAAATTGACCGGGTATTATACATATTGTCTATCACCTTTTGGGCAGAGTAAATCAAACATATTTAATTACATTTTTTTTATTATTATTGTCATTTAACTTAAATTAACTAAATGTTAAACAGTTTAAATAATCAGACTGATTATTGGATTAATTAGCAAAGACTTCTGCATTATGAATCCACTAGTTTTTGCATTTAAAACTTAAGCAAAGTCATATTAAAAATATAAGTATGTAACACAAAACATAAAAATTAAAACAAAAATTTCACAACATATCTTTGTTTTATACCCTAATAAATATAATATGCAGCAAGTTACCGATTTATTTATTAGAACAACTGCCGCTATGATGGCATTTTGAGTTACACAACTTTTTTGCATGTTTATACATGTTAACTGGATCAGTATTTAGTAATGTGTTTTGAATGTAACCATAAGTATAAAATTTTGAATAACGTAAAAATACTAAAAATAAAAAAAATCATGATACTCAAAATAAACATAAAATAGAGCAGTTGTGATTCATCAAGTTTATAGTTTTAGCAGTTACTATCAAATGACCCATTTTTATAGATGCGGTTTTGAATACGTCTTCTATCTCGTAAATTATAATTAGTTACAAAGAAAAAGTGTTTAGGTGGGAGGAAGGTATCTCGTCATAACTTCGTTAGGCCGACCAACCGGTCTCGTTACCACCGCCCATACAGATGCAAAACCGTCAAGTTTCGGTTTTAGTCTGTGGGTTTACCGGTTTTCAGGAGACTGCTGTATCGATTTCTTGTCGAGGTGGTACTCTCCTTTCAGCGTGCGGTTACGAAATGGGTAGTTGAATAGACGATAAGGCAGCGAGTATATTAAAATATACTCGTAATGCAATTCAACATTGTCGCCCCCCATTTCGTAATCGCATTATTTAGCCGGCATAGTGGGAGCGATCAATATTGTTTAAGAACAATTATTGATTGACCCCATTCATAGACTTTGTAGGTCTGCTCACCACCAGGTAGATACAAAGTCACATGTCGTGCTCCAATAATAAAATAAAAAATAGCCCCAGCCTAGTGGTTAAATTACTACTCAACTGATAATAAGGTTAAGCAAATGACAAAAAGGCCGGACTTGGGATGGATGACCGCTATATACAACGAGGCTATACAACCAAATACCATCATAAACACCGCAACAAACTCGAAACTTATTAGGTGTTACCTCCAAATATCATAGGCGAAATGAGTACGGGCTAATTCCTCTGGTTGGGTACCCTGAGGACGTTTATACATTTCTCGGGAGCCAAAAAGGCACCCGCGATGGTATTTATTTATTATTACAAAGAAAATATAGCTCAAGTACAGTTCTAAGAAAAAGTTATTTTGCGTAGTTAATTTTATATAAATATATTATTATTGTGACTACCATGGCATTGTCTGAAAATAACTCTGGCCCAGACAGAATTAATCTTTTCGAAAAAAATAACAATTATTTTTTATCTCGTATACCTTTTAGAGTACAGCCTGATCTACGAATACGTAATGGGTGAACTTACTAAATTGATATTTGTTTTTCGGTTTATCACTAGGGTTATATAACATTTAACATACATATAGCGTAACTTATTATTTATATAACATCCCATGTTTAAATTGTAAAACATCTGTTACAATTTAAACATATTATTCTATTAATTCCGATGATCCATGTCTATCTGATACTTTATGAAGTAAAAATAAATTAATTATATCTGAGTACTTACGACAAAAAAAAATATTTTGCTTCATTTGAAAAAAAGTCGAGTAAGTATTTAACTATTGTGGAATACTTATTAATTGCGCCAACTTTTAAAACAACTTGTCGAAATGCGTGGTACCTTACCGCTCTATGTTATATTTATGTATTTTTTTTTGTCTTCATATCATTTCATACATTTTTTTTAAATGACCAACAAATGTATCATCATACACCGTTTTCTGGGAAAATTCCAGGTAGTAAAAACATAGTTAAATTGGTTAATAGTTATATGTAATACTCCAGAATTTTGACAGCTAGAATTTTCCCTTCTGTGAACGTTCCAAATTTTTCAATTAGTTTTCACGAAAAGTTAGGCTTTGGTTATCAAATCAGATTTCAAACAGTTTAAATTTTAATTATATAAACTATGTATTAGGTAATATTGTAAATTAAAACATATTCTTTAGGTATTTTCACATTTTTAGACACCTAAAACACTAAGTCTTAGCGTCTCCTATTTCGGACCGGCGATTTTTTGTCAGTCAAGGAAGCTTAAGAAAGAAGAAGAAGTCTAGCTACAGTGGCAGTGATCGACTGGTTCTCATCCTTGAAACCTTGAACCTGCTACGTCGAGAACCAGGCCCGATCCTGTCACACTTCCTTGAAGACTCCGGGTCCTGGAGTTGCGGCCTCCGGGATTTGCCTAGACTCCACTTCGCTCGAGCGTCTACTCTGAGTGTTGGAGAACCTCCTTGTGCTGCAGGACCTCGCCTCGGGCTTCGAGCCTTGAGTAACGAGGCCATCCGACTTCTCGTCTCAGGCATTGGCCTGAGGGACGGCAATTCACCTCTTCGTGTGCGGCTGCCTCTACAGCCGTGCCCCGCTGTCTGCGTGCTGTCTGCGTGCTGCCGCCGCCTTCCCCTTGCTGCCGTCATCGTGCCGCAAGCCTTTGCTTTACGGACCTCATCTCAGGCCTAGAGCCTTGAGAGTCGAGGCCATCTGAGTCCTCGTCTCAGGCATCAGCCTGAGAGACGAGGCCTCGCCTCATCGTGTGCGGCTGCTACGTGTCGCCTGTCTACGTGCCAGTCTGCGTGCCAGTCGACGTGCCAGTCCTCAAACCTGTCCCTCGTCACTCCCTCCAATCTTCCCATACTATACGGTCAGAGTTTTAGTATATAATAGGCATATCCATTGTAGGCAGGGCCAACATTTATTAGGTAGGTCTACTAATATAGTTACTGTACTCAAAACCAACTTTACACCAACTTGATACTCTGTATATACAAAGTGTTTGTGACACTCTAAAGAAGAGTTGAAAACTAAACCAGATAACAAAAAGTAGTCTATGAAGCCAAGTTAGATATAATAAAATGAGATAAAACTGCATGAAACTATTTTTGAATTTATATAAGTATACTTATAAGATATGTTTTACATTAAAAGTGTGCCTTTAGAAACTTACTGAAACTATAATTACTACATATCATGTTTGTTTTAACAAAAATCAAATAGCGGTCAATCGCGATTGCTCTCGCGTATTTAGGGTACCGTACAACAAAATAAAAAAGGAGAGAATAGCAGGTATATGGAAAGGTCTTATTATTACAGAAATAATATATAATCTGTATTAAAGCAACACAAAAAATAGATTTCTTAAACTGGCAAAAGCTATTATTTTTAAAAATGTATTTTTATATAATATTTTATTTACTAAACAATCTAAGAACTTAGTCTACAAGCGTGGGCGTTCCTCAATACTCAATAATATGTCCTTAAAAGTCGGGGCGTTCGAAATTGTTTTTTATTCGAAATCGAGCGAGACAATCGCCTGCTAATCGAGCGATGACGTTAGCTCCAGCCGGCCAGTTACCATATATGTCCAGGGAGTCTGCGCCCCCGCATGTCGATCTAATACAAAACGCTAAACATTTCCCGACTTTAATTTGTAGATAAATGCTGCCGTAACTAACGTATAGTCCAATGAAGGAACGGTATGCATTCGAGACTTCCTTAAAATTTCTTTACGGATTTTCAGTTAACCTTTTAATATTACACATTTCACACATATTGCTCTTGCCACAAAGTAGGTGTTATTGAAATAGGTATGTGTTATGTGTACCAGAAGCACCGATATCAACAGTTATATAATATTGGCCTTATTCATAAAAACCTATTGAATCCTTAAAGTACACTTAAGTTAAAATAGGTTTTAATTTATTTAATTTAAAATTATTTATTGCACATAATTGGACATAGGCGAGCTAAGTCTTAGGCAGTTTCTACCAGCTAACCATTGAGAGTGAAATATGCTTAGAGTGCAGAAATTTTCGATAAAAGAAATAGATATAATCTTAACAATGATGTATAACAATACTTACAACTTGTTAAATACTGTATATAATATAATAAATGTAATACATAAATATACATACCATACCAAACAAAAATTGCCACGAGGATCTGGTTTAAGCGTTCTGATAATGAGCTATGAGCAAGCGTTTAAACGCTCCGATGGAAGGGATTGTTCTTATAGTCAGAGGAAGCAAATTCCAGTAGCAAGCAGCTGACACCGTAAAGGAATCAAAATATTTGGAAAAGTCGTGTAACGGACTTAATAAGTTTTTATAAATACCGATGTAGGTATATGTATATAATTACTTGAGAGTTTATATGCGAGGCAAATCATAGAGGGAAACGTAGTTACTAATACAAAGGCCAAGTGAGAATTGAACCCACAACATCCAAATACAACGCTAATGGCGTAACCACTAGATTGCCCGCCTATATTTTCTTTAGACCCTCAGCGTTTTTAATTTGTTAAACGTTAGCAAGGACAGTTCTATAGGCATTTATATATATATATATATATATTATCTTTAAGTAAACCTATATACATTTGTGAAGCTATTCACCTGTTTAAGAAACATTATCATAATATTTTAAACAAAGGTTTAAACGTAGATGAACTTGGGTTTATATCGAAAAACAGTTATTTACAGAAAAAATAACTGAAAATAGACTATTATGTAATATACCAAATGAATATTTATTAAATTAATTATAGTGTCCAAGATCGATAATTTGGGGACGTGTAATTCATGAAATTTTCCCCAAAAGGGGTGTTTCAATTTATTAAATTTTCTATTTCATTTACTTCCTATAAATATTATACTTATATAGATATTTTTTTAATGTAAAGAAAATTATAAGACATTCGTTTTGGCCGTTTTCTGAAATGTTCCCTAAATAAACAAGGAAAACGTTTTTTTTTGCCTCGGATTTAAAAAATCAATTTATGTTAATTAATAAATCTTCATTTAATTAAAGATTTCAATTACTTAAATAATTTACACATTTAAGACAAACAATAGGTTGACTAACCCTTTTATTTTGTATTAGAAAATAAAATAAGTTATAAATAGCATAGTTAAAACAGAGAGACTTCTAATTTAAAGGTTAATTTAGATGACTCGAAGGCTGTGCTCGAAGGTATAAAAAAGAGTTCATAAGACTAATTAATTAAATTTGCTGTCAATTTTAAAGGAAAAAATAAATGGTTTTTTTTACATTTCCTAAACATGATTCTATTCTCCAAATCTTAGCTTTTTATTTACTGTATTATATAAAGGAAACAACAACTAAAAAAATACGCGGTGGTCAAAATGCTTAGACTGGCTATTTAAAAACTGAAAGCTTTAGGTTCGAAAGGTTGTTGTATTTACATTTAAATGAGATTTTCAGTAGCACACAAAAGATTCTATGGTATCTCGGAGAGCACATTAAGTTCGATTCCACTAACGTCATCTGGAGCCTATTTTTATAAACGTGAAAACAATAATAATTGACAATTTTAAATGGACGATATGAGCGGCAGCATTAACAAAAAATCATTATGAGTCTAGTTTAATAGACGTGTGTCTTATCTTTAAATTAGTTGGTCATTTTGTAAACCGCACCTTCAAAGGAGACTACCACCTCGACAAGAAACTGAAGCCTTAGTCTCCTGAAAACCGGTGAAACAACAGACTAAAACCGGAACATGACTAGTTTATTTGACAGTTTTTGCATCTGTATGGGCGGTGGTAACGAAACCGGTTGTTCAGTCTAACGAAGTTATAGAGACCTCCCACCCTACCTAAATATTTCTGTAAGGCCAACTTGGTTACGATTCTAGCAATAAGGAAAATATTAACCCGTGAAATACCGATCGACGCGTCGATATTAAAACCGAAAAAAGACGAAAATTAAATGTAACTATGACGTTTCTCGTTGATCGAGTTATATCCATAGACATTTATTTCCCTGTCAAATCACATAACGATCGACGCGTCGATTGATAGAAATCAAAAATCTAATATTGGTATTTGATGTTTCCCGTCGATCACGTACTATAACCCAGACAAATTTTCCTATACTTTTTTTCTCGCGTCAATTGATATGTCGACGTAGCTTCCTAGTTTATGAATGGATTAGAATATCTGACTGAGAATAATAGAGAATGCTAGAAGAACGAACGTATATGTACTAGGTGTATTTTTTTTACAATGATAATATTTTTTTTATGCCTTAAGTATCACTTATAGAACATATTTTTTAAATAAAATAGGTAGGTATTTTATTCTTCACAAAATAGCCCGAAAAGTAAATTATCATATGAACGTCTATGTGCTTAAAATTGCTCCAACAAATATAAATTGTGTTCGTATCAAGCAAATAAAATACCTTTAGACAGTAGCGGGGTCTCAATCGTGAGTTTAGCATAAAAGTTGGAGTGATTTGTAGTATTTTTTTGTACTTTAAGTCAGTGTTTTTGTTTGGACGAAAAAATGCGTGTTTCATTATTTTTATCATAGAACATAAATAATATTAAAATTTTATCACTGTGACAAAAACCATCTATTAAAATAATAGTTATCTATGTCATCATAATCTTTATTGTGTTTCTTATAAGTATTTTTATAGAACCCAGTAAGCATAGAGCACCTACTATCATTACATGTATCTTATAAGTATATTTATAGAACCCAGTAAGCATAGAGCACCTACTATCGTTACATGTATCTTATAAGTATATTTATAGAACCCAGTAAGCATAGAGCACCTACTATCATTAAATATATCTTATAAGTATATTTATAGAACCCAATAAGCATAGAGCACCTACTCTCGTTACATGTATCTTATAAGTATATTTATAGAACCCAGTAAGCATAGAGCACCTACTATCATTACATGTATCTTATAAGTATATTTATAGAACCCAGTAAGCATAGAGCACCTACTATCATTACAAATATTTCTCAGCTAATATTAATGGAGTTTACGTCACGAATAACAAAGACGGACGTGGATTGACGTGAAAAACAAAAATAGACGGTAGAAATGTATAATTACTGTTTCGTGTTAAACCAAAATAGATTACATGTCCTTGTAATAGGGACAAATATAGCATTCTCCATTTATTATTTACTGTAATATGTTTTTTTTTTATAAATACTTTAAATGGAGTAAGTCATAGAATAAACTTAATGTTAAATAATTTTTGGATTTTTTTATGAAGGACACTGAAAAGCAAGGAAAAGTAGATCTTAGTTTTCTGAGTAATCAATAATCACATTTTGAAATATATAAGAATTCCAAATTTAACGTTTCTAATAATAAATATTTACAGATATAACAACTTTCTAAAATTAATTTTTTTCATTTTTTTTTCTTTTCTTTTCACAACTTTTTTATTAATACTGAACCCTAAGTACTTACGAAAAGCTTTTGAGGCTCTACCATGAATTTTTGCTTCGCATTAACGTAACGTTAATACGCGAGAACCCACCAATAGAATCGTTTTATTTTGGGTAAGTTAAAATAAAGCGGTTCCTCACGTTTTAAAGTTACGTTAATACGAAGAAAAAACTGTTGGTCTCTGAGCCTTTAATCGTTTTTTTTTCATATTAATTACGTAAATTGTAAAATGTTATTACATAGGTAATTAATCTGAAAAAAAACGATTAATGAATGTGATAATTGATTACTCAGAAGACTAAGATCTACTTTTGCTTGCTTTTCAGTGTCCTTGACTCATCAAAATGTGTGCACTATGCCATCGGTATAATATAGGGTATTAAGATTTGTTTTTAATACACAAGATGTTCTACGAAAAAAAGTGTTCTACGAAGAAATGACACAAATAGAATATTGATCGTGTTTTAATGTAAAATAATCTTTTTTTAATTAGTTGAATCTTCTAATGGATTTACATTGAATAATTAAACTGTGAATGGCAAAGTATACAATTTGATCTTTACACCCACTCTATACCTTTTTATTAAGGTTACATTTACTTTGAAAATGGGTACCAAACCTAGCCGTCAACCGTTTTTCTATACACCGCCTACGCATATTTACGAATGCGAATTTATGAAATAAATATAACAGGTATATACTAATATAACAATGAATCGCTGTTCCTTAGACTCGCTAAAACTTAAAAACGGTATGGCCGATTTGAATATGTATTGCTTCCTTTTATTCGCTTTAATACATGGGTGATTTAAAAAGAAAAATAATAATGAAAATCCTAATGAAATAAAAAAAAAAAATGCCTCTCATTTGAGAGGCAGAGGATCACAAAATCCACCAGTTCTTGGGAACAGCGCTAAAACGGCAACACTGGAAGGCAGTCAAGGTGTTGAAAATCATCTGACTATAGAATTAACTATACCCAAAATAAATGCCATGTGACGTTCGAAAATGAGCTGTGATACAATTAAATCTATAAATTTATCGTTTAATTTGTTTCTTTTCAATGAAATTTCGCACTTCAAGTAATACTGGATTATTTATTTGTTTAAAAACTTTATTGCACAAATTTAGTACAAAGGCGGACTTAATGCCGCTAGGCATTCTCTACCAGTCAAACCTTTGGGATAAATTAAAGATACGTATATATATGGTATAGTGTAAGTACCTGGGATCCACAACTTAAAGTGCTTCTCGAGGCATTACGTAGTGAGATATAACAAAAACAATTCCTTAGATATATAATTATATTTAAAAAAAGAGTTTATGATTACTATCTAAATTCATAGGTAGTTTTTATTTATCTCTCATTATTATATTCCTTTCCACTTTGTTACTTTTTCTTGCTCAGTTTGTAGTTGGTAGTATTGTGTATATGTATGTATACATAGTCTGGCCATAAATTCTGTTACAATTAAAAATAATACATTTGAATTTGGAATCTGTCATTTTTATACGATTGTGCATTGTGTTTTCTTATTTTGGCGCCAAAACATTGTATAACATTTTGCGAAATTAAAATGGAGTGGGGTGATAAAGAGAACCGAATCGCTGTAATTGCATTATACAAAGTAGGTATGGAGTCAAATGCAATTTTTAAAACTCTCCATACACTTGGTATTAGTCAAATGTTTGTGTACCTATTAATAGGTATAATGAGACCTTCTCTGACTGTGGCAGAAAAAGATCTGACCGTCCACGTAGTGTTCGTAAGAAAAAGGTTGTCAAATCAGTAAGGGAAAGAATTCGAAGACATCCTGTCCGAAAGCAAAAGATTTTATCTCGGGAGATAAAGATAGCACCTAAAACCATGTCGCGTATTTTAAAAGATGACTTAGGACTTGCAGCCTATAAGAGACGCACTGGCCATTTCTTAAATGATAATTTAAAAAAGAATAGGGTGGTAAAATTGAAACAATTACTGAAGCGGTGCGCAAAGGTAGGTCACAGAAAAAACTCAGTCAGCTGCTCGCCAGTGGAACTTGCTCCCCCTGAACATCAGACAGTCTCCGTCTCTCGCCATTTTCAAGAAATTACTAATTTCTCACCATCATAATTTAGGTTAGGTTTAAACATATATTTATGTATTTATTTTTGCTATATTATTTATGTATTTTATGTAGTTGTATCTATGCAGTTTATGTATTTTGATTTCTCTTTACACTAATCTGTGCACCCATTATTACAATTTTCACTCTCCTAAAGGTTAACTAATGCCTAAGGCATTAAGCTCGCCTTTGTACAAACCTTCTTAGTGCAATAAGGATTTTTTATTGTAGCCAATGGAGACCACTTCGAATAAGCTTTTTATATTTGTTTTATATTTATGTATTAAACTAACACACTGTAAAAGTAATAAATGTTATTTGCAATAGAAAAAAAATATGTTTCTTTGTTACAATATTTATGCCATATTAGATTGTATAAGTCTTTATATAATATTCACTTTCTTATATACTCAGTTACTGTATTGCACCTACTTCACTTATTAACTGCTTTTATTTTCCCGAAGGTTTGACTGGTAGAGAATTCCTAGCGGCATTAAGTACGTCTTTGTATTTTGTATACAATAAAGATTTAAATAAATAAATTATTAATAACTAAATAAAAAGTGTATATATACAAAAGTCAAAAACTTAGCTGCAATTTTTTTTTTTTAAATAAGACATTTTGACAGTAATATATGAAGTATATGTAGGGCGGAAAGAGCGCCCACGCGTTTCCGGCCGCCCACTAGCGCCACTTCTAGTAAACTTGCGACATTTACGTACAACCTCGTGTGTACTATTACAACAGATATTTATGCAATTCTTTAAAGGTTTTTTTGAAGTGAAACTACTAGGCGCCGATTTGATAATCGATAATTGGCCGAGAATCGAGAATGTATTTGGTACTATTAAAAGTTTAATTTTATTGGAATACGGCGTGTGACTTTGTAATCATCTGACGGTAAGCAGACCTACAAAGTCCATGAATAAAATCGCTAATAAATTATTGTTTAACAACATTGATCGCTTCCACAATGTGGCTAATTGATTTTATGAATTGGGCGGCGACCAACGCCAATGTGTCTCCTAAAGACCAGTAAATCCAAAAACCGAAATAAACTAAAACCGAACTAAAACCGAATGGGCGGTAGTAATGAAACCGGTTGGACGGCCTAAAGAAATTAAAGAGACTTCCCTCCCACCAAATTCTATACATGGTACTTTTAAAGGTTATACTTTTAGCTAATATGAGGTTATATTGATCCAATCGTACAATAAATTGTCTTCAAACTAATAATGTTAAAATTACCAATTTGTATGGGAAAGCTATTTTTTTTTTATTTGCGACATATTGCATGGGAAAAGTTATTTGATTTAATCAGTAGAGCCTCATTACAGCACAAAGTACAGCCTTTCAAATTCAGCCTGTAATGATATGCAGTATTATATTATTTATTTTGAAAAAAATGCACAGTAAACAAAAGTTATGTATTTACAAAGGCGAACTTAATGCCTTAGGCATTATCTACCAGCTAATCTTTAAGATTGTGTAGAATTTGCTTTTTTTTCAGATTTTTATCATCGGCTAATTTTCAATGTCAAAATTAGAAGATAATTTCCAAAAGAAGAAAAACAGCCTCGTTATTTTATTTATGGAAACGGCTGATCAATACTTAGGAGATATTCGTACATCCATAGCTGTTCCGGTCCTCTCGCCCACTTGCACTCTGACATTTTGAGAGGAAAACCAACACTCGGTCGCCATGGCAACGCACCAAAATTGTCAGATAACCCCGGGACCGATACCTGTTGACTACAGGAAAACGCTTTGTGTATCCACCGACATCAATAAACGCTTCTCATCTGAGGGATTTTGTTATTTTTTGTTATTGCGTCAGGAAACTTATTTATTTGCCGTCCTAAACTGCTAGATATTTTTAGTAGGGAGGTATGTGGATAAGTACTAACTACTAACTTTCAAGGTTTCAAATATGTAAACATTTAATGTATATTTATTATTTTAAATTTTACGAATAGCTACACTATTAATAGACATTTTCTATTATTATTTTGTCTACCGTCTGTGTACTTGAGACGGTTTATTTTTAGAGAAATAAAACTATAGCATTACGTAGCCATGACCAGTCTTTATTTTTACATCGCCTAATGATTTATCCAGCGACGTAACGCCGAACCATCTGGACCGCAAACGTCACGGGAGCGTGCCCGGCCGCTAATTGCGGCACATCCATATCGGTGGCGATAGTCTCGCAGCAGAAGCGGAGGATGATTCAGCCGCCGTGCCGTGACGCGCGCCACGTAACACGGCGAGCCTCCGTCGCCCACGCCGCTCATCGCTCCACGCGCCGCTCCGCACTCCGGCTCGGCTCCTCGCGGTTTTCGCGCGCCTCCCTTCGACGACGCTGCGCCATTTTCTCGCGCACGTGGGCGAAGACCGAGGGCGGTCGACGTTCCATTAACGCGGCCGTCGTGAATGAAAACCGACTTCGGCCGGGCGGCTGCCGTCCATTGACAGGGCGCGCGGCACGACCGGCTGCACGGGGGCGGCCGCACGCCCTCGCGCGACTCGACGAGCCTCAGTCAGTCGAAGATGTGGTGCTGTCCGCGCGACGACTCTCCGCTGTGTTCATTTTGCAGTAGTTCCACGTGCGATTCCCGCGCTTTTCGGTAGTTCCCTACGAGTAATGTTCTGTGATCGCGTCAATTGTAGGACCTAACTAGTTAAGTGATAAAGACTGACGGTTTTGTAGGTTTTAGAGTTTGTTTTGTATGGTGTCGGTGCAGTGAGGAGGGAGTGTGTGTGTGAGTGATGCTGGGCCATGCTCTCGGTGCTCGCGATGCGGCGGGAGGACGAGGAGCTGGGCGGCCGCGAGGGAGACGAGTTCGTGGACATCTCACAGATGCAGTTGCTGGTGGACGTGGCGGGCCCGAGCGGTCTGGGCTACGGCGGGCCGGGCCCGCTCGGCCCCGGCCCGCTGCCGGCCGGCCCGGCGCAGCAACAGCCCTACCAGCAGCATCACGCTGTCGCCTCTCCTGTCGACGACTTCTTCGCGTTATACTTTACACCTCCTACTACGCAAGGTTTGTATACAACCACTGTTCTAGTACACCACAGTATATCTATGAGGTTGACTAACGATTAAAACTAATAAGTATAAATATATTTCAAAAAAATTAAGTGAGATCCTATATTTTTTAAGAATCATTAAATTTCCGGGTTCATTTGTTATCTGTGATAATAACTATTAACAATTAAAATTCAGAAACAATAAAGTTCAGTCTTCAAAATTAAACTTAATCAGTTGTTGTAATTTAACAGTTAGCGATAAAAAAAAACAATTATATGAAAGCAAATTTTATATCTAATCTCGCCAATGAGCTACATCAACGAGTAAGTTCCAAGAATGGGGCCAATCCTGTGACGAAACAACGGTGCGACCGCATTTGTTTTTTTTTAATTTAAATATAGAATATCTTGTTTTGTGGAAAACAATAACATATTGAATCAGATTTTGAATTAGATACTATTATTATATCTATTGGGATAACGTCATCGTGCTTTTGTTTTTCGTTCAACGTCAGAAACAACGGTACTACTACATAGAGGGTTGGGAATCAAACCCACGACCTCCGGAATACTCCGGATACAACGCCAAAGGCCGCTAGTCTACGGAGGCAGTCAATTATTACTAAAACGACCAGACCGGACATTTTTTTTGAACTTTGAACTGTAATGAAAAAGCATAGAGTTCAAGTTACTGAATACCTAACTGCAGCCACTTGCATCAGACCTTTATCAATGGGCCTCTAGATACAGTGCGTTCACAGTTATTTTGCATCTGACAGCTGTCATTTGTCGCCTCTCGCTAGAATGGTATCACTTACTAAGCTGACACTTTCGTTTGACAGATTAGTGCTTACCGCAGAACTAAATGATAATATTAAAAATATTTGTAATATATTATTTTATTATTTTCCATTATATAACTTTATTTTGGGGGAATTTTTAATTGTCAAGTTATTTGACCGTTAACTTGTATGCAGAATTATCAAATTTATTAATTCTCCGTATAAGTTTAGTTATTTGTTAAATAACTTAATTTTACAATCGAAAAACGGCCCTAAGAAAACCTTAAAAATATATAATACAATAAATCCGTTAAATAAATATTTAAAAAAACAGTCGTTGAAAGCATGCTATGGAGGCATTTTGCTCGCCGATGTGTACACCACATTTGTGTAATAAATAATTTATAAACTAAAATCCATTGTCGAATGTGTATATGCTTTCATACATATTCAGAACCATCACTTTAGAACCTCTTTAGCTATTAATATATTTTTTGTTGTGTTTGTAATTGTCAGGACAAAGTTTGCATGAAAGAAAATGTTTTAAAAATCGTATGTAAAAGTTTAACATTTAGGTTAAAAAACTCCATATAAAAAAGTAAGTGAGACAGAAGAGAGAGGGATCTTCAGAAATATTGTCAAAATTGACAAATTGATTATTTTTTAGTTACTTATATTATTTTACCTGTTCCACGAGTTGCCATAAAAGGAAAAAAATACCTGTTACATGTTATCGATTAATCAATTTGTCGGAAAAATCTTAAATTTTGTAGTGAAAAACTGCTAAACCTATGGGCACCTCTGTTGAAGTAAAAGGTGGAAAGAAAACCTCTATAACTTTGCTAGGCCGACCATCCGGGCTCGTTACCACCGCCCATACAGATGCAAAAACCGTCAAGTGACCTAGTCATGTTTCAGTTTTAGTCTGTGGGTTTACCGATTTTGCGGAGACTATTGCATCGATTTCTTGTCGAGGGCTTAATCTCCTTTCATGGTACGGTTACGAAACGGTCGATTGACAATAAAGCAACAAGGATATTAAAATAGCCTCGTAATGCAAATACGTCCATGTCGCCGCCCATTTCGTTACCACATCATCATCATATTAGCCGGCACAGTGGGAGCTATCAATATTGTTAAACAACAATATATTAATCGACCCCAGTCATGGACTTTGTATGTCTGCTTACCATCAGGTAGATAAAAAGTCACGTGCCTAGCTCCAAAAAAAAAAAAGATTTTGTTTTATTCTATTCATTAGTAGGAACCCATACAAATCCAGGATGAGCGCTAATTTAAAATAAACAAAAATTGTTGATTTAAGGCTCTACCATGCGTTTGCGCATTGCAGAGCCTTAAAACGTGAGCAACAACCAACCGCTTTATTTTTGGTAACAGGATTGAATAAAGCGATCCTTTTTGTTGATGCTCATGTATACGTAAATATATACGTAACGTTGCTACAATGCGCAAATCCATGGTAGAGCCTTTCTCACTTTTTGTATGTTGGCGTCCATCTTCTGTTCTCAAAACTGGAGAGGCGATTTAAGGCCTACGGGCACCTCCCTATTATATCTGCATGGGCTAAACTAAACCGATATTTTACATATACCATGTAATAATTTATATTAGATCAGATTTAATTTGTTTTATATTATAATTTTACAATCATTTAAATAATGGATTTCCGCATAAAACACCAGATTCAATTAAATTATTTTATATTGTTAGAATGCAACGTTCAAATATTCGATTATACATTAAACTGGTACGTCAATTTAACGTCGGTTAAGTATCAGCAACCGGCCCTAGTGCGGTTCGTGCACTTGGGCTTCCGTACAAAGATTAAAAAGATTAATTGTGTTTAAAGATCTTTATTGGGTACTCATAAAAAACAATTAAGTTCACTTGTTTGAGTTTACAAAGTTTTCTTACATTAAAGTATCTGCATCGAGATCGTAACATAATAACATAACTAGTAATTTACATAGTATAACATAGAAAGTAATTTAAAATAAAGTAGGTACTTTATATATATAACATAATATAGTAAGTAATTTATAATATAGGATAACACAGTAATTAACAAATATTCTACTGTAATACAATTATCAGGGGAAGTTTAAAGAAGCTGCATCGACATGCATAAACATTTTTTTTTTTATTCTAAACATTGTTTTGTATATATAATTTAAGTTTATTCTTGAATACATTGATGTTTTCACAATTTTTTATTTCATTTGGTAATTTATTATGTAGCTGTGCTCCTTCAAATAATATGCATTTCTTACCATAGTTAGTTCTTGGCCATCTTAAATGGATGTTATTTCTTCTTCTAAAGCTATATTTTGGATTCTCCTTATTGAAAATTAAGTTGGAATGTACTTGGTTCAACAAAATCTTTTTTATTAGAATACAAGTGTTAAGTGTATAAAGTTGTTTAATATTAAAAAGTTTAGTTTTAGTGTAAAGTTCGTCAGTAGGTGTAAAGTAATCATAGTAAAATATTTTTTTAACAATTTTATTTTGCGTAGTCTGTAAGCGTTTTAAATTCGTTTTGGAAGCAGTTCCCCATATTTCGATTAAATAGTCCAAGTGTGATCTTACTAGAGAGTTATAGAATGAAATTCTTATTTTACGCGGTACGCAATTAATAGTGAGAAAAGATTATTTTCGGATAAACTCACAGCAATTAAAGTGATATTACAGTCTAAATATGAGACAAGATGCATTTTAAGTTTTCACAGATTATCCAAATTATTAATACTTAAGTACATTATCTGTGTTCTATAATATATTGATTTTTCCTACCTATTACTCTTTTATTTCTACTCATCAAAGAATTCGCCTACCAGCCTGCGTCTGAGTAAATTAGGACTAACATTAAATTAATCATGTCAGACAAGGTCTCGTTCACACCGCGCACCGCGCGATGTAAATACATATTTTGCCCATCCAGGATTATTATTATACATAATTATTATTAATATCTCAGTAACAGAAAGACTAAGATAAGCAAAAAAAAAATTCTCCCACATCCTCTTAATAAATTTTTGAAAAATAATAAAACATGTGACGCTTAGTTTTATAAGAAGAGTATAGGTACATAGAACGTTTTATGATTCCTGTTATATTACGAAAAAAACACTTTCCTAAGATATAACACAGTAAGAAAAATTACCTTCTTTTTTCCCCCTCCCCTAGTCCCTAAATGATATTTTTTAAATGGTGAAACGCCTATCATTTTTTTTTTGTTTTTCCACAATTGGAAAGGCAAATATTTTTCAACTATACAGCTTAGTCTGATTTTATTTCCGGTAATTATAACTAGTAAGGCCTTAGTAAAGTCTTATATTCATTGTCATGTTTGTTAATGTTTTTAAGGCTGATAGCCATGTCTTTCTTTTTTGTCATATCCGTGCTTTTAATAAGTAAGGCTAAAAGCCATGTCTTCTTTTAAAACGCCTATCAATTTATTTTCTAAGAACAGTCTACATACCAAATTTCAAGTCTGTAGCACCACTAGGACCACCCATTCTCGAAAATTAACTTTCCCAATAAAAAACACAAACACCCTACAATATAAAAGGTAGCTTCTGTCAAAATTTAATATTCTTATTTACAATATTTTCGGCTGGGCGATTATGAGTAAGTCAGTCAATCAGTCAATACAAGCTCTTATATATACAATATAAAAATTAAGGTCCATAATATGTACTTACAATTATTTCAAGCTATAACTTTATATCTTAAATAGTTACTGAAATAATAATTTGTTTCTAATATCAAAATTTCCCTTATTAATTTTTGTTTTGACTTTGACCATTTTTCAGTGAGGAACCCATGTTTGTATGTAGAAGCCAAATATTTTTTTCGCTTCTCTACACAGACTGCTAATGTTAAAATATGAATCATCATCATCATATCAGCCTTTCACGCGTCCACTGCTGAACATAGGCCTCCCCCAAGGATCGCCAAAAAATATTAATATGTATGGAAAAATAAATTTCTTTTTCATTTGGGACACATGGTTACATGGGAAAATTTGTTCGGTTTGATCAATACAGCCTCATATTAGCATTAAGCACCATCTCTTTTTATTTTTTTATTAATGTAGGATAACTTGTTTTTTTTAAAACGTGAGAATTTAATCATTTGGACTTTTAGGTAGGTATATTTTTTGTAGTTTTGGTTTATAATCTTTCTATAATTTTATTTTCGCTGGCTTGTTATGATAAGACTTGACCTTGGCTACTTAACGTAATATTAAAACAAATTTCCAATAAAATCAAGCAAAACATTTCGCAGAATTTAAAAATAGCCACCGTATTCTCCATAAAAACACCTAGGGCACGAGTTTGGAATTATTATTTTTTTAGCTTTTGTTGGCCCTTTCATTTATTTACCCATCATATTATTTTCGTAAAAACACATCCTACTTTCAAATTGCAAGAAAAACTATCTATTACTTTGCCGGTAATAAAATATCACCTTCCCCTATTTTATTTTTATTTTAAGAGGATCGTCTGATTTCCCATTCAGACACGACCTTGGTCATCACTGTTTGGGGGTAACATTCATAGATTTTTGGAGGCGTTTTAAATATTACCGATATCTAGGCTCGCACGTTTTCATTTTTTTTAAAGTTTGGTATAGGAAAAAATATATCAACCCCTGAAATCCGTTAAAAAAATTGCTAAAAATCCCTCTTGTTAAAATAATTCCTATAAAATGTCAGGACAGAAAATTTAAAAAAAGAAAAAGGTACGATCATCATTTATTTTCTATTGTTTTCAAAGCCATTAAAGTTATGGGCCATAAAGTTTAGACAACAGTGTTGGCCCTAAAGTTATTATGCTGCCTAAATTGGGGGTAGAATCTCAGACATGCTCTTTCTCTTATTAAGGGTCGGGGGAAGGTTTACATACACATGTATGGTAGCGTTACTGATTCACTGTCATTCGTAGAGAGAGGTAGGTAATACTTTGCAGTTGAATCAGCATGGGCATCGAAAAGCCTAATTAGAAGCTCCTCTTAAAACGCTTTTTTACATGAGCACGGCATGACACTGTTTCTATCTGCTGGTAAGCATACCTATAAAATCCATGAATGAGGTTAAACAATAAATTGTTGTTTAACAGCATTGATCCTCTCACCATGCCGGCTAAATGATGCAATTATATTAAACTAATGGGTACGACAAAAACGAATTTGCGTTACGAGTCAACTTTAATATATCATCGCTGCTTCATCGTCAAATGAACTGCCAGTTTTGTAATGACGCAGTAGTCTCCTGAAAACCGCTGAACCCACAGTCTAAAACTGAAACATTATAACCGAAAATCCATGAATGAGGTTAAACAATAAATTGTTGTTTAACAGCATTGATCCTCTCACCATGCCGGCTAAATGATGCAGGGGTCAAACAATAAATTGTTGTTTAACAGCATTGATCCTCTCACCATGCCGGCTAAATGATGCAATTATATTAAACTAATGGGTACGACAAAGACGAATTTGCGTTACGAGTCAACTTTAATATATCATCGCTGCTTCATCGTCAAATGAACTGCCAGTTTTGTAATAACGTAGTAGTCTCCTGAAAACCGCTGAACCCACAGTCTAAAACTGAAACATTATAACCGAAAATCCATGAATGGGGTTAAACAATAAATTGTTGTTTAACAGCATTGACCCTCTCACCATGCCGGCTAAATGATGCAATTATATTAAACTAATGGGTACGACAAAAACAAATTTGCGTTACGAGTCAACTTTAATATATCATCGCTGCTTCATCGTCAAATGAACTGCCAGTTTTGTAATGACGCAGTAGTCTCCTGAAAACCGCTGAACCCACAGTCTAAAACCGAAACATGACTCGGTCTCTTGACGATTTTTGCATTTGTATGGTGACAACAAGACCTGTCGGTCAGCTAAGTGATTTATTTATTTATTTAATAATATGGATATTTTTTTAAGAATAGTACATAACTGTATCAAATTTTTATTCTGTATAGCACCTCCCTTTTTCGAAATATAAACTCTCCTAAAAATATAAGCTTCCTGTTTCGCCGAAATTTCGCACCAATATTTTGTTATTCAATAGGACAAAGTTCAAGTAGCATTTGCAGTTTGAAGCCCCCTTTAAAATAGGCTTATATAAAGCTGGCGTCACATCAAGCTACCCATTTTGCTTCATTACGAAGGAACTGAGGAGAAAAAGGACATAAAAGTGTAGCTTCGTGTGACGCTGTAAATGAACTCAAGTGCGGTTAAACATTCAGTTAACGTCACTGTTAACCCTTACCTGAAGAGTCGCTATTGCTGGAAGCGTGAAGGTAGGTGGTAGGAAATTTAATAAATTTGTTACCCAGAATAATAATTAAACTTTGGTGTCTATCTATATTTTTTTAATTAAAATATTCATGTACATTTTTTGTCATCGTCACGGAGATGATCTTAAGCTATCGGTCCTAGTTTTACTGTATTAACTTGTGAAACTCTTTATAGATGGGTTATTAAGTCTATCCAAAGACCGCGATATTCTAGCCACTTGTTTGGTGTTGATTTAAAACCCCATCGGCTACGATGAGGTGGCTATTCTCATCCTACCTAGTTGTAGCCTAGTTGTGAGTTCTGAGTTTAAGGCATATTTTTTTTTAAGTACCATCACGAGTCATTAGGTGCCCGGGACCGCCTAGCTAGACTGTCTCAGGGTACCCCAGCGGTGGGGTTTTATTCCCACCTCGTCGTAGCCATGGTTTTCTGAGTCTACATCGAAGAATAGAACATGTTTTTTTCTATAAAAAAGTTATTGATATACACATATTGATATGGTGTTTGAACCGGAGGCCGAAGCGCTGTAGTAATTTTAACGTAAGGTCCAACTCGGTCGCTGCGTATATCTAAAAGTCAAAAAAAAGCTACGAATATAAAGTTTGCTTTTAATATTAACATTTTGTGTGTTGTGTGTATTTTGGTTGTTTTTATTTTTTGTTAATAAGTTTTAGCTCATAATTTTGTTCTTTTAACGATTACATTGTAAACATTTTGTGCGCTGTTATTGATTATTGACAAAACAGACCCTGGCCAATCGAATAAAACCTGCTTTTCTTTCGTAGTACTACTTGTACTATTATTTTTTCTGTGGTAGTACGACAAGATTAATTATTTTTTCAGTTGTTTTTTTATACTCATTCCATAAACTATACAGACTTTGAGTAAATGGTTGTTACTTAGGAGGGGGAGGAGAGGAATTACTGCTACTTCCCTAGTGACAGCCTCTATATTCAGTGTTGAACTTTCACTGGAATCATGTAGGCAAACATTACCACATATTACAAAATTATATTTTATTATAATCGTGGTGGCCGAGTTGGTTACACCTTAGACTTAAAAACACTACAGTTTTAAGGTCTCCGGTTCAAACCCCAGTGTGTACCAATGAGCATTTTTTTAAATGACATTCGTTTGACAACACCACAATAACTCGAAAAGCACGTTAAGTTGTCCATCCCAGTATCATCTACCAATTTGTGAAAATATTTCCAAGTAACCCGAAGAGTTAGCCACTTGTTCAATGTAGACTCAGAATTCCATCGGCTAGAACGAGGTGGGAATACCACTAGGTATACATGACACCATCTAGGCGGTGTTACATAAATTATTATAAGTTACACCTGAGTTAATATAGCTGCGGATAGATTCAAATGCGCAATTAATTATGATTGGCTGAGGTAAAACAGTTTTAACCAATCGTCAAGCGTCTTTCTGTGCTCCTAACATCTTCCTAACCTAACACCTATTCTTTTTATTGCGCAGGGGCCTGGTTCTACTGATTCAAAAGCTTAAATTCGATACAATTTGTATGGTCAAATATACTTTGATTTGCAGTAAATATCCAATTAATTTAGTAGAATTAGGCTCTAGTCATTCTCGTTGAGGTTTGCGAGAATGCTAGAGCCTAATTTTACTCATACACCTATTATACTCGGGCTAAATTTAAGATTTCTTTGTTCATAATTTTTATTTTTTAATGAATCCTACTTTGCTTTCTACATCCTTTTTGGACCCGCTGACTGTATTTCGTCGGACCAGCGCTGCAGCGTTCTTAGTCTGCCTCTCTTTCTCTTGCCTGCTGGGCCGCTCTCTTCGTCCATCTGCCGTATTTATGCCCAGGCTTTTTCTCTGTGCATAATCTAATATTTCTATTGAGTTGGTTTTCACTCTTATATCTATGTTTATAATCTAGTCTTATGTTTAGTTTCAATAGCTTGTTGGCATTTTTGTATATGAGAGCACGCTGTCGGTCCTAGTTTCACTATGTTATACATTGATTATTGAGTATATCCAAATACTTAATCACTGAGATCACTTGTTCGTTGTAGAGTCAGAATACCATCGGTTACGACGAGGTGGCAATAAAACCTCACCACTGGGTTCCCTAAGGCCTGAGGTCTAGACAACCTCAGGTCTAGCCGGCCGTGTTAGTACACAAAAAAAAGTATATCAATAGTGAGAATGTGATCCATTGTGCTTAAGTGCTTGCGAAAGCCTGCCTGTTCTAAAGGTTCATTTTATATTTATGATCACTTTCATCATTACACAATTGTATTATTATATTTACTGCAATGGCACATCTACCTTACATATTTATCTGTCATAAACTCCTGAGTGGTAGATATATCGTAGATATACGGCATTATGTTCGCATTTGTAGGTACTTTGTGCAGTAAAAGATTTTAATGCATGAGGGTTGTTTCTTATATCCTATTTTATCTATATATACTAATATCATAAAGTTGAAGAGTTTTAAATAAAAAATATATGTTAGTGTTGGATTTATCGAGAAAGGCTATATATAGGGTATATAACATCACGCTACGACCAATAGGAACTGAGTATCATTGAAAACTGTTGCAAATATTGGGATTTTTTTTTCTTTTAAAAGCTGCTGTTACGTGCGCTGCGTAAACGCTTAAAGTTACGTAGACGAAGTTGCGTGGGTCAGCTTGTAAAAATATGGGACTCTCTCCAATTATTAGGTACGGTTTTCCTAAGGGTTATATTAAAAGGATGTGTTATTGAATAAATGGGCCCTTAGCCAAGCGTCTGGCCAGGGAGTTATCCAAGCAGCTGACGGAAAAGACTGGAGACAAGAAGGCTGGCAATTATTTCTGCCGACGCTATACAGAGAGGAAATGTTGCCAGTCTCCTTGGGACTATTTCTGATGGGGCGTCTCTAGAGGATATTTTTTTATTTATAGGTAGTTTTATTTTATTAGGTTTAGTTTAAATTTATTAGATATCTATATTTTAGTATTATTTAGATTAATTGCTTGTGTGAATAAATCTATATTTTGAAGTACAAAAAAAATATAAGGTGTGTAATGTGTAATTAATAATGTGGTAGTTTTAAGATGTCTCTAGGTATTCCACCTGGACTGGATGTTTATAGTTTTTTATTTATTTTTATTATTGTATATATTTCGTTTTCTTCAAATTCTTGTGTTTGTTTATTTGTGTTTAATATTTTTCAGAGACTCTTGGTGTTGTCTCTCCTCTCTAATATTACAGCCTTAATGAATAGTATTTATTATCGCTTTTTGTAGAGATTGCTTTTGAAAATAAGATTATACCATTACCAAATCATGTCTTATATTTCAATTATTATACAGGGTTAATTTAAAAGGAATATTGCTTTCTATTATTGAAAGAATGTTTAAAATCGGCTCAGTAGTTTTTGAGTTTATCCGGAACAAACAATCAAATATTTTCTCTTTATAATATAACTCTGATGTTTGCCCTTTTGTCTCCGTGGCCAGTCAACCACTTATGCAAATAAAAGTTAATCAGCGTAAAAATATCAACCACAACTTTTTACGTATTATTGTACTATTGTATATATCTATAGAGATATACTGTGATTTAAGCTCATTATCGGGCGGATGTCGCCAATCGTTACACATTGTTATTGTATGTGTGACAACTATAAAAACACTAATTCCTAGAAATGGAGAAGATCATTGTTCCTATCACTTACCCAATGTTTTTTTTCTTTTGCTGCTTTTATCCATGGGAGTATGAATAATATGGAAGTTCTCTAATACACATTGTAAAGTATAAATCAGAAATATTCCTATCTTGCTCGCATTCATTCAAAGCTGCTTATGTAAAAGATAAATTGTTGCTTTTTGTTTCAGTTACCCTTCGAAAGAAATGTCAAACCTGTATGTGTTTACATCTTGAGTGCTTGATTCCCACTAGTTCAATTGCTTACTTTCTATTTTTCCACTAGTTCAACTGACTATTTGTTTTTCCGACTAAATAGTTGACAAATTAAACCAAATAAAAAAGTGAAACCATTGCATTGATTGATTAAAATAATTGTAGTTCTAATTTTTTTTTGATTTTGTGCCATCTTCTGTTCTCCTTTTTTAGATAGACGTTATAGGATACTTACATATTTCATACTTCCATGCTTTGGACCAATACTGTTTTCGAACACCATTATAATGTATCTTTAATATATTTAATAAAGCCGAACTAATGCCGGTCTACGCGCCACACTGCACACAACATGCGCATTGTCACCATAGATATCTTTAACAGTTGGCAGAGTGGATTAAAAAATATTCAATTATTATAAATATAATTATATACGTGGTGGCCGAGTTGGTTAGACCTTGGACTTAAAAACATTTAGGTCTCTGGTTCTAATCCCGGTGTGTACCAATGAGTTTTTAATTTAAAAAAATATGTTGTTTGACAACACCACTATAGTGCCTCGGAGAGCACGTTAAGCTGTCGGACCATGTTTCACTATACTAACTTGTGAAAATATTTATAGATGGGTTATTTTGAGTCTATTCCAAAAATCGCGACGAGCTAGCCACTGGTTCGGTGTTGACTCATACCATCGGCTACGACGAGGTGGGATTTAAAACCCCTCCGCTGGGTACCCTGGGGCCGTCTAGGCGGTCTCGGGCGCCGTAAGGCACCCGTGATGATATGTATGTATGTATATAAATATAATTATTTTCATATATTGTTATCAATCTGTTTTTAATTGTATGTATATAAAGCAAGTATAATATATTATTAAGTGTAATATGTATATATCTATTTATACAAGTATATTACTTATTTATTTTATATAATAATAATTACAGTTCTATCACACTTTTCTTTATTTTATATAACTTTCTGTGAATACGCTGTTTTCAGATATGTATGTATTTTTTCAAAATTTGTTTTCTATTAATTTCTGTATGTGTCGTTTGTGTTTATTAAATATTTTAAATAAAATAAAATAAAAGATAGTCATGTTGAGCTCGACAAATAAAGGATAGACGGGTTAACCCCTTCGCTGGGTACCCTGAGGCCGTTTAAACGGTTCTAGGGAGCCAAATAGGCACCCGTAATGGTAGTATTTTTTTTTTTTTATGTTGGGCTCATTCTTAAAATGATTCGTAAATGAAAAAGATTAACTTCAAAGCAAGCATTCGTCTTCTTAGTGTCCCTAACTAAGTGGGTAGGTACACAAAAGGTATATTCCTATAATAAAATTACCTACAAGTATACTTGTAGGTAGTATAGCAGAGCTGATCGATTTAGGAGGTGGTACAAAGACATTATGATGAAGGCGGAGCCATCTCGCTATTGGCTACTCCTTTATACAATATTATTATAACATTTACAAAATTAAAGGATTTTCAGCGTAACTACAAGGGGATTACAATTTTATTTTTACACTATTGAAAGGTAAAAAACCCTTTAGGTAAAATTTAGCTAACCAAATTTATGAAATAATATATAATTTAGCGAGAAAGGCCTAAAATGATAATGACATAGACAATAAAAAGTGAAATTCATAACATTACCGTGAATAAATTACATACACAGATTTCGGAATATAAACTAACAGTAAAATATAAACTAAACCTACATACTCTAAGATCTAAGAGTTAGATAGTAAAGACTATAGTAAACCATATCTACTCTAAGATTTAAGAGTATGATAGTAAAGCCTAAACTAAACTATACCTACTCTAAGATCTAAAAGTATGATAGTAAAGCCTGAACTAAAGCATACCTACTCTAAGATCTAAGAGTTAGATAGTAAAGACTATAGTAAACCATATCTACTTTAAGATTTAAGTGTATGATGGTAAAGTCTAAGCTAATCCATACCTACTCTAAGGTTTAAGAGTATGATAGTAAAGTCTGAAATAAACCATACATACTCTAAGATTCAAGATTATGATAGTAAAGTATAAACTATACCATATCTATTCTAAGATTTAAGAGTATGATAGTAAAATTTAAACTAATCCATACCTACTCTAAGGTTTAAGAGTATGATAGTAAACCATATCTACTCTAAGATTTAAAAGTATGATAGTAAAGACTATAGTAAACCATATTACTCTAAGATTTAAGACTATGATAGTAAAGCCTAAACTAAACCATACCTACTCTAAGATCTAAAAGTATGATAGTAAAGCCTAAACTAAAGCATACCTACTCTAAGATCTAAGAGTAAGATAGTAAAGACTATAGTAAACCATATCTACTCTAAGATTTAAGAGTATGACAGTAAACCATACCTACTCTAAGATCTATGAGTTAGATAGTAAAGACTATAGTAAACCATACCTACTCTAAGATCTATGAGTTAGATAGTAAAGACTATAGTAAACCATATCTACTCTAAGATTTAAGTGTATGATAGTAAAGTCTAAACTAATCCATACCTACTCTAAGGTTTAAGAGTATGATAGTAAAGACTATAGTAAACCATATTACTCTAAGATTTAAGAGTATAATAGTAAACCATACCTACTCTAAGATCTAAAAGTATGATAGTAAAGCCTGAACTAAAGCATACCTACTCTAAAATCTAAGAGTTAGATAGTAAAGACTATAGTAAACCATATCTACTTTAAGATTTAAGTGTATGATAGTAAAGTCTAAGCTAATACATACTTACTCTAAGATTTAATAGTATGACTGTAAAGTTTAAACTAAACCATACCTACTCTAAGATTTAAGAGTCTTACTGAAAAGTTAAAACCAAACCAAACCTACTTTAAGATTTAAGAGTAACAAAAAAGGCTAAAGTTGTTTAGTAAAACTAAAAGTTATCCAATCCATATTAACTATGATAACTTATATTGACATGAAAGGGTTATGTAAGATTTTAAATTAAACAAAATTAAAACTCACCCAATACCTATAAGAGTATGACAAAGAAGTCAAAAGATAACTATCATCAAATTTCTAAGTAACCCGGCAGTAAGGTGGTGTCCCACGCGTTAAGCGTCAGGCCAGAACGTGTTGGCTCGTCAGAGGTGTCCACGTGCGAGGTCATTACTGTATGGACCACCGACCTTACCATACCTTGTAGAATCGGCTAAGAAACATACATGCTATAAATGTATGATAATCTTTATCTTACTACTATGTAAGAAGCAACTAAACCATTAAAATTATCACACTTGACAAAGAATTTAGAACAAAATTCATTCCAATTATTATCAACCTTTTGCAGTCCAATTTATTACTCTATCATTATAAGATGTTAATGCATTTAGCAGTAAGTTCGGGTTATTTTTATTTAGAAATTTAACTGTCAAAATATCTGCATAGAGTTGACATACCCATTTTCAAAGTTTTTAAAGAGAACGTCAAACTAATACAAACTGTACCATTGATATACCTATATCATATATATTATTATATCGTTGTTTATGGTACACATAGTACAAGCCTAGATCTTAGTTTGTGACCAGAGCAATATGTTTATATTATTCTACATATTATTGTCATTTAAGAACTTTTTGCCAAAGACTTTCAGTTCGTGTATTTAACTACCTGGATAATTATAATGCCTTTGCCATTATTAATTTATACCAGATTCAATTAGTGTATAAAATACTGATACCCATATTCCAAAACGATCCTTTATAAATTGTTAATAGGTGTCTTTAGATAAAAATACGATTTAAAGATCATATTTATACTTAATTAACTCCGGTAAAAAGATAATAAGCCCCATGTATCTCATCATGAACATTCTGAAACTGTCTTCATATCCAGCGACTTCAAAGAGGCAAACTTACCACTCTGCACTACGGTACATAGTTATACTGCTGTAACTATTGGCTAATTCCTATAATCTACAGTATCAGTTCAGTATAACTAACCGTTAGCATATAGGAATTGGTCATATGTCGACTACCATCCCAGGTAGCATTTTGACGTCCTCATGACCTCAATTACGTCGAGAATGACACTAAGTTGAAGTCATAGGGACGTCAAAATGCTACCTGGGCTGATGCCTATAAACAAAGGATTATTTTACAAATACCTTTACTTCAAAAATGATGACACAGTATTACGTAATACATTCCTCTATTATTAACCTGAGAGCTAGTGTATTACAGATAAGCTGGTCCACAATTGAAAAGTGACACTTAGCAAAAATGCTTAGCTTCTTTTGCATAATTTTATCTAAGCCCTCTAAGCGGTTATTTTTTCTCAGAGAGATAAAATTTCAAATAAGAATTATTGTTTCAAGTGCTTAACCAGAAGTGCCAACTTCATGTACATACATACATATCTTCACGGGTGCCTTATGGCGCCCGAGACCGCCTAAACGGCCCCAGGGTACGCAACGGACGGGTTTTAATCCCACCTCGCCGTAGCTGGTGGTATATATAAATAATGAAAAACTTCTAATTTAACTTTTTACAATAAATATTCTTCCATCGGTATCTAACCAGCATATTTTCTAAGTTCAGTAGCATGCACATTCTGAGATCTGACGATAGCATTGCCGTTTGAAGATGCCGCCTGGGGCAGACCCCGTCTTTGAGATGTGCTCGCACCGACTCACGTGTGCACACAAATTGACAGTGTTTGGGAACGCACAAATATGACCCCGACATCAAGAAACCATCGCAAGCTTAGTCACTTTTTCTAAGGAAATCCAATTATTTTGGCTTTTAAATCCCTTAAAAGTCAACCGTTATTGCCTGTTTCCAAATAAAGAATTCGTAATTTGTATGTGATTTGTTTAATATATCATATGTTTGTGAAATACCTTGGTGACATAGTCAGTTATTTCTGTGGACTGATTTTCAGGAACTTGCTTCATGGATTCCTTTCAGGATGCGGTTACGAAAAAGGTATTTAATTTAATCATAATGCAGCAAGCATATTATCTAGACTCCTAATGCAAATTCATCTTCACCGCCACCTATTTCTAAACCGCATCATTTAGCCGGAATAATAGGCCTATTCTCTTAAACAATGGATTGATCAGCCCCAGCCGAATATATTACTAAAACTGTTTCCCTATAGAAAAAAAATCAAGTTAAAATTCACAACTTTGTATAAAGTTGTATGTATATACGCATTAAATGTAAGTTTAGTATACAAGTTGAAATGAGTTCAAACATTTATTATACTGTTGTTGGCAAAAGTCACCATCATCAGTTCAACTTCAAATGTATTCCCTCAGTACCAACAAGGGCAACACCTGCGTTCAATGAAGGAGAACAATTGCTATCATTAAGGGTACCATTTGACCGCACCCACACGGTAAATATTCAAATAATGGCAGCGACAATGCGACTTTATTTAAAGTCAATAAATTAGTGCTAATGCCCAATTTGCGTCGAGAGCTTAACAATGCCGGTTCCCGTAATAAGTTAAACGCATGTAACTACGTCCGATACAATCTGTGACTCCTAAACGACCATCGTCATTGTTTTATACCAGATAACTGCTGCAATTACTTCACTGAGTATCGATTACATACTTTAAAATGCACAAATCCAATGTTTGTAGATTGTTAATAAATACACTTCTATACCTACTTAATTCGTTACACCGCCCATACAGATGCAAAAACCGTCAAGTGACCTAGTCATGTTTCGGTTTTAGTCTTTGGGTTCACCGGTTTTCAGGAGATTACTGCATAGATTTCTTATCGAGTTGATAGACTCCTTTCAGGGTGCGGTTACGAAATAGGTGTTTGAATTAACGATAAGGCAGCGAGTAGGTATATTAAAATATACTCGTAATGCAATTCGTCTTTGTCGCCGCCCATTTCTTAATCGCATAATTTAGTCGGCATAGTGGGAGCCATCAATGTTGTTTAAGAACAATTGTTAATTGACCCCATTCGTGGACTTCGTAGGTCTGCTCACCACCAGGTAGATACAAAGTCACATGCCGTGCTCCAATAAAAAAATTAAAAATCCTGGTATACCTACTTATATTAATCCCCCAGTTCTAGAACGTTTATCAAATAATTTTACAATTATAAATACCACATAATAAGGCACATAACATTCTAGCAATCTTATCTGCGTCTTGTTAAGAAATTTGATCGCAGAATAATTGTGATCATCGTTTTAGAAACTGGACGTAAGACTTAGATTTATCTGCATTGCTGCCGAAATAAAATGAAGTGATGAATTTGCAATGAGATGCAGTAGGCTTCTTAAAACCGGTGAACTAAAAGCGAAATATGACTGAGACCAAGACACACTTAACAAGATCAGATTCAAAAGGTTTTAAAATACGGTGCAATTAAAAGTCTCCGAAATCGGCGTGCATGTATGCGAATAGTTATGACTGTGGACGAGGCAAAAGAAGCATGTAGAGATAGGGATAAGTGGCGCTCGGTTGTCTCTGCCTACCCCGTAAGGGACTTGAAGATAAATAAATAAATAGGTGCTTTTCAAACATTGTATAATTTTATCATTGAAACAGTGGGCCAGTCTAATTTATATTGAAGTTAAAACGTACCCAATCGTCGTATAATAATTTACATTTATAACTGTATTAACTTAATTGATTATAATATTAGTCGATAAGGACAAGGCCCTTACATGAAAACATTTTGATGTTTCCTTGAAAGGGCTTAATACATAAGTATCCATAGCCCCGTATTTGTAAATCAGTGTTTTGTACGATATTCACTAAGGTATTGTCTGTCTTTTTTTTTCATTTGACTTTTGGTGAAAAGTGGCTACCTTGCCACTTTTCACCAAAAGTCAAATGAAAAAAAAAGACAGGTAGTATTTTGTTTCAGTGGAATTTATAAATTCGAGTGGTATTTTGTTTCAGTGGAATTTATAAATTCTATTATGTTTGTATATATAGTGGTATACATTTTATTTTAATAAAATATCATAATAAAAATTCATCTACATATCAGTGAGGAAAATGAATAGTGTAACCCTCAGAGATCCAATTAGATTTAGTGTGCTGAGAAAAAGAAATGAAATAGATTCTGATGATGATGATGTGTCGAAGATTGAAAGAGGTATGACAACGTTGAGCGTATGGATGATGAACGAAAACGAAACAAATATATAAAGTAAAAATACACAATGTTAGTAGATTACGTGGCCGACCAAGGAGCGTCTTTACAAATAAAGTTCGAGATGTCCTTAAAAAGGCCCATACAAATTCTAAAAAACAAATGCGCCTATATGAATCGATGCATGAGTGGCAGAAGCTACGGAAGTATGTAGAGATCTTGCAAAGGGTCATACTTTTTCTTCTGCTTACCCCCTAATAAGAATACTGGCGTGATGGTGAGTATGTATATCTTAAAATTTTGGAACGAAATGAAATTATATATTAATTTGCATAATTCTAAATAAAATGTTGTTAGGGGTTAGTCCATGTACAGAATTTTCCTAAAAACACAAATTTTAACTCTAGTTCTCAATAAAGATCTGATATTATTTTTTGTGGAAACTACATATGCTTTACTTTTAATAGTAATTGTAGTCTTCTTTGCACATTTTTTTGTAAAAAAAAAAAAAAAATGTAAACCAAATTGATCACCATTCCTATCTATAGTAGACGTAAAAACAAAATTAGCAAATGGAAGGCACAATATAAATAAAGTCCCCTGGTGGGCCAAAGAATTCATCATAATCACATATTTGATTTGCCACAAAGTTCAATTACTTTTGGTAACTTTTAATTGTTTAACTACGAGTATTTTTCTTGAAAGGGTTTCTAAAAGCGCTCTCATGTCAAGAACAAATGACATTTAAGATTGTATTTTATGAAATAGTAATATTATATTCGTGTGTCATTTTGCGATCTGTTTATCTTACAACCGGAAGCCAAACGAGCTCGACATCGTTATCTACTGTACGCGTTTCATTTGGTATGTACTTCGCATCAAACTTACCTACACTCAGTTTCTGAGGACTATTTATAAAATAATTTTGTACTGACTGTTTCATAGTTAAGAATTTCAAATTTAGTTAATATCCAAACAAAAATATTGCAAGATATTATTGGCTGTATTCATAAAAACTACTTGAAGAACGCTTAAGTTGGTTTTCTCTTTTAAGCATATTTATTTTTGTTACTAAAAACAGAGACCACCTGCTTTACCTAAAGTGTTCTTCAAGAACTAAATAAGTCTTTATGAACCAGTGTAAGAGTATGTATAGAATAAAAATCAAGTACGTACTTAGCTAGCTATTTCAGCCGCCCCGTGGTCTAGCGCATCCGGAGTAATGGGTTCAATTCCCGTTCAGGGCAAATAATTTTAGTAGTCTGCGTCTTTATTGAATTTAAAAAAAATTGGATGGATAATAAAATACAGCCTATGTTACTCGCGATAATGTAGCTTTCAATAGGTGAAAGATTTTTTAATCGGTTCAGTAGTATTTGAATCAGATCTTTTCTTTATAATTTTAGTATAGATAATATGGTCGATGTATCTGGTACACATAGCACAAGCCTAGAGCTTAGTTTGTGACCAAAACAATATGTGTGATATCTCATAAATATTATTAATATTTTTTTGCACACTACAACTTAATGTTCTAATGTCCCGAAGGTTTGACTGTCAGATAATGCCCAACGGCATTAAGTCCGCCTTTGTATTATGCAATAATGTTTAATAAATAAAAAAATAAAAATACTTTCAACGTTATTAGAATAGTCTCTTTTATTTACAAAATGAAGCATTAGGTAGGTACACATTTTAAAGTAATATATTATTTATTGAAACACGGTATGTGACTTTTTATCTAACTGGTGGTAAGCAACAACAAGCAACAAGCCTACTACTAGGGTACCCAGCATTAACCTCATATCGCCGATGGTATTTGGAGGCAACACCTAACAAGTGGCGAGCTTATTGCGGTGTTAATGATGAAATAGCCTCGTTGTATAAAGCGGTCACCCATCCCAGGCCGGCCTTGTTGTCATCTGCTTAACCTTGTTATCAATTGCGCAGTGACTTAACCACTAGGGTGGGCCGCTTTTTGAAAACCGGTGAACCCACAGACTAAAACCGAAACATGACTTAACGGTTTTTGTAATTACCCGTATTCTGGGAAATAAACAATTTAATATTATTCGAGAGTATAATAGGTCATTAGTTTTAAAATACCTCTAGTTGGTTTAATTTTTAACGACAATAACAAAAAAACTGCTATAAATCCTTCACTGGAATAATACTGGCTGGACCAAATCCAAAATGCATAATAATTTATTTTATAATAGCGTGCAACTGTTGAATCATCGGACAAAGTGTGTACAAGTCATTAAATGTCTTATGACAGAGCCTCCGTTTACTAATGGATGCTCCTTTGGCGTTGTATCCGGAGGTCGTGCGTTCGATTCCCACCCACGGCAAAAAAATATTAGTACGTTTTTTCTGTACAGTTTGTCATAGTCTGGGTGATTATAAAATAATATGTATAATATCGTTGCTTCTGGTACACATACAAGCCTAGAGCTTAGTTTGTGACCAGAGCAATATGTGTAAATTGTCCTATATATTATTATTTTAAAAACAAGACAATCGTAAGAGTTTTGCACAATGTGCCATCAAGGAGTGTCGGTACCAGACTACGTGTCGATCACAATCACGCATTCCTGCCTGCACGAACGCCATCCACTATACTCGTACCTACGTGACGCAGTTTATTTTTTTATTCTTTTTTTCTTGAGTTTTATTCTTCCAAGTGACAATCATGAACTAGTTCATCCCTTTCGTTGTGGTTGATGTAATCTGCTGTCGCTGGAGTTTTCTTTTTGCTTATTGGTATTGATGGTTATCATTATATACAATATATTTTATGTAAGGTTTCGCCAGTCGAGTTGACGCCCATACAAATGTACTTCTAATATTACAACTTGGCTGTTAGTTGTACTTCAATTATTATTAATTCTGCGACATGTAGGTAGTGGAGAAATACTGTGTGCGAAAGCTGATTTTGTGTGAAGAACGCAGACATCGCCATCGCGAATGCATTGTCCTTAAGTTTTTTTAATCCAAAATCACGAATTTTATTATTAAAATAATTGAATTAATTATTTAATTTAATTATTTGACAGCCTCCGTAGACTAGTGGTTGCGCCTTTGGCGTTATATCCGGAGGTCGTGGGTTCGATTCTCACCCATGGCAAAAAATATTAGTATGATTTTTCTGTACAGTTTGTCATGGTCTGGGTGTTTATAAAATATAATATGTATTATATCGTTGCTTCTGGTACACATAGTACAAGCCTAGAGCTTAGTTTGTGCCCAGATCAATATGTGTAATTTGTCCGAAAAAAAAAAAAAAAAAAATTATTCGGGACCGGACGAATATTTTTCCCTTTATTTTTAATGTTTAGTTTTAGTTTATATTGATAGGCCTTTTATTTTTAATATTATTAATGTTTTTTAAGTTTTCTTGTACAGATAAACATAGTTTATAATATGAATAATTGATTTGTTAATATTTTATTATTTATATATTACAATCGAAAATATATAAATATATATATATATATATTAGTTTTAAATATTAATATTTTATAATAATATTGCAAAGGCGGACATAATTCCTTGTCCCGAAGGAAGGTTTGACACTTTCCTTCGGGACAAGACTATTATATTTTAAGTGACAAATATCTATTTAAAAGAAACGAGTCTATTTTTTTCTTTATTTCTATACGGTTAATTAACTTTAGGGAATTACGAAATTTGGGTTGACGTATTGGTGAGTCTGGAAGCTCGCCAACCTCGGCCACAGTTTTGTGCAACTGTCCTACATTTTTCTAACATGTACCAGTTGCATGTTCAGTCTGCTTCTATTATATTTAGATATTTTTCTTGGATTTTCCTTATATTTTTTTTCATTTTTTAATACCAATAATAATATATCGAACCAATGACTCTGGATGCACTAGACCACGGGGCGGCTGAAACAGCTAGCTAAGAAGGTACTTAATTTTTATTCTATAGATACCTTACACTGGTTCATAAAAACTTATTTAGTCCTTAAAGAAGACTTTAGATAAAGTAAGTGGTCTCTGTTTTTAGTAACAAAGATAATTTACACATATAGCTCTGGTCACAAACTAAGCTTTTGACTTGTACTATGTGTACCAGAAACAATAATATAATACATATTATATCAGGACAAACTGTACTGAAAAACAAAACGTACTATTTTTGTTTTGCCATGGTTGGGAATCGAACCCACGACCTCCAGATACAACGGCAAAGGCGCAACCACTAGTCTATTGATGTATTATTTTTTAAGTTAAAAAGGATAATGCTTGAAACACGGAATAACAGATTAGATAAGATTTTTAATATGCTGAGTTTGTTAGACCTCACACTTAAAAACACTACAGTTTTTAGGTCACCGGTTAAAACCCCGGAGTGAGCAATGTTTTAATAATATAATGTTTGAGAATACCACATTTAATACCAGGTAGAGCACGGTAAGCTATCGGTCCCAGTTTCACTATACCAGCTTTACGAGTTTACCACTTGATCGTTTTAGACTCAGATTACCATCAGCTACGACAAGGTTTGATATAAAACCCCACCGCTGGATACCCTGAAGCCAACTGCGGTCTCGGGCGTCAAGTCCCCCGTGATAGTTTACTAATATTTTAAAACAATAAAAATTTATTAGAAACAAACTATCACGACGGATCCTCTTAATAAAGTCCATTAAACTCTAAAGCGACTTCCTTACACTGTCATACGTAGCATAACAAAACAGTTCCATGACACTCATGACCGCACCATCCTAAGAAACAATGAGATCTGTAACTAATAGAAAAGAAACGGATAGACTAATTTGTGAGTAAGCCTGACCGTGACCGCGCACTGACATGCACACAATTAACCAGCTGATCTTTAGGGCTACTAATTCTAAGGTAATTGCACCAGAAACTGACAGTGTCATTAAAGTGTTTTTCTTACGAATGTATAGTTTTACATTAAAAAATACATTATACATTGTGTAAAAAAATAATAGGAAGACAAATAAACAAGCTCCAGGGATTTTAGCAGTCCAAAATCGCAGCCGTTGCTGCTGTGACGTCATATATATTATGTGCATTTTGCCTGGCTTGATATGCCTACATTTAGTGGTGACCACGGAGAGAGTAGGGTTGATCTGAAAAATAGCGTCACGGACGTATCTCATAGGGCAACCTCTTCTGCGATATATGCTGAAGTTCAATCCTTTGACCTATTTTTTTTTTGGTCATGTTATTCCCCTTTTTTTACATTATTTTAACTAGTTTTTATGCTGTTGCTTTTTGGAGGCAATAAACGTTTTTTATCCCATCATTTATATTTATAAATTTACATTAGGCTCTATACCAGTTGCATGACGGCCGTAGAACACCGATGCTGTCTAGTGATTATTACAACATTGTCTCTATTTAAGAGGTTATAGTTAATAAATCTTGATTACCTAGGTTAGTTATTTAAAAAAACTTACCATCTTCTAGTGTCGGCTACTGGTACAGTTACCTCACACCTTGGTCCACGTCCGAAACAACATATATAACCTTGATTTTGTCGCGTTACTTGACCACAAGTCCATCATTCATGCTGAGGTATTATGCCTTATCATGAACAGCAAGATAATTATTGTATGTGGCTTCAAAACACTTTTGCAGACTTCCTGCTTTAAGTGACCTAGAGATTTGTAATTAATTATTTTGTCCTAATTTAATTAGTTATGCTCTATAATTTAAAATATACCTAGACTTTTTTTGTACTGGATTAAAATATTACAATGTTTATTTGTAAATTTCTGAATAAAAGTTATTTTTTTCACTAACCCCTGTTAGTGAAGAATTTACCAATAAAAGTCACACATTCATTTGTGATACTATTGAAAATCTGGCTCTAGTGTGTTTGTATTATTTTTAGCGGTATTATTAAAAACCGACTTAACAAAATTTTTGGTTATGTCTAAGTATATGTATAGATTCTTATTAATTTAAAAAAATTAAACCTCTTCACTTTCTGAATATCATTTTCTTGTTTACACTTAACTTTTAAACAAAGAAATTGACATTGTCACGCTGGATCTTATAGCATTGTTATGAAGCGCGTTTTTCGACAAGATATAGAAAGATGATACAAGACTTATATTAATATGCTCTCCAACACACAAAGTAGTTGTTAGAAATGTTGATGAAATTCGTATAGATATAGTTACATAAATAATTGTTACAGAATGTCTTTAATTGCTTGTTCCTATATTTAAAATTAACACTAAATAGTATGTCTTCTTCAATTAAAATTATTTAGCTAGACGTGACAGATTTAGGATTCGTATTACCATTATAAAGCATCTCAAATTACGAATTAAGCCGATTTTTACCTAATTAAACTATAACTCCAATTTCGCTCTAATTCTTGCTTATTCCTCGTAATTTAATACCTCATCTAGCATAGTTTCTAATTAATCAAAAAGTTTACCAGAATAGACAGATTATTGATAAAATTAATTCCATTACCATTATAAACAAACTCGAATAAAGAATCAAGCCAATTTTTATCTCAATTGAACTACAATTGCAATTTCGCTCGCTCTAATTCTTGCTCATTCTTCGTAATTTAATACCTCGTCTAGCATAGTTTCTAATTAATTTAGGAAGCAAGTAGCCCTGGTCTCTGGCAGTAGAGAGCAGGCAGCCGGTATAATTGCGGTCTCGACCCCGCGACACTCGCCTCGTTTATCTAATTAGGCTCCCCGTACTCCCGCTGCGCCTGCGCAGCCGAGCGCGTGCGTATGTGTGCTTATACAATCTGATGTTTGTGGGACGAGGAATGTAAACAAAGCTTGCAGTTTGAAGGTTTTAGAAAAGTTGCCTTATAGCCATCTTTTATCCTTCACCAACATTTAATTTTATTATCTTTTCTAGAAAACTAATCCGTACAATAGTCGCAAAATTTTTAGCATCACAAATTGTTCAGAAAAAGGAAATATAATTCCTAGTAGTAGTTAGTTTTCCCATAAAAAAAAAGACAAAGGTACTGAGCACCCTAGTTATAATTTTAAAACTCAACCTAAACTAAAAGTCTAGTCTAGAACCTAGTTTTGTTTTAGCTACTTCTAAAATATTTTGTTCGTTGTTATAAAAAAAAATGTTCCTGTATAATTATGGTCCATAAAGAGGATAAGGAAGGACTGTCATCTGTGCCAATTACTGTCGCCATGACATGACTGTCCGTTTAAACAACTTCCACAACGACGTTAAGAACTTTTATAATAATAAAAATATGCAGGACAAAAGCTTAGTTTGTGACCAGATGTCATATGTGTACCTATTGCTTCTGGTCTCAAACTAAGCTCTAGGCTTGTACTATTATATATATTTTTTTTTTTTTTGACTATTTACACATATTGCTCTGGTCACAAACTAAGCTCTAGGCTTGTACTATGTGTACCGGAAACAATTATATAATACATATTATATTTTATAAACACCCAGACCATGACAAACTGTACAGAAAAACGTACCATTTTTTTCTTTTTTTATGCCATGGGAATCGAACCCACGACCCCCAGATACAACACCAAAGTTGCAACCACTAGTCTACGGAGGCATGAGTTATTAATAATAACAAAAAAATATGTAAAATCTTTTTAAAGTTTAAGAGTTTGGGAGACGGTAGACAGAACATATTTTACTTATACTACCGTACGAGTTGACGACCGTATGTGTTTTCAAATAAATAAAATATTATTTGAAAACACATACGGTCGTTGTATATAATGTAATGTTTATTACATTGAAATAATATTAATTTTACATAATCCATAAAAGTTTTCTCAAATTAACAACAAATAAATTGGTAGGCAGTAGAAAAAATATACTATGTGTATAACAAAACTGGCCATTGTTATTTATTAATAAATACGTATGAAGATGGGTTAATCCCTCCTCTGGGTACCCTGAGTCTGTTTAAAAGGTTCTCGGGAGGCAAAAAGGTACACGTGATGGTATTTATTATTAATAAATACGTAAATAAAATCCTCTCCAGCTGATCTGGCTTGTGGCGATTGTGGGTGACTTTCTCATTAATAAACAGTTCTGCAAACTCTTTACTCCAGCCATAGAGTCTGTAAGGACCACTAATGCAAATTATAATCCTTGAAAAGGATCCAATTACTGGCGCCGTGACGTGTCCATTCAAAGCGCCTCTACAATGGTGTTCAGAACCTCTATGGGTAAAGGTCATGCCATCATTTATTGACCTTACTATAAAGGCGAATGGGTCTGTCTTGACCATAATACTTCGCACGAAATAGATAATAATGAACCATTTATTGCACATAAATATCATGATAATTAAATTATAAAGCACGATCGTGAAACTGACTTGTTGTCGCTTTATTGGTAACTAGGAAAATTCCATGGAATTATGTGTTCCAATGAAATGAAAAATTGACTTTTCCATACAAAGTAACAATATTAAAATAACCAAATTATATGGAAAAACCACTTCTTCTTAATTGGAATACATGTTTCCTTGGAAAACATTGTTCAATTTAATAATCAGTAGAGCCCTCATATTGGACCAAAGTACAACCTTTCAAATTTACTCTATATATAGGAAGTATAGGGTAAACGGAAGTAGTTTTGAGATAAACTTAACGATATACTATATAGAAAATATTCCAAAAATGTTTACTTTGAATTGTTATCACATATTAATATTAATGTAATAAATTATAGGACAATTGACACATATTGCTCTGGTCACAAACTAGGTCTAGGCTTGTACTATATGTACCAGAAACCAAGGTTTTGTTTCAACTAAACTGTTTGGTAGTTTCTTTTTATCTTATTATATTTTCTTTTATACGACGAGGTGAGATTAAAAAGGTACCCCTCCGCTGGGTACCCTGAGGCCGTCTAAGCGGTCTCCGTAAGGCACCCGTGATGAGATGTATGTATGTATTTTCTGTGTTCAAACAACCTTCTTATATTTATTTCGGTCATGTTTTATAAGTTTTTTTTAAAGTAATTTATTGGAAGTTGTTAGAAATCCTTTTAAACTAAATTTATAGGATATCAAATTACACCTAAAAACACTCATTTCTGAAAATTCGAACTGTAGGTATAGTTTAGACGTGGGTGTCGAAAATACTTCACGTAGCTATAAAAGGCCCTTTAGTCTTTAATATTTCAGTTTTAGAATAAGATTTATTATAAAAACATATTTAAGAATATAACTTAGGAAAATGTTTTTTTTATAAGACCACTTGGATAAGAACTCATGAATAAGGACGACTGCAGTATCAATTCCACAGTAGCGACAGTATCCAGTTACGAAACCGGAGGTAAATAATACACGACGCAATTTTAATGTCAATATGTATATCCCTTCTATCAACCAATAACAATATTGCCACCCTAAAAAAAAATATACTTCTGAAAACTAAATAATCAGCAACAGACTGATCACAAAACATGATAAGGTCACTTGACGGTTTGGGGTGTCAATTAGACCCAGGGGCGGATCCAGGATTTCATTTCGGGGCGAGGCCCTTTTCGGAAAATACGTGAATATTCAGTTTGTAAATTGTCCTATAATTTCCTTTGATGAGCAAAAAAAAAATAGGCATCGTTCAACCTTTTGTAATAAAAGTAAATTAGTATAGTCGTATAAGCTTATGCTGATCTTCAACTGATTTCATTTAATGAATAAAAAAAAAGGCCATCCCCCTTTGTAGTAAATTAGGATTTTCTTATAACTTTGAACAGCATTGTTCAGCTATATATAAATGTATTAAGAGAATTGGATGAGACTCTTCGATGCTCATGCCGATTCAGCTGCAAAGTATAACCTCTTTTCGGGCATTTCGGTGAGTCGATAACGCTACCCTCAATAAGAGAAAGAGCACGTATGAGATTATACCTACGAATTAGGCAGCAAAGCGACGTTGTGCCCAAAACTGATTTCTACCCATAAACTTTATAGATTTGAAAAAAAATTGTCTCATTTTATTAAGAGAAAATAAACGATGACTGTATATTTTTCCGTCCTCATTTCGCCGATGGTATTCGGAGGCAACACCTAATAAGTGGCGAGCTTGTTGCGGTGTTTATGATGAAATAGCCTCGTTGTATAAAGCGGTCACCCATCCTAGAACCGGCCTGTTGTCATCTGCTTAACAATTTTTTAAAAAGTGGCCGCAGCCTAGTGGTTAAGTCATTGCGCAACTGATAACAAGGTAGCGTGACCAGAGAAGCAGTCATAGTGGGCCAAGGCTTGTATAGTGCTTTACTCAAAAATTTACACATATTGCTTTGGTAAGCTCTAGGCTTATACCATGTGTACCAGAAGCATCAATATAATATATATTATATTTTATAAACACCCAGATCATGACAAACTGTACAGAAAAATGTACTAATATGCCATGTTTTGCCATGGTTGGTAATTAAACCCAGGACCTCCGGATACAACGTCAAATGCACAACCACTAGTCTACGGAGGCGGTCAACTATTATTATTATTAGGTGCCTGATATGACTGTACAGTATCTTTTAATTTTTTCAGTTTTTAGCAGACTCATTTGATTGTAAACGGTAATACGAAAACGAGATTAGGTCAATAAATAATAATCGCTATAGGCAGTACCGTTACTACGTGAGTCAAATGATGTCCTAGTTGCTTGATGCATGTGTTGGCGGCACAAAGACTGGCAACTGGTAGACCTTACCTTGCCTCCTACATGCTATGCCGATCTAATGTATTTAGTTAGTAGAACGATTATATTGTGAGGCTAGGAACAAAACAATAGGGTATTTGACTCCTTTTTGAAACTCGTTTTATTTGATTCTTCATTACATAATATGCACGCTACATTGATATTTCCGGGATGTCTACTGTATTATTAATAAAAATCAATGTTAAAGTTTGAATTTCCACAATGGCGCTAAAAATGCTGTTTCGCAGTCTATGTCAAGTGCGACGTCACACGCAAGTAAACAAACAAGCACAGATTAAATAATATCTTAGGTTATTGCCGGCCTTATTGTCGTCTGCTTAACAAGGTCAAACTAAAACGTCTGCATAACAAGGTTAAGCAGACGTCAATGAGGCCGGACCTAGGATGGGTGAGGGATTTATACAACGAGGCTATACTTCTTTCTTTTTTTTAAAGCGACCACAGCTTAGTGGCTAAGTTACTGCGCAACTGATAACAAGGTAAATCTGATGACAATAAGGCCGGGCCTGGGATGGGTGAGCGATTTATACAATAAGGCTTAACCATCATAAGCAGCGCAACAAGCTCGCTACTTGTTAGGTGTTTCCTCCGAATATCTTCGGCGAAATGAGGACGGATTCATCCCTCCGCTGGGTACCCTGAAGCCGTTTAAACGGTTTCCGGGAGCCAAAAAGGCACCCGTGATGGTATTTATTATATTTATTGGGGCATGACATGTAGCTTGGGTAAAACCGATTGTAAGGAGACCTACAAAATTCATGAATAAAATCGATTAATCGATCCCACTATGCCGGCTAAATGATTCAGATACGAAATGGAGCGACAAAGAATTTTCATTAGTATCTTCGCTTAAAACATCCTTGCCAAAGAAAACTCCACCTCGAGAAGAAATCAATGTAGTAGTCTTCTGAAAAACCCACAGACTAAACCAAACATGTGGTCACTAAAACCTTCAGTTTTTGCACCTGAATGGCCGTTGGTAACGAGACCGGTCGCCGCCATAGCGAAGTCGTAAAGACCTTCTTCCCACTTAAAATAATAAAATTATTAGGAATGGGAAGCTTTCAGAGCTTATTTACATAATAAAATTGTATTTTTACCTGCTTTATATTTTAGCATTTATATTATTACATTTTATACATTTAGGTACATTCATATACCTAAAATACATCAGGATAATCTTATATTGATTTTTTTAAAGATAAAATGCAATTAAAAAAAAAGTCAATTTCACTCTAATATAAAACTATAAAAAAGTACATAGAGGGCGAAAATAAAAGAAAAACTTCGAGAAAAACGTTTTATGGACGCAGAAGAAGTTTCAAAAGACAGTCGAAGAGACCGTGTGGGCAAAGCATTTTTTCAGTGGTTCCATCGGATGCAGCGATGTATTGATATGAATGGACTCTATTTTGAAAAGATATAATAAAACTAATAACTTACTAGTTTTCTCAGTTTTTGATTTACTAAGAACTTTTAGTTTGACCCTCGTAGAAATGACAAAAGAAAATGGGCAAAAATATATGAAGCCTGGTACTCGGCCCAATAGCCATAATATATATATCATTGAAAAGGTCTTTTTACAAGGATTAATGATAACCGGGTCGCTTGTCTCCGTTTGCTGTCGGAACGGAGTTATTTTGTGTTAAATATTTTTAATTTTTATTTGATTTTGTTAAGATAATGGTGATATTATATCGTTGTCTTGTATATAATCATGTGTGTTTTGATAAAAAATAAAAAAATGAAAAGTAAGAAACGTTATTTATTTTTAGTACTAAATAAAATGAATAAACACTCAGGGATAAAAAATAAAAAATAGTAAAAGTAAGAAACGTTATTTATTTTTTTAAACGTTATCAATAATTACATCGTTGAGGAATGCTGCAGGAGCTTTTTTCGTATTTTTTCAACCATTATAGGTACGTAATATCGTATTTTTTCAATTATGATATCTACTAAAACTGGAACTTTTGGGAGCTTCCCGTGGTTTTCGGACAAGGATTTGCGACAAGTCGCCATAGTAAATATTTTTGCATATTAAAAGACCTATCCAATGACACACAATGATTGATATTGGAGCTAGTACCAAAATGCCCATTCTCCTTTCTTGAGGGGTGACTTGACTATACTACCTACTCATATTTTGAAGCGTTTTGAATTGCATTAAAAACAAAACGTTTGTTTCTTTTTCAGTAAGTTAGTACTTAGTTATTACCTGTATAATAAATCGTATATACCTGACTAGCACTGTCCGCATTTTCGTTTTTAAAACATGATCAAAAAAAGAACGACTGACCATTCACTCGGACTTTCTTTGAACCCCATAGCGCCTCATGGGCACGCGCGCCATTAGATTTATAAAATCAATATCTTTTAGACGATTATGATTAAATAAATGATAAATGTTTCACACAATAAAACTTTTTATCTTTCATTAATCCTTTCAGATTTGGAATCCAATTAGTGGCTATTAACCCTTAACGCGCAAACGAACGAATAAACAAACAGGTTTCAAAAATTGTTCTATTACTCCTTTCTCGCTTTCAGGAAAGTAAGAAATACCATCACGGGTGCTTATTGACTCCCGAAAACAGTTTAAACGGCCTCAAAGTACCCAGCAGAAGGATTAACCTGTCCTCATTTCGCCGATGGTATTAGGAGGCAACACGGGCGTAGCTGCCGCCGTTTCAGCCGTATCGATGATACATGGCCCCGGGCTACAGGGCCCAGCGTACAAGAGCAAAAATTCGTAAAATCTCACTTAAACTCTAACACTGACACTGGTATTCATAAAAACTTATTGAGTTCCTAAAGAACACTTTAGTGTTGCCTCCTAATACCATTGGCGAAATGAGGACGGGTTAATCCCGCCGCTCTGGGTGCCCTGAGGCTGCTTAAACTGTTTTCTGGAGTCAATAAGCACCCGTGATGATATTTCTTTATATTTCTTGTCGCGGTGCTTCGATAGACTCAAATCTCTGTCCTGTCCGTAACACTTTAGTTTTAGAAGTTTTCGTCTCTTTTTTAAACAACAAAAACGAATATGCGAAAAAGAGACAAACCCCTCTATAACTAAAGTGTTCTTCAAGGACTCTATAATAAGTTTTATGAACAAGGATATTAGGCCGTACTTTCCGCGAAAAAAAAACACAAATTCATATATGGATTAATTATTATCATACATGATCAATATATACACGAGAATTTGCCATGTCATGCGCAGTAGTGCCTCTATAAGTTTTTTTTCTTTTGCGAAAATACTACCCACCTTAGGGGTCCCCCAATAAATTTTGATACAGGGCCCGTCTAAGGCACGCTAGGCCACTGAGGCAACACCTAACAAGTGGCGAGGATATGAAGGACGGTGTTTATGATGGTATAGCCTCGTTGTATAAAACGGTCACCCAACCCAGGTCTGGCCTTGTTGTCGTCTGTTTAACCTTCTTATTAGTTGCGCAGTGACTAGGCTGGGCCGCTTTTTTTCATTTGGTTAGAATAACAAATAAATCGCCACAATAAGCTGGTGATTTATTCATTGTTCCAAACAAATGGCCAGCATGTCGCAGTCTACCATAGGCTACGACGAGGTGGAACTAAACCCCCACCGCTGGGTAATCTGAGGCTCTGGGGCCGTCTAGGCGGTATCGGACGCCATAAGGCACCCGTGATGGTATTATAATTGAATTATAAGGTTCTACTATAAACCTTATAATTCAATTATAATACCATCACGGGTGCTTCTAGTATAATTAATCACAAAACTAAATGAGTAAAATCTTCAATAATAATTGCAGCCGGAATAAGAACCAAAGAAACAAATAGAAACAAAAACTTTATTTATACACCAAACAACACATAGTTAATCTTATAACTATGAACAGATAACGTGGTGATACTTACGGCGTCCGATACCGCCTAGAAGGCCCCAGAATACCCAGCGGTGGGGTTTTATTCCCACCTCATCGTAGCCAATGGTAGACTGCGACAAGCTGGCCATTTGTTTGGAACAATGAATAAATCACCAGCTTGTCGTGGCGATTTATTTGTTGTTACAAACAAATAGCCATCTGTTTGTAGTAAAGGCACCCGTGATAGTACTATAATTGAATTATAAAGTTTATAGTAACTGCTTGTAGTATTATTAATCACAAAACTAAACGAGTAAAATCTTCAATAATAATTTCAGCCAGCATAGTAGGTCCCAGAGTAACTGCTTGTAGCATTATTAATCACAAAACTAAACGAGTAAAATCTTCAATAATAATTTCAGCCAGCATAGTAGGTCCCAGAGTAACTGCTTCTAGCATTATTAATCACAAAACTAAACGAGTAAAATCTTCAATAATAATTTCAGCCAGCATAGTAGGTCCCAGAGTAACTGCTTGTAGCATTATTAATCACAAAACTAAACGAGTAAAATCTTCAATAATAATTTCAGCCAGCATAGTAGGTCCCAGAGTAAATGCTTGTAGCATTATTAATCACAAAACTAAACGAGTAAAATCTTCAATAATAATTTCAGCCAGCATAGTAGATCCCAGAGTAACTGCTTGTAGCATTATTAATCACAAAACTAAACGAGTAAAATCTTCAATAATAATTTCAGCCAGCATAGTAGGTCCCAGAGTAACTGCTTGTAGCATTATTAATCACAAAACTAAACGAGTAAAATCTTCAATAATAATTTCAGCCAGCATAATAGGTCCCAGAGTAACTGCTTGTAGCATTATTAATCACAAAACTAAACGAGTAAAATCTTCAATAATAATTTCAGCCAGCATAGTAGGTCCCAGAGTAACTGCTTCTAGCATTATTAATCACAAAACTAAACGAGTAAAATCTTCAATAATAATTTCAGCCAGCATAGTAGGTCCCAGAGTAACTGCTTCTAGCATTATTAATCACAAAACTAAACGAGTAAAATCTTCAATAATAATTTCAGCCAGCATAGTAGGTCCCAGAGTAACTGCTTGTAGCATTATTAATCACAAAACTAAACGAGTAAAATCTTCAATAATAATTTCAGCCAACATAGTAGGTCCAATACTGTTAAACAACAAGGGTATTCATGGTCTTTGTAACTCTGCTTACCATGAAGTAGTTACAAAGTTGCATGTGCTGGAATAATAAAGTATATAAAATAAAGGCTTTAAATAACCACTTGTCCACTTCGTTACACAATAGGTATTATAGTAAATACTGAGAATTATTAATAGTTTTCGTCAGATTGTTACCAATAAGATAATTTTAATATAGAGAGGTAAGTAAGGGAAATAATAAAACGTCTTTACTTAAATTGGTTTTAGTATTAATTATGCAAATACTGAGTGGAATTTGAACCAAGTATCTATGATTTACGGTAAATATATAGTTAGAATTTTTACAATCATACATTGTACTAATTAGTCTTACGATGCTAGCGCACGGGTATTCTAATAAATAAAATAAGACAAAATCTTCCCTTTACGTCCACGTAATTTTCACTACTTTTTTTTTCACAACAACAAAGTATCTTTCAGGGCAAATTGATTAATCGATAACATGTAACCACAACCCTAGGATCTTTCTTGCCGCCCTAAAGGTTTTGTGGCTATAAAATGTAAGAAACTGAACAATCATTAATCTGTCATATCTGTCAATACTTTTAAAAATCTATTGACTTCTGTCTCACTCACTCACTTTTTTATATGGAGATTTTTTAACCCAAATTTAAATTTTCCATACGATTTATGAAACATTTTCTATTATACAAACCTTGTCATTACTATGAAAAAGACAATAAAAAAAATTGCCAAATAGTTGCAGTGGTTCTGAAGAGATTTCCTTACACATATTGGACAATTTATTTATATTTATAGATATTTTTTATATATAAAATCTATATAATAATTGCGCCTCCAAAGATTAAACAAGCTCATTGATCGTTCGTTACACTTTACCTGAGTTTATTCATAAGCTATGACCTCCTCACCACACTTCACAGTAATCAATGAGCCCAGCTGGCCTTCCACACCCACAAGCCTCCATTCATACTGCCACAACCAATGTCGCCGGCGCTTACGACATTGCGGTAGACAGATATAAGATGAGCTAGGAACAGGAAATCACCACTTAGTTATGGTAACTAATTAGATAAAATGGTCTAGCTAAATCAGCAGATAAAGCTTGTTAGAAAAATAGCTAGGTTGGTCCAGAGCAATTCCCAGCTAGTACAAATAAATATACATAGTACAAAGTACCGCATCTTTTAGCGATCAACATTGTTAACGATGTATTGTATTGGTGGTTGTTGGTTCGATTCCCATCCGTGGCAAAAATTATTAGTACATATTTTTTCTGTACAGTTCATCATGGTCTCGGTGTTTATAAAATTATATAATATCTATTAAATTGTTGTTTCTGGTATACGTAGAATAAGCCTAGAGCTTAGTTTGTGACCAGAAAAATATGTGTGTAATGACCTACATATTATTATTATTGATCGACCTCATTCAAGGAATTTAAATGTATGCCTACTATCAGGTGGATTCAAAGTTAAATGTTGTGTCAATAAAAATATAAAAAAATATAAGTTGTGTACTAGGCAGCTTTAAAAGCTCAATTTGCCTTACTTCATCAAAGACCGTCGTAAGATTAAAAAAAAAAACAAATGACAGCCTCCGTAGAATAGTGGTTGCGCCTTTGGCGTTAAATCCGGAGGTCGTGGATTCGATTCCCACCCATGGCAAATAAATATTAACGTTTTTCTGTACAATTTGTCATTGTCTGGGTGTTTATAAAATATAATATGTATTATATCATTGTTTCTGGTACACATAGCACAAATTGCTCTGGACCCAAACTAAGCTCTAGAGCTTAGTTTGTGTCTGGTCACATTTGTGTAAATTGTCCTACACATTATTATTTTTATTAATTAGAAGATCTTACATACAGGTGATGCAGAAATTAAATCCCATGAAAAGCGATAAATTAGCACAAAAACATTTTGCCTGATTTAACTGAATATACTAAACATTTCCAAGAACAGATAAAAACAAAAGCTAACTAAAATATACAATCGAAATCATCCCGACAAAATATTTTTCTGTTCAACAGGTAAGCATCAAAAGGTCACTAACAAATCCAAATGGCAGAGTTCACCGCGAATTAGGTGAAAAGTTCTCCGCTAGATGGTAGGCCTGTTGCGGCATAGACCAAAGATGAATGAGGGGGTGAGAGTTGTGGTGTGAGGCTGGGTGGTTATACGGGTGGTTACACGGGTTCTTGGCCACGGCCACGGTGACGTCTGGACGTGGCTGGCGCGTGCGCGAGACGACCGTGGCTGGGTTCAAGGACGCACCATCGATTTTAAGGTAGTGGATACCCGCTCACTGCCAGGGTCGGCCGCCGCTCCTTTCAATACAGCTTTTACGTAAAACGTATGAAAATGTTTAAGGTTTGAGATTTAGATGATGATTTTAAGCTTTTTGATGATTGTTGTAGGTAATAATCACTTAATTTGACGATTTGGTATGGTATTCATTTTAATTTGGTATTTGTATACAGGTAAGAATATTATAAGGAAAAATATATTGTTTACCGCGTCGAGCTGGTCACTTGTTCGGTGTATATCCATTAGTTAGACAATGATTTTAGGCTTTTGGATGATTATTGGAAGTAATAGTCAAATAATTCGACAATTGTCGGATGGAAGTTATTAGTGTAAATTTTAGAAGCAAAATATATAGTACACAGCGATGAGCTGGCCACTTGTCCGGTGTAAATTCATTAGGCTACGACAAGGTTTTTTTTGTTTTACTATAGCACGTCATGTTATGTGGCTTTGTATCTTCCTAGTAGTAAGCAGACCAAGAAAATCTATGAATGGGGTCGACCAATGCGTCGTTGTTTAACAGCATTTTCACTCCCATTATGCCAGGTAAATGATGCGGTTGCGGAATAGGCGGCGACAAAGGCGAATTTGCATTACGAGTCTACTTTAATAGCCTTGCTGATCTATCATCAAATTAACTGCCCGTTTCGTAATCGCACCATGAAAGGAAGACTGGAAATCGATCAATACTGATAAATATATTTATTTGCACAAAAATTATTACAACATTGTCGCCGTCGATAATAGATCTTCTAATACCGTATGTTGTATTGAAGTTAAACTGTATTTAAGTGTTTGCAGTTTGACTACCGAACTAGGAAGGATTCTGTCTTTCGACCAAAAGTTGTGTTTTGAAAATATTTATTACAGGCATTTATGAAAAGTCTAAAAAAAACCCAACCGAACACACGTTACATAACCAACTAGTTTAACATACATACATATCATCACGAGTGCCTTACGGCGCCCGAGACCGCCTAGACGGCCCCTGGGTAGCCAGCGGAGGGGTTTTAATCCCACCTCGTCGTAGCCGATGGTACGAGTCTACACCGAACAAGTGGCTATCTCGTAGCGATGTTTTGAATAGACTCAATAACCCACCTATAAACAATTTTACAATTTGGTATAGTGAAACCGGTACCGACAGCTTAACGTGCTCTCCGTGGCACTATAGTGGTGTTTTCAAACAAATGGACATATTTTTTTTAATTAAAAAATCATTGGTACACACCGGGATCCGAACCAGGGAGGGTGTTTTTAAGTCCAAGGTCTAACCAACTTGGTCACCACGTATATTTAACTATATACATACGTAACTAGTTTAAGACTAGGTTATTTGTCTTTTATATAGGTACACCTTTAATGAAATGTATAAATGTCTTTATACTGATAATAGTATCCTGAAAACCGTTCTAATATATTAGATGGGTACAAGTAATAAGAATACCTATATGTTGCGTAACCTCCATCTAAATATATATAACTCAAAGGTGACTGACTGACTGACATAGTGATCTATCAACGCACAGCCCAAACCACTGACGGATCGGGCTGAAATTTGGCATGCAGGTAGATGTTATGACGGAGGCATCCGCTAAGAAAGCATTTTGATAAATTCTACCCCCAAAGGGGTTAAATTCTACCCCCAAGGGGATAAAATCGGGGATGAAAGTTTGTATGATAAAAAAATAACTATTCCACGCGGACGAAGTCGCGAGCACAGCTAGTTAACAATAAAATAAAATATCCGTGCATTTTTTTCAAGAATATGCACCAAATTCAAAATAATCATAAAACATTTTACGTGCATGTTAGTGCGTTGATTGCGCGCGTAATCCGCCGTAAATATAAAGAGGCGCGTGCGCAGCTGATTACATTACACGAGTCACCATGGGCCAGGCCGCACTTTCAGGAGAATAGAGCTTACATAACAATAAAATATATTATTTTAATGTTTTTTTTTAATTCTAATTATATTATTATTATTTGATAAACTTTGAAAAAAAATTATGAAAACAAAATTATATCTAAATTAAATATATAGGTAAGTTATGAATATAATAATTATTCTATACAGAACAATGTTTTCTTTATTATTTATCTTGGAATATGTAATGATAAAGCTTTCGTAACAAAGTTGTATGCTAATATAATTTTTTATAAAAAAAATAACCGAATTTAAATACAATTAAAGGTCAGTAGTTTTTAAGTTTCATACAAAATATTGTATTACCTACTTTTAAACACCAGTCACAATAAAAAAAAATCGCTTTGTATAAAGAAAATATTAGGTTGGCACTTAATAAAATATTAATATTATTTCCGTTTAATTTTACACTCAAAGTCGTCTCTATGGATGCATGTGCGATTCTGATTGCGAACGCATGTGTCGCTCGCATGCGACAATACTCGTGTCAAATGGTTCGCCCACACGACAATGTCTGCGCCCGTAACAGTAAAGTACGAATCGTCTCGGAATTGTAATTTATAATACTACAGTCCTAAAAGTAGATATGCGGAACGTATAGTCTCAAGTTCAAATCGCGTTTGCCTTATTTTTGCAAGGCTGGGCCTTAAAATCTCAGTAGGTATAAGTATATCTTTGCAATACCTTTCATACAGAGGCCCTAATGCGAATTTGTTTTAACGTTCTCACTGCGTTAAGTGAGTACTCTCCACCAATAGAATAGTTTAATTTTCTAAGCCTGTCAAAATAAGCTAATCTGATTGGAGGCGGAGAGTGCTCACTTACTATATGAGAAAGTTTAAAAAACCTCGCACTAGAGCCACAGAACTTTAATGGATTACGTGGCCGATCATGACGCGTCTTTACTATAAAAGTATATATATAGTATAATAAGGACGTGCCGTCAGACCTAAAATTGAAAATATGATGAAGAGAACAAATTAATATTAGAACCAATCAATGCAAATTACAATTATTATATTACAATTAAGTTCATTAAAATTAAATATACATTACAATATAAATTAATACACAACATAGTTACTTTATTATTATTATTATTTACAAGGTCCCTTTGAGGGTATAGGCCTCCTCCAATTTATTCCACTTAAATCTGTCTTTTGCTGTCTTTATCCATTGATCTCCTACTTTCTCCTTTATGTCATCTAATCAACGCTTTGGTGGTCTCCCCTTTGGTCTTATTTTTTTCTTTGTCGTGTATATATCCTGCCCATTTCCATTTAATTTTTCTGTTCATGTTTGAGTGCATCTATATTTTTGTTGTTTTTCTTATTTGTATGTTTGGTATTTTGTCCTTTAATTGTATTGTCAGTAAACTTCAAATTCAATAAGTACCTATCCTAATATTGTAGCATTATATACGACTAAATTAAACCGGTGTCTAATTAGCTTTTATCCCGATCCCTATACTGTGTTAATAATACCTACATTGTAATCAAAAACATGTCATTATGTGAATTCCATTCTTGTACTGAAATAAAGTTGCAAATATTATTGGGCGCCTCTCTTGTGAATTCGTTTTATTTTTGTTAATTGCCAATAATTACATTTTTATTTATAATAATTGCGGTTTATACGAATTAAATGAACACACCCGCTGACTTTTAAAATATATAACATTCCAACATTATTGTACTGTTCATGCTATTATTCTTATATATGTAGATATAAATCGAATCGAATACACGAGTATTCGATTCTTATTTGATCTACATATTTCCCCTTCAGTGCTCTGTCTGTAACGTCATTTGTCCATCTTCAAAAGGTTGTAAATAAATGCATAAGGCATTAAGCTCGTCTATGTACAATAGACTAATGGTCTTATTCAAAAAAACTTATAGAGTCCTTGATGAGAACACTTTAGTTAAAATAGGTTTTGTCTCTTTTAAGCATATTTATGTTTGTTGCTAAAAAAGGGACAAAACCAATAACTGAAGTGTTCTTCAAGTACTCTATAATATATAATATCAACTGCCTGTTTCGTAACTGCAGCCTGAATCGATTTCATGTCGAGATGGTAGTCTCCTTTCGGGGTACGTCTACAATACCAGTAGTTAATTTGGCGTTAAGTAGACTTGCGCCTTTCGCCATTCATTTCGTAACCGCACCATTGAGAGTAGCGACTAATACAATCAAACTACATTTTATTAGTCGTCTCTATTCTTGGACTTTGTATGACTGCTTACCACCAAAGTCGTATTCTTTAATATTTTAAAAAAAAATCGGTACCTACATAAATACAGCCAACAAAACCTCATTAAAAATATCAATAAAACACTACTATGTGTGCGCCATTCATGATATCCCCCCTAGTATTCCGCAGCGCAGTGTGAGAGCCTTAGGGGTGAGGTAGGGGGCAGCCCCCTCTTTTATGAATGAGCGTGTACGTCATAGGTGGTGGATTTGTGGGGGGGCCTCGGAGAAGGTTATGGAGCAAGGGCACCCCAACGATGGGGGGGCTTACGAGCTACAGGTGGCCGACTGACGCATGCAGCCCCCCTAGGCTTACCAATATCTCGTAGATATTGCGTTTTTTATAACATTTTGTTATCAATGACGTCATTTGGTGAATAAATAAATGACGAATTATTTTGCAAATGTCACTCGAAAGCTTTTATGTTTTTCGAGAAAGTTTCCATAGGGTTGGTTGTAGGTGTATATTTAATTCGTATGATTTTAAGTTGATGTTTTTCTTATGTTTTATACAATTTGTTATATTAGGACTGCAGGATTTTTTGTTAAATATATTTTCACAAAATAACTATATATACGTGGTGTCGGACAGGTTTTTTAAATGTTTTGGTTAGACCTTGGACTTAAAAACACTTCGGTCCCTGGTTCGAATCCCGGTATGTATCAATGAGTTTTTAATTTTAAAAAAATATGTACTTTTGTTTGACAACACCACTATAGTGCCTCGGAGAGCACGTTAAGCTGTCGGTCCCGGTTTTACTATACCAACTTGTGAAACTGTTTATAGATGGGTTATTGAGTCTATTCAAAACATCGCGACGAGCTAGCCACTTGTTCGGTGTACGGTGTACTCATACCATCGGCTACGACGAGGTGGGATTAAAAACCCCTCAGCTGGGTACTCTGGGACCGTCTAGGCGGTCTCGGGCGCCGTAAGGTAAAAATAATAGGGGTGTTTTTTTTAAATAATTATTCACGGGAGAGTAATATACATTTGTGTTACAATTTGGGGTGTGTTTTTTATTGAAACGATATGGACGAACGAATTCGGGTCAACAAAAGTTATTAGAAACTTAAAATAGTGGAAAATAAAATACGAATATTACCAATAAAGAGAAAAGATTTGCATTCTTTGTAATGGATAAATTAAAAAAAAAACTGATTTTTCGCCTACAGAAATCTTTGTAATTCGTTCATCAGCGAGTAACATGGCTTTATAATTTTATTTTTGATCCGATTTCTTTTTAAACGGCGGGGTAGACCGCGGGGTATATCTAGCTCAATATACATAGATATGCAAATGTTATTAAGACAAATAAAATTCGAAGTATCGTGCATGTATGAAAAAGATGGACGATGCAAAATGATATTTGGATATTTTTAAAGATTTATTTTTTGGATAAGGTTTTATTTGTGTGGACCTGACTGTCCGTTTTAAAGTAACATTCACTATATTGATTTAAATAATTAAAATAAACGATCCTAAAAGATTAGATATTTGCTCTGAAAGTGCAAGTAGTAAAGTTTCCTGAATGGCCCGGCGGATCATTCACAAAGCAGTCTAGGTAGGTAGATATCGATCCCGCCCGCCCGTGAATTTTCAAAGTCGACGCCCGGTGTCTGCCTCGAATGTCGGAAAGCAGAAGTCATGTTTATCATGTTTTCAGGAGATTTTTATATATTTTTATGAATGTTACATAAGTACTTATTTTTGGTTTTTATTTTCTTTATTGGACCACGATATGTGATTTTAAGCAGGGTTAACCTGGTGTTAAGCAGGCGTACTAAGTCTGTGAATGGGGTGGATCGATACTTCCATTTGCTGCTAAATAATGCAGTTATGTATACTCAATCGCTGCTTTATCGTTAAAACAACTGCTCATTTCGTAACCGCCTATCAGGGCGCGACTACTACCTCGACAAGAAATCTATGAATTGATTTCCTAAAAACCGGTGAACACACAAACTAAAACAATAACATGACAAACACTTGTTTGTTACTTATCAATTTTTACACAATGGTTTCGTCGTTGCTATTTCACATAAGTAACGAGAGTATTTATTTATTTTATCTTTACATGTGCCTTATTAGGCAGAGGGTAAAAGCGAAAAACACTATTTCGTTTAAACCACATTGTTTAATCCTAAAATCGGCGTGTTTTGGGAAAACTTATATCTTTTTTTTTTATATGTAGGACAATTTTCACATATTGCTCTGGTCACAAACTAAGCTCTAGGCTTGTACTATGTGTACTGGAAACAATGATAGAATACATATTATATTTTATAAAAACCCAGACCATGACAAACTGTAATAACAGTAAACAGAAAAACGTAGGTCTTATTTTTTTTATGCCATGGGTGGGAATCGAACCCACGACCTCCGGATACAACGCCAAAGGCGCAACCACTAATCTACGGAGGCTGTCTTTAACGAGGCAATATGAGTCTGGTAAACTCTGCCTGCCTACCTCGCAAGAGACGTGACGTGAAGATAAATATTGTTCACAAGTAAATTATTTTATAAGTAGTTACATATTTTATCATTTTTAATAATAAATTACTCGTATATCTAAACAGTACCTCTATGCGAGTATCTGTATGCGCGTCCGTAGTCTAGATCCCATTGGAGTTGTATCGGAAGTTGTAGGTTTGATTCCCACTCATGGTAAACTCTGTGTGAAATGTAAAAATCAATGCACAGTATTTCGAGGTATACTTACATATAGCTATTGCTTTGAACTCTTACCGAATCACGGATTTATTTATGCGGATTTTTTAGATCAGCTTGTCAATTGATATGGAGATAACTCTTTTTATATTTTATTTAAAAAAAAACCCCAGAGGAAACCTAGAAAATAATTCATCTATCTTTAAATTGTGTCATACTTAATAAAAGCTGAAAAACTACTTCGCCTATCACATTACTACACTAAGTTTTATTCAATGCGAAAGGTTCTAATGTGGGTCAACAATTTATTCAGTGGAGCCCCAATTTTTTTTTAAGTTAAGAGCGAGTTGTAATGATGTCACATTCCACTAATGTCTTCACTCAGTTGACTTCACACGATTGCTTGATCTAAATAAAACCCATACTAAACCCACGTTTTCCAACACACCTTATAAATAGATGAACATATCGAAATTTAAACAGATAAATATATAGTATTATCAATAAAAGATCGCCGCGGTATTGTGGTTATACTCAAGTGCGTCACTGCGATAATTTGTACCGCTAGGGGGCGCTAGGAGGCAAGGAGTTGCCGCGTGACGTCAAACGTCCCCCTTTCACACCCTGTGGAAAACGCAAAGCTTCTACGAACGATTCACAAACAACGTCAAACGTGTCTACATGAAAATCTTCCATATTTTTTATTCTATTCCTGAAAAAAAATATGATTTATTTATCGTTTGCCTTACGTCATTTTATTTTATTTCTTTAGGCTTTATTCACGTGTTTACGTTTAGAAAAAAATGGTTAGACTCTTATCTTTATAAAACGAATATTATTTGAGCTTTTTATTTAAATAGGTACAGTACATTATAACATAATATTATTTAACTAATAACAGTTTTAGTTAAATAATATTATGTTAAAAATAAATAACTAAATAAGTTATTTTTTAGACTACAGTTTTTAAAAAATCTTTAGATGTAATTTCTTTATTTACTTAAAACTAACAGAAATAAATATAATTATTAATTATATTTATTTATTTATCTTATACGGCGTTTGAGTACGAGTTTTATTTCCATGGTATGAAATTCTGCATCTACGCCGAACAAGTGTCAAACTACTAAAATAACTATCTAACCTAAATATATAGAATACTTAGCATTTAGTACTAATAGAAAGTAGTCTATTTATAAAGAAGAAACTAGTTGTTCCGTAAATAAATACATCTAGTCTAGTCGTTTACAGTCTGTCATTTGCCGGAGACTTATTTATTTATTATTGGTCACATCGTCTTAATTATTTAATTAATAAAGCAGATAAAATAGTAATTTATAACATATTTAATAACCGGTTTAAGTACACGGTTTATTAAAATGTACTTTATCTTACTAATTTTAACGACCTGTATAAAAGAAAATCTCGCACTTCCGCCAATGTAACAAAATATTACATAATAAACCAAAAAAACAAAATCTAAGTAAACTACAAAGTAAATAATACAAAAATCAATATAAAGATTTAATATTTCAGTTTTTAGTACCTATTGTACCTAGTGTTTATTATTATGTACCTATTGTAATTCTAAAATACTAGTTTATAGTCAACTGTTAAACTTATTGAAACAATACTATAGTGTCTCAGAGAGCACGTTAAGCTGTCGGACCCAGTTTTACTATATCAACTTGTGAATCTCTATATATATGGGTTATTGAGTCTATCCAAATACCGCAACGACATGCTGCAACTTGTTCGGTGTAGACTCAGAATACCATTGGCTACGACGAATAAACCCCCACCGCTGGGTACCCTTAAAACGTCTATATGCGGTCTCGAACCTGTGATGGTATATACGTCCATCTTATGACAACCTGTACAGAAAAATGTACTAAAAATGTCTTTGGTGTTGTATTCGGAGGTTGTAGGATCGATTCCCAACCATGGCAAAAATATATAGTACATTTTCTGTCGTTTGTCGGTGTTTATAAAATATACCAATATGTATCGTACACACAGTACAAGCCTAGAGCTTAGTTTGTGACCAAGGCAATATGTGTGTAATGCTCTTTATATTATTATGGCAAAACAGCCATGAGTGAAAATCGAACGCATGTCTCCGGATACAACGCCAAAGGCGCAAGCACAAGAAGTAACATCCAATTCCCTACACACTAAATATTTTTACACCGAAACTTGTATACCTAACTACGTTTTTCGTTAGTTTATTAAAAGCGTGACGTTGCCCCTCGGCTATTATAAATAACTCATGATAAGAGAATCGGTGACGCGTGCGCCTCTCAAATGCTGAGCTGGTGCCAGAATAGTTCCACCATGAGTAGTTGCTATTCGCGTGAGAGCATCATTTTATTATTTTTACACAGCTACCATAGTCTGCGCGTTATCGGTCACAAATCTTATAGCTGGAACAAACTAGTTGCGCTGCGTAATTTTTATTTTTGACTGTTTTTTTGTGCCTAGATCATTTTCAATTTCTTTACGTTTAGATTATTTTTGGCTAGAGTGTAAGACATAATAATAGTGTAGATTTTTTTGTAATAAATACTGTATTTTTTTCATTAAATAGTACGAATTCGTTGACACATACAGATACAAAACCCGCTAGTGAGGTCATGTCCCTTTTAGTATTTTCATCTCTGTATTTCATTTGTTGCACCAGACACTATCACGATAATTTTATAAAAATCGGTACAGTTGTTTTTGAGCTATATCAATCGTAAAAATAACCTTATAATAGATACTTTCCTAGAATTAAGCATAGATAATTTGGAAGCTTAAAAGCTCAGGTTCGTTATATGTTGTATAGTTAACGAACAAATATAAATATTTAAATGGTAAAATCCTGAAACCCAATACGTATGTCTAACAAAAAACAAATTTAACATAAGAATCCGAAAGTAAACTAATTAGGTGCCTCATTAGTTTTTCTTTCGTAATAATTCTAAATATATCTGGTAGCTATTTGCTTTTATTATTCCGAAATAATCATCTGAAAATTAAAAAAAATATATTAATAAATATTTAAATTTTAACATATTTAAACTGAAAAATATAAGAGATATATGAAGAATTTTATTTACTAAAATATTTAGTAGGTACAAAGTTTTATACTTTAAATATTTCTCGAAAATATTTTACTAATATTTAGTTCCCAAACCGAACGAAGAACCTATTGTTTTAATTACAAAATGAAGAAATGTTGATAGATTTGAGTGTTTGTATTTTAGTTTAGCTGCCTTTTCAGCGGCCAAACCTGATAATAGGTAATAAAAAAAAACTAAAAACCTATAAAACTTCCTTGAAAGTACATATGCAAAGATACACGTGCCAGTAAATCTTGCATGCCAAAATGGCGTACCAGTAAGTAACACCTGTGTGAACAATGTATGATTTGTATTTCCAAAGTGTCACATAGTTCACGCTATATTCTTGTAATGCTTCTGTGGCCTAGTGAGGTCGTGAGTTCTTTTCCTTCTCATGGCACAAAAATATTAGTACGATTTTCTGTACAATTTGCTAGTATCGTGGTTTTTGGTACACATATAGTCCTAATTTCCATTATATACCTCGACTAGCTTTCTAATTGTGATATACACTAATGGCTTATTCATAAAAACTTATTAAAGCTTTGAAGAACACTTATTGAGTCCTTCAAGAACACTTTAGTTATGGAATGTGTTGTCTCTTTACACATATTAATTTGTGTTGCTAAATAAAAGAGACAAAACCTTCTATAACTAAAGTGTTCTTGAAATCCTTCAAGAACAAAACCTTCAATAAGTTTTTATGAATAAGGCCGTAAATCTGTGCACAGACAGACATATGAACTGATTAATTGTATAAAGATTATTTAAAATATGAAAAGTTTTACCTAATCTAAAACAAATAAAGTATGTTAGATGTGTAAAATATTACCTAACATTTATAACCTAACCATTTTTTGGAAAACTTAGTTTAACAAGTGTTTTAGTCATAAGATCAAACAAAATCGGAACTCTCGGCCGAAATTTCGCACTTGTCAGTTTAAAAAAATAACTTCAAAAGGCGTAAGTGCTTAACGCCTTCACACAAAGTTTGGGCATTGCGTCACGTAGTCCACTAACTGTACTATGATACTACTCAGTGCTGAACTAGGAGCAAGTATGAGCGTGGGAAACTTTGCGCACTGTCAAACAACTCACTGTTGACCTATACCTCTTATTGGTATAATGTCAATTCGAACACTTATGTAAATAACTTTAAGAAGTTAGCGTTAGATATACCTTCAACTCACAAAAACTTTAAAAACATCCTTTTTTTATTTTTTTGTGTTATTTTACAACTAACAATATGGTAGTCAAAAAATTGTCGGAATATTTATAATTGCTGTCAAGTATTTTCAATAGTACTGGTAATAGGCTTCAACACATTTTATAGATTTTATTTAAAAAAGATTTGATTTTATTTAAGTAAAATGGCCGCAGGTCTTAACAAATTCTCAAATTTCACAGAGTTAAGCGTTTAGATTCAGTAAAAATATACTAACGTCAAAAAGCTTGTTGTTTGAATACTCTAGGGATAAGTTTATTTTCTTAATGTAGGGAATTACACACGCAGGTCACAAACTAAGCTCTAGGCTTGTACTATGTGTACCAGAAACAACGATATTAATACATATTATATTTTATAAATAACCAGACCACGACAAACTGTAACTGAAAAAGGTATTAATAAAATAATAATAAAGTAAAGGTAGGTATTGTGTTGCCATAGATAAGTGGGAATCGAACCTACGATCTCCGTATATAATGACAACGGCGCATATACACGCAATCGAACAAAGTAATAATATTGAATATGGCACCTATATTAATTTTGATTAGTCAGGCATTTATTTTGATTTACGTAATAATCTTCGTCATGACGACTCAAGTGAGCAATGCAATCATTCACACCGACTTACTTCATGAGACGACTCCAACAATAGACTGATGTTTACAAATCTGAATATTCACAGCGAAGAAAATAGACAACGCTATTCGATGTAACGTTCCAAAATAGTCATCCCGCCTCCGAACCAAAAGCGGCCAAGTTAATATTAGCTGCAGAAGAGTGAATCACCTGCCGAAAGCACGATTGTTCGCATAGTACGTCAATCGGTTGCGTGGTGTTTATATGCGGCGGGCATCAGCTGACGGCCAGGAATAGCCCTGACATGGCCGCTACGTTATGCCGGCGCTGCGCCCGCGCACTCGCAAATAGCTCACTATAATTAGAACCTGCTGAAATCGTGGGTTTGTTATTTTTCTTATGCGAGTCTGGTGGAGATAATTGGGTTAGGCGGAGTGCTCACATGTGGGCCCGGCGTCGGCGTGTCTCTGCAACATCATATATAATCATATCGGAAGGTCTTCCCCGATATTCTGATCGCCCATCGCCTACTCGACCGTTTACCTTGGGCCATCCTACGACGATTTCTCTGTGGTTTGACGACTGCTTTTGCATTACATTATAAGCTTGCTTTTAAAATTAACAAATGATAAATGTAGAATCTAAAACAATAGGGTATCTCATAAGGCCGTGAGTTTATGAGATACTCTATAAAGAAATTGCTAAATAATCGGTCGAAACATCAGTAGCTCTACAATGAGTTTTTGTTTGCTGTGTTTTATAATCTCTAATAACTATAATTAGGGATCGACCATTGAGATCGCTTTGTTTATCTAATAAACCTTTCTTATTGATTGATCCATAACTATATAGTAACTACTAGCGACTATAGTAAACACAGTTAGCAAAAATTCATGGTACAACTGACATGGTGACCAAAAGGCTCGTTCCTCGGACAACATCTAAGTGTGACCACACAGAGAGATAACGCAGCCAGAGTTTTTTCACTTCCCCGTTCCTTACACACTTACTTACTCGTTCATTGTCCCGAAAAATCCGAGAGAAGCTTTCTGAGATAGGATATGCAGATCCTAGAACACTATATATATTTGCCAGAGCTTTTCAGTTGCAAAGTACTTAAATGGTACGGATTCACCTTTATGATTACAAAATTTACATTTGACTATTCTGTATCTCTCAATAGATTAAGTAGCTTTCTGTTTCTATTTTCTGTGAAAGCTCCTACAAAAAGCCTACATATAGTTAATCAAAGTCGACATATTTATTTTATGTAAACCTTTATAGGCATTGTATGTAATAGTACCCAAAAAAATAGTTTAAGTGTGCGCTTGATTAGGCCGCTATTCCCCACACAACGACAAATGCTGTACATTTTTTTATTCCAATTTAGCATTATTATAATATCAGATGATATTATGTTGTACTGTGGGGTTCGATTCCCAGCAATGGCAAAAAAATATTAGTACATTTTTCTGTAAAGTTTATCATGGTCTGGGTGTTTATAAAATATAATATGTACCTATATTTGTTTCTGATACACATAGTACAAGCCTAGAGATTAGTTTGTGACCAGAGCAATATGTGTAAATTATCCTACATATTATTATTACTTACTAGGTTCAAAATTAAATTAATAATGCATTACTAAATGCAATGGTCGTCAAGGTTTTTTTTTAGCCTTTTGTTAATTTTATAACTACTACGAGGCAACTTTCGTAGACCCTACGGCGTAGGTCAATTTATACATAAAATATTTGCAAGTTATGTTTTTTTTTTATTATTGGTGCACGGCATGTGACTTTGTATCTACCCGATTGTAAGAAGACCTACAAAGCCCGTAATGGGGTAGCAAAATATTGTTGTTCAATGTTACCGGCTAATTGATGCGGTTACAAAATGGGCGGCGACAAAGACGAATTTGCATTACGAGCATACTTTGATGTCCTTGCTGTTTTATTATGATTACAATGACGTGGCTTAATGATAATATATTTTTCAATATAGTTGCTCGAAAAGGTGTACTTTCGATGGCAGTACATATGCTTGGAAAGTTGATTATTACGCACACCGTGCGATTTTGTTTACTTTCCATATGCCTCGAAAGTTGATTTAACCGCATGCCGTGCGATTTGTTGACAGTTTTTTTTTAAATTTCTATTTCAACAATTAGTTAGTCAATATTAATATATGTATATAGTTATTACATTTCTTATTGTCAAAAAAATTTAAAAAATGGTTTCGCTTAGTTTTTTTTATTTAAGTATCTATTTTCTCGCAAATGTATTGAAAAACGTCGTATGGTACACGGTTGGTAAGGTTTTTACAAACTCGTGCCGTTTAGAAGAAGACGTCAACTCGTTTGTAAAAACCTACTTACCAACCTCGTATCATAATGTACTATTACTGTTTTTAATAAGAGATTTACAATATATTAACTTTCAAGTATAAAACATTAAAAATATAATTAGCACGTCAACCGAAGACACCTACGAACATGGCAAAACTCTGTATGGCAAAACTAATCCCATAAGGCAGGTACTATTTTTTTATTATATGACCATAACATGTCATTTTTTTCACAGAATATTGTTGTGCATGTACATATGTCTATATGAAATATGTCTATGCACAGCATGTAATCTTGTATATCTATCTGATGTTATGAAGTGAGTCGATCAATAATTTGTTGTTTAACAATATTGATCGCTCCTACTATGCTGTCTAAACGGTGCGGTTACGAAATGGGCGGCCACAAAGACGAATTTGCATTAAGAGTCTATTTGAATAATATCCTCGCTGCTTTATCTTCAAATCAACCGCTCGTTTCGTAACTGCACCATGAAAGGAGATTACCACCTCGACAAGAAATCAATGCAGTAGTCCCAGGAAACCCACAAAAATACGTCTTTATCTCCATTTCGTAACCGCTTCATTTAGCTGACATTGACATCATTGACCTTCTAGGTCTGCTTACCACCAGGTGGATACAAAGATACATGCCGTGCTCAAATAAAATAAAAATTATAAAAAAAGCTCTTCAAATCAAATTTTAAGCTTTCAAAGTTATTTAACCTAATTATAAAATGATTAACGTTAGTTACATAAAATGATCCTTGATCTTCGGTTAAATGTCATAATCTTGATCGCCCACTGGCACCAAACCTACACACTTTGTAATATATATTTAATTACCAACGTATACATAACTTGCTAACTTAATTTACAGGCGGTTTGATATTTACAGCTCATAAAACGTATACGGGACCAAATGTAACCTAAAGTATTACATATAACTAAGTGCATAATAACTGTTTTATTTACTTTGTAAATAAGTTATAATATATTTACTTTGTATAAGTTTTTTTATTTATTTATGTAGTAGTATAATAAATAAAGAAAAGAAGTGAAATAGGTTTAGGCTTTGGTAAATTTTAACTCTAAAAAAAGCACCCAATAACAGAATTTTAACTCTAAAATTAGGTTTTTTTTTTCAATAGTGGCTCTACCTCGAGTTGCAGCAGAGTATTAACGCAAAGTTAATACGTAAGGTACAACTTATGGAAATAATTATTTGTCCTGTTTTCAACAATAAACGTAAAAATCTCATTGTAGAGTTTTGATGTATATCTACTCTAAAGAGGATTTATTCTTGTCTCTTGAAAAATCTGAGAGGTTCATGGTCCATATTATCAGGCAGGTAAACCATCGACTTCGATATAGCGAGTTCTTGTTCGAGTTGAGTTCGAAAATTACATATTATATTCATATTTAATTTTGTACATAATTGGTTTATATACGTGGTGGACGATTTGGTTAGACTTTAGACTTAAAAACACTTAAGTTCCTGGTTCGAACCCCGGTGTGTACCAATGATTTTTTAATCTAAAAACGTATGTTCTTACATTCGTTTAACAACACCTCGGAGAGAACATTAAGCTGTCGGTCTCAGTTTCACTATACCAACTTGTGAAACTGTTTAGATATGGATGGGTTATTGTGTCTATCCAAACATCGCGACGAGCTTGCCACTTGTTCGATGTAGACTTATACCATCGGCTACGACGGTGTGGTTTTAAAAACCCCTCCGCTGGGTACCCTGAGGCCGTCTAAGCGGTCTCGGGCGCCGTAAAGCACCCGTGATAATATTTATATACATAATTGGTTGAGTAGAGAGGGTAGTGAACACAGCGCAGGGGAAAGTTAAAAGGCCTTTAACTCTACGGTCTCAAGTCCGGGAACACTGCAGTTCATTCCTTTGCCAACCACGCGAAATGAAGAAATGAAAAAGTTATTGATTTTTGATCCGAAACAGACCTTTATTTTCCATAGTGCGGCGCGACACCCGCACAGAAGGATATAGAAGAACATTGTCTTAATACTTGAACTAGCTTTACAATGAACAATTGAAATCACCGAATCGAAGTTGGTGGATAACCCTCAATTCTTATTAATAAAATGGTATCATCACGATTGCTTTATGGCAGCATTGGCAACTAAGATCTAGTTAGTCTCGGGCGCCGTAAAACACCCGTGATGGTACATTTATAACATTGCTCGTATAGAACATTTCACACATGGTCACAAACTAAGCTTGTAATCAAGATGTAGTAATCATAGTTATACATATTGTATCATATGTCCCTATGTTTATATAGCTCCTCAGTATTAGCAGATCTCTACCTTATGGTATGTTTGGGTCTGTAAATAGTATATATCATTACGAGTGCGGAATGCCTGTCATTGCAAAGAGTTCCGACAAATGTCTACCCGAGCCGAGGCGCAGCCGAAGATTAATCTGAGGTTACGTGTACTGAACAACTATGTTTAATACAGTTGCGAAAAAAATGAAGCAATTTAATAATGACGGTTCCGCACGTGTACTGAACAACTATGTTTAATACAGTTGCGAAAAAAATTAAGCAATTTAATAAAATAATAAAAACACAACTAAACTCGCAACGAATATTTCTGGAAAATGGCGCCAACCGTAAAAGAATATGAATATAAGCAGTGATTTTTTTTTTGTTTTCTTCACCCATTCTGGGTAGGCAAAGGGAACTATGCCCATACAGCCAAGTTTTCAGAAGATTTTTTTTATTGATATGAAATTAAAATGAAATTTAATGAAATAAAATTAAACCTAACCTAACTCATTGAATCAAATCATTAAATCTGATATTGAAAGAAATTAGTAGCTTCTTTTTAGAAATATTTGCATGAATCATAAAAACTTCTATGATTTTTTTTTAGTAAAAACTTCGTGGTTGTTTTTTTTTCTTTTTTTTTAATAGACATTATTTTGACAGTTGGGAAAGAGAACGTACCTTTTCCGAACGTCGAGTTCGGAAAAGGTAAAAAAAAAGCTCGAGTATGTAATAGCCCACATCCCGAACTATTATATCTATATCCTATACCCTAAAATAATTTTTAGAATAATATTTTATTTAACAAATTTAATGGGTACCTATAACAAAAACCAACAAGTCATATTGTTGAAAACAGGCTGCATCAACTTGTTCACTAATTAAAGCTATAGGTACATAACTTTATTTGTAGAGAAAAAATACATACAAAACAATACCTATAAATAAAATACAGAGAAAAAAACTAGCAATATCGACAATAATAAAAATAATAGTATTTAAAAAAAGAAAAAAATCATTGAGGAAATTAAAGTACAATTAAAATAAGTAATACAATTAAAAAGTAAAATTATATTTTAAAAAATATTTAATAGCTCTAATTAAATTAACATTATTTTTAAAAGTGACTTTTTATCAAAAGAAACCCATTTATAAAACGTACCTATTATAAGCATTTTAATATTTATATTTTCTAAACAACGACAAAATACACTTAATTAGGTATAAATTCCTCGCTTTGTTTTTTATGGGTATGTATGGTCAATTTTATATCATCTCTCATATTGAGATTGGATTAAGAAACTGGTCAACTGAAGAGACCTTTTCATCGTAATAGAGATTTAGTATTTTAGTACAGTCTCTACTATTCTGCAACAAAATATTACCGTTTGTACGGGACTGGTTACACATATAATTCAAAGCCAATCTCAATTATATGTGATATATATATAGGCCCAGTAATCAGATATCTGGATAAAATCAGTCAGAAATGTAGAGTTCGATATATTTTCTTCATCTCAAACCAAAGGAGTCGTTCTAAGCTGACATACGCCTTTATATAAAAAATAATTAACTAGAAAAGTGTTTTTTGAATAATTTTCTTTTAAATAAATAAAATATTATTAAAATGACTAACATTAAAATAGGAAAACTTTACAGAAAAACGTTCGTTGAACGAAAATTAAATCAACAACCTTCGTTAATTACTATCACGATAAAAACAGAAGACGAAATAGTTTGTTTACAAACCGGTGAGGTGCGAAGTCGGCGCGGCTATTGAATGGCGAGCGGAAGCAGACGAAGGCTTCTCGGGCGGGCGGACCGGGCGGGGCGGTGGGAGGCTGACGTCACGCGGAGGGGGGCACGCGGCCTCCCCATTGGCCCGCCGGCGCGCGCCGCTACCGAATATGGGACCGCTCGTCCATTGATAAAACCACAGAGCGGGGTCGCGCGGCGCCAGTCCCTTCGTAACGGGCGCCGCGAACGGACAACGTCACGCTGGCGCTGTTCCTAATCCCGCTCGGGCCGGGCCCCTGGGCCGAGGAGCAGGTGGTGCCCGACGGCATGGGCAACGACCTGGAGCCGCCTTCGCATCTGCTGTCCCTGGCGGACATGGGGTCTCTGGGCTTCGACTGCCTCAAGCCTGCGCCCGCGCAGATCGCCGCGACCCCTTCGGACCTCAACACTCCCGTCTCCACGAGCGATCTTCCCGCATTCTTCCCCAACCTTCTGGAGCCGCCACCCATATCAGGTCCGACAGTGAATCTGTTCATTCATATTATTTAGTAGTTGTGAATCAGCGGGAGAGTGAAACGGAAAGTTCTCGGTCATGTGGTCGCGATCGATACGACATTCTGAATGAAGCTTTCCCTAGTGAAATAGGTATTTATAAATGCCTGAAGTTGTAACCTAGTGCAAGTGTATAGTAGTGCCTCCTACGTAATCAGGATACGGTGATGTAAACAACTATCAATTATTATGCCTACACTATTACGTTTATAATGTCATTATTTTAGTAGTTTCTTTATTATTAAAAAAAAACAGTTTTTTGTTTATGTTATTTATCTTAAAAATAAAATAATTTATTTCATAATATAATATTTTCCAAATAAAAACATGAATGCATATTTAGTGTAATCGTGTATGTTTCTGACGACATTTATCTGCAAGTTCCGGCGGCACACTATCTCGCATGCGCATAGCTCTTCCGCCCAACATATCCTACAGAATGTTATTGTAATAAAAAAAACAATATAACATATTTTTTTGTTATTTTTTTTTTTTTTTTTAAATATAATAAAAAATATATTAATCATATTATTAGATATCTACCCTAGTAGACTTTTCTATTTATCCAAAAAATTGGGTGGCTTATTTTGTATTTTGTACAATAAATTTAAATTTCAAAAAAAACTATATGGAATATTAATAAATAAGACCCAAACTGTCTAGGACTCTGCGATCTTGTTATTACTTATTATTGCAAAAAAATCATTAAAATAAAAAATACAATATAAAATAATAATAAATTACAAATAAGTAATATAAAACTCTAGGCCAGTAAACTTTGTTCAATAAAGTAAAAATAAAAATATGTGATGATATATCTGTGACAATAATAAATAGGTATTAGGTAATAAGTATAAATTGTCTAAAGCAGACCGATTTTGTACTTTGTGCAATAAAATTTCATAAATAAATAAAACTATTTAATTTATTTAAAAACTTTATTGCGCAAATTTAGTACAAAGACGGACTTAATGCCGCTATGTACCTACCTATAATAATATCTGAAATAATAATAAATGCAAATAGATATAAAGTTCAAATAAGTTGTAGATACCTATATTTTTTTGAACTTCAAAGTCCAATTTTGAGAGGAGCATAAATGTCATAGTTCAATTAACTTAACTGTATTTATTGTGACTACAAACGTTATACAAACATAGGTAATAAAGCATCTTAATTTTTATTAAGTAGGTACTTACCTAAACATATTTTTTTAACCTCGTAGGTATATATAAACAGGTATATAAATATATATAGGTAATATATAGTCAGTAGGTATACATTGAGTTATGTCTTACCTAGGGATTATTTATACGTTTATTGAATCAGAATGTGTAACAAAATTACAAATAATTAAAAATTCAATACAAAAGTCGATAATACAGAACAATTAATTTATAAATTAATTATTTAATGATTTCACTAGTTACATTTTAATTTAATTTATAATATTATAAGGTCCTTGTAACGCTTTTAAATTGTCGAGATAAATTTATTTCATTTAAGTATTTTCTATGTAAGTAACATACCTAAACATTTAACAACAAAAAAAAATATGTTCAAACAATACTGAAACTGTGTTGTACGATTGGGTGTAAATATTTTGTTTTGGTTTTAAGTATTAATATATCTATTAATATTTTGACACTTATTACATTATAAAAACAATCTAGATACTTAATTTTTTTAATCGTTTAATAAATATTAAACTATGCCTAGGTAGGTACATACCTATCTATTTAAAACACTAGAAATCAAATTCATAATAATTCAACTGAGACATTTTACCTACCAAAAAATAATATCTTCTGAGATTGAAGTAAATAAATACTTTTACTTTTAAAAACGAAATTACAAGAACACACAACGGTTACACACAACCTAACGTCAGTATTGAAACATGTATTTAGTACGATTAATGATGCCAACTCTGTTATGCATTTCATTTAGGAGAATAACTAATATTTACTTTAGAAGTTTATGTTTTAGACCATTTATTACAGAGTTAGTTTTAGCCAGTGACATGTCATTGTTTACAACGATAGTTTACCTATTGCAGGCTACGTTACATCAACTATAACTTTTACGTTTACTCATTTATTAATCCGTGCAGGCACAAAAATTTCTACGTAAAATGCGCATAATTTCCTCCTTGGAATTATAGATCGGATTTCTTTTTATTTTCTAACCCTAGCCTTAAGCAAAAGCACCTACGACACACATTAAAATGATTTTTTCCATTGCGCAGGTTCACTTCCCGGGGATGAATTATCGCTGGCATGTTCCCCGCGACGCCACAAGCACGAGGCGTCGCTGTCGCCGGGCGCGCGCGCTGAGGACGCCTCCAACGCGTCGAGCGCGAGCGCCTCGCTGTACGGCGGCGGCGCGCCCCACAAGCGCGCGCCCTCGCCGCCGCTGCAGTGGCTGCTGCCCGCGGGCGCCTCCGTGTTCCACACCAACGACTACGAGGAGCGCGTGGAGCTGCTCCCGCCCGAGTGCCAGCCCGCCTACTGCGCGCCCGCGCCGCCGCCCTGCCCCGAGTACCGCCCGCCCGCCTGGGAAGAGTTCGCGCCCGGGCCCTCCGCGCCGCCCAAGCGCGAGCCCTATCCCCAGCCCGACCGACAGGTCGCGCTCGCCGAGTACAACCCCTCCACCAGCAAGGGCCACGAGATCCTCTCGCAGGTGTACCAGCAGAGCTCGCACCCGCTCCGCCTGATAGCGGTCAAGCCGCGCAAGTACCCCAACCGGCCGAGCAAGACGCCCGTCCACGAGCGGCCGTACGCGTGCCCCGTGGAGGGCTGCGACCGCCGCTTCTCCCGCTCCGACGAGCTCACAAGGCACATCCGCATCCATACGGGCCAGAAGCCGTTCCAGTGCCGGATCTGCATGCGCTCGTTCAGCCGCTCGGACCACTTGACGACGCACGTGCGCACGCACACGGGCGAGAAGCCGTTCGCGTGCGACGTGTGCGGCCGCAAGTTCGCGCGCTCGGACGAGAAGAAGCGGCACGCGAAGGTGCACCTCAAGCAGCGGCTGAAGCGCGAGCGCGTGTCCGCCGCACACCACCACGAGCCGCACGCGCCGCTCTAGCGGGACTCGCCGGCCGAAGTTATCAAATAATTTCGGCTCTCTCGGATCGAATGTTAACGAAGCTTTATTAACTCTACGTTTGTAAATTCACTAAAATTTATATATCTTTTTATACAATTTATTGTGAGCGAGAGAAGAAGTATTTATGTAACGTAGATAGGTAAGCGGAATCTCGCGCGCTGGTCGCTCCCGTCGAGCGGCGCGCGCGAGCTTATCGACTGTTGTAATATAATATGAACAATATTTTCTTGATAAACTAACGTGAAACTGTGCCATTACCTACTGTAACTTATTACGTGCCATCGCACATTAACTATGTAACTAAGTGTACGGTACCTTAACCCGACTGCTAATCCTATAGTCAGTGCTATATATTTTATTTGTTTTTGTTTTATGTCTCTAGTCGAATTTATGAAGGTGTGAGAGTGACAGATGTATTTATTATTTATTTTATATAGTATTTGTACATTCGCGAAGTATCTATGTATCGTCGTCGTGCTCAAAGTTTATTTAACAAGATTTGCTCAAATCTGCATGACTTATGGTCGGCGGACGTCCGCTCTCTATTCTCTGTACAGCGCACTGATAGCTTCTAATCTAATACGCTAACAGTTCTAATTCGACATTAATATATTTTTATTCACAATATAGATTAATTTTATGAAGGTACAGCGATGATAGCCTTTAAATATGATCTCTTAATCATTATTAATAATTTTGAAATATTAGCGAAGGGCCTTTATTTATAATACTCGTAAGTTGTTGTTTAGGTGTATTCATAAGATCACTTTTAAAGGTTAAGATTTCAGTTTCTGTGATTAACTTTGGTGACTCACCATCGAGATGAATGACTGTCGCTTGTTGTGAGTTATCTACCTGTAATTGTATGTTAATTAAATTAGTATAATTCAACGAGTGTAAACCTACTTTATATCTGACTTGTGTCTCTTCTCTGTCGGTAGGTACGAGCCTGGCATGTCTGTGCACTGCCACAAGTCACAAGTCTTAGTGGTTTGACTGAACTATTGTAAATAATGTGTTGTTTATTTCAACTATTAGGAATTACAAGTTCTGAATCGTATTAACTCTCCGACATAAACAAAATTATTGATTTATACTCTTCATCGTTAAATATAGTGGTAATTATATTTTTATAGATAACTTCTCCTGTAGAAAAATATAACAGTCAACAAAAATATATATTTAAAAAAATATTTTTATATTTTTATAAACAAAAACGAATGAGGTTTAAACTTCAAGAAACATACAGGAAAATTATATATCTTAACGGTAACGTACAGCTTGCAAGGTCTAGCTTTATCGAACGTAGATCTATGCTATATTAAAACGCATAGACTATCTCTATAATATGAAGGTGCAATTTGTGCACAAAATAGCCTAATTTGTTTTGTATTTTATGACCAAACGGATGTTTAATGGATACAAAGCTAGGTTAATGTATATTGTTGGTGACGCGAACTTTGGAGGCGCCGCGAACTAAGTGTTACATTTGGTGTCAGTCCGCGAACTTTCAAGGCGCTACGAACAAAAGGTACCGTTTACGAAACTTACGAAGGCTTTAATGTAGCTAACCTTTCGTGAACTTTCGAAGCGCCACGCCACAAACCAAAGGAGTTGATGGTATTGATCGTCCGCCAATCTTTGAGGCGCCATATGAACCGAAAGGTAAACTTTTCGCGAACTTTCGAGGCGTGGACGTTGGTGACAGACCGCGAACTTTCGGCTGCGACTTTAGGATATCTGACAATAATGATACTAACCCTTGCGCCAACGTTTCTACTTTAATTTTTGGGAGCGGTGCCAAATTCAAAATAAATATTTATATAAAAAAAAAACTTATAAAAGAAAAAAAACAATGGTGTGACAGGGTTGTCCAAACGAAAGGATATCTGGCTTTATATATAATATGGATCACCCCTAAGGCCGCTGACCGTTCCCTCGCCGAGGCGGTGTCGCCGCGTGTTAGGAGAGACTAAGTCTCGTAGAAGGCTAGAGTAGATAGGTTATAAAGTGTAATCAGGTTCGTCAAACGATTACTATTGAAACCGAGAAGACTTAAATTCTTACACATTTTGCGTATGTTGCATCGCGTTGTTTATATACAGTTTGTTACGATCGCGACTCGTTGTTACCCGTAGATGCGTTTTTGCTCTCGTTACATACTGTGTTGTCTCTAAGGCCCTGTGCTCACCTAAGCGACATGACGTCTTGATATTAAAAAGTGACCTAATCATGTTTCGGTTTTCAGGAGACTACTGCATCGATTTCTTGTCGAGGTGGTAGTGTCCTTTTAGGGTGCGGTTACGAAATGGGTAGTTGAATAGACGATAAACAGCGAGTATACTCGTAATGCAATTCGTCATTGTCGCCCCCCATTTCGTAATCGCATCATTTAGCCGGCATAGTCGGAGCAATCAATATTGTTTAAGAACAATTATTGATTGACCCCATTCATGGACTTTGTAGGTCTGCTCACCACCGGGTAGATACAAAGTCACATGTCGAGCTCCAATAAATAAATAAAAAACAAGCATTTTCTATTCGCTTGGCGTAGCATGATTTGTGACGTGTCATTCTGCAATTTCTAAGTGACACATCAAAATGACACATACTATTAAAAGCATCTTTCTTATCTTTAATGTCTCTATCCCATCAGTGGGTTCATGTAGAGACATTGAAATACCTTTATGACACTGTCAGTATTTTAGGTGGGCGCATTGCTTTGCAATTACGAGTATATATGATAAGAAAGAGTTCACGGTGTTCACTTCATTATAATGGAGAGTCGAATTCTTTACGAATTTTGTGTATTATTATTTAAGCTGTCTTATATATATTATATTTTCACGTGTGTGAAAGATGTTGTTGATGTTCTAAGAATTAAGATTAAATTCATAAGTACTGTTAAATCTCACTAAATTTTACTAAATTCTATTTAATATATTTGTAAATACACTTGACTAAATTTGGATTTAATGTGTATATAAGAGAAAAGAAGAATTTTTATTAAATATGAAATCACCTAAGGTGGAAAATACAAATTGTTGAAAATTTATATTTTTTGTTTTTATTCATAATTCCACATGCCTTACCTTACCCAATAGATATATAGATGTTACAACCTGAGATATACTGATATATATATATATATATATGAGTTAGGTATACTATATAAAATGGCACGACTACAAATATTAATATATCTAAAGCAAATCTTAAATTCTAAGGGTCGGATTAATAGTCGTTGCTTAGCCAAAGTTAGGTTGCAACTATTAAAATTTGGTTTTTATATGCAGTTTAACAGTCCGAAGCATTGGCTAAGGATTAGCACTTGCTTAGCAACGACTATTAATCCGGCCCTAAGAACCTACATCTTTTAAGAAACATCATGCTACTTTTTATGTACCTAATAGTAAGCAGACCTACAAAATCCATGAATAAAGCCGATCGCCAGAATAGATTGTTGTGTAACGGCATTTATCACCCCCTGCAAGGGCTAAATGCTGCGGTTACGAAATGAGCGGTGACAAAGATGAATACGGGACTGCTTTATCTAATACTCTTGCAGCTTTATCGTTAAAACTGCCCGTTTCGTAGCCGCACTATATAGGAGACGGCCACCTCGAAATGAAATCTATACTGTAGTCCTCTGTAAAACCATAGACTAAAAACGAAATATTACTAGGTCACTTGACGGACAGTGACTAAAAGTAAATAAAAGAAACAAAATAAAGGAATATTTATCGGACAATTACGCACTAAACGGCGATACTTAACTCAAATAAAAAAAGTTGGCAAGCAAAAGTGAATTTAGTTAAATTTAGTACGACAGCGACGCTATTGGCACTAGACTGGTAAGAAAGTTGTATTTTTAGTTTAGAAATATTTTTAAACTACTTTTTAAATACTTGTCTTGTCTGGTGATTACACAGCAAATGTAACGCAAGAAATAAATATTTACTCTTAAAATTATGATAAAGTTTATATTTATTTTTTATTAGATACATAAACCTGAGGCTCTATCATGGGTTGCCGCATATATTTTTTTCATCATTTCAATCCTGTTACCAAAAATAAAGCGGCCCTATTGGTTGTTGGTCACGTATACGTATACAAATTCGTTACGTTGCTTTAATGCGCAAACCCATGGTAAAGCCTCTGCAATTTTATTATGATGCTCTATCTAACACTTCCTATCAAGTAAGACAACAATAATTAAAAGATTAAAAACCTTGTAAAACAAAATAAAATTTATCAATTTAAAATTATTAACTCATTAAATAATACCATTTCTTATTAATTAAAATTATTAAATTAAAAAAAACGTAGGTACGTAAAACATTTTAAAAAATCATCTAATTAATAAAATAATAATAAAATAATAATAAACTTATTTGTCTGATAAGTATGGATTTTTTTTTTATCACGCTAACCACCCACCCTAAAGTCGTGAACATACAAATCTTAATCAAAAATTGGTACAAAAGCGCCATCTATTGCAAGAGAAACTAAATGATAAAGCTCAGACGCTAACTAGTAGATGGAGGGCCAACTAGTTGAGTGCGCGAAAGCCTTCTTACGAAAAGATTCAATTATAAAACGATAGATGGCGTGCGATGTTCAGAAATCTATCAGTTGTTTTATTGGGAATATTGGTTGTATTTTTTATTGTTGATGAGTCGTGGATCCTGGAGGTTAATAAATAATAGGGAGGTGCCCTAAGCCCTAAAATAGCCTTATATATCAAAGAAGACTGATTGTTATCGAAATATATATATATATATATATATATATATATATATATATATATATATTAACAAATCAACACTCAAATGAGAACAGTATTTGGCGGCAACGAGCATTATTGGCAGGCGATTTTAGGCCTACGGCCACTTCCATATATCATTCTTACTTTCATGCGCAAACTTGTAGTTTTTTACACCAACATCGTCATTTACGAGCTTTTTTTGTTTTATCGTATTTCATTCGTATCTAGAATTCCCCGACCAAGTTGTTTATGCAAGTTGTTGAGCAGTAATACCTACAAAGGGAATTACGGTGTATATAAACGGATTCAATGCAAGGTTGGGCAGTTCGAAGGTACATAATACTTGAAATACCATCTGCTACAACGAGGAATAACATGAATTTTACCACTTTTAATTAGTTTTTTCAAATATAGCAACGAATTAAATGGCCTTATTCATAAAAACTTATTGAGTCCTTGAAGAACACTTTAGTTATAGAAGATTTTGTCTCTTTTACGCATATTCATTTTTGTTGCTAAAAAAAAGAGACGAAACCATTTAGTATAACAAACCATCGTGTTAAAGTAAAGTAACCTAAGTGTTCTTCAAGGACTCAATAAGTTTTTATGAATACCGGTGTTAAACTATAGCTTTTATGTAACTCGTTTCCAAGATGGCGCTGACAGCATATAGTATTCGGTTGGGTAGAGACGGTACTGAAAACAGTGAACTCTCCCCGAGTTAATATTTTTTATATATTTTGACTACGTCAAAAAATACTCCAAAATCTTTAAAAAGGTTTGTTTTGCTGCTAAATCTATGTTTATCGCTAATAAAATTAATAATGCTGAAAATAGGATAAAAACAATCTGGAACGTAATAATACAGAAACTGGTAAAATAAAACCCCGTGATTCTCATTTTAGTTTAAAAAAAGGGGACGAATTAATTAAGTCTGATATCGGGATCGCATGTGAATTTAATTATTTCTTCTCAAACATTCCATTAGAAATAACAAAATCTCTAAACTCGTGTCCTTCCATTGCTGAAGGTATTCTATTACAAAATGTTCCCCCTTGCTCAGCTAACTTTACATTTGAAACCATAAACACCACAGATATAATAAAAGCATACCGTTCCCTAAACTTAAAAAAAACTGAAGATCTATGGGGAATCTCTGTTCACTTAGCTTTAATATTTAATGAATGTATTCACAATGGCGTGTTTCCTGATTTGATGAAACATAGTAAGATTGTTCCTTTGTTTAAGTCTGAAAACAGATCTGATTCAACAAACTTTAGACCTGTCTCTATTTTACCAACATTGAGTAAAATATTTGAGAAGATTATACTTAATTAAATTCTCTTATATTTTAATCAAAATAATCTTCTTCACAGTAGTATTTCGGTTTTACAAAGGGACGATCTACTACTGATGCAGGTACAGTACTCATGAAACATATTTTAGAAGCATGGAAAAACTCCTGTGATGTTATTGGTGTTTTTTGTCTCCTAAGTAAGGCCTTTGATTGTGTTCATCATACAATTTTGTTAAATAAATTATATTATTACGGCATTAAAGGCGAGTCTCTGAATTTGTTGTCGACATATCTATCTTCCAGAATCCAAAGAGTAAACTGAATCCAAAGAGTAAAACTTGGCACTAAACGGGAACCCGTAGACGTATTCTACGGGTTCCCCAGTGCCAATGGAAGTACCCCAGGGCTTCATACTGGGTCCATTTCTATTTTTATTATATATAAATGATCTTCCTTATTACGTTAGACAACTCTGTGATATAGTACTGTGTGCTGACGATACTTCTCTAATGTTTAAATTAATAAAAAAAAAAAAACTTTCGCTGATGAGATAAATTACGCTTTATCTTAGGTACTGGATTGGTTTACAGCCAATAATTTACTATTAAAAACAAAAAAAAAACAAATGCCTTAGATTTTCCATTTCAAATGTAAATCCACCATGGGAAAATATAATATTAAATGGAGAATGTTTGGATACTGTGGAATCTACCATTTTCTTAGGGATAAACATTGATCGCAAGCTACAGTGGGGTGTACATTTACAGTCACTATTAAATAGACGCTCTGCGGCGTATGCGGTTAAAAAGATCAGACAGATGACAAATATTGAGACTGCGAGACTGCTATATTTTAGTTACTTTCATAGTATTATGTCATACGATATCTTACTGTGGGGAAGCGCAGCTGATATAAATACAATATTTATACTACAAATAAGGGCTGTTAGGTCAACATATAATTTGGATTCTCGTGATTCCTTAAGAAACAAATTCAGACATTTTAATATATTAACGGTACATCACAATACATTTTTGTCATAAAAATAGTGATATCCATTCTTATAATACACGAAATAAGAGCAAACTTGCGTTACCTTTGTATCGTTTACATAAGACAAATAGGTCTTTTATGGGTTTGGGTCTGTGCATGTATAACAAACTGCCGCAGCAGATTATGGAGTTACCATTAAATTTATTGAAAACACATATAGGTACCTAATAAGTAATATTAAACCCAGGCATCCTTATCATTTAAATAATCATCTATTTTATAGTAGCTCTTTTTATTAAGGTGTTGTTTACACCTTGGGTTTAATATTTCTTATTAGGTATATATAGTTAATTTGTAAGTTTGTAGTTTGGCAATGCCTATATACAGCAGCCATTATTATGTAAAAGTAACATTTGTATTTTTTAATTGTAATTAATGCCAATTTACAACATTATTATAATATCTTGCATTATTAATTATATAATTTGTGTGAATATTGGTAATGTACTATGACAACGCCCTTTTACAGCAGCTCTTGTGATTATTATAATTTTATTTAATTAATTTATAAGAACTTATATTTTATAGGTACCTATCATAATCATAATACCTATGTTTGATTTCATTTTAATTGATTGTTGGATTTTATTTTATTTACTAGATACAATTATTGTTTTAATGAAACTATGATTTTACTTATTAATTGATTTATTATTATACTTTATTTAAGGGGGAATTCGTATATGTGACGTCATCACCTTCTGTCAGATTTCACTCAAAAATGTTTGAGATTAATTCTTCAATTTATTCTAACTGTGGACAGTTGTGCCCAAAAGTCACTCTGTTGAAATTTCATTGTATGGAGTGTAATAGTTTATTATTTTAGATATCTATTTTTAGAAATCTTACTATTTTATTTTAAGTAATGTATTGTCGAAATAGTCAAGAAATGTAATTTTATATGCGGGGATTTAATGTTTCAATAAAATTGATGTATTACTATAATTTCCAGACATGCGTACAAAGTGTGATATTACCGGTACATTTTATTATTATATATTCATTTTAACAGTTTAAATTTATTATAAGGCATTGGTAAGAGTGACTATTACTAGACTCCGCTTTGTAATAAACTAGAATTTATATTAAACAAAATTTTTTTTTTTATTTTGGACTAATTCAGCCAGTCTAAGTGTTTGTTTAAAAAAATGCTGTCATATGAATTGACATTACTAAGGATTGGGGTCTGCGTCACTTTAATCTACTTACCCATCTATCTACATTAAAAATATTCCGGAGTTACCTAATTGGAATAATTTTATGTAAAATATTTTATTTTTTATAAATTAGTTTTTTCTAGCAAAATAACTTAGATACACATACATTTAAATATGCCCTGTAGAAGTTATGTATATATATATATACATAACTTCTACAGGGCCTCAGGGTACCCAGACTCAGGGTATTCAAAGCAATCATAATCTCTACATTATATATATATATATATATATATATATATATATATATATATATATATATATATATATATATATCAATTATCTGACCGTTTGTTTTGAACTTGTCTCTAATTAACACTCATAAGGCTTAAATATAAAAAGATACGTAGGAAAATATGAAACAAAAATTTACATTTAAAATCTGCACGTACTAAATTATGCAAGTTAAGTATCACGTTCTTACATTTTACAAAATATCTGTGTTTACCAGTTTTGATCATCTAGATATTATATCTATGTCCATTCTCAATAATTAGTCTATCGTTTTTTTGACATAACATAATATATTATCATAAAATTGACCTTACTGTTACACCATAGCCTACAAAAATATACTCTTCATACATTACATACACGCATCATAAACACAACACACACATACGTGCACTACACATATTACACTCATACTCATTTATTTTTATCAATAATTCTTATAAACTTTAATTACTTATTCTGTTTCTTGTAACGTGAGTGTTAGATTGTCAAAATAACGATTTCTATTATTAGCGCGCTCTCCTACAATCAGAAAAGATTAACAACTACTCTGATTGGAGGACAACGCGCTAATAGCGGAATTTGTTATTTTGACAATCTGACGTTCGCGTTATAAGAAACAGAATGTGGCCGCTGGTAGGTATATGTATAAAATTGTAAAAAATAAATAATAAAATCTTTTCAGCGTTGGAAAATGTTTTTTATTTAAATATTGTAAAATGCAATATTATTTTATAAAAGCAGCTGTCACTATTTAAAAAATAATTATTGGTTACTATAATAGATGTATTGGACACGAGCTCTCGGTCTATACAGAAGATATTGTCATACTTAGTAGGTGGACTCACCAATAAATACCTGAAAAATTATTATTTACATTTACCGACAAATATCATATAAACCATCCGTACTTTAGTAGTTACCATGGTTTATTATCCGTCAAAACATATAGATTGAATTTAGAGAACGGTGGCTAGTTATGATTTGGATTAGGCGTGGATTTTTTCGATTATCGAGGCGGTAGTCTCCTTTCATGGTGTAGGTAGTTATAAAACGCAGTAGCAGTTAATGTTGAAAACTCAGAGACCTGGCATTCCACCAATCATGTGGAATGATAATAATTATTTTTAAGCGTAATATTTTCAATATGTATTTTAGTTTTATATTTAGCGTAAAATAATTCAAATAATGTTCTAGAAATTGCCCACCGCCAGTTTCTAAAACATAGTTCGAATTATTCTATGCTAGAAATTATTTATTATTATTTCCTATTGTTCTTTTTTATCGCCGCCCATTTGGTAACAGCATCATTTGGCCGGTCATAGTAAATCGGTCTAATTTTATAGAAATTATATCGTATTGGTCCCTATTCATAAATATTGTATGTTTGTCATGAGTTAAGATATAAACAGTCACACGTGCTAAACTAAAAAAAACTTTGATTTTGTAATAATATTAATATTTATAAAATGAGACAATACATTACTATGTTAGTATTTAAATGTTAGGAAGATAATAAAATTGTTGAACTACTCTGCCATTTATAAAAATAAAGTTTTGGATAATGGATGAAACCCTATTGAGCTTTGCTTTGGACATATATAAAAAAAAACTTTATTAAAAAAAAAAAAATTAAAATAAATAGGTAAAATATGTTTAAAAATTGTAAAATAATGTGCGCCCGACGATACATTTTATTAAAAATATAAAAGCGACCAAATTAAATAGCTGTTGCGTACTTTTAGTTACATCGGACAGTCTGTCTTTTTTTTTTTGTAAGGTTATACTGACAGTGACAGTTGGTGAAAATTGCATATTTATTTTAGCTGAATCTGTAGTTAATCGTGTTAAAAGGTGTAAAAATATAGAATATAATCAAAATAAATATGTACTTGTCTTATAAAATTCCCAACAGTGAATATTAAGTGTTCCGACCGATAGTGCAATAGACAAAAGCGACGCGGAGCCACCTTTCACAGGCGGGATCGCCCGCACAATGACGGCCTGTCATGGATTTTGTATGAAGATTTCTGTCTGGCAAGTTTTTGTAATTATTTTATTAATAATTTTCTATTAAACTTGCAAAAATCTCTCCATACATTTTTAGAATACATAATAAACTATTGATATCTATTTTTTTACCACTATAAATTGTTGTAGTTTTGTCGCTTGCAGAGATGTTAAAAAGTACAAAATTTTCATGTTTTGGAAAATATAAATACATTTTTTTTTGAAATAATATATGGGAGACTATATTAATCTCTTCATACATTTCAAGTTAAAGAGTTACTATTTGCATAATAATAGTTGTCTGTGAGTATCGAGTAAATTTCTTTAACAAACATTTTTAGTTTTGTAGTTCTAGATTTTCAGAATACAGCCTTAATTGTAATTAATTATTTTTTTGTTATTTTAGAGAAATATGAATTGAATTATGGAACTAACCTATATTATAATGGGATTTTTTTTTTGTAAAATGAAGTGTTCAAGTGTTACTATGTATCCTATGAATTTAATAAATAATTGAATTGAATTAATATCGTGAAAGGCGTAATCGACTTGAAGCCCATACAAACGTACTTCCAATATTACAACTTGGCTATTATTCGAAGGTCAATTATTTTTTTCATGTTTATAATTATACGCAAAAATCTTTCTCTTGTGGGTAATACATATTTTTGTATTATATTATTATTGCCATTTTGTATTGCGAATAAAATAAAAATAATAACCCAACACAAAAAGATTAATAAATACAATGATCGCCAAAAATATTATTTTAATTCTGCGAGTAAAGTGGAAAGGAAGTGCGAAATTTTATTTTGTATGAAAAACGCTGATTTTGCGCTTACGAATGCAGTGTACTTAAGACCTGCTTCGCGGTCTCAAGTCCGGGAACATTGCAGTTCACTCCCTTGCCACGCAATGGACCCGCCACACGAAAAATACATTGATAGCTAAGAACATTCCCTCAATAGACCTCCCTCTTTTTTTTTTTATTATACAATGACATACAAATCATACAATTTACGTTTGTAGAAGATGATTAATGAATTTTATTCCTTATTATAAAAAGATTTAAGCAAAGTATACAAGATTCAACGAATTGTCTTATTCTTTAAACAAAGTGGCTGTATGTTAAATCTATTTTTAAGCAAGGCCGACCGACCGGTCTCGATACAGATGCAAGAACCGTCAAGTGACCTAGTCATGTTTCGGTTTTAGTCTGTGGGTTCACCGGTTTTCAGGAGAATACTGCATGGTTTTTTTGACGAGGTGGTAGTCTCCTTTTAGGGTGCGGTTACGAAATGGGTGGTTGGATTGCCGATAAGGCAGTGAGTATATTAACATATACTCGTAATGCAATTTGTCTTTGTCCCCATTTCTTCTTGAACTATGTGGGTCTGCTCACCACCAGGTAGATAATGTCACATGCCGTGCTCCAATAAAATAAAATAAAAATTTATAATAAAGGTGTCTATATACTCGTAGCCGCCGTTTTTAATATTCGATCCAATTTTATTTTTGACGACTAGTAACCATAGAAACTTTACTTATTTTTGTATTAATTCCATAACGATCAATAAAAAAGGAACAATTGTTAAAAGCGGCCGCTAGAGGTAGTGCATTTAATAGCGAATAAAAAAAAAAGTCTCATATAAATCAGTCAATTTATTTATAAATTATTTGGACAAATAAATATTTAACAAACCAGTCATAAAAAAAGTACAGCTAACGACACAAGTTATTATATGACTTAATTTTTTTTATTTATTATAATATATTGGACCCATAGGACTATAGGACCTTTTTATAGTAGTGATTTGTTAGCGAAAATCTAATTTTAAATGTTCATAGAAAATAAGAACTTGTGCCGATATCTGTGATAATAATATTAAATTATTATATTATATACCTTATATCGTTATAAATATTTAGCACACAAATATACAGCCATAGTGACAAGAAATAGCTTCATACATAAATACTTTTATATACACACAACAATCGCAAAATATAAACTTTTTACCTAAAAATGCACCTTTAGTCCCTACATCGAAATTTCGTATGACTAAATCATACTGCACCGGTTTTGATAGTTTTCATATTGTCATTCTCATCATTAATTTGCAAACCAAAATTCAAAATCTTTAGTTTTCAATACTGTAGTAGCGTAGGAATATTAATAAAAAATAGTTACTCGTTTTTCCGCAACATGGCGATTATCTAATATGGCGATACCTATATCATGGATATATCAAAACTATTTCACGAAATATTGAATGGCGTTAGCGTAGCGTATTTTGGTTTGAACAAATTAATGATTAATATTACTAATACTACTGTCCTGAAATTAGATTTAAAATATAATCAAATACCATACCATTATAGAGAATCAGATTACTGATCTTTTAATACCACTATAGTATAAAAAATAATATGTGGGGCATTTCCCACAGGCCACAAACTGGGAATCCCTGTACTTTGTGTACACAAGGACAATATTTCTAATACTATAGGTAGAAGGAGGTCACCGGCCATACAGATGCAAAAACCATCAAGTGAGCTAGTCATGTTTCGGTTGTACTCTGTGTGTTCACCAGTATTCAGGAGACTACTGCATTGATTTCTTATCAAAATCTTGCGGTTACAAAACGCACGATAATAAAATTCGTCTTTGTCGTCGCCCATTTTGTAACCGTATCATTTAACCGGCATAGTGAGCGATCGATGCGTTTTTATATATGTGGTGGTAACGAAGCCAATCGGACGGTATAGTGAAGTTATAGTGACACCCCTCCCACCTAAATTCTATTATTTACTATATAAGTAGTATTAGTACTTACCTACCTACAGAGGTAGGTAAATACTAGTTTCACATTGGAAGGTAATTGGGCAATCACGATAAATATTGAAATTATATAGTTTTTGTATATAATTTTGAAAGTTTAAAATTATAATTAATATTTATTAATAATAATAGTCATATAATAAAAAATAATAATTTCTTTTAAACTTAAAAATTAATCTCTATTCTAGCTAGAGGTTTCCTCAACTATTGCTCAACTTTAAACTGTGCTTAAAAAACTTATTATCATAGTAGTATTCCGCAAGTTCAATAGTAAAAATAAAAAGATTAATGATGCTGGTTGCACTGCATATTAACACTCCGGATTAAGCACCATACAAGTAAAGCAACTGGCTTATGAATATGCTGTAACGAGAGAAAATAATATGCCTGAAGAATGGTGTGATCGTCGGACTGCAGCAGCCTTAGCTCGGCCAACCCAAGAGCGACACAGAGTCGCGAGCAAACGTCAAAACGGTGTGGCGGGACTTTTTTACTAGCACGGGTTCCCAAGACAAGACTTCAAAATCTTGCTATAAAGTATAAGTCTTGTTTTCATTCACTCTTCTCAGCATGGGTGCCCAAGACTTAAAGATTTGTCACATCGTTAACGACTATTATGGCGGGTTTTTATCACGTTCGGCCTTATGTGGTGACATAGCAATCTTGCGTGAAATTGTTTGATTATTTTGGAAAAGTAGTAATTAGGGAATAATTTTATTATGGGAAAATGGGAATTATAGGAACATGGGTATTGGGGAAAGTTGTCATTAATAAAAAGTGGGAAAAATTCTTACTTTTACTTCTTTAAAAAGTAGGAAAAGTCCCACTTGAAGAAAAAATGTTTTTTTAGTGGCATTTTTTTTTATACCCACTTTTTTTTAAGAGTCGCACTTGACGAAAAAAATATTTTCTAATGGGTTTTTTTTCAAGTCCCACTTTTTTAAAAAGTCCCACTTGACGAAAATTACATTAAAATGATTATGATTTTTTTTAGTGGGAATAAAATCCCATTTTATAAAAAAGTAGGGAAAAAAATCATATTTTTTTGAAAAATTGGGACTTTTCCCGCGTATTTATTAGGTGAGATTTTTTCCCACTAAGAATATTTTTTTCGTCAAGTGGAACTTTGTCCTACTTTAAAAAAAAGGGAAAATATTTTTAGTGGGACAAAGTCCCACCTTTTCAAAAAAGTTGAAAAAAGTCCCACTTGACGAAAAAAAAAAAATTTTGTGGAAAAAAAATCCTATTTTATAAAAAAAATTGGAGGATAATTATTTTTAAAAAGTGGGACTTTTACCTGCTTTTTCATTAGGTGAGTATTTTTTTCCACTTTTCATAAAATGGGATTTTGTCCCACTAAAAATCATTTTTTCGTCAAGTGGGACTACTTATTACAATTACCCAATTCCCACGTTCCCAAAATTCCCTCATTATCATAATGCTTATTTTCCTGTAATTCCCACTTTTTTTTACTAGAATTTAAAGGATTAAAAAAAGTAAAACATTGTCGCAGGCGGCGCTAGAGATTTATTACACCCAATACCTCAAGCAAGATAAAACTCATGACAAGACATGAGTCTTGTCTTGAAGTGGCCGTGCTGCGACTGTAGGATAAGACTGATATAAAAGATTTTCAACGGACACGCTCTCATGTCTTGTCTTGGCTGTGGCCGTGCTACGGGGGCAGATGTGGGATGGTGAAAGGCTTTCGTCAGCGTTTCACAGTTAAAGTATGGACAAGTGTTGTATCTGTGGGCGGCTTTACCTGTGGACAGGTTAAATAATATTTTGGAAGGAAGGAGATAATCTCCTATACAAAATATATATTTCAGTTAAACGGAAGGCATCCATAAAGTATTTTTTTGTATATAGCAACACTATTTAGTTGTCATTATAGCATTTGTACAAATGTCAACATAAGCGCGGTTTGAAATTTTTATCACCAAAAAGTAAGTTTATTTTTAACACTTAAATCGTATTTTCTCATTTAAAAGGCATTGCCAATTATTATTTATTAAATTAATTGAATTTTTCTACCATATCGGCCGTTACACTATATTTTAGGTTATTCTCTAATTTTCGTACCTGTGTACATGGCTAAGTATGTACCTATGGACTGTCCACAGGTACACACGTACCTACATACATACATACATATTTTCACGGGTGCCTTACGGCGCCCGAGACCGCCTGGACGGCCCCAGGGAACCCAGCGGAGTGGTTTTAATCCGACCTCGTCGTAGCCGATGGTATGAGTCTACACCGAACAAGTGGCTAGCTCGTCGCGATGTTTTGAATAGACTCAATAGCTTAACGTGCTCTCCGAGGCACTATAGTGGTGTTGTCAAACAAATGTACATTTTTTTTTTTAATAAAAACTCATTGGTACACACCGGGATTCGAACCAGGGACCTAAGTGTTTTTAAGTCTAAGGTCTAACCAACTCGGCCACCACGTATATATACACACACCTACTTACGGATTAATATTTTATTGTTATTTTTTCAGTGCCCCGAAGTAAAGATGGAAAGACAAGAAGTAAAATATGCCCAAAAGCCTTAACAAACCCTATTAATGAAGTAAAAAAAGGAAGAAAAATTCGGAAAGCTGCGCAGTTGTTTAACGTGCCAAAGTCAACTGTGTTTAAGTATTTAAAATTGAACGAAAATACCTTATACCCAAAAGCCTGTTTGTATTTTAAGAAATAATGTTAGGAAAATGTTTTCGGAAGATCCTCTTCTTCCGAAAACACTTTCCTAACATTATTTCTTAAAATACAAACAGGCTTTTGGGTGGCCGCATTCCCTTTTTGAATATTAAAAAAAAACTGCATATTAACACTCCGGATTAAGCACCACACAAGTAAAGCAACTAGCTTATGAATATGTGTAACGAGAGAAAAGAATATGCCTGAAGAATGGTGTGATCGTCGGACTGCAGATGTGGGATGGTGAAAGGCTTTCGTCAGCGTTTCTCAGGCTTATCGTTGCGAAACCCTAAACCAACTCGTTTGGCTAGGGCCACCGGTTTTAATAAGACAAATATTAATGTTTTTTACAATAAACTAGAAAACGTTATGAGAAAATGTAGTTTCACTCCAGAATCTATTTACAATCTTGGTGAGATCGATGTCTCAACAGTGCATAAGCCAGGAAAAGTTATTGCCCCTAAATCTATAAGACAATTTGGAAAATTAACTTTCGGTGATAGAGGAGTCAACAATACGTTAATTGCTTATATACTCTTAAATGGTAATTCAGTTCCAAGGGTTCATTTTAATAATCATATGTAAAAAGGAGCTCCCTCAGGTTCTGTAGGTGCTACAAACTCTTCGGGCTGGTCCACAAAAGTAATTTTTAAACAATTTTTAGATCATTCTATAATATTTGTTAAACCCTCAAAAGAAAAACCAGTTCAGAGAGCAGTAGAAAAAGCAGCTGATAAATGGATGATTAATCACCCTGGAAAGATGTTCACCATTTATGATATTTCTGAAATAATAGGCGAAGCATATGCAACTTCTTTTACTTCTCAAAAGGTTTTTAAGTAACTGGGATATGTCTATTTAATAAAAACATATTTTCAGATGAAGATTTTCTATGTTCCTATGTGACAGACAGACCAATTGAAATTTCTGATATTGAAAAAATCATAGAACCTAGCCAAGAAATAATAGAAATATCATATCTACTGGTCAAAATAAAGTACAAGAATTAACTTCTGTAAAATTGACTGAATGATCGGACAAAATAAATCCCTTAAACAATACATAATGCCGCTTAAAACAATTGACCTAAATAAACCTGAAAATATAACACCAGGGGCCTATTTCATAAACGTGACAATTGTAATTTACCATGACAATTTATACTACATTGATTAGTTTAGTTGGAGTTATTTACTAAGAACAAACTAAACCAAACAATGTAGTATAAATTGTCATGGTAAATTACAATTGTCACGTTTATGAAATAGGCCCCTGAAGTAATAAGACCCCAAAAAACTTTTCATAATGGATGAAAGTATAAAGAAAGATAAAAGGAAACAGAACAAACAAGAGAAGAATATTATTTTAAAAATCCCCAAACTTGAGTTAACACAAGCAAGCACAAGAGGTCTAGCAAGATGTTAAGCAACAGTAAAGTAACAATATTGGAAGATGTGAGCTTAGTAATGTGTAGTGGGTGCAGACAGTATGAGTAATTTTGTAGTATTTGTTAATTTTATTTTTTTCATAATATTAGTTACGTCCATAGGTACATTTGTGGTAGTCCAGAGATGATGCAGAAGTACCTGTGGATGAAATGGTACTTTTTTAAAGTACTATATTACTGTTACTATTGTGACTAAGTTAACAATTCATATTGATTAATATTGTATAACTATTCCTAAAGCTTTGTAGACTATTTGAAATCACCAAAAATATTAAAGATTAAAATTTTAAAAATAATTTATTTGTTATTTCGGATGTCCATAAATACAACAACTGCCCCTACATATGACAAAACGATTTTTTAAAGAATGCACGTATAAATATAAATATTGGACCGAAATACCACCTGGAAAATGTAGTTATTATTAGTGAAAACAAGCAGTAACCCCATGGAATTAAAGAGCCTGTCATAGAATAAACATCCGCGGTTGTCCAGCCATCTTTAGAAGCAGAAGTGGTAAGTCTTAGTAGTTGATAGGTATTTCAGAGAATCACGATTTGGAAACCGTCATTATACACTTATTATTGAAAATTTTGTTTATTTTACTTTGTAAGTATAAATTGTTTTGTATATATAAAATTTTATTGAGTATATCAACCAACAGCTCGGCTCTTGCCAATTACATTTTATATTGGATTCCATGACAACCAACTACATTTTAGTACCTACTAGATAGTTAATATTTAAAAAAAAATGTTATAGAAAATGTTGTAAATAAAAATCCTAACTGTGTTTAGAATTAATTAACAATTGAGGAAACGAACAAGGGAAGTATTAAAAAAGTTATATACTATGTTTGAGGAAAATAGGCACTCTGAGTAGCGTTCATATATTGCAATTATGTTTGACATTTTACATACAATATGCAACTCTTAGGAAGCGCGCTTTAAGCTAAATTAAGTCCTAGAGTCGTATATAATTCTAATTTCACAAAATAGAATATAAGCATAAGTCCTTTCAGTAAATTCATGATAATTGCCGGTATTCATAAAAAAAATTAAGTCCTTAAAGAACACTATAGTTGAAGTAGGTTTTGTCAATTTTTTAACAACAAAAATAATATATGCGTAAAAGAGACAAAACCTATTTTAACTAAAGTGATCTTCAAGGACCCAAATGTTTTTATGAAAAAGGCAAATTAAGTACAGATTATTTTTTTTTTAATAAATTGAATATTTTACTATTTGTGATGATGGTTTTTAGTTGTTACTATTTTAACATTTTTATAATTGATAGCCGTAAGTCGTCTTCATGTAGTAAAATTAAATAAAATTATGATAAATAACTGGAATAAATTTCAGTAAAAAAAACATCGATAATAAAGGCTGCTTTTAAACCTCAGAGACTTTTAGACCCAAGAAAATCTGAGGGCTAAATTAACCTAAAATATATACTATACAGGGTGAATTTTTCAAGTGAGCCGTCAAATCATAACTAAAAGGAATAGCTAAAAATACTAAAAGGAGCCGATTTTAATATAATCTAAAACTGCATCATTAGATTTTTGCAAAAATTATTCTCGCGAATCGAGCCGGTTGATTTTGAAAAAAAAACCTACTTTGTATTATTGCACCAGCTTATAAAGGTCAAATTATGGTAGTAGCAATATCAAGCTGAAAACTACAGGAAAGTGTTCTGAAATTCATCCTGTATTATATTTTTAATATATTATTTGGAATTTTAATTTTGAATTCAGCGTGCGTTTAAATGTAGAGAGCTATGAGTAAGTTTCTTAATACTTCCCAAAGAATAGGTATTATCTAAATAAAATATCCACAAAATAACAAGTAACACATACAGTTTAGCTATTATCTTCGTCTTGTACAGCTAAATTAGGTTCAGATTCGGACCGCCGTTGTATTCGGGACCGGGGCTGAGGTTCTGTTTCGGTGGGCTCCACTATGCCGGCCTCTGACGTCTTTTCTCCTGAAGCCGCCTTTATATCTGGGGCGCTTCTGCTTAGGTCTACCTGGGTTGAATAATTAAATATTATATAAAAAAAAATTAAGATAAAAACGCAATGAAAAAAGTCCTGGTTGGGACTCGAACCCACGAACCTCGCTATCGCGGCAAGGCGCTAAGATAAAAACGTTTATGTTTAAAAATTTTATATAAGATTATCCTAATAAGGAATTTATAAAAAAATCAATGAATAAATATAAAATACTGAAAAAAGTAACAATAAAAAACCGACCCCTCTGCCATCTAGTATTAGAAACTAGAACTTTTAACTTCACTCGTATAGAGTTATGAGAAGAAAACTAATAGATGGCGTCTGTGTGTAACTAGATAACAAGCAATGACAAAATTCGTGAGGGGTGACTGGAACCTAAATGATGTGGTTACGAAACGGAAACGGCAAACACGAAAATGCATTATGAGTCAACCTTACTGATTTATCGACAAGTTTTAGTCAGCCCGTTTCGTAACCGCACACATGACTAGGTCACTTGACGGTTTCTGTTTCATCTGTATGGATTTTAGTGTATTTTAAATAAAATAACTATAACAATATACTTACTATCTCAGTTTCAACATAATCATCAGGTTCCTGTTTTATTTGTGTAGTAATTTTATCACTTAAATAGCAGACGCCATTTAAATCTATGGCACTGTTAGAGAATATGGCGGCCGCTCCCACCGAGGCATCCGAGAGAGGCTCTTTCTGGCAACAAACAAAAAATACTCATCATTAGTTTTTTTTTATTCTTATTGGAGCACGACATGTAACTTTGTATCTACCTGATGGTGAGCAGACCTACAAAGTCCATGAATGGGGTCAATCAATAATTGTTCTTAAACAATATTGACCGCTCCCGCTAAATGATGCGATTACGAAATGGGGGGCGACAATGACGATTGATATACGAGTAAATTTTAATATACTCGCTGCATTTTCGTCAATTTAACTACCCATTTCGTAACCGCACCCTGAAAGGAGACTATTATCTCGACAAGAAATCGATGCAGTAGTCTCCTGAAAACTGGTGAACCCACAGACTAAAACCGAAATATGACTAGGTCACTTGACGGTTTTTGCATATGTATGGGCGGTGGTAACGAAACTGGTCGGTCGGCCTAACAAAGTTATAGACCTTCCTCTAAAAACCTTCTACCTAAAAATTTGTTAATGTAAAAGTATGTGGTGGACGAGTTGGTTAGACCTTAGATTTAGACTTAGGTCTCTTGGGTCAAACCCCGGTGTGTACCAATGAAATTTTAATCTAAAAATGTATGTACATTTGTTTGACAACACCACTAGTGCCTCGAAGAGCACGTTAAGCTGTCGTTCCCAGATTCACTAAAACTTGTGAAACTGTTTATAGATGGGTGGGGCGACGATCGGCGCATGACGAGGTGTGAATAAAAACCCCTACAACAAAAAGAGACAAAACCTTCCATAACTAAAGTGTTCTACAAAGCCTCAATAAGTTTTTTAAATAAGGCCCTAAGGCTCCGTCACGTTTTTCAATTTCTAAAAGGGTTCCGTCGCCCAATAACTTTGAGAACCGCGGCACAAGCTTTAGTTTGCGTAGGGGTTTTTATTCCCACCTCGTGGATTCGTCCCATAGATTGTATAAGGTTTGCTACATGAAACTATAAATAAACACGAAACTGACATGTTTGTTGCTTCTGTATACTGTTCTCACTTCTTGAGCATTGATGGGTTATAATAATTTTTGTTCTAACTTTTTGTTTTTGTTTGTATGGCGTCCATCTTTTGTTCTCAAGTTTAGAAAGGCGATTTAGGCCTTAGGGGGTATATTATTAACAGGGTGTATTACATACTTTGCTACAAAATTCCCACAAACTGACAAACTTAACTTAAAATTAATTATTTAATAATATATTTATAAATAAGTTAGATATTATAACTTACAACAAGAATATCGTCTGGTATTTGAAACTGCAGCAGCGTTGGTTTCTTATCGGGGGACTTGTGACTACATGGCGTTTCCTTAACATTCATTTCTTTGGCCTCTCTGAAAATAACAAAATAAACATTTATACAATTTTATAGGTCTTTTGATAGCTAGACTAATAGTTTTGTGAAACTGTAACATTCATTATTTAAGTACACATGGGTTTGCGCATTGTAGAAACGTAACGTATTCTTTTACGTATACGTGAGCAACAACCAATAGGATCGCTTTATTCAATCCTCTTACCAAAAATAAAGCGATCCTATTGGTTGTTGCTCACGTAGCCTCTGGAAAGGGATTCGCGAACTCGAGAGACAAAAAACATCTAAAGTTTTTTTGGAAAAAAAAGAACATGGTGGTGTAGATTTTATTTAGTCTAGTCGATCCTAATTACATAATTTCTTTATAAAAATCTGTTCAGTTTTGAAATGACTATAGTCATATTTTTAGAATAATAAATCAAACTTTGGGTGTCTTTTAAAAAGTAATAGATTTTTTATAAAAAGACTATCTAATTAGGATCGAGTATGTTATATTTACACCTCTGCGTTCTTTTTTCATTAAAAAAACAACTTTGATATCACATAAAACAACATTTACACATTTTTAGATGTTTGAGTTCGTTGGGATCTCGAACGTCTAACCGTTGCTTACAATAATAAATTAAGATTTTTTTTATTAAAAAAAAACATAGAGGTACAAATATTACTTACTCAATCCTAATTATTCTTCTCATCATCTCAGCCTCTTTATAAAAATCTATTAGATTTTAAAAAGACAAAGTACGATTTTTGAGTTACCTTATTTTTAAAATAAAGCGATCCTATTTGTAGTGCTAGTGCCTCACATTTTGCATAACGTTAATACGAAGGAAAATTTGTACATAGTATTTTTCTTATTAAATATATATATATAAATGTTCATAAAAAATATTAAATAAACTTAAAAATAAGTTTAAACATAATGACTAGTTTCTCTCAAATTTTAAGTATTAATTAAATCTCAAATAATTAAAAATGGCGCATTTTCATAGACCTATCTAAAATAATTTTTGGAGCTATTTTTGAGAAACCGGGCGTAATTCACATAAATAAATAAAATGTTATGTATCTGAATGAAGCACTTACCTCTTAGGGGTACCGTGCTGACTCTCACTTCTCTCAGCCTCGTGATGAGAGAGGAGGTCACAGGCTTTACCCAGCACTACCACAGAGACCAATACCCTTATAGATATCAGACATAGGTAGGCCAACAACATCAGCAAGATTGTTGCGAAGCTGTAAAACATTACATTTGTTCTAAGATTTATTAAAATTCATTGGTACACACCGAGGTTTGAACGTAATCAACGTAATATCATACCTGTCGATAGTGAGTGCATGGGCCAGCACCCTGCAGATGACGACGGCCAGCGGGAGAGGGATGAATCCCATGCGCCGCGCCACCAAGTCAGAGTGGTCGCTAAACGCGTGCTTCTGACGCGTCTGCGCCACGTCGTAAGCCAAACTCAGCGTGTATTCTCGATATACACCATGAGGGATCTCGTTGAATCTACGTTGAAGATTAAATAATTTCAACTTAATATCGCTGCTTGTTGCCTATATATCTATTTATTATTTTATTTGGAAGTCTTTATTTCACAAAATTACATAGGCGAGCTTAATGCCTTGGGCATTTTCTATCAGCTAACCTTTGAGAAAGTGAAATGTGCTCTACTTAAATACGATATATAATATACATAAACTTAATACAATGTCACCAAAAATTTCCTCAAAGATACCTACTTTTTTTTTTTATTTGGAGTATGGCACGTGACTTTGTATCTACATAAAAAGCAGCCATACAAAGACCATGAATGGGGACAATGAATGCATTGTTATGTAACATCATTGATAGTTGATTGCCAGATGTCCCGCTTTTGGTGGGTCTTCCCGTTTTTAATCCTGAGAGGGTGCCGACTGAACCCTGAGTGGGACGCCCAAAATCCCGTTTCTTTTTTGGGGTGGGGAGAGTTGTTGTTCGATCTAGATGTGATGTTTAAAACGGTAAAATCAAACTCAAAATACGTGTTCTATAAAAAAAACAATGGTATCAATGATTCCTTTAGTAACTAGTTTTAAAAGTAATAATATATTTTTGTTTAAATCTTAAGGTTTGATAGATTTTATTGATGTTAGTTTTAAAAATAATATAGGTATAAATTTTTTTTTCTACAATTTTGTCGTCCCAGTCTCGCTTTTTTTTAATTTAGGTCCCGATATTTAAAAACATGAGTCTGGCAACACTATTGATAGCCCACTATATTGTCTTTCAGTAATTCCAATTTGAATCTACCAAGTGGCTTTGACGTGATTTCAATAAATTATTTTTTACATTCTATTATTTGTCGCGTCCAGGACTTTCTTTGTAAATATTTTAATGTGCAGACACAGAAATTCTACGAGATATTTATATTCTCGAGCAATGCAAAGAAAAAAAATACTCAACTTACCGAGTAATAAAAGCATGTTTCAGCCAATCAATGACCAATTCAAAGGCCATTACAAGAATACAATCGGGTGCCAAAGCCCAGAACCTGTCTTCCCTCCACCTCAGCTCTCGCATGGTCTGCAGAAGAACCACAAGCAGCAGCACGCATAACTGAAGACGTTCGCGGACGTCGCTGCAAGACACTTGGAATAAATTGCTCTTGTCAAATTTCTTGAACACACTGCCTTTTAGCTCTACAAACTAAAACAAAAAAAAATGATAGTATGCTGGCAGTGACGGATTTACCAGCAGACTGAAGCCTAGGGTGACAGATTTTAGGAGCAATCTTTTTTTTAATCTTATCAGATATATAAGAAATTTAAAGTATTTATATATGTAAATGTTATTAGGTCCACACAAACAATTTGACTGCTGTTGATGACCGTTCTCTAAGGTTGAGTTACACCAAAATAAACTCTCTGGAAATGTAACTATTAAAGTTAAAAATGGCGTCGAAGTTACCAGTTTTATTTTGAAAGTTGAATGGCAGCTGGTACATTCGACGCCATTTTTAACTTTAATCGTTAAAATTACTTTAACGTACACTTTGATGCAACTCAGCCTAACTGTCGTAGTGGCGGCAAAATTCAAATTGGCTACTGACGCGAAAATTTGAAAAGTCAAACCTGTAAATCCGCCACTGGCTGGCATTATTTTTTAATTACATATTTTAGTTAGTAAATTATGATTTTAAGTTTATCTTTTTTGCCTCCCACTTTTACTATACCAACTTGTGAAACTGTTTATAAATGGGTAATTGAGTCAATCCAGAGACCGCAATGATATGACCCCTTCTTAGGTGTAAACTCAGAATAACATCAGTTACGATGAAGTGGGAATAAACCCCAATGCTGGGTCCCTGAGGCCCAGGCAGGCAGATTTAGGCAGTCTCAGGCATTGTTTTGTACCGGTTTCATTTTGTCATCATACTTACATTGTTTGACATCATTATGATAAGCAAACTCTTGTTGTTAGAATTGAAAGCGACGTTGAGTGTTGTAGCTTGAAATAACACCAACAGACTGTGAAGAACTGGTAATATTATTAAGAAAATATACAGTTGAAAATTAAAAACCCATATTAGAAATATAACCTTAAAAACAACTAAATAAAATTCAAGATGAAATACTTTAAACTAAACATACTATACAACTATAGTATGTTCACAATAAGAAAGGCCCCCTGAAGTTGACATTAACGATAGAACGTATTTTTTTACTTTGATTGATAATTTCAACGACGTATCCGAAGCGCATGAAAATAAATATTCAGTTCCAATAAAATTTCTTAAAGCAATAAAACTTAAAGTTTTTTATGGAATCTTTTTATTTTATTTTTCCTTTATATTTAAATAAACTTGTTTGTTTAATAATGAATGTAAAATATAGCTTCTCTAAAAAAAATATAAACTAGGCAGAGATACTAAATTTTAATTTATAGATTTAGAACAGATATTGCAATGAAAAATGTTTTAAATAGAGGATTTATGTAAAATATCTGTATATATTGTTATAAAATAACTATTTATAAGGTAATTAATTATTTATAATACAAGTACCTACAAGTTTTTGCATGAAGTAAAGTGCTATCCTACATTTTACATTTTTTAAGGAAGCAACAATACGAGGGAAACTTTTATGTGACAATCAATAGGTACAAACGTTCTAAAAAGGAAATGGAGAAAGGCGCTTCAGCCCCGGTTTCTTGACTAATAGTTAAATAATGACAGATAAATTACTATTATTACTATATAAATTATTATTACTATTTCGAAAAAAAAAGTGTTTCTTGATGGATAGTTTAATTGACTATCTGTTAAATATAATAAATAAATTAATAACAATTTATCTTCCAATAGTGTTGTGTTTTCTTGTAAATTATAAACAAAATGAATTTGAGCATAGAAATATTTTACCAATTGTTAAATCAGATTGTTCGGATGAAGATTGTTTCAAACAAGTGTAAAATCATTTTCGATCCAAGATAAGATCAGTGTAAAATCATTTTCGATCCAAGATAAAATTTGGGATGAATTTCGTATAAATACAAAACCTTTCTTCAATGCCGAACAACAAGGTAACAAAATAACTTTATATTAAATGTATATTATGTATAAAATTGCCGAAAACTGAACACAAACTAAATTTCCTAGCAAAATATTTAACAAATGGTTAAATTGTGTGTACTGATAACTTATTGATAACTATAGTTTTTGCTGATGAATAAGGATTAATGAATTAACTATAGTTGCTTAACCAACTGTAAAAGATATCTACAAATAGTCAAATTTAGCTATCCATCAAGAAACCGGCCCTTAGTTGTAAATGTAATAATCAAAATATGCGATTCATGGTAATATTAATAACATTTTAAATTACAAAGCAAATTATTGTAAAATTGTTTCATATGATACAACCTACAAATTATTTTGACAGCCTCTGTAGACTAGTGGTTGCGCCTTTGGCGTTGTATCCGGAGGTTGTGGGTTCGATTCCCACCCATGGCAAAAACATATGAGTGGGTACGTTTTTTCTGTACAGTTTGTCATGGTCTGGGTATTTATAAACTATAATAAGTATTATATTGTTGCTTCTGGTACACATAGTACAAACCTAAAGCTTAGTTTGTGACCAGAGCAATATGTGTAAGTTGTCCTACATATTATTATTATTTACATATACATTTATAAATCAACTATAATAGAACAATAATCGACGGAAAAAATCCATTTCGTTAGCACATATATTGTTATCAGATCCGATTATAATTAATGTCAAAAAAATATTCAATTAAAAAGAAATCCAATTATTTATAAATGCCCATCTCTAAGCACGATGCTTCAGAGCCGTGTTCGGAAACGTAGCACTTTAACACTGGGTAGTGTTACAGAGTGCGATAAAAATATTGAAAAATGCTTAGAGAAGAAGAGATGCATATAGTGTAGTGACATTGCCCAGTGTTAAAGTGTTAGTTTACAAACACGGCCCAGGGGCTCTAGAAAAAAGCAGGCGAGGCGACATGTTGCGTCGCCTCAGTCAAAAACGTATGTATTTTGACAGTGACAGTAGGCGTGAGGTACGCTGTCACCTGCCAAAGTCTATACAGTTTTGATTGAAGGCGACACGACACGTCGCCTCGCCTGATTTTTCTCTAAGGCCCCAGGGGGCCGTTCTTATCGTGAACATACTATAGTGTTATTATTTTTAATTCAAAAAATTTTGTTTGTTTTTATACAAAATTTATTAATTTAAAGCTAAACATATATCTTAGTTATATTTGTTTTCCATCAATAACTCTCGCAACATATTTCATTATATTTTTAAGAGGTAGCACTTTTGTTTGTCTCTAATTATAGAGTAAAAGCTCAACTTCATACGGTGGAAGTCAGTGCTAGAAATGTGTTGATCTAAGTTCCAAAGTCCAAAGTCTGTACTGTTATGGAACCCAATACTAAAACAGTGCTGAAAGGATCCTATAGTATTTGGTTGAATTGAGAGAGCATTGAACACAGTAAAGCTTTGTTATTGTAAAGTCCTGTAAACCTACTTTGCAGTCACAACTCCAGGAACACTCCCTAAACTCCCAACCATGGCATGGACCCAGCACCCACACAAAGATTGCATGGATAGCTAAGACTATTGTCTTCCTCTCTTATAAGCTAAAGAATGATTTGTGGATAATTTCATAGCATCAAAGTATTATATTAAAGGATACACACATAAATCAAGGCAAACAATAGATGTGGTATAACACCCAGATGTTCCCGCCTTCTATCCCTGGGTTCTGTTGCAGTCCAAAACAAAGCATCAATAGTGTCCTGTCCAAATGCAGAAAATAACCGATCACCAACTTCTAACATATTATAAAATATATACAACTTCATAACACTCTGACTCTTGACTAAGTGATACATCATATTTGTGTCTATATAGCACATTAGTATGATGCAAGTTAATAATATAAATCCTTTGAGGACATCACATGTTTCTGCTGGCTTTAAAATGCTTCTGCGTGGATGGGAATAGAACCTGGAACGCATTTAAAGAAACATTTATGGCAATAATAAATTATTTTACAACATAAATAATAAGAAAGTATGCCATAAACATAGTAAAGCCAATTTGAACCTTCATCTAAAATAGTATAAGGTGTTAAAGTATATTCTAAATATTTACCTACTTTATATCACAATTGTAGTATTATATAGCCACAATTTTTTTAATTAATTTTGGTTTATAATTATTAATGCATTCACATCTGCTCAATTTGTCACATTTCATATACTGCTAATCAATATCCCATAGAAAATTGTAAAAAAATATTGTGTGTGATTCTACTATGAATCAATTAAGACTTGATTGAAGTAAATTTGAGGCCCTGGTGAGATTCAACTTGTTTTTATGTTGACAAATTAAAAAAATATACATGTAATATACATACCCAAAACATTTCTTAAATAATCTGGTAACAAATGACCAGAATGCCATAATAAATCTTAATGGCAAAAAAGTGTAAACAAATAACAAAGAATCAGCACATTGAAAAAATCCATAAGCCATAAACTTTTCCAACTCCTGTGGAATCTTCATAAAAGAGTAGACTTTTTCCCTTCTAGCAGAAAATCTTTCTTCATCATGTTCTAATAGGTAACCTCTTGTTAATTCAATGTGAAGAAATGAAAACAGAGATGGAGGCTTATCTTTATCTGAAAATATTATATATATATATGTAAAGTATTAAGGATTATGAAAATTGTATACATATATTTTGACCCTGATATACCTTGGTATAAATCCTGGTATATTGATAGTAGCCCCATATTCTAACTTTTGTTTACTACTCTACTTTCACTCATTGTATCATTCTGTAGCTGTAACACGGCCACATCCAAGACAAAACATGAGAGTGTGTCACGTTAACATTTTTTCACATCAGTCTTATTCTACAGTCGCAGCATGGCCACCACAAGACAAGACTCATGTCTTGTCATGGGGAAAATTCCCACATTTTGAAAAAGTGAGAATCTTTCCCAACTTTTATAAAGTGGGAGTTTTTCGCCTCTTTTTCATGTGGGACTTAGCGTAATGACGTAGCTCTTTTTCAAAAAATGGATTTACGGTAATGTGGTGTGAAAGTTGTGTACAATTAATAAACAAACAAGTGAGTTATGAACATACTTGTACTACTAATATTACAACTTGGGTGTTAGTTATAAGCCTATAATTATTTATAATACTATAATAATATGTGGACAATTTACACATTTAGGGGTCTTGAGTACTTGAGTGTTTGTGAAATAAAACTCTTGGTTTGATGTTTTAGAGTGAATGAATTTATTTAATAATTACTTCTATATTTATACAAAATAAAATTATAATATTGCCGCCATTTCTACGGTGCATTCGCAGCTCATTGTAGTAGTGGGCTGCGACGGCCCGGCGTGGTAGTCGGGGACTATATAAGACATCCGCGCAATACGCACAGCCTTTCTTGAGCGAGCGCCACCGACACGACAACAGCCATACGAGACAACAGGACACTGCAGCACTGTGCGGAGAATTGCGGAGCGCCTGCTTCGGTGACGCAGCTTGCATCGGAGGATGGTGTTTACACAGCGGTGCTGCCGTCATTCTTCGGTTCGACAACATCATGGCTTGATTCCATCTTTAGTTACTGTGTAACCCAGAAACTTGACTGTTTCTTGCCCAAAATTGCATTTCGCTGGGTTTATGGTAATTCCGCTAACTTCTGGCCGACGTAATACTGTGCGTACATGTTCTCTGTGTTCTTTTTCATTTGATGATGCAACCAATACATAGTCGATGAACGGGAAAACGAAATCGAGTCCGCGAAGAACTTCATGAATGTAGCGTTGAAACGTTTGTCCTGGACACATGCGTGGAAACTCGAACAGTCCCATGGGCATTATGATAGCTGTCTTCTCAATGTCGCCTCGTGCACATTCACTTGTTGGTAGGCTCTGTTGAGAAGATATTATATTATATTGTTATATTGTCTTGTTTGCCAGTTGGTAAGTAAAGTCCTTGATTCTCAGGATGGGATAACGATCAGGCTTGGTTATAGCATTCAATCTTCTATAGTCGTCGCATACTCTTAGATCTCCGTTTTTTTTGGGTACGATGTGTAGAGGTGATGCCCATGGGCTCTTGCTAGGCCGACACAGACCTTGTTGGATCATGTTTTCGAACTCCTTTTTGACTTGTTCGTAGTGGTGTGGAGGTACAGACTTAGGAGGTGTGGAGGACATGCACGACAATAAAGTGGAGGGCCGCTGGTTTCGATAAAGTGTTCAACTTGGTGTTTGGTGCTCAACTGCATTGAAGTTAGTTTTGTGGTTCCGGGAAATTCAGCCAATATGTCATGGTAAGGTTTTCCCATGTCGATACTGCGAACTGTAGGTACGTTTGTTGCCTCGACGAAAGTGTTGCTCTACATTAGGTTGGTTTTGCCGTCGATAAGCCACCTGTTCTTGATATCGACTATGAGCTGGTGAAGCTTGAGAAAGTCTGCCCCTAATATTGGTTTGGAAACTGCTGCGACGATGAACTTCCATTTGAATTTTCGCCGGAGGTTGAAAGCTAGTTCGAGTTTTTTTACTGTATGTTGGTATGACTATATAAGACATCCGCGCAATATGCACGGCCTATCTTGAGCGAGCGCCGCCGACATGACAACAGCCATACGAGACAACAGGACACTGCAGCACTGTGCGGAGAATTGCGGAGCGCCTGCTTCGGTGACGCAGCTTGCATCGGAGGATGGTGTTTACACAGCGGTGCTGCCGTCATTCTTCGGTTCGGCAACATCCTTGTATACATGACATTATAGACAATTCATATGGGCATTATAGACAGAATTTCACTTGTTTCAAACTATTTATAAAATGGAATAAAAACAGTTCTTTTCAGGACTTTCTCTTGTTTCTTTACTTTTGTTGGCATGTCGCTACACACATATTGCACTGGTCACAAACTAAGCTCTAAGCTTGTACTATGTGTACCAGAAGCAACAATATAATATGTATTATATTTTATAAACACCCAGACCATGACAAACTGTACAGAAAAATATACTAATATTTTTTTAGTTTGTCAGTGTAAAATTATTACAATGTGGATTTACCGATAATTATCACACTTTCTTGAGTTAATCTCTCAGTTACACTTAGTTAATTAAGAAATGCATTCAAGTGATGGTATTAAAAAATATCTGTTTTGGAACGACTGAATTTAAATATTGAATTTGGTGTCATAAATATATTGTTTGTAATAATAAAATGAAATAAGAAAATACCTTGGGTATAACCTAACCAAGGAAACCCACCACTGACCCTAGCTTTTTAACGATTTTAATGCGTAAAAAGGAGCGAGCAAATGAGAGTAAATAAATCAAATATTATTAGGTTAACTTATTTTTTATAGAAAATATTTTGACCAGGTGTTAATTTATAAAGCTACATACCTTTTCGTTTATTATCATTAACAGCTTTCGGGTCTACTAATTGATCTTCTTTTTTTAAATCAGCGTTTTGTAATAATGTGTTAGACGAAGCTCTAAATCGTAACCTTTTTGTATTATCGTGTTGTTCTTCTTTTTTTAACGTCATCGTGTAATAGTTTAATAAAATGATTTTGTTGCATTTACGAATCAATTAAGATAAATAAATTCTATAATTTACTGTATTTTTTATAAACATAAATGGTGAAAAATTCTCGGATTGTTATTATTGAATGAAAGAAAAAATTAAAGAACGAAATTGAACGAATGATGATTAATAAAGCTCCCGTTCGTTTTGGGAATGAAACATGATCACAATGATCATGATGACATATGCGAACTTGCGTTTTTTTTGGTTAGTTTCACTTAGACCTGGGGACTTATTTCGTGTTTGCAACCGCTAATCACGACAAGACGTTGCGCAAACTATAAATATGGAAATATAAGCTCTATTCTAATGGTTATATAGTATGTATTAGGTTGGTTTTATAATGCCGCCATCTTGAAATACACGAATTCTTCGCAAGTTTGAACATGTATGGAGCATTGGAATTTCAACTTTATAATTAAAAGGATAGAACTTACATTTCAATACCCGTACTTTACGCAAAATGCGCGACGGTGAACGTGTCAAAACTCGGAATCAAGCCCCTGTGTCGATCATGGTCGATCGAATCACAGTAAGTGTGACAGTTGTTGTTGTTTTAAACGTCGCAGCCGTATTATATTTTTAGGACAAAATTTATTGTATTTTAAATCGAAATGATTTTAGAAAGATTTCGCAAATAAAATTAGTGGATTGTACGAATTAACCTATATTTTACTTAACAAGTGACAGTTGACAGATTCGTGATAACAATTACGTTCGATTTGGATAGTGGTAATTGTGGCATTGTGAGTTGTGAGAAACTAACCAAAAAAAACGCAAGTTCGCATAATGTCATCATGATCATTGTGTGATCACATCAATCATGTTTCATTCCCAAAATCTACGGGCCCAAAAATGTGTGTCATTTTTGAGGGAGGGGTACAAGTGGTACAACACAATCATTAATATATCTGCCAATGAGTGATGAGAAAAATACAAATTACGCAACATCAACAATAATTCGTGTTCAAATATTGTAAAAACTTACATTTACATGTAGTAGTGGATGTCAACGGCTAGGGCTACCCAAATGTCTATATTTCATATAGCTATATATCGATGGTATGAGTCTACACCGAACAAGTGGCTAGCTCGTCGCGATGTTTTGAATAGACTCAATAACCCATCTATAAACAGTTTCACAAGTTGGTATAGTGAAACCGGGACCGACAGCTTACCGTGCTCTCCGAGGCACTATAGTGGTGTTGTCAAAGAAATGTACATCATTTTTTTAATTAAAAACTCATTGGTACACACTGGGATTCGAACCAGGGACCTGTTAGTGTTTTTAAGTCCAAGGGCTAACCAACTCGGCCACCACGTATATTAATATCTAGTAAGTAATATCTAGCGGCAAGCTAAAGAAAAGTGCTCTAATGATCTTCAACACCCATCCATATTGAAAACAGACAGATGCAAAAACCTTTAAGTGACCTAGTCATGTTTCGGTTTTAATCTGTGGGTTTACCGGTGTTCAGGGGACTATTGCATCAATTTTTTGTCGAGGTGGTAGTCTCCTTTTAGGATGTATTCATAATTCAAAATTGCGAATAGGGCGGTTAATTCGATGATAAAGCTACTAAAGAAGACTCATAAAGCGATTTCATCTTTATTTCCGCCCGTTTCGTAACCGCATCTTTTAGCCGGCATAGTAGAAGCGATCAATGCTGAATGCTAAACGACGATGAATTGATCGACCCTATTCATGGATTTTGTATTTCTGCTTACAATCAGGTAGATACAAAGTCACTTTCATTTCGAACAATTTATTAGTTAGGCTTAAAAATAATAAACATATTTTGTTAAAAATTAACCCTTTCTTTTAGTTTTCCGTTTGAAGTTCCTTTACACCATTTGATCCTTATAAGCGACACTATCAGCCGGTGCAATAATATTGTATAAGTTTTTTTCTTCAAAATCAACTGGTTTGATTCCCGGCTAGAAGATTTTTTATTTTAAATCTAATGGTGCAATTTTAGTTTTTATCAAAATCGACTCCTTTTTCGCTATTCCTTGTAGTTTAGGATTTAGCCCACTTGAAAAACCCTGTATTATTTTTTTAATGAGGAGTTTTCTTTTGCCGGTTCCATAATATTCCACTAGATGGCAGCATATATTCCACAAAAACTGTCAAAAAAGGCTGTTGCTATACTTGAGTAGTCTATATTTTTATATAAACTACTCAAATATAGACTTTAAATTTTCTATGAATTAAAACTAAATTTTGGTATTGCAAGACGTGTTATATTTTTACCATATTTTGTCACTTTTATATCTACTTACTCGTTATTCTTGCTCTCTATAATCTTAAGTAGATACCTTGTAAAGTAAAACTTCGTAAAAAAGACTATGGTACCTTAGAAATTCAAATTTAATTACTAATATGATGATATTTAAAAGAAAAAATATTGCTTAAGTTGGTGCCGTCAGGCAAAGTGCTCAGTATATTAGTGTATATTTTAAACAAAGTTAAGTAAATTTGATAAATTATTCGTATAAAGGTATTTGTTTTCCTATTTACCCTAAATTTTGAGTGTATTTTATATATTACTGCTATATATTTTGACAGTTTTTGTAGATAGCGACTAAACGCTATCTGTTGCGTTAAATAATAACTACTGGAAAACTCCTCATTAATAATCAATTATTAAGGAAAATCAGACTCAAAATATTCCACTAGTATTATTAGTCATTAAATGACTAATAATTATCCTCCTCACGGTCCGAATGGCGATAACACCGCTGTCAGCGCTGACGTTCATAATCACCGGTCCGATTCAAAAAGCGCGATGTGACCACTCCACAAATCTCTGTAGACCACTCACGGTATTATTAGCGCGCTAATGAATCGGACCAGTGATTAAGCGCGCTCATAAGAACATCACTTGTATCTCCCTCTATCTCGCAACAAAAACATATGCTCCTCTCACTCTGTTTTAATGTCAAATAAAATGTCATAACAAATTAATCATTTTTGTTTACATAAATACCAAAATAAATGAGAACACAACACTTTTAACCATCTACTTAATAATTATATTAGGAATTTTATTACTTTCCTCAAAAACATGTTTCTAGATAAATGTCATTCTGACAGCGCTCACAGCGATTTCACCCAGGGCCGTGTTCGAAAACATAACACTTTAACACTGGGTAATGTCACAGAGTGCGATAAAAATATTTAAAAATGCTTAGAGAACAAGAGATGCATATAGTGTTTTTTTCGCGCGTTTTTTTAAACGTTTCGAATAAACCATATGACTTCTCGGCTATGTGTTCACACGCGAGCGCTTTTTTACGCCGGGAGTTTTTACAAAGGGAACCGTACCGATATGTTCACACGAGCGCTTTTTTAAACGCAAATAGTGTGTCAGTGTGTCGCGTTTTTGTGTATGCAATCTCATATTTGTATCATGCAGCGTTATTCTTGGACCCACAATGGCTATTATATATCTCGTTGACGTATTAATTGTCATTCTGAAGTAGTTAAAGTACTTCTCAGGATAATATTATTTTTTTATTTCATAAAAAAAATATCAATAATAAATATTGTAGGCTGTTTCCACTTTAGGTAATTTTTTTTCCCTGTCATTTTTTAGTACGGTTTTCTCAAAAATTAAAAAGACTTTGGGAATCACATTGAGTGAAATGTTACCTACTACTACTTATAGATGAAGAAAATGTTATATTTTCTTCATATAGCGTCACAAATTCGCCTTATATTAACCATTCATTAATAAATGGATGAACCCACAGTTTTGTTTTTCGCCTTCTTACAACGTAAATCCCGATTGCTGCAATTTCATCTGAATTCATGGGCGTCCGTATCAAGCGCAAGCTGCTACAAAGTGGTTATTTTATCGCTCGTTTGAACAGCGTCGAATCAAGACCGTAAAATAAACTCCCAACGCCGAACTCCTAACGCTTTATTAAAACGTTTTTGACTGAGGCGACGCGACGTGTCGCCTCAGTCAAAAACGTATGTATTTTGACAGTAACAGTAGGCGTGAGGTGTACGCTGTCACCTGCCAAAGTCTATACAGTTTTGATTAAAGGCGACACGACACGTTGCCTCACCTGATTTTTCTCTAAGGCCTGGGGGCCGCGTTCGTAAACTAACACTTTGACACTGGGTAATGTCACTACACTATGTGTGCATTTTGTTAGCTGGTAATGTTAGCGCGGCGCTAGCATTGGTAATTTTTTTGGAAAAAATATCGATAAATACATAGATATAAATAACAAAAAAAACCTTTAAACAAAATCTTCAGCTTAAGTATATAAGTATAGATAATCATAACTTTTATTAAAGTTTCACACTTTTTCATTCGAATTTTGTTTGAGACATATCTTATTGTATTCAATAAAAGTATTCTAGGCGTAAAAATATATAACGTCATTACAAGGTTAAGTCGTTAATAATAATCTCTCCATACATTGAATTTGAACAAATGAAACATAACCTAAATATAAATTTTTAACATTTAAATATGAAGATTTCGACTATCCGATGAAAAGAAATATTGTCTTTCTTTTTGTTGAACTTTGACGAGTAATTTGTGCAACGTTTTACTACACAATACTGGATCTTGGCAAGTTATTTATAGTACTTTTCGCTGTCGCTGCTTGACTCAGACTGACGTATCGTTGGTGCTAAATTGATTTTTTAACACCAATGTTTTAGTACTTAAAAAACATGTTTTGAGGCCCGTCCTTACTATTTACGTCAATGGATAAATACCAACATCTGTATGTATTAGGTTATTAATCTTAAAATTATCTTTCGAACTATAAATATTTGGTTTTCTTATATAATTTTGTTTAATTTATGTGTTTAATTACTTTGTAGAATTTAGTTTTTTATTTACTTTACTAAATAACGAAAAAAAAATATTTGGAGATACAAATTATAAAAACATTAATTTCTGGAAGAAATTATGAAATAGATCATTTTTATTTTTTATTTCGACTTTATATGTTTAAGGTAAATGTCAAAATGACAGTGTCAGATATCAGCATCTGTGGACAGACGTCGACGATTGACCTTGAAAACCGAATTCGTCTAAACTAAGCTCCTTCTCACCCCGCAGGGGCCTTATTCTGAGTTTGCAACCGCTAAACACGACAAGACGTTACATAGGCTGCGTTTTGTTAGCTAACCCGTACCAGTATTTCGCGCTAGCATGAAAATCAGCTGTTTTGACGTTTTATTTAGATCATATTAACATTTGTTGGTATTTTTAGCAATGCAAACAAAACGATAATTACCACAAAATAATGATTTCTGACATCTGCCTTTTTGACATTTACCTTAAAAGTAAAAAAAGCCAAAAATATAAATTAAAAAATTCTATTTCATCATCATCATTATCATTATTTTGAAATATTCAGTAAAGTAAATAAAAAACTTAAATCTACAAAGTAATTAAACACATAAATTAAACAAAAGTATATTTATTATAAAACCAAATATTTATAGTTCGAAAGATAATTTTAAGATTAATAACCTAATACATTCGCAGGAAAATACGGATTCTCCTCCTCCAACGCGATGCTAAAAATTTTAACATTTCGCAAAAAAACGACTGTTACTAACGTCAGATGTTGGTATATATCGATATTTTTTCCAAAAAAATGACCAATGCTAGCGCCGTGCTAACATACCAGCTAACAAAACGCACCCATAAACTCAAATATAAATGTCCGTATGGTCGAAAGATCTTTGCCTTTCCACAAATGTGGAAGAATTAAAAAAAAAATGAAATATAAATTCTATCTTTGCGGTCCGATTCGCGACAAAATCGTCAGCGCTGTCAGCGCCGGTCCGATTGAGCGTAAGCGCGCTAACGATAGATGATTTGACATTAATGAGGAGTTTTCCAGTAGTTATTATTTAATGCAACAGATGGCGTTTAGTCCCTATCTACAAAAACTGTCAAAATAGATAGAGGTAATATATAAAATACACCGAAAATTTAGGGTAAATAGGAAAACAAATACCTTTATAAGAATAATTTATAAAATTTACTTAACTTTGTTTAACATATACACTAATATCCTGAGCACTTTGCCTTACGGCACCAACTTAAGCATTATTTTTTCTTTTAAATATCATCATATTAGTAATTAAAAATGAATTTCTAAGGTACCATAGTCTTTATTACGAAGTTTTTCTTCACAGGGTATCCACTAAAGATTATAGGGGGCAAGAATAACGAGTAAGTAGATACATATAAAAGTGACAAAATATGGTAAAAATATAACACGTCTTGCAATACCAAAATTTAGTTTTAATTCATAGAGAATTTAGAGTCTATATTTGAGTAGTCTATATAGAAATATACCCCGCGTTCCGAGAGCTAACGCGGGCAGTTTCTCGTGCTGATTTCAAAAACCAGCGCGACCGCCCGTTTCAACACAGCCATGTAATTTTTTTTAGCGATGCTAAAATGAAGCTCGGAAACGATCGGTGTTGATTTTTGATGCCACTTTTTGACAAGAAGCACTATTTTGAATTAAATAATTGAAATTAAAAATATTACTACCTTATCATTATATAATAAATCAATATTTTTTAATTAACTATTATTTAAATACAATAATTTTATAATATCACAATATTAATTTAATTAACAACCTCAAACTAAACATACCAAAGCTGAATTTAGTTACACGATATTTATTTTTTAGGTTTAATTAAACTTTTAAAACTAAAACAGATATGAATATATAAAATAATTAATTAAATTCCAATTTGTAGATAGATATTCACATGTAAACAAACATCTGTCAAAAAGTAGCCGTGCTAACTTTTCGTGTTAAAATTTCTGGTCGCGGAACGATTGATGGTAACTTGAATTGCTAACATTTCCGCGCGGTGAAACGACCTTGGCTAAAAAAACCAGCGATCCGTGGCAGCGATGCTAAGCACGGAACGCGATGCTTGACTACTCAAGTATAGAAACATCCTTTTTTGACAGTTTTTGTGGATATCTCTCCTGCTGCCATCTAGTGGAATATTTTGGAACCGGCAAAAAGAAAACTCATTGTAACGTCATTACAGACGCCATATTGGACTTACAGTGATTTTGCTTCTGGGTGAAATCGCTGAGAGCGCTGTTAAAATGACATTTATCTAGAGACATGTTTTTGAGGAAAGTTTTAAAATTTCTAAAATAATTATTAAGAAGATAGTTAAAAGTGTTGTGTTCTCGTTTATTTTGGTATTTATGTAAACAAATATACAAAATACATTAAAATTCATTATTTTTTTATGGCGTTTTATTTGACATTCAAACAGAGTGAGAAGAGCATATGTTTTAGTTGCGAGATAGAGGGAGATACAAGTGATGTTCTTGTGAGCGCGCTTAATCACTGGTCCGATTCATTAGCATGCTTATAGCGCCGTGAGTGGTCTCATCGCGCTTTTTGAATCGGACCGGTGATTATGAACGTCAGCGCTGACAGCGGTGTTATCACCATTCGGACCGTGAGGTATGTTTTACATATTTTTTTTTTGCAACTGGCAACATTTTTCTCCACACGCCACGAACGAACCGAAAAGAGAGCGTGTAATATTTTTCCCGCAATTAATTTCTATTAATTTAGTATTATTTAGGATATATTTACGTCCTTTGTGTTTAACGGTGTTAAATATAAATAAAATTAGTTTATGCAATCATGGCGTCTTCTGACGGTCGTAACCCTAATGTGCAATCAAACTTGCATCAGCAAGATTTATCTAAATTGGTAAGTAATTAGTTAATATTAGTGTATAATTCTTTATTTGATCAATGGGTATACTATACTTCACTTATAGATTAATTAACTTTATTGTTTTTTAAAGTATTAACTTGCGACTTCAGGACATAACCTTACCACTTAAATAATATACAATTAACAATGAAGCTTTAGATAGTTTAAATGAGTGTATAAGACAATTTTATAAATATGTTTTTTTTTTAGGATATAACAAAGTTGTCTGCATTGTCACCTGAGGTGATATCTCGCCAAGCCACAATAAATATTGGTACAATTGGGCATGTAGCCCACGGAAAGTCAACTGTTGTCAAAGCTATCTCAGGCGTTCAAACTGTTAGATTTAAAAATGAATTGGAAAGAAACATTACAATTAAATTGGGTATGTATATTTTAGTTTTTATTAGTTAAAGCCATACACTACAAGATTCTCTGTTACTTTTTAAAAGAAACAGAGAATCTTGCCGAGTCCACTGCATGTTAGGTATTGGTAGGCAAGGGAATAAACTGCAGTGATCCTGAAATTGTGACCAGGAAGTAGAGTATCTCCTCTGTGCCATATTCTCTACCTAAGCTAATACTATTAAATTCTGTCAGAAATATCTGGGGAATGCATTCGATAAAAGTTATAATGACATCTTGGAAAGCCAAGTTCCTTTAAAATACAAATCAAAGACTGCTAGAATTTCTCTTGCTCTAATTTCTACGACATTAATTTAAGATTTAAATTAATTATTGTTACAGTGGTAATATTTACTTTACCTTATTATCCGCTATACTATATAAATTTGTAGTAAAAATAATCCAAATTTTATTCTATCAGAAATCACTCTTTTTTATTATGTTTTCATTTTCTTCTGGCTTTTTCTAACACTTTTTTCATGCGTGATAATTCATGTTTTAAATATAACAAACCATTGCTAGAATACTTTCTATATGCTCCTTTACTGCCTTCACACATTTTCCTCCTCAAGCCTAAAATCCCATTAGAGTTGGGTGCTCAATTTGATTCTGTCACAAAGTTGAATGAATAATGACACAAATTAACATTTTTTTCATAATTTGTATAACATGAACAGGAAGAGCCAGTGCAAATAATGAAAGTATTCTTTTCATACAAAATTAAATAATCAATATATTATTATAAAGAGAAAAGATTTGATTATTTGTCTGATCTGGATAACCTCAATAATTACTGAACTGATTAAAAAAATTCTTACACCTATAGAAAGCTTCATTATCAGTGAGTAATATGGGCTGTATTTAAACATCTAGTGCCCACTTAAGTAAACTGGAGCATGTTAACACTGGCTAGCTGTCAGTTTTTGCTTAGGTACAATATCATATTCCTGTGTATGTAGGTATACTAGAGGTATTACCTTAAAAACTGGACATCTAGCCCAACTTATACTAAAAGAATTCCGAGTCATATATCTGGGTCTCGCAATATGTGTTAATACATGATATTGATTTTGACCAATAAGTGAAAATTTTTACTGATGGATGGAAATATAGACAACATAGCTTACAGGCAGTTTAATTCTAACAATTGATGTATTGAATAATTTTCTCTGTTGCAAAATTTTCTTAAATGACTAATTTCAATATATTACTTATATTTTTATTAAATCTGTTACTTTAAAAGCAAATAGCAAACATAAATAGTGGTAATTTATATATTTTTACATGATTTCCATAAATATTATTTTTATTAAATTTTGTAGCTCACAATTTGCTTTTAAAAATAAATGCTTTTTCCTGTTTGTGGGTTATTTTTCATTTAATTAATGTATTTTCATGTAAGTAGGTATATTATTACAAATAATCCACTAAATGGGAACTGCATAATATTGTTGAATGTATCTACAGATTAAACTATCAATGATCATTTATTTTATTTAAAATTTCATGCAAAGAAACAAAATATTTAATCAGATTGATCCAGTATTCAATAAATATATATAAATTATAACATATTCAAGAAGTTGAAGTAAACTAGGATTTACTACCAGAATTTCAATGTATACCCACAAACATGGAAGAAGTTTTTTTCAAAAGTAAATGGCAAAATTGGGCTCATATTAACACAAAACATTATATTAATGTTACAGAACGGGTGTCGGACGCTCTGGTAAAAATGTACCAAGACCGGTCAGACTTCAAATTTGAGAGTTCTTATTTAGAAAGACATAAAAGGCCAATGAAAAGAGCTTTATCTCCTTGTTCAGATGATACTCCATCAAAAAAAAAAGCAAAAAAAAACAAAGAACCTGTAGATTATATTATAGAGAAGATACTTAATTTTAAATTTGAATCAGGAATTGAATATTTTTTCATTAAATGGCAAGGCTGGCCGAACAGTGCTAATACTTGGGAACCTGTAGAAAACCTTCATAACTGCCCTAAAATTTTGACAGATTTTTTGGAAGCCAAAGAAAGAAAGCATTATGAAAAGTTTGAAAGTATTAAGGAAGAAATTTCTTTTGATAACTTAACAAGTATTGTAAATTGTGAAAAACGTTTAGATGAATTTGAAGACTTTAGTATTGTAGAATTAAAGGATAAATTACTTATAAAGATATTGAGCATAATGACTTTAAAAGAAAGTGAAGAAGATCATGCTTCTACACTTATTGAGGATGCTAGAGACATTTTGCAATTATATGTTTTAGCCAGACTGAGATGTCAACAGTTAATATCATTAAATAAATGGGAAAATCATATTAATCAAGTAGATAAATCAAAAAGAATTTGTGTTGAAAATTTAGTGGATTTGGCTGGACCTCCAGAACACTTCACTTATATAAACCAATCCATACCCGGTCCGGGTGTTATCATTCCTGATGAACCTCCTATTGGCTGTAAATGTGATAATTGTAATTGTCGCTCAAATTGTGGCTGTGGATTGCAAGGAAGTTTGTTTGCCTATACAGCAAATAAACGTTTAAGAGTGGCACCAGGAACTCCTATTTATGAGTGTAATAAAGCTTGTAAATGTCCACCAGATTGTGTAAACCGTGTTGTTCAAGCAGGAAGAAGTTTCAAGTTGAATATATTTCGTACTTCTACTGGATGTGGTTGGGGGGTAAGAACAGAACAAAAGATTCGCCAAGGTCAATTTTTGTGCCAATATATTGGTGAGGTGATAACTAATGAGGAAGCGGAGAAGAGAGGTAGAGAATATGATGCTAATGGATTGACATATTTGTTTGATTTGGACTTTAATTCAACAGAAAATCCATTTACTATTGATGCTTGTTACCATGGTAATGTTTCTCATTTTATTAATCACTCATGTGATCCTAATTTAGGGGTATGGGCAGTGTGGGCAGATTGCCTTGATCCCAATCTACCTATGCTTGGTTTATTTGCTACCAGAGATATAGAAGCAGGGGAAGAAGTGTGCTTTGATTATTTACAAAATGCTGGAGATTCAAGGATGGATAATGATGCACCGGCATTAAATGGCATTGAAGAACCTGACTTGCCAACTACTGGAACAGAAATTGGAATAAATGGTGACACTCTTAATATGTTACCACTATCCCCATCAAAATGTAGAGTGGAAAGAATTCGTACGGAGTGTAAATGTGCTACAATAAAATGCAGAAAATATCTATTTTAGCATTACAATCTCATATTTTTATTAAGATACAGATGACATACATTGATAATAATTTGTTACATAGTAACTTATATTTTATAAGTTGGTAGACAATTTGTTTGAAGGTACAACAATTTGTTCAAATATTAACTAGTATTAAGTTGAATTGTTTTTAAGAATATTGCACCAACTAAATATTACTTAAATTAATGTCTGGATCATAATTTAGTTTTTATATAAGTTATGTAGTATTAAATTAGTAAGTCTAATTAATAATAAATAGAAAATCAATATTAAGTATTTAATATATTTCGCCTAGTTACTTCTACTTCAACCTTGCTACAGCAAATAAAAAATATTTAATTTATCATAACTTATGGTATATATATATATTATGTATGTATTTTATATTGGTGGCAAATAGTAGGACTTCATATTCTTTGCTCCAAAGTAATGTTTCAAACTTGTAAATTCTGTTTCTGCCTTATATATGGTGTGATTGGTTTTGTATGTTGTTGCTAGAAAATGTCAGTACTTCATACAAAAGATCATTAAAATGGTATTAGCATTAGCATCATTTTTAACATTATTGAAAGATAATGCTATTTAAAGATGCTTAACCCTTAAAGGCTACTATCAATCGTTGTAATATTATGACTACAATGGGTGTAAAAACACCAGGTTTTTTTTTTAATTGGAAAATAATGACTTGATTAAAATGTAACTATGCCAAGTATGGGCTTAAAATGTTATTCTGACCTCTAACACAATAAATGCCAAAAAAATACGCTTGAAAATAGCTTCTACCATGTCACTGAAACTGAATCCCGATAATTGAAAAAAAAATTGCTACTGGTATGAAAAACCACTTCTATTGAAACCAAAGTGTTTTAATTTTCTGATCAGTCTTTTTATTTATTATAATTATAGTATTGAAGTTGGTACCGGAACAAACAGGTACCGTCATAGGTAAACATAATAGGAACTTTAGTAGCCCACTATAACTACAACGGGTGTAAAAACGACCCAATCAACCCGCATACAACGAAATCCACTGCTCTCCCCGCGCGTTCGGGGGCTACTGGCCTATTGGGATAAAACACGGAGCCACAGAGTGATCAGTTTGCGCATCAAAACAATACAGCTGAAACATCTAGTGACCCGGACACCATAGTAGCCTTTAAAGGTTAATAATGTTTTTAAATCGGCCCCAGATATTTATACTAATATGATTTATTTTATACTGTACTGAAAAGAGGTGTGTAATAAAAAAAAAATATATATTATATTAAATATGCATTAAGCATATTTATTATTTTCTTACCATTTAGTGTTATTTTTTATAGGACTTTTCACACATATTGCTCTGGTCACAAACTAAGCTCTAGCCTTGTATGTACTATGCGCGCGCGCGTTTTGGGACAGAAACATGTTCACAACGATCACAATGTATATTTATGCGTTTTTTTTGGCCCAGTGAACTGGGGCTCTAGAGAAAAAGCAGGCGAGGCGACATGTCGCGTCGCCTCAGTCAAAAACGTATGTATTTTGACAGTGACAATAGGCGTGAGGTACGCTGTCACCTGCCAAAGTCTATACAGTTTTGATTGAAGGCGACAAGACACGTCGCCTCGCCTGATCACATTGACGCCAGTCGATAGGTGAGTCGTTGTGAACATATTTTGACATTTGTGGTTGAGACAGTTGTTGTTGTTTTAAACGTCGCACGCAGCCGTCTTATATTTTTAGGATTAAGTTTATTGTATTTTAAATCGAAATTATTTTAGTAAGATTTCGTAAATATAATTAGTGGATCTTACAATTTAACCTATATTTTACTTGACAAGTGACAGTTGACCGATTCATGATAACAATTACGTTCGATTTGGATAGTGGTAATTGTGTCATTATGATCATTGTGAACATATTTCATTCCCAAAACGAACGGGCCCTATGTGTACCAGAAACAACTATACTAATACATATATTGTTTGATTTGATATAATATTTTATAAATACCCTGACCATGGCAAACTGTAAAGAAATATGTATTAATAATATTATATTTTTCTACTAATTATTTAACTGTTTATAATAAATTTAATTTCTTTTTAAATTTAAATTGTTGAATTGGATAATTGTTAGTTAATGTCTTCATAATAGTTTTATATAAAGTTATAAATTCATGCACTGATTACCTTTAATGCAACAACACAATTCTTTTATTAAGTTTAAACAACAATGAATTTTAAACTAATTTTATATATAAATTGTTTGTAAATATTGTTTATCTTGCGCTTATTCTTAGGTTTATGTTTTTCTAAGTACTTTTGGCTGACACTAGCTAGCTTTAGTTGTTCCAGCTTTGTCTGTCATATTATTTGTGTAACACATCTTATTTCCAAATTCCTAAAAATCTATAATATAAAACATTAAACCCCCTTGCCAAGCATCTACTAAAAAAATATATACTTAGACCCTTTTCTACCTATCAACCAATTTTCAAGGCACCTTCTGTTACTGAAAATATGTTTATATCCTATTTTAAAAAACCTCTAAGTGTGTCCCTACCACAAGAAACTGTTACTGTCCTAGTCAGTCAGGACAAACATTTTTTTATATACCTACTTATATAGATTATTAAGTTTTTTTTTCTAGCATGAAATATAAGTACAGAGGCATTATTCCACTATATGAATTGGATATCAATTGCATATCAAATATGAGTAAAATTTTAAATATCATACAAAATGTGTAAAATTTTAACCTTTGATGATCAATCATTTAGTAGAATAAAAGACCCGTAGGTAACTATGTTCTGTGATTTACAAATTGGTATTTGTGCCTTATATACTCTATACAACTATGACTACTTATACTGAAGTGTATCAAATATTTATGTAATTTTTAACAATGATAACTAGAAACTCTATATAAAAAAAATGCTTTTAACTATTGTTAAGCAAATAAAAAAAAAACATGTTGAGATATAGTATATCCAAACTCGCTGGTGCAACATATCCCTACTGTGTTTAGTATTAAGTATTTTTTAAGTATTAAATTTTAGATAGTATTATTGCTGTTTTATTATGGGTCCTTCTGTTATTATAAGGTAATTTATTTCCTATCTAGACAAATCAAACAGTAATCTTTTGAATTTTACCTAATGATTAATCATTAAAAATTTTACATAAAATAATTTATTATATTTTAATATTAAGATTTAATTTTAATATAAAGTTATTAACTAAACATAGTATATTGTAATTGCTACAATAATTAGTAGTAATAGCTAAAATAAAGAGGCAATTTTATGAGTCCTCAAAATTCCTAAGCGAAAATATTAATTGACTTTCATACTCTATGTTCTATGCAGTAATTAAAGTCTATTCATCTGTCTGTCAGGATTAATATCTAGTAAACCGGTTGAGGTAAAAAGCTGAAATTTGGAATAGTAGTAAATTTTAATTTTGTTAAAAAAAAATAGTACCTATAGGAATTATATTTTTATATACTAGACCCAGGCGCTCTCGGTCGTCGTAAGGCATCGGTGATGGTACTTTTTTTGGAACGTTTATATAGTCAAACCGCGTCCTTAACTGCCTTTTTTGATATCCATCACACACTGCAGTAGTTCTTCGTAGGTATCCACACAAATGAAAATAATTTCCGAAAAGGTTCCTTACATACAACAGTAGCTCTACTATGAGTTTATCTGTGCTTACTATAGTCGCTAGTAACTATAGATAGGGATCAACCAATAGGATCGCTTAATGTTTTTTTATTTACCTCTTATTAGGGTCTGTTCTTTGTTTTTAATAAATTTGTTATTTCGAACAAATACTCTGGCATCTCTATCTAGCCAGGATTCCCGTAATATAATCATATTGTTGTTTTGTAATATTTGAAATTTATGTACAATTTGGACTTAACCAAATTCCGGAGGGAATTGACGGCGATATATGTTTATTAAAAAGTTTAATAAAAATCTATAAAATTAAGATTGGATAAGTACACCTAATAAAATACGTATACCTAAGTAGGTGTACTTATCCAATCTTAATTTTATAGAATTTTATTAAACTTTTTGTAAACTTTATTAATGCAATGTCGAGTAATAATGGCACCACCAATGCACCTTACAGAATCCGCTGGTTGCTATCATTACTCGACTTTGCAACTACTTAACATCAGGTGGATGCAAGGCCACATGTTGAGCTCTTATATAATTTTTAGGTTACGCAAACGCAAAGATCTACAAATGTGATAACCCGAAGTGTCCTCGACCCACGTCTTTCGTCTCTGGCGGCTCATCCAAGGATGACAGCTTCCCCTGTCTGCGACCAGCTTGCTCTGGCCGCTTCCAGCTGGTGCGACATGTGAGCTTCGTGGACTGCCCTGGCCACGACATCCTTATGGCTACCATGCTTAACGGAGCCGCCGTTATGGATGCCGCTTTGCTGCTTATTGCAGGTTTTTAATTTTTGTTTTAAGGTTTCGGCAGGCTTGTGATGCCCAAAAAAGCGGCCCCAGCCTAGTGGTTAAGTCACTGCGCAACTGATAACAAGGTTAAGCAGATGACAACAAGGCTGGACCTGAGATGGGTGACCGCTTTATACAACGAGGATATTTCATCATAAACAACGTAACAAGCTCGCCACTTGTTACATGTTGCCTCCGAATACCATCGGCGAAATGAGAACTATAAATACCTTATTTATTATTTATTGACGCCCATACAAATTTCTAATAATACAACTTTCAGTTGTGATATTAATAATATTTAAACGTATTTTTAACGAAACTTGGGTAGTCTTAGAATAATTCGCATGCCTAGAATAACGTAAACTTTCATTCAAAAAAGAAATTCGAGGAAAATCTGAATCAAGCTCATGAAGATTTATAGCCCGGGAGGTAACGACACATTTCAGTCACTCATTTCAGCATGGCTAGTTTTCTCTAAAATGCTAGTTTATTACGTGTACAAACACAAAATCGAGGTCAGCTGGCACATACGCTGGGGAGGCGGATGCTGAAAATTTATTAAAATAAAATAATTCCAGCAGTCTTGATTTTTTTTACAGTACTCTATTATATTATATGTTTAAAAAATATATTCAGCTGCTAAAATAGCGATGGAAAGTACGTCCGCTGCTCGGATGAACGTTTGGACGCTACACAAAAAAAAAAAAATCAATTCAGCAAGCTTGAAATTTTACTAAAAAATTACTTAATCTATACGATTCACGAAATATATAGTTAGCTGACGATCAGCTGGTGGAAAAGTCGTCAGCCGACATCGTAAACATTGCGGTTCTAGTTCAGTGCCCGTTCGTCGGAACGTTCATCTGAGCAGCGGACGTACTTTCCACTGCTATTTCAGCAGCTGATTTTTTTTTTAACTAATAGAATACTGTAAAAAACTTCAAGCCTGCTGATGTTATTTTATTTTCATAAATTTATAACGCGTGGGAAGCTTTCCAGCATCTGCCTCCCTCGCGGGCGCGCCAGCTGACCTCGGTTTAGTGTATGTACATGTAATAAACTATCATTTCAGAGAAAACTAGCCATGCAGAAATGACTAGCTCTAAAATGTCATTACCTCCCGGGCTATTAAGGTCATTTCATTTAGTAGGTATTATAATTTATGGTTATACAATAGCGGTCTCAAAAGTAGATTTAATATACAACTGAAGGTTAAACGAACGCGTTGGAAGGCTCGTGTATTTCTTTAAGAAATATTTTTGATCTGCATTTGTGTACTTGATGGTAAGCAATCCTACAAAGCCCAAAATGGGCTGATCGATAGATTGTTTTTTAATAATATTAATCACTCCAACTATGCCAGCTATATATGTTGCGATTGCGAAATAGTCGGCGACAAAGAAGAATTTGCATTACAAGTCTATTTTAATATCATCGCTGCTTTATCATCATATTAAACGTCCGTTTTGTAACCGCACCATAAAAGGTAACTACCACCTCGACAAGAAATCGATGCAGTAGTCTCCAAAAAACTGACTTGACGGTTTTTGCGGTTATATGGGCGGTGTTATCGAGACCGGTCGGTCGACCTAGCAAAGTTATAGGGGCCTTCTTAATTAATTATTTTTTTAACAATGAAGTTGATATCATTGTTTAAAAAATAATTATAATAATTATTTTATTTTTATATTTATTACAGGAAACGAATTGTGTCCGCAGCCTCAAACAAGTGAACATTTAGCTGCAATAGAAATCATGAAACTTAAACATATATTAATTCTACAAAATAAGATAGACCTTGTAAAAGAGGGGCAAGCAAAAGAACAGCATGAACAAATAGCTAAGTTTGTGCAAGGAACCGTCGCTGAAGGAGCCCCTATTATACCTATTTCTGCTCAGTTAAAATATAATATAGAGGTAATTAATTTTTTAATACTATAATATTTTTTATTCATGACTGATATCCGAAATTATCTTTAATTGAAAACTATGCTCCAAAAAACAAGGAATAGGTAAATAATGATTTCAATACAAACATCTTTAAGGACTCTGTAGTCCACTTGACGCCCATACAAACGTGCCTCAGACAGCTGTCGGTCCCTGTTTTACTATACCAACTTGCGAAGCTGTTTATAGGTTGGTATTGAGTCTATCCATCGCGAAGAGCTAGCTTTTTGTACAGTATAGATCACTGTGGGTAGAATCATATCATCGGCTACGACGAGGTGGGATTAAAACCCTTCCGCTGGGTACCTACCCTGAGGCCGTCTAGGCCTCTCTCCTACTCTTAATGATAATTTATTTTATTTTTTTATTTTTATTTTATTTATTCAGCAGAAGAAAAAACAGCGGTACAATAAATATAGTAAGAACAAATAGGTATAATAACTTCAAAGGACCAATAATTGATCTTCACATATAGTATAATAATATGTATATATATAACATGCAAAATTGTATAACCACGTATAAAACAATAAAAAAATTAAAATTACAAAATTATGCCATAAATAACAATAACTTAATGCAGCGATATTGTATTATTCGCAAGTGTATGTTTGTATGATGTTTATGTGATTAGGTATAAGGTGTATTTGTGTGTGTGAAGCGTGTCTGTATGTAAGTATATCTGCGTGTGTGGGTTTGTGACATTCGACATCAGCCGCTATACAGTGTCATTTATTTGCCTAAAAATACCACTTCTAAATATTTGCCTGCTACCGTGAAATATATCAACATCAACAAATTTATCATTGTAAATCCTGGTGATTCGTGGCAATGTTGAGCTCTGGGCCTAATTAGTGGAGCAACTCGGGACGTTAAACAAAGTGCGACACGTGACTCGAGTGCGACTGATTGTTCATATTATTTGTTATTATTTCCAAAGTTAATGCTAGGTATTTTATTGGATCTTTGGTGACTCGTAGCTAGGGTTGCCAACTCTTATTAACGGAAATGCCAAAAAAGCGGGACTTGCCTACAAATATACAGGATGGGTGTTTTTACATGTTCAACATTTCATGAATCACTCCAAGCCTATGCACAAAGTTAAAAAGTCCTCTCAGCAGGCGTTAGAACACGGAATGGTCAAAATAAATTAGAAAATAATAATAATAATATAACGCGGCACGGTTGGCAACCCTACTCGTAGCTGAGTTATAATATAAATTAAGTCTGATTTAACCAGGTGCTATGCGAATATATAACCAAGAAGATTCCCGTTCCCCTCCGCGACTTTACATCCGCGCCGCGTATGATTGTTATCCGCTCGTTCGACGTGAACAAGCCCGGCTGCGACGTGGAAGAGTTACGCGGCGGCGTCGCGGGAGGCTCCATACTGCAGGGCGTGCTCACCGTCGGCATGGAGATTGAGGTAAGAATATATCACACCTATAAACATTCGCTGAACCTTTGACAACACATTGTAGATCAATCTTTTCTTCCACTGAGTTATCATTCTTTCTTCTCTTGCTGACTTGTAGACCAATCTTCTCTTGCTCAACCTTTGACGACTTGTCGCTCGATTTTCTATACCTTTATTTTGTAACTTGACAGGCGATCTTTAGCCGATTTTTTTTTTTTTTTTCATTTATTTAAGGCTTTGGACAACCCATCAGCCTAACCACGAGATTACAAAATTCATATCTATATATGGAGTTACAAAGTAAAGTATAGAGGTACATAAATCAAAACATTTAAAAATAAAAGCAATTCACATTATAACATATTATACTAAAGACCTACCCTAACAAATAAAAGAAAACATAAGCAGCATTTCATAAAAATAGAATATAAAAAATCTTAATCAATGCGTGTCCATTATCCTGACATGAAATTGCAAAATTCTAAATAGGTAGTTACAAAGTTAAATCAAATCAATTAAAATTAAAGGTAATTCACAAAATATTTTAGCAGACTAATTTATAAATAAAAGAGAAAAAAAAGCCTTTGACCATAGGCGTGTCGCTCATTTTTTTCTAGCTGGACCTCTATTCACTGATTTGACAAATGATATTGTCTAGCCGAACTTATTATCACTGACTTGTCGTTTGATCTTTTCTAGCTGGACCTTTATTTTAACTTCTTGACAGGCGATCTTTGCTCGCCTAACCTTTGACCACTGACTTATCGCCGTCTTTTTAGCTGAACCTTTAATTAATGACTTGACAGGTTATTTTCTCTCACGGAACCTTTGCTCACTAACTTGTTGCTTAGACTGAGTTGCACCAAGGTGTCCGTTAAAGTAATTGTAACGATTACAGTTAAAAATAGCTTCATTCGACCTTCAAAATAAAACTTGTACATTTGACGCCATTATAAACTTTAATCGTTACAATTACACAGAGTTTATTTTAGTACAACTAAGCCTTACATATTTCTTGTTGAACTTTTATTCGCTGTCTTGACAGGCTATTTTCTCTCGCCGAGCATTTGGCAAATCACTTTTTGCACGATCTTTTCTAGCTGAACTTTTGTTCACTGATTTGACAGGCGATCCTCTATCGCTGTTTCCTTAACTTTATAAATAGTGTTTCTAATAAATAAATAAAGTAAAATAATAACAATTATGTAATGATTGTATACAGGTCCGCCCGGGTTTAGTAAGCAAGGACTCTGAGGGCAGACTGACGTGTAAGCCGATCTTCTCCCGCATCGTGTCGTTGTTCGCTGAACAGAACGAGCTGCAGTTTGCGGTCCCCGGGGGACTCATCGGCGTGGGGACTAAGATAGAGCCCACGCTCTGTCGGGCTGACAGACTTGTTGGACAGGTGAATATTATTTGTTTTTATCAATATTTATAATAAAAAAATATTACTATACACAATGGAGATACCTTAGACTTTTGAACACTACAGCTTTTGACTGTTTATAAAAAGCGCATTAAAAAAAAACAATGACAACACCCTTGTAAAATGCTTGACCATTATCTAGGAATACTGCTGAAGAGTATTTTTTGTTTTCAAATGTTCTACTGAGTACATCCACTATTCGATGGACTTGTTCTATAGTGCCATGGTTTTCCCTGAATCAATTGATGATTAGGAATGATTTATTCAAATGTTCTTTCATTCTGTTGAGAATACTTTTTCCAGTAATTTCCCAACAACTGGTAACAGACTTATAGGTCTGTGGGATGACACTTCTTGTGGTGGTTTTCCAGGTTTAAGAATCATAACGACTTGGCCCATTTTCCATTGGCGGGAAATGTGATAATCTTAGGCATGCATTAAATATATTCACCAACATAAGTATCCCTTTTTTAGGCAGGTTCTTCAGTAATGTTGAGTCAATCAGGTCATATCCTGGGGATTTTCCATTTTTCAGATTTTTTATTTCTTTTAATACTTCATTTGCCTTCACCTTTCTAAGGGGCAGGCACATTTGTGTCGCAGAACTTAGATATGATCCCACTTCTTCATGTTGCTGCTGTGAGCTATTGTAGGGTTGAAAGACTCCCTGCAGGTACTCTGCAAATGCTGTTGCTTTATCCAGATCAGATCTAGCCCATGATCCCATTTGTATTTTTATTGGCGGAACCATATCTTTAGGTCGTTTTAATTTCTTTGTGGCTTTCCATAATGAGTAGTTGGTTTTCTCAGTTGGGGTGAGGCATGTTAAAGTAGTTCTGTAGATTTTCATCATTCATGGTTTTTATAAGTGTTTTAAGTTCATTTGATGATTTGTTAAAGGCTCTCTTATCGCTTGGGTATCTGGAATTTTGCCAAACTTTTCTAAGTTTGCGTCTTTCTGCAACCTTCTCTCTTATGTACAAAAAGGGTACTCTCTTTGATTTTGAGATACTTTTTTTCCTAATACAGTAGAATCGTTGGCTACTGTATGGGTTATGCTGTTGAATTTCTCTATAGAAACTTCAATTTGTTCAACATCTTTAAATTTTTTTGTGAGTTCTATTTTAGTATTAATTGTGCACTTAAAGTTTTCCCAGTTGTTTTTTTTTATTATATATTTTATTGGGTGGTTTGATCATTGTAATTCTGCTAGATATTTTCAGAAGTACAGGTGTGTGATCCGATGATAAGTCTGTACATGATTCAATGTTTAGGTAATTTGTAGAAATGTTTCTAGATATAAAGAAATCCAGTAAGTCTGGCATTTTTTTGCAATCTGTGGGCCAGTAGGTTGGCTCGCCATGCGAAGTGAAGTTCAATTTCAGCTCTTCTGTAGTTCAATACAGTTGTCTACCACGTGGTGTGGTAAGCCTTGAGCCCCAGTAGGTGTTTTTGGCATTCCAATCCCCTCCACTTATAAATCTTGAGCCAAGTAGAGCAAAGTAAGCTTTAAAATCATCAGTATTGATAATGTGTTTTGGTGGGCAGTATATAGCCGATATTGTTGTTTCAGTATTGTTAACTTGTGTTTTAATGCTGGAGGCTTGGATTTTATCAGAGCTGTAAGGTTCCAGTGTGTGATGTTTTATATTTGTTTTTATTATGATTGCAGTTCCTCCTTGTGATTTTCCTGATGGGTGATTTGTTGTATAGATGGTATAGTTTTTTATTGTGGCATAGCTTTTAACAGTAAATCTGGTTTCAGATATTAATGCTATGTCAATATGCTCACTTTTTAGGTATATTTCCAGTTCCTTTTTTCGTTCCGTTATCCCATTGGCATTCCAGGTTATTATGCGAGCTGTATCTATTTCGTTCTGATTATATTAGTTACAAGCTGGATCATACAATCCATCATATTGTCATGTCTAATAATTCAGTTAAGTTTTCAGACCCTTCTCTCGTTCTGTAGGTTACTTGTTTTGGCTGGCTATTGCAGGTAACTTCAGCGTAGGATTTCTTATAGGTATGTTCTTCAATAGGATTTTTTATTTTATTAATTAAGTTATACTTTGTAGGTAGTTGTTGTTCCTTGTTGCTATATTTAGCATTACTTATATTAGGTTTAATTTTTAGTATTCTGTCTTTATATTGTTGATATTTTGTGCATCCCCTATAACTTGCAGGGTTTTCTTGACAGTTTACACAGGTTGCATCTGAGTCAGGCTGTTTCGTACATGACACAGTAGGGTGATCTTTACCACATTTAACACATCTGTACGGCCTGAAACATTGATTTAGTATGCCAAAATCGTTGGCAGCGTTTACACTGAAGAATTTCTTTTTTCTTATAAGGAGTTTCAAATGAGATTTTTGTGTAATTTATTGTTTTTATATTAAAGATGTCTTTATTATTTCGGTTTGGTTCTAGGTCGACATAGAATAACGGCATAGGTTCCTTGGTTTTCCTTCGCAGTACATTTACTATTTGTCTGACCTCATGTCCTAGTTCCTTAAGTTCAGACTTTATCATAGAGTGGAATGAAATCCTCGAAGTAATATGGGCTTTTTCACATTTGAGTTGGTATGTATAATGGCTTATATTGTTGGACATAAATATTATTTTCTTGTAGGTCTCTATATCAACGGGCATTATTTTTATTACATGTCCTGAACGGAGAGTAGTCATGTGTAATTCTGTCCCACTGTCACTTTGTTAAGGGCTTCTTTCAGTGATTCTATGTTTATAACACCCATGAAGCTAAAAAACGCGCCCCGCGCCAATGGAGTAAGCATGATACATAAATTGTTTCATAATAGTGCGATACCGGTGACGCCAATTTCTGAGGCGAACAAATGAAGAACGGGGAAAAAGGTGTGGCTTCAAATGGCAGCTCAACGCTTCTGACACTTAAAAAACTGCTTGAGAAAAAAAGAGATACAAGCAAACATGAATGTGTGCGCGTGTCTATGAAGTGTATTGTTTTTTTATTATAAAAAGCTAAATATTTAATTGCATACTTAATAGTTTCGATAGTGTTGCCACCGACCACAAATAATATTACTTATCGATATAAACCAAATATTTTGGGATTTATAGAGATCATCAAAGATTAATAATTATTTATCGATATACAATTGTAATACACACACATATCATCAAGGTAACCAGCGGAGGGGTTTTAATCCCACCTCGTCGTAGCCGATTGTATGAGTCTACACCGAACAAGTGGCTAGCTCGTCGCGATGTTTTGAATAGACTCAATAACTTTGAAAAATATACTTTGGGCTAATATGATCAAATCAAACAACTTTCCCATGGAACCATGTATCGCAAAAGAAAAAAAAATGGCCTTCTCCATACAAACTAGTAACGTTAAAATGACCAATTTGTATGGGGAAGTACATTTTTTTTTTCATTTGCGACATATGGTTCCATAGGAAAAATTGTTAGATTTTATCAGCAGAACCTCATATTAGCCCAAAGTACATCCTTTCAAATCCACCCTGATAGACACTTTCGCATTTATAATACTAGTGGATTTAAAAAATGTAGGTATATAATAATATAACAATAAGTTAAAATACTTTATTAAATTAAATTATTTATTAAATTAAAACACATGCACAACTAACTACATGTACCTACTAAACCCATCTCAACATTTTTGACCGACCTCCAAGAGGAAGTTATACTCAAACTACAAAAGGCGAAAAACAATTAAATCGTAGCTTTCGTCAAAATGTACTGAACATACACGGGTATTCTTGTTGGTTACCAATTTTCTTCTCTTTTTATTGCCTCTACCCATTTATTACGTTTTAATGCCGGATCTTTCGGGAAACTGTATCATGTATAGAAAATATAATTAGTATTATATAAAAAAAACAATAATTGTATAATATCTTATAACCATGAAAGTATTTACAAAAATCGAGTTTATCAACTATAAAATCACATCACTAAATAGTAACTGACAAACCTCGTTGGACGGTTCTGTTGTCGCCATACCTTTTGATTAAATTAAATTGAAAAGATTATAAATTATTTTAAAGTATCGAAATTCTCATTAAAAATAAAAACACATCACTAGTTCTTCAACTTCTAACTGATGCACATAGTTTGACAGTTAGGTACCGTCAGATTTTGATATTTTAATTATGGGTTTTATTATTATTTTTTATTAAGGTTTAATATAAGAAAAACATGTTAAATACATACTTGAAAAACGTGACACTAGGTACTTTTTTTTAATAGTAGTTTCTACACAGCTTTAATGCACAATTAACCATTTTTCCGACAATAAAAGCGGAGCTCTTTTCGACTTTCTCCGCCGAACGCACAAATCAGACTGAGGATGTAAAAAATGTAAGGGTGTGTGTGAGTGACAAATTTGTCACTCGCGCGGCACCCTGCAAATTGAATGATGCTTACTCCAGTAGCGGCCCGCGGACGGGCACGGTTTTTACCTTCATGATAACACCTGTTACAAATATAGGTTCCGGTTTTGGCACTTCAATATGTGTTCTTTCTTGATCGTCTTCGAGATTATCCTTATTCAGCACCTCAAATTGGTTTTGTGTCGGTACCGAGTAAATGAGCTTCTTTTTTTGTTTCTTTGTAGATTTATCATCATGTATGGGGCTGTATTCCACTCTCTTCCGTTTAGCTTGAGGCACTTTGTCTATCTGCCACATGTTGTTAGTGTCTTCATGATCTTCATTGTTTTCATCATTACCTTGCTGTGTTGATATGGTGACTTCTTTGGGTAGAGATCCAACAGAGTTGCTGGCATGAAGGACTTCTATACAAGGTAAAGGAGTTCTTACCTCACTCATTGTTGTCATATCTTCCATCCTACTTAAACAAAAGATGCTTTGAAGTCGATACTGTATCTTATATGTACTGCAGACCTGCCAACAAATGAGAAAACCATGACTGCAACATATGCAGACGACACTGCCATCCTTGCAGTACATGAAAACCCTGTTACAGCCTCAGAATAAATAGCATACAAAATGGAGAATCAAAGCAAACCAATGCAAGTCAACTCATGTAACATTTACTCTTCGAAGAAAAACTTGCAATCCAGTCCTACTTTATAATAAAGATATCCCTCAATCAGAGGATGTAAAATACTTGGGAATACATCTTGATAGAAGACTTACCTGGCGGAAACACATATGGACAAAGCGTAAAGAAGTTGATACTAAACTAAGAAATATGTACTGGTTGATTGGTCGAAACTCTCAGCTCTCGGTAAACAGTAAAATGGCCATATACAAAATTATTCTTAAGCCTGTCTGGACATGGAATACAGCTGTAGGGAACAGCTAGTAATAGTAACATCGACATACTGGAAAGATTCCAAAATAAAACCATGAGAACCATATTTGATGTCCCTCAATATGTCAGCAATAAATATATGTAGGTATATGGATATCAAAATTAAAACAGTAAAGAAGGAAATTACTTCATAATTTATCAGAAACGACTGAGTAAACATCAGAATGAACTGGCAATGGATTTGCAGGGAACAGGGAGTTTACAATACTACCGATTAAAGAGGCATAGCCTGCCAAACCTCATAGATAGATTCTCAGACAGACAGAAGGAAGGGTCTGTAATATAAAGAAACTTCAATAACACCGGGAATGAAGATCAGACATCTGACTAGCTTATTGTTGTTAACAACAGATTGCTGGAATGCAGGATTGGATAGAAAAGAAAAAGATAAATACAACACCACTATGGTGCTTCTGAATCACGTTAAGTTGACTGTCCCAGCTTCACTGTACCGACGATGCCTTTATTAGTATTAAAATGCCAAACAAATTACAAAATCTACCAAAATCATGTTATTTTGATTTGCTAGTTTTTCAATAGAATTTTTATTTGAGATTAGAAATTATGTAAACCTTGATATTTTACAGTTTATAGTAAAACTGTTGTTTGTTTTCAGGTATTAGGTGCGGTGGGAGCTCTGCCCGGGATCTTCGTGAAGCTTGAGGTGTCCTACTACTTGCTGAAGAGATTGCTGGGCGTCCGCACAGAGGGCGACAAGAAGGCCGCCAAAGTACAGAAACTTACCAAGAACGAGGTATATCTATTGCTGGTACCTAGCCGACGGGTTTATACAGATGCGAAAACCGCTCGACTGACCTAGTCATGCTTCGGTTTTAGTCTGTGGGTAAGAAATCGATTCTATAGTCCTAAAAACAGGTGACTGTTTTTAGGACTATAGAATCGATTTCTTGTGGAGGTGCTAGTCTATTTTCAGGATGCGGTGCGAAACGGGTGATGATTTGACAATAATAAAACAACTCGAAATGAAAATTCATCTTTGACATTTCCCATTTTGTAGCCGCATCATTTAGTTGGAGCGGTCAATGTTGTTAAGCGGCAATGTATTGATTATTAAATATTAAATTATATTAGTCATTAATTTTATAAAGAGCGACATCGCACCACTTTTCTGCAATAGTACCGTGTTCAGTGTCCATTTTTTTTTGTAATAATATTTATTTATTTCAGAAAAACAATGTACATAAGGGTTAGCTCATCAAACGTCACACTAAGTAAAAACTTGTGTCGTGTTAGTCTATTATATCGTGCTTGTGTCGTCACGCACGACTTTATAGTTTTTAGATATTATTATATCAAAAATCATTTTTTTATTTATATAAATAATAAACGAAATTAGATTCTTATTTTAGATATATATTTTTTTATTGTCTTCTGAAGCCCATTATTTACATTTGTATGTTTGACAGGTATTACTTGTGAACATAGGATCGCTCAGTACGGGTGGTAGAGTGATCGCAACCAAGGCCGATCTCGCCAAGATCGCTCTCACCAACCCCGTGTGCACTGAGATTGGAGAAAAAGTCGCTCTCAGCAGGAGAGTAGAAAATCACTGGAGGTATGTATAATATACGTGGTGGCCGAGTTGGTTAGACCTTGGACTTAAAAACGCTTGAGTCCCTGGTTCGAATCCCAGTGTGTACCAATGAGTTTTTAATATAAAAATTGATGTACATTTGTTTGACAACACCACTATAGTGCCTCGGAGAGCGCGTTAAGCTGTCGGTCCCGGTTTCACTATACTAACTTGTGAAACTGTTTATAGATGGGTTATTGAGTCTACTCAAAAACATCGCGACGAGCTAGCCACTTGTTCGGTGTAGACTCATACCATCGGCTACCACGAGGTGGGATTAAAAACCGCTTCGCTGGGTACCCTGAGGCCGTCTAGGCGGTCTCGGGCGCCGTAAGGCACCCGTGATGATATGTATGTATATAATAAAATAAACAAACCCCACAGAACAGCTGCCTATTATATTAAACTAGCTGCCCGGTCCGGCACTGCAATGGTGTATCAATAAATAAAAACATCCCCTTACAGTACGGCCATGTTATGAAATAAAATGACAATTAAATAATTTCGGCAATCAATTATTACAATAATATATAATATTATATTATCTAACTATTAAATGTATATTTATTAAATTAAAATTGTCACGCCTTTTTGCCACGGGGATATGCAAGCACAAGAGAGTGCCACCTACAACGATCCTGGTACAACTCTCTTCATACAAGTTCTACGGTTGTGGGCACTGTGAATCCCAGCTTTTTTCAGAATGTCCCCGATTTGGTCATGGAACATTCTTCTGGGTCACCTATAGTCGCTAGAGACTATAGTTAATTACATTTTAGCAAAAATTCATGTAGTGCTAAAAGTGAACTCTAAAAATTAAAAGTAAAAATTTATTTATATTTAATTTTGAAAATATTAGGTCTATTATATAGGACAGCCTCCGTAGACTAGTGGTTGCGCCTTTGGCGTTGTATCCGGAGGTCGTGGGTTCGATTCCCACCCATAGCAAAAAAAATATTAATTAGTACGTTTTTTCTATACAGTTTGTCATGGGTGTTTATCTATACTAATATTATAAAGCTGAAGAGTTTGTTTGTTTGTTTGTTTGAACGCGCTAATCTCCGAAACTACTGGTTCGAATTGAATAATTCTTTTTGTGTTGGATAGTCCAGTTATCGAGGAAGGCTATAGGCTATATAACATCACGCTACGACCAATAGGAGCAAAGATATAGTGGTAAATGTGTAAAAAACGGGAGAAATTATTTCATCTTTGAAGCCTTCCGTTGCGTGCGCCGTGAAAACGGTTCAAGATACACAAAAAATATGTATTAAAGAATAATCTAAATATATATAACTCAAAGGTGACTGACTGACATAGTGATCTATCAACGCACAGCCCAAACCACTAGACGGATCGGGCTGAAATTTGGCATGCAGGTAGATGTTATGACGTAGGCATCCGCTAAGAAAGGATTTTGATAAATTCTAACCCCAAGGGGATAAAATAGGGGATGAAAGTTTATATGATAAAAAAATAACTATTCCACGCGGACGAAGTCGCGAGCACAGCTAGTAAAAATATAATATGTATTATATCCCTGTTTCTGGTACACATAGTACAAGCCTAGAGCTTAGTTTGTGACCAAAGCAATATGTATAAATTGTCCCACATATTATTATTCCAATGCTTATGTTATAGGCCATACCCCTTTGTAATGGTAAATTGTTTGTTTTTTTTTTCAGATTAATTGGCTGGGGACAGATCCAGGCAGGAGAAACAATCGAACCTGCAAAGAACTAATTATTGTATTTATGCGTTACATACTTTTGTATAAAAACTTTTATTAAATATTAAATTAATATTAAATTTACTTACTTATTTTTTTCATTATAACCTCTTTATCAAGACCTATATTTTATATTTACCTCCTCCATAGTCATGGTTGCGCTTTCTATCTGGGTGTCGTGGGTTCGATTCCTACTTAAAGCAAATATATTTTCTTATAAAAGTTAGGTATGTAGGTAACCTTTTTTGTTCCAGATAACATATTGGCTGGTTGTGTTTCGATTAGTAATAATCGCCCATGGCTGCTTTGTATTTATTATTATTTATATTTATTGAAACCTTTTACAATACATTAATATTGTTTAAAAAAAAGTTTAGTTGCTTCGGTATCTTAGTTTATACTATGTATAATACAGTAGTTTACAGTACACATAATATTGTAATTGATGTTAATAAAAGAACAATTTCATTAAACCAGTTGTTTTTACATCCATAAGATATTAAAATTATGAGACGAGAGACAATGTTCTTAGCAAACCATGGATTCACCGTGCGGGTGCCGGGTCCATCGCGTGGTTGAAAGGCAGGGGAATGAACTGCAGCGTTCCCGGACTTGAGACCGCGGAGTAGGTTTAAAGGCCTTTTGAACTCTCACCTGCACTGTGTTCACTACCCTCTCTACTCAACCAAATACTATATGATCCTGTTAGCGCCATCCTGGAAACACGCTCCATAAAAGTTCCGACGGCTGTTCTCGGAAGGCCAAGATCCTTCAATAGACGGTGCAAAGACTTTGCAGGAATTCCTCTTGCACCAACTTCCACTGCATAAAGTTGAGTTTTAAATCCGTTTCTAGTAATTTCGTTTGTGAGATCAAAATATTTGTTCCGACTTGATGTTGTGGTCCTTAGGTATGTTTGTTTCCCACGGAACGGTGAGTTCTATAAGTATTACTTTCTATATCTGAAACTGCTAGTTCGTCTGGATTTAAATAATAAAAAACTAACGTATAATATGAAAAACCATTCGAAAATACAAATTAGTAGGTACATGTTACTTAGACTTTTGATGTGTGTATAATCACTTAATTTGTCACATTTCCACATAGAAAACTAGCGAATGTCATTATTTTACGATTCGATTGAAGTAGGGTAAATGTACGTGGTGTTACCCTCAGACTTAAAAAACACTACAGGTTTTGGGTCCCTGATACAAACCTCTCTTTTTCAACAATCGAATCCCAAAAGGGTGAATAGGGGTAAATGTTTTTTTGGGAAAATTAATATCTCGACAATGCTACAGAATTGAAATTTGGTATGTAGTCTCTTCTTAGAAAACAAATTGATAGATGTTCACCATTTAAGGGGGGTTATTTTTCTGCCTTAGGAAGACGTGTGTTACAACAGTGAAACTTTGTATTCTTCTTATAAAGCTGGTGAATACTTGTTTCACCAATTTTCGATGTTTTAATAGGGCGAAAATTGAATGGTTTTTTTTTTGTAATAAAACAGGAACCAAAAAACTTTATATGTCTATCTAGTGAGTTATCAGGTGATTGAAAAGGATTTCTAGAAACACGTATACCACTTAATAAACTGTAGAGTATTATCGGACCCAAATTTCATTTCACTTCGGTATTTATTTACTCATTTATTTTAGCCTATATTTTCGAACACACAAATATTTTTTTATTTTTTTCGACATATAATAAAATATACTTGTAATGCAAATTGTCGCCACCCATTTCGTAACCGCATAATTTAGCCGGTATAGTGGTAGCGATCAATTTTGTTTAAGAATAATTATTGATCGACCCCATTCATGGACTTTGTAGATTTGGTAGACCAGGTAGATACAAAGTCACATGCTGTTCTCCAATATAATAAAATAAAAGTTGTAATACTGGAAGTACGTTTGTATTGGCGTCTACTTGACTGGCGGTACCTTAAATATGCAAAGAGGACCCTTAAGTAACACATAAAATAATACAGGCAATAAAAAAGAGATTCATCTAATATTGATTATATTTTGTTCACATATAAATCTTAAATAACTTATATACTAGTAGGTACTATAAATAAGGTACATATTAGGCCATATAAATAAATGTGTTGATATCTTCATCATCCCGTTTCATATATTTATGTTCTATAAGCCATTCTAATTGTTCTTTGATCATCTTTTTTGAGGGCAAGAACATATTTTTCAAAATATCTATTAATTCACTCTGAAACAAAATGAAAAAAGTTAGTTTACAAAGTTTATTATAATGTATAACAACAGTGTCAAACTTAGGTTTTTTTATAATATAAATGAATATCGCCACATTGTTTTCCCAGGAGAAAATAAGACCGAAAAGTGCTTGCTCTCCCGTAGTGGGTTCCAATATTTTTATTAGTTTTCTTAAAAACTTAATTAGGTACCAAAATTTCAGCAGTTCTTAAGGTATTATGTATAAATGATGCAGACAGACAGACGGACTAACAACTGATTCTTACTACAATGATTCATTTTATAAATTAAACCCAAAAAAGTAGAAAGTTTCTAGATGATATTTGTTTTATGTTTTAACTGACCTGGAGAGCAGTGTTTGAGATTCTTTTCCGCATTTTCAGTATTTTTATTATGGCTTCTTGTGTACGTAAAATTCGTAACTGTACGATCGAATGGTTGTCTTCAATCTGAGATCGTTCAGTGCTAAGCTGCAGTCGCCCTATTAAATTAATTTTACCACGCTTTTGTGGTTTGCCATTCTTGATGAGGGCAAAGTCTTGGTTAACCCAAAACGTCGTGTTCTCCGCGAAATCCTTAACATTTTGCACTATGGGTTCGTAACATAAAAGTTGTCGTTTCAGTTTGGGGAATGCGACCAGCGACCATAAAGTTCTCCTGAGCTCGGGGTCCGGCAGTTCCGTGGCCAGTCTCAAGTTTTCATAAGTGATTTTCTCAAGCGGCCTCTGGTTCCACGCGAACAATACGGCCATCTGGAATGTCGTAACATCTAAATCAAATCGTCCCACGGCGTTCGCGAACGTGATGGTCCCGTTGCTCATGTGATGATACCATTGCAACTTTCTCCCTGAATGTTTCTTCTTGTAAAAATCTTCCACTTCGGGAATGTAGTCCTCCAGCTCTAACGGCAGGCTGACGGTGACGCGTTCAGAGCCGCGCGCCCACGCTCCCGCGTTCAATATTTTGATGTTGATAGCGTCGTGTTTCGTTGTATCGGTTCTGAACTGGGAGTTAAGATCTTCGCTCACTTTAATGTCCTGAAACATTCGCGCGAGTTTGTTCACGTAGTCCGCCGGCATGCCAACCTCTCTTAACCACTCCACCATATCCTCTTCCTTTTCGGAGTCGGCGCTGGAATCTAATATCAACCGTCGAGTCAAATGCGCTTTATGATATCTCATAAACACATCTTTATTTTCTATATATTTCAAAACCAACAGCACATCTTTGAGTCGCGATTCAATCTGTTCGCTTGTCAATCGCTTGCTGAAAGGAGTTTTACGTAGCAGCATGTCACAATAGTTTGCCAATAGTTCGGGGCATTTGCTCTCGGGAGCTGCACCCTTACTACTTCGGAGCAAAGCCGAAGATGGTAAATCTAATTTAAAAACTGTGGTATCATTTACTACTGTTTTATAGGCTTTATCTCTAGCGGTTAAAAACCTCGGGTGGTCTAGAAAAGCTTGCTTAACTAGGGTGCTGAATGTCCTAAATAAATCTAACAATCGTTCTACATATTTTTCGGAATCAGTTGTGATGACATCTGCAGAGGAAACCATATCTGCGAGGCCTGAAGAAACTATATGCGCTTCTAGATCTTTTAATAGAGGTTCAACGCCATTTTCAACCCTATCTAGTAAACGAAACATGAGCTGTAACTTTTCAGTTTCTCCTGCTTTGATTAAAGGCGGGCATTCTATTAGTAGAGTAGACATGTGTTCACTGACGAGGACCTTTTCGCAGCATCGCGTTAGCGACGCAACACTGCCACTGCCGGGCTCAAGATACCTCTCGGCGCGTATTTCCTCCTCCCTTAACTTTTGATCTGCATATCTCATATAAGACTGCACTCCATTTTCAAGCAAATGTTCATTAGCTTTTAATTTATAAAAATCTGTAGTAGCTTGTATATATGCAGCTTCAAAGTTTTCTTTATAAATTTGAAGCTTATCATTAGGATTAGAACATAGGTTAACTGAAATAGAAAAAAAATATTATTTAAAGAGAGAGACAATGTAATTGTACAGTATATACTTTAATGCTACAGTTATCTAACTAAATCAAACATTACTGTCAATTTGATGTGAAATTATTGTAAAAGTGTGAATTTGAGCATGGATTCTTCATATAATGCAATCCCCAGGTTCATTGCATTGTAAGGGGCAAAGATTGCACCAGTGTTTCCCAACCAAGAGGCTACAAAGAAGGGTTTAATGTCTTTCCAATATCAACTCTCCCCTTCACTGTGTCATTGAGTATCCTATCTATATATATAGTATAGGTTGGGTGGGTACCCAACCTATACTATACAATACTCTCAGCGCCATCTCAGTAATAATAATAATATGTAGGACAATTTACACATATTGCCCTGGTCACAAAATAAGCTCTAGGCATGTAATATGTGTACCATAAACAACAATATAATACATATTATACTTTACAAACACCCAGACCATGATAAACTGTAACATATACTAATATTTTTTAACATGGGTGGGAATCAAACCGATGACTCTGACTCAATACAATGCCAAAGGTGCAACCACTAGTTTATGGAGGCAGTCAATGCATTCATCGCAACTCTTGAAAGCTGCTGGATTGCTTCATGCACCAACTTCAACTGCTATAAATTAAGTATTAAAACCGTTTCTAGTAATTGATTCCAGATTCCAGATAGATGTCAGCCTTATGTGTGTACAATGTTTATTATGTATTACCTATACCAGTGCATTTCAGTAATCTGCTGCTCTCCTATTATTTAATAATAATAATATTTCCTATTTCATATCCTTCATCTTACATAACTGTGGATATTAAAGTTGTTTAGACAAATGGTCACTTTCTTTTTTTTTTAGAAGAAATTACACATATTGCTCTGGTCACAAACTAAGCTCTAGGCTCGTAATTTTTTTACCAGAAACAACAATATAATACATATTTTTTTTTTATATACACCCAGACCATGACAAACTGTACAGAAAGATATACAATTTTTTTTTTGACATAGGAAACAACTAGAGATGTGCCGAATAGTCGGAGACTAGTCGGTGACTATTCGGCAAAGAGCGCAGACTATCGGGCTTCTTACTTTTTATATATTTTTTAGTAATATGTATGTAGGGGAACTTACATTATATAAAAACCAAGATTATTTATTAATATTTTGATTTTATAATCAGTCTTACACATTTTGAAATGAAAATCAAAGCAACCTTTCCTGTTCTTAAAATTTCTTGTTTATACAGAAAATATAATTATGACATTTATTAAACAAAATTAGTACCTTAACAAACAAAACTATAAAACAATATAATATATTCTTATCTACAGAAAACATTTATAATTATTTAAATAAATTAGTTTCAACATGCTCGCAGGCGGCGCGGCTTTTGCGACTTACCCGCGAATCAGCTGCGAAACATTACGAAAATCCCAGAAACAGTCATCTCTAGTAACAACCTAATACAATGCTAAAAACAATTTTTATTCGATCCTTTTACAAAAACAAAAATTAAATAATTAAAAAAAATACTTTTACTAATACTTTCTGGCTAATTTTTACAATAAATGCAGAAGTAAAAAAGTTAGGTTTAGAAAAGTAACTCTATGACATTGTGTTGTATCTCACTCAATCAGAGGCGGACTAATAGTTATGGCCGCCGTTGGCCGTTCTAATATATTTGCAGCATAGAAATGGGAAATTGTTTTGTGCAAAGACAACATTGAGTTTGGTTCTTTTGTTAAATTTTGTACCTGTCATATTCTTGCAGATTTTCTGTCCGTGACATTTGGCCAACCTAGGCCTGGGCCTAATCGGCCTTAAGGGAAGTCCGCCACTGCTCTCAATCCTATATTCTTTAAATGTGACTACTTTGTGAATTACCTATAATATAGTCTACCTTCAGCTCTTTTCATCATATAAACCTAACACATATTACAGGTGATTTTAATGAAAATATATTTTATCCTGAATACAGCTAAACCACTATAGCTTTCATCTCTAATTATTACTCACCATAAGATTCTCGTACTCCAATAACTAACTGTGAATCAAAAGAATCTCCATTCCGCTCCGCCTGAACCAGCTTCATAGCTGAATTCTGTAGTCTTTGTTTTATATCCATAAATATATTTTGGTTCCAGGAATCTAACATCAACTTACGTACTAAACTATCTTCATTGTTATTATTGTTGTTTTTACTTTGAGCATTTGATGTATTGGAGCTGGAGGACTTTGTTATGTTGATGATAGAATGCTCCAGCTGTCGGAACGGGGTCGGCAAGTAGTTGCATTGGGTAAAGAACCTACTCCATTCCGTAATGTATCCTTTAAGGAGCGCTTGTTCTTCGCGGTGGGTCAACACTCTTACTTGAGCCTGTTTTATATATAGAACGATGTCTTGTTGCAGCGCGTCTCTGAGTTTCAGCGGACCTCTCTCGTCCCAAAGACAGACAGAGTGTACGGCTCCGAACAGATCTTGCCATTCAGTTTGTGTTACCGGCTCCTGTTTTAAAAGCTTCGACACTATTGGGCTCATAAACGGCCACTTATCTTCAAACGTAATTTGTCCTTTATCCTAGAACATAAAAACAAATTAAACTACATACCGACAACTGTAAATATACAAAACATAATAATTTCATACCTTTAACATTGCTAACTTGCTGTAATACTAAATAATAAAATTGAAAATTTGCAAAACATTCGCTACACACAAGACAGACATCAATATATTTTGACAGTCGTCAGTCAGTGCCCCCTCCCTTCCACAATCGATATTTATCAGTCACATATAAAGGCTGTTCCAAAATAGAAATAATAATTACCGTGCGATCCTTATTTAATTCTCTAAAGTATAAATGTGAGTATCTTAATATAAACATTAAAACCTGACTTTTCATGCTGTCGCCTAAATCCGCTTTGTTGCAATAATGGCCGCCATTCACAGCATTATTATAGCACGCACGTGTTTAAGAAAATCTGTGAAGAAAATATAATTTGAAGACTTGGCTCTATAGTTCATGCCCTTGCCTTTCCCACAACGATAAATAAAACAATTTAAAACATCATTATCATGAATTGCAAAGCATTTATCAATTTATTGGTAATCACAAAAACAAAACAACCTAATTATTTTTTATTCATTAATAATTCAAATATTTTATAATTTAAACCGGAAGAAATTTATTTATAAACATTATAGGTAATATATAATGTGTAGTTTTGGAGAAATAGCTGAACCGTCATCTCGTGCAGCTTGGGAAGACTGGGATGATTGCTACAATGATTATAACAGGTATAACTAGTAGACTGTGTTATTTTATAGATTAGTGTTAGTATTTTAGAAAAAATGGTGGAAGGTTTACTATGAGGATACCCTTGACCAATGGTCCAAGAAAAGTACTATACTTGTCAATTATCAAGAATTTGATTTGTGTAAATACCTCTTTCAAATTGTGTATATTTCCAAAAACTCACTGCTGAATTACCTTAGATCTGCCATGAGACAATTTTAATAAATCATTCACTTATACCAGAGATAACCACACTCCATTCAAAAACGGTTGATTCACCTATCCTGACAGACAGTTTGTTCAATAATATAGAGGTCTGTGACTCCTTTTCTACATATCTGTAAAGCAAGGTTCACTGGAGATCTAAGGCCTGATTGTACTAAATCTATTGTAAATCAAAGTCATAAATTAAAGAATTTCATAAATGAATAGGGGTGTGATTAGAGTAGGCTTCTTACTCTGTAGAAAATAGCTTACTCCATGAAATGTTAAATTAGAGTGTCATAAAACCTTTGTATAATTTAAAACTGGTTCCCCTCTATTTAACTATGCACAAGCTTACATGCATACATGCTTCCTTACATGAATACTGCATCTGCTTGTTATTTTATTAAATTGTTATAAAAATAATAAATGTACATTATTTTTTCAGTTTATCATGGACCGTTGACATAGATATTCCAAAAAACATTGACACCTTCTACATATTGGATGGAAAATATCTTGTAGACTACATACAAAAGAGAAGCAGTGTACAGCTAGAGAGATTTGACTCTATCATTGAAGATAATATAACTGTATTCAGAGATAAAGAAACTGATAATTACATGTGCTTTCTGAAGCAGTATGATTTATTAAAAAGCAGTGAAATTGTTGAGTTGTTGAAGGAATTTATTATTTATAGTAGAAATGTGGTTTGTGTTCAATGCAAACCAATGACAGAGTACCAAGTGATTACTAAGTCTGATAATGATTGTATAATAAGGTCTGTATCTACTACAAACAGTGCTGCTGCATACCCAAAATTAGAGCAACCAAATATAATTTCTGGAGTAACTGCAGGAGGTATGTGTTTAAATGAAATTCTAAAAAATTAAAAAAAAAAAAATAATGGCAAAATTCAGCCTCACCACAGAATCATATTCCTAGTCTTCACTAAACCAAGTAAAAAGCTTGACACAGAGTTGTATAGACTTGTATTAGTTTCGTAATAAAGTTGGTATATACGTGTTGGCCGAGTTGGTTAGACCTTGGACTTAAAACACTTAGGTCCCTGGTTCAAATCCCGGTGTGAACCAATGAGTTTATAGTGCCTCGGAGAGCACGTTAAGCTGTCGGTCCCGGTTTCACTATACTAACTTTTGAAACTCTTTATAGATGGGTCATTGAGTCCATTCAAAACATCGCGACGAGCTAGCCACTTGTTTGGTGTAAACTCATACCATCGGCTATGACGAGGTGGAATTAAAACCCCTCCGCTGGGTACCCTGGGGCTGTCAAGGCGGTCTCGGGCGCCGTAAGGCACCCGTGAAGATATGTATGTCCGTTTGTACACTGGAGTTTAAACCTGTGAGCTGATTATAATTTTATTTTTATTTCAGCATTATCAATGAGGGAACATCTAAACTTGACAGGAGTGGGCTACATATGTTACATAGAGTGCCTAGAAGATTATGACATAGCAGCATTACAAAAACTCCTGAACCAATTAGGAATTAAACATAAAGTTAAACCAGCAAGTGATATGAATACAAATTTGTATATATAAACTATAGTTTTTTTTAAGGTAACCCTTACAGACTAGACAGATTTTTGTTAATAGGGATATTTAACAAAAATCTGTCCATGGACCGAAGCAGTAATATATATATTTAGTTCATCTGTCATATATTAGTAGTGACGGATTTTGAAATTTTATGTACATCATATAAAAATTACCAGATTCCATGGATTCTTTATATGAAAATTAAAAAAAATATTTAAAAAGGCATTTTTTGTCAGATAAAAACTAATTTATTATTTAATTCATGAAAAAGCTCACAGTCACACAAAGGGCGATGGAGCGCGCTATGTATGCTCGGCGTTTCCTTGCGGGATTGTATTCGAAACGATGAGATCCGCAAAAGGACCAAAGTAACCGACATAGCCTCCAGAATCGCCAAACTTGAGTGGCAGTGGGCAGGCCACATAGCTCGCAGAACGGACGGCCGTTGGGGTATTAAGGTTCTCGAGTGGCGACCGCGTGCTGGAGGACGCAGCAGAGGCAGGCCCCCCACAAGATGGACCGACGACCTGAAAAAGGTCGCGGGAAGCCGATGGATACAGGCAGCTCAGAACCGGTCGTTGTGGCGATCCTTGGTGGAGGCCTATGTCCAGCAGTGGACGCGCAAAGAAAGGCTGGCATGATGAAAAACTAATTTTAGATATATTTGCACCCGAATTTCCGATCCCTAGTCATTAGCCAACTACACGTTATTTTATAAAGCTATGTAAACTAATTACATACTAGGTATTAGCTAACCTGAGTTAGCTAATAAACTCTTGAAAAAGGCTAGAGCCCTTCCGGGAAGCTACATCAACATGTTGATCAATCGCTTTACAGAAATCTAAAATTAAATATATGGCATTTGACTTTCTTGTTGATGTTGGTAATTGTCACGAAAATCTTTTTGTTGTGGGCTGTCGGTCATAAATATTTTATTATAATATTAAAACTTATTCCTTAATATAAGATTAAAAGTAATTTTTCTGATCAAAAAAAATAAATATCCAACACAGAAAGATTAATTAAAACAATGCTGACGAAAATATTATTTTAATTCTGCAACAAACAGTAGTCGTTTAATACTGGAAGTGCGAAAGCCTATTTTGTAAGGAGAACGATTAATAAGGACACTGCATTCGCGATTAAGAATGCAGTGTCCTTAAAAGCATGTACTTTGACTAATATGAGGTTCTGCTGATCAAATCGAACTACTGTTCCCATAGTGTCGCAAATGAAAAAATTAATTACCTTCTCCATACAAACTAGTAATGTTAAAATTACCAATTAGTATAGGGAAGCCAAATATTTTTTTCATTTGCGACACATGGTTCCATGGTAAATGTTCGATTTGATCAGCAGAAAGTCAAAATCAGTTATTTCATGTAAATCTTTACAGATATTTATGAATAGTAAAAATTAAAAAAATGTTTAACAATGAGACCTTAGAGTGCGTTTGGTTAGGCAGCTATTCATTAACAAAAGAACGACAAATAACTTGACGAGGTGATAACTTGTTATTACTATAACCTTTAATTATTATTTTAATTTTAAATATTTATTATTTTGGACAGGGTAATAATTAGTTACTACTTTGAAACATTTATATTAATTTGTCTTATTTATTTTATTAACAGAATTATGTTTATTAATTTTTATAAATTCCTTTATAGGATAATCTTATATTAAATTTTTAAAGATAAAAATGCAATGAAAAAATTCCTGGTGGCGGGACTCGAACCCACGAACCTCGATATCGCGGCAAGGCGCTCAACCGCTGAGCCAACCAGGTTCCAGTCAGCCTTCACGAATTTCGTCATTGCTTGTTATCTTCTTATACACAGACGCCCTCTATTAGCTTTCTTCTAATAACTCATATGAGTGAAGTTAGAAGTCCTAGTTTCTAATACTAGATGGCAGATGAGTCTGTTTTTTGTTTTTACTTTTTTCAGTATTTTATGTTTAATATAAGATTATCATATAAAGGAATTAATAAAAATTAATAAACATAAAATACTGAAAAAAGTAAAAACAAAAAACAGACTCATCTGCCATCTAGTATTAGAAACTAGGACTTCTAACTTCACTCATATGAGTTATTAGAAGAAAGCTAATAGAGGGCGTCTGTGTATAAGAAGATAACAAGCAATGACGAAATTCGTGAAGGCTGACTGGAACCTGGTTGGCTCAGCGGTTGAGCGCCTTGCCGCGATAGCGAGGTTCGTGGGTTCGAGTCCCGCCACCAGGAATTTTTTCATTGCATTTTTATCTTAAAAAAATTAATATAAGATTAACAGAATTATAGAATACATGTCCATTTTTTTTAACTAGTTGATGTTTACGCAGGCCTTGGATTCAGTTATGTATTTGGCCTTGCAAATATAGTAGTATACGTATCCAGCGGATTTCTTCTCCTTTGCATTGCAGTGGTGGCGCGTGTGCCGGGTTATGGTCTGCACCCTAATGGCCTGTTTGAGCGGTAGGATGGTTGACACATACTTTACGTCCGTGATCGGGTGCTGCTGTGGGGGCCTTGGATCTCCGCTGGGCATGCATCGTTTGATTGTTATTATATAATAAGCGGAGATCCCGAAAAATATTCTGCTGATAGGCCGGCGCTAGCATAGAAGAAATGTTGTGTTCTGTAATTCTGTACTTCTTTCAATATTGTAAGATAGTATATCTGCCATGGGGTGTTCTATGCGTGCTCTTCAGTAGGATGAGAGTATACCACATGCTATAAGCATAGGTGTAAGTCAATAACCATGCTCCTCTGATAATACGGTACATGTGAAACACCAGAGACCTTAAAACATACCTTCCATCTATCTACCTATATTTTGATTACTTTAATATATATTTGGGGCGTAGCTATGGTCTGTTGGGTTGGTCGCCTTGGTGGCACTTTTGCAGGGCAGTCAATGATTGCCAGGGGGAAGGTCATTGTCAAAAACACTTAATATATGGTGTCTGCTTCACAAATATAGATCTGCTTGCCCAGGATGCAAAAACTAAAAAGACCATCGTCATTATATCACCTATTAATGGTTTCTCTTACATTACTTGTGAAATGCGTTTTCACAATCGTTATGCAAGTACCCTTCATGGCTATTACGGGGGTGTTTTAATCTACAAACACACCTACGCCGCCCCCTAACTGCTCCCCCATACAAATTGTTCTATATCCAAACATTTCAGGGGGGGGCTACGCCCATGATAATATGAGGTTCTGATGTTGCAACAGCCACACAAGTGTACTTCGTCCAAGACCCCCCCCCTCCCACCCGAATAGTATAGAGTAATGTTAGAGAAACCATTAAGAGGTGATATTGTGACGATGGTGTTTTTAGTTTGTGCATCCTGGACAAGCAGATATTATATTTATGAAGCAGACACCACATATTAAGTAAGTTAGTAACCCCCACCGAATCATGGCTACGCCCAGTCTTAGTCCCTTATATACATGGGCGTAGCGAGGTACGGGCAGGGAGGGGCAGCTGCCCCCCTTAAAAGAGCAGTCGTTCGCTGGTAAACTGTAATTCTGATGAGCTTCATAGCTTGCGACGCTTTTATAAGACCTAAGAAACTAAGTCTTCCACCCCCTATACAAAATCCTGGCTACGCCCTTGCTTAATATGTAGGAAATTATTTGTCTTGGCCTAAATAAATACACAAATATTGGTTTTTCATACTTTATTGAACATTAAACATATTACAATAATATTTAAACCTCGCAGTTTATTTTAAAGAGAAATAATAAGACTCCTTATGGTATTATATAAAAAATAAACACAGCCTATTGAATCGCAGACCAGTAATTGAGTTTGGTTTTGTTTTCAAACAAAAATGTTATATTTTACACATTTAATAAAAAAAATAACTAGGTAAGAAAAAAACAGAAATGAAGACTTAAATAATCCTTTACACTTCAAAGTAAAGAAATATAAGTCTTCATTTTATTAATAAAAAGGTAATAACATGGCACTAAAGACTGTTTTGTAATCAATATATATATGCCACGAGGAAAGCTTATTCTTACAACTTACAGCTGTTACTTAAATTATATCTACTTAGAATAATATATTATTAAATGTAATGTCAATATATTATTTAATTAAGACAGCTTTAATGGCAAAATGCAATATAAATATATAATAAAACCATTTTCTTTTATTATTTGAGATTTATCTATACTTATTACAAAAATGCAAAACTAATATTTAAATGGTTTTTATTTATTATCCATTTAGCCATATTCCTTCCTAAAAAATATGCATGCGTTTATGATATATTAATACTATTTAAATATTGTGTAGGATTTCTAATGTATTATTAGTATTATTTTTAAAATGAAATTATAAATAAGGTTTAAAGTTTACAGTAGCAAAAAGAAAAATAATTAGTTTAAAAAAACTCTTAAAGTATTCTTAGTTTTAAATAAAACTGTGAATTAGTATTGAGTAATTTAATGTGACCACTCACTACTACAATGACACATTACAACGACAGACATAAGTAGTAAGAAGCTGACTATGAAATAATTTGTTTGACATTAAAATATATATATATTATATCGTTTCTCTTTACTACATAAAGGTCAAAATCCTATGACAAAATAACTAATTTTAAACAGCAATAATGATTTAAATTAGGTGTACATTTGAAGCTTGATATTATTTGGTAGGTACTCTGTCTCAAACTTAACATATAAAAAAAAACATTTAATATAAAATTAAAAAGCCTAAAAACTAAATTAAACCATTTGCAGATCATTTTTTATACATAAAACCTTTAACATACTTTCTTATATCTATAATAATCATTATATTCTTAACATATTATATAAACTTTAATTCTTTATAAATTCTTAAAATTATAATGAAAAATTTATTCACGCTGTAAATGAGAATATCACAATAAACCATCACCTATGGCAATAGAAAACTAAACGAAATAATAAAAGTAAATAACTTTTAACATTTTTAATATATACCCATATAACAACAAACAATTTTAACCAATAAATTTAAACCATTTTATAAGCATTAAACTTAAAGAGGATTTATTTTAATCCTTAAGTGTGATTATTCAACAGCGCATTCTAAATAATTATGCTTTAATATTTGTATTATTAATTAATATTACCAATGTTTACTTTGAAGCTTAATTTACACATAGTCTAAACTAGAAAATACTTTTTTTTTTGATATCCAGTGGATCCAAAATTTCATTCTTTTTATTGCCTTTTCTCATAATTTTTGAGGTGTTATAACTATTTTAGATAATGACTTTAATTGTAAAGTTTTTCGAATTCATCAAGCTATAGCCTTATAAAAAAACTTAGATGTATGTATATATAAATTTCAATGGTTTTGGGAGGGCCATAGCGAACTAACTCCTCTTGCCACTAGATGTAAGTAATGACAATAATACTATTTTATAAATAACACAAAGCTAATATTGTAACTATGTATAGAATTCACACGCGTCATTAAGTATAGGTATTAAGATTTCTCCGGTCAACAGTATTGCCATACAAACATATATTCTCATATATTAATCATCACATTAATAAAATAAAACACACATCTTCCATTATTGTTAGTCTATAGAGTAAAAAATAATAATAATCTTACAATTATTGTAAGTTAAGTGATTTATAATATACACTTGTTGTAAGTTACCTTATTTTTTCGAAACCAAGTTTAATTGAATTCATTTAACTTTTAGAATATAATTAATAAAGTACATTATTTCCGTTTTGTCATTAATATTATTGAATTAATAGAATAAGTATACATGTCTGGCAGTACTGTCGACTGCAGGAATCTTAAAATGGCTTCCACCATTAAAAAAAAACTGATATTTTTATAACATTACGCCAATGCCAAGTTATAACACTTTTAAACGACTAGTTAATAAGACAGAAAGTAGTTATAAATCTTAGCCCAATTTTATAATTGAATAGTTATAACTATAAAAAAAAAGTTTTGTAGTTTTTTCGAGTAGTCACTGAAAACAACAAAACTAAAGATCACAGAACATGTCTAGAGTTAGATATATATGACCAATTTAAAACATGACAAAACTTACCGACAAGAACTACAATCTAAAAGCGAAATAGTTATATTAAATAATACCAATATATTATTAATATTTACCAATTATTTGAATATTCTATTCACTATAAGCTGTAACTTGTTTATAATATGGATATTCTTAACAATAGCCTAATCACTTACCCCAACACTTTATAAATTATCATAAAGAAAGCCTATTACTAATACTAATTTCTAATAAATAATTACGAGACTTTATTACAAAATATTTACTTGTGTACTGTAAAATATAGCTTACATTATCGTTCCTAAGGATCGTGATAAGTAAGGAAACTTATATTATGAGTAATTGAGTTTGAAATAATTAAGTTGTATGATCAATTTGTTCATTATTAATTAATTATACGTTATAATTTCAAGCTTTTTTTGTGGCAAGACTTTAACAATATTAAAAAGTATGTACTTTTCGTTTATTTTTAATATTCTAATTTTAATAACTAACGCTTACCAATTGAATGTTACATTTATCTTCCTTAGGTCCAGTTGAAACAAAGTGTCCGTTAAAGTAATTGTAAAGATTAAAGTTAAAAATGGCGTCAAATCTGGTATGTGACGCCATTTTTAACTTTAATCGTTACAATAACCTTATGCAACTTTGATGCAACTCAGCCTTAATTTGAGAAAAAAATATAAAATGTTTTTCTTCATTTGGTCACTTAATTCCCTGGCCGAGGAAATCATTGCTTATGTGAAATTTCCATGTGTTTATGATATATTTATCTTTAATTGTTAAAGCACTTTATATATAATAGCCAATATTATATATAAAAATTACTTTGTTTTCTTTTTACAATAAGGAAGACTATAAGGAATACTATTTGATTTGTTTGTCTAAATAGGAGCTTTGCCAAAAAATATGTAATAGGGACAACACCCATACCTATTCAAAATATAAATCCTTTGGATATAAATTGATAAGAAATACTATATCATCTGTTACTTTGTACTTGTATCATTATAAAATTACAAAAAATATTTTATAAAATTCTTATTACATACTTTCTAATCATAAGCATCTGGGATTCTAAACATATACCATACTACTTTAATGAGGTATATATTTACAATATATCTGTATTTTTTGGTGTTTGGAATTTATTTGCTCATTAATTGTAGACATTGAAAAATCCAACACTATACCATTGGTTATAAAAATACAACATTTATTTAAATTGTATAAATATTTATGTCATGTATAACAAAATATATAATATTTATTTAAAGTTGTGTATCAGTCTTGACAAATTTCATCCATTTATGTGTTGTACCCAAGTCGTTATATTATTATTTACTTAAATCGTCACTATGTGAATCTATAAAATATTAATAATGACAAATTTTTAAATTATTTTTCATTATTGTGATGTGTATAATAAATATAAAATATTAGTGCCCTAGTTGCCTAAGTTTAATATAAAATTAAGGGACTAATTAGTTCACTTATTTAGCTCTATTTTTTATTATTTGTTTAAAAAATAAACATTAGCACCGGTATTCATAAAAACTTATTGAGTCCTTAAGAACACTTTAGTTATAGTAGTCTCTTTTTATTAGCAACAAAAATGTATGTGTGTAAAAGAGACAAAACCTTCTATAACTAAAGTGTTCTTCAAGGCCTCAATAAGTTTTTTATTAATAAGGTGATTAATGTTTAAAGAATAAGTATTCGAAACAAAGATTAGAAAGTCAATTTTAGTTTAGATTTTAAATACTTATTTGGTACAGCCTGATATTTATAACAAGCAGATAATCTAAGAAGAAAGTCAGAATTGAGCTAAAAATTATTAGCCCCTAATTAAAAAGTTGATTATCATAGAAAAATACATTGTCCACGACAATATGGATAGCGTAAACACTCTTACCTACAGAACACGGATCCAGCTAGAAAGGCGGAGACACGAAGTGCGTACTACGATGTAATAATCTGAGAATTGATTCAATATACCCAATATTTTTTTTTTATGCCGCCCGCTTAAAATTTCTTATATATATTGTTTATGGATGAAAGCTATTATAATATTTATTACATTACAAAACCGTTCGCATTGAACAATCAAGTTCTCTAAGTTTTGACTTGACTTTTTACTGTTAATCAATAAATCTATTGATATTTATGTTTTATCGTAGGTATGTACAAATGGTTTGTCCGGTGTTATCAATCAATCTTAATTTAATACGTTATTAGCCACATGACCGACCACGCGATATCGCGTTTTTAACTTTATTTTTTATTTCTTCCCAGCGGAATAGCACCCACAAAAAAAACATTAAATGGCGTGTTTATTGATTTTGACTAGTAAAAATTTCAACGTAGTTTATTGACCTTCAAACTTACCTGCACAATTAGGCACCTCATGAGTTCCAGATTTTAATTCTGATAATGAATAGACAGAAAATGGCGTCAAGTAGCAATTACACACATCTTCTACCTAAAAAACACTTGCACTATAAACTCCGCCGCCGCTAGCGATCCGTGACTGTGCTCTTACCTATTTGTAAATAACTTTGGAGGTACATTGAACAGCCTTTCGTTATAAATTCAATTGTCGGGACGTCCCTACACGTCGTACAATCCGCCGTCGCTTTGTCCAGACTTCACGTTGTCCAATATTTGATTGACAAATTCTGAAGTTTTTCCAGCTATTTTTATTTCTGGAATTAAAAAATATATAATATGTTAATATAGGAAATCCCACTTCATGGTTCTATTTTCATCTGTTTTTTAAGCAAAAACGCAATAGACAAATTAAATATAATGTAGTCATACTTTGATAAGCAGAAATGTAATCCTCTATTAATAATATACGAGTATATCAATAAGTTAGAATTATGATAAAAGCACTTGGACATGGATATTTTGCTGAGCTATGATGCCAAGTAGTTGTATTTTGCGGAGCTATAATGCCAAGTAGTTGTATTTTGCGGAGCTATAATTCCAAGTAGTTGTATTTTTATTTTATAAAAGTGTTTCAACAATTAAAGTGGTATCTGCTTATTTTGTATGCGTTAATTTGCAAACATGTTTCATTATAAAAGTGCACATACCAGTGGCTTTGGTGATGATCTCCTTAAGATGCGGGTTCCAGTCTACGTTGTTTTGAGGGGTTGTCATTCTGTTGTACAGAAGCTGCTTCAGTTGAGCAATGCCATTCATTAGACGCTCTGAAATCAGACAACAAATTGCAATTAAAACATGAAAACTTAAGAAAAAGTTGAAGCAGACCTAATACTCAGCCTATTGTAGTAATATTATTTAAAATTAATGAATGATTTTGATCATTGCAAGGAAATGTTAATTTTCAATAGGTAGGAAAAAGAAACACATAGTCGCGATGTTTTGGCGTGTATGGGAAAAATGATAGCCTAATAAAACAGATATTAAGGGCACTGCATTCGTAATCGCGAGCTCCGCGTTCTCCATACAAAATTAGCTTTCGCACTTCCAATAATACTCGATTTCTGTTTGCCGCAGAATTAAAATAATATTTATGTCGGTCATTGAATGTGTTGGGACATCATTTTTATTTTTTTTCAAATCAGAAAAAATACTTTTTAATTATTATAATACAAAAAAAAAATGATTTATAAAATATAGGCTAAAATATGAAACAACTTCGTTTTTATCAACTTTAAAAACCAGTTTTTTAAGATATTCATGTTTGAACATTTTAATCTATTATTTTTGTGATACGTCATTATCACGCTAGCAAAGAAAACGGTCTGCTTTATAAAAAAAAGAAGTTCTAATGTCAATGTCACAAGAAAACGTTTCTATTGGTTACCGCGAAGTGAAATAAAAATTTGAGTCCGATAATACTCTACAGTTTATTAAGCGGTATACGTGTTTCTAGAAACTTATCATAAAATAATAATAATATCATCACGGGTGCCTGTTTAGCTCCCGAGAACCGTTTATTAACCGATTTCTTATTGTTATTACCTATAAAAATAGCAATAAAATTTAAAATAAAATAAAAAACTTTTTTATTATTACCATGATGTAAGATACATAAATAATATATTATATTACGCATTCATTTAATAAAGGTGCATATCGCACCACAATTGTCCTATAGTTTGTTTTCAACATCTTTTAGTATATTACAGCGTGTACGTAGTACTCTATTTAATCTGTGACAGCGTGCTTGTGACGTCACGCAGATTTTTTAGATTTTAAATATTAATATCTCAAAAACCAGTTAATTATTAAAAAAATAAACGAAATTAGTTTCTTATTATAGGCTATATTTTCGAAATAAAAAATAAAATTAACATTTTCTTATTTTTGTCTGAAGCCCATTACGACATAAAAAAATAATTGAAAGTCGCGACGTTCAACGCTCAACATTCGACGCGTCGACCAACAGCCAAGTTGGGCGTCAAGTCGACTCCAGGGCCCTTAACACTTTGTTTAAAAAATTTTTGACACTTCATAATTTGTAAGGTTTACATGATATTAATGTTTTGACTTTGAACTTTATGGTATGAATGAAATTAATAAATATATACTCACTATGTTCTTGTTGCAGTCCATAAAGTTTTATCTTATTGGCTTCGTGTTGAGCTTTTTTCTTTAAACGACAAGCGCGTGAAGCTAACTTATTTTTCTCTTTCCTCGTTTTCGGTCTGACGTTGAAAGGAAGTTCGCTAACGGGTATCATGTCGTTGATCACTCGACCCAAGTTATCCAGCTCTTTACCAATTACGTGAAGCTTCCTTGGATTAGGGGTCAAATCATTTCCATCGCCTTTCCTTGCTTTGCCGCTAAACATACGTAATATATTAATAAACTGGATTTTATATTTTATTTAATAAGTAAATAAAATAAGAAATGTTCCGGAATCATCTATACTTATCTAAATATACAACTTAAACCAATCAGCACCCTAATTATGAAATAAAACTTTGACATCGCCATCAACTTTGCTTAGAATTTGATCCATTTCTTCTGTCATATCTCACATTTATGATGCAATAGAGACCATGACGATTCTTTGAGGATAGCCCGAATACTGTAATTGCATGTCTCGTAAAATTTTTAGGTATAAGATATTGTGCAAAAATGTAGTATTTTTATAAAATATGCATTCGTAGTGATCGAAGTGGAGTATTAATGCAGTGAACTTGATGTTTGTCTTATCTCAATGAATCCCGTTTTTAATTCCTTCTTCTACTCGACATTGGCAGCAATACCGTATGTTTGCTTTCGGTATATACATGTTGCTATTCCTTATTCCCACCTAGTCCTTTCCCAATTCCTCTCCATTTTATTATCCGTCTTACAACATTTAATATTATATCTTCAAACTACCTACCACCTGATATTGGCAATAATACGCGCAATGCGTAGAAGCCATTATTTAAAGAAAACAAAAAAAAATGACATATTAAAATATAAAATTACGACGACGGCGATTGATTTCTTAAAGTTTCATTTCATATTCCCACCTAGACCTTTCCCAATTCCTCTCCATTTTATTATCCATCTTACAACATTTAATATTATATCTTCAAACTACCCACCACCTGATACTGGCAAAATTACGCGCAATGCATAGAAGCCATTATGTAAAGAAACAATAATGACATATTAAAATATAAAATTACGACGATGGCGATTGATTTCTTAAAGTTTCATTTCATAATTAGGCTGCAGAATATACCTATTGACCTTAAATATATTATTGCAAATGATGTCGATGCAATCTATACATCACAAATAATCTACAAATTGTATATGTAGACGTATATATAGTCGTGACACTTAGATAACATTGAATAATAGTTACGTTATAACAAAATTAAAATGATTTTGATACACAATGTGACAATGAGACTATTTATCTTATCACGTGTCGCGCTATGCTTGTGCCGTTTTATTATAATCAGAGATTAATTTTGAAGGAACTTCGAGAAACATCGTATGACTTCAGTTTCAGATCACTATAAACTGCTCAAAAAGCTTTTATACAATAATGTAAATTTAATCGGAACTAGGCCATAGTCTTCCATTTCCTATATTTTTTAGAACAACAAAATTAAAATACCATAATGGCTGCCTTTTTTGGCTCCCGAGAACCGTTTAAGCGGCCTCAGGGTATCAAGCGAGGGGGTTAACCCGTCCTCATTTCGCTCATGGTATTCGGAGGCAACACCTAACTAATGGCGAGCTTGTTGCGGTGTTAATGATGGTATAGCCTCGTTGTATAAAGCTGTCACCCATCCCAGGTCCACAAAACCACAAAATTATCCGAATATATTCTCAAGGTAATGCACTATAAGCTTCCAATGAAGGGGATGATTAAGATATAATACATACCTATGTTTGATGCCTCGCACGCTGCAGTTTGGGCTAAATACTGGATCAGACACATTATTAAGCACGTGAGGATCTTCAGATTTCTTCTTTAGGATTAACCTCTGTCCTTTGGGTCCTTTAGCTTGAACATTGTATTGCCAAAAATACCTCTCTTTCTTAGCAGCTGAACGAGATTGTTTACTTTCTGGTGACTCGTCATTGGATTCTGAAGACAATAATTATGTCGTTTTTAATTCCCACCAACAATATTAATGTAAAATTTGTGACAGGTTTGCTGGCATAAGAAAAAAATAATTAGGATTACCTGTTACAGTGTCAAAGTTTAAGTATAGTGTATGGACACCTATTTGCTTATGTTAATATTAGCGATTGCCCGCAACATCGTAAGCGTGTTATTTCAAAACAAAATACCTTTTCTATTATACCTATCTATATTATAATAAGGCGGGCAATATTCACTGGTATTATTTAACCAGTGACTGTCACGCACACAAAGTTGCGAGTTATAGTATAAATATATAGATATATATATCGCGGTCATGACTGAGTTGAGACTTATTATCGCCCAGCCAAAACTACTCAATTAAGAGCTATAAAAAACTTAGCATCAGGATATAACATCAGGTACAAGGGTAGTAAACGAAATGTAGGTATATAAGGGTAGTAAACCAAATGTAGGTATATATTTTTTTCGAACTAGAGTCTCCATTTATTCAGATTAAAACTTAATAAACTGTAAAATGACAAGCCTGAGTGCTGTTTGCATTACACTTGTAACTAAAGTAAAATAAAAGTGACATTGATTATTTTAAAGTTCATTGACCAGTTTGATGTGTGGGGCCATCCATAAATTTTCGTCACACGAATTTAATGATTATTTGAGGCTAGGGGCCTTGTCACAGCTGGTCACGTTTGTGAGAATCACACAACCCCTCCCATGAAAAATGTGTCAGACCACAAATTTTGCAATTTTACATCCAGAAATTATTAAATTAAAACAGCAGTTCTGAAATTAAGTAGTTTTATTTCCATTTACTACCCCTTGTCTCACAATGACACCCTAAGGTTTCACGTAATTTCTGGATGGCCCCTATGATAATTATAGCCATGCTAAATATTATAAGCTACAAACTGTTCTATTTTATATATATATATATATATATACTATGAAATAGGTAAAGGGTGGGATTACCTACATATCTTCTAAAATAAAAATTAAACTTAATAAAAACATCAAGGACAACTGACAAAAGATCATACTAATGAGAGGATTAGATATATTTACATTGTATGACTGATAAATATGTCTTATATAATCGTCACTTCCTTATCAAAATAATTTAAATGATACTGCAATCAAAACAAATATTGCAAACAAAAAATATTTAAGCAACAAGATATAAAAATTCTAAAGACATCTAAGAGTATTTTAAAATTAAGCTATTCAGTAACCAGCCATATACAACTATTATACATTAATTACGAAATAAGGTGAGGCAAAGTGAGAAATTGATACCCAACATTTTTAGATGTCTCTTTGAAATTTATTATATGTTATCTTAAAAATAAGAGAGCAAAATTATCTAAACTAAAAATAACAATACTTGTGGCCATACCAAAATATGGACAGTATCCGGCAGAAACATTCTCCTATGGTGTGTTTGTTTTGGTTTTTGCTTTTGGCCAAAACCCTACCATATTTTGTATATTTTCCAGTAGTTAAGTATTATATATGTATATTATAACTTTATATATATGTAGGTAATTAAACACATATTTCCCTCATCATAAGTGTCACAACAATACTAATAAATAATAACTAATAATTTTATTAATTTGCTTTTCTTTTAACAAACATTACTTTTATAGGTAATCAACATTTATTAGTGGTAAAATACATGCATTAAATTCAATATTGGTTTAAATGTAGTTATACTCTATTATATATAATAATTTTAAGTTGGGAATCCTATGTAGAATAGCTTAATTTTACCATGGATGTCATTTTAGTAAATCATTTAAAAATTTGAACTTTTCTGCAATTTAATTTATTTTATTTGTTCACATACCATCAGATGATAGATCCTCATATCTATCGCTATCCTCGTCTGTCTCAGCATCAACTTCATCTTCATCTTGAGAGAAGTCCACAAGACCCGGACTTAGCAATCCACCAGAAAGAGATGAAGCAGAGCCTGCTTCAGCGAGGGAGCTTGTTGACAGTAAATGCTTACGTGGTTCCCGGCGTTGCCAAATCTACAAGATAATTATGTTTCAATAAAAGGGATCATATATAATGTAAAAAAAATCATAAATTAAACCTATATAGTTATATATTCATATTTTATTAGGTACATATACTACATAAAAACTGGTCCTACTAAAAAAATCTAATTTTATTATCAATAAAACATTTTAGAATATGAATATATAGGTTGTAATTTACTTTGGTAGCTCTACATAAAGGTGTTCTTTAAATTTAAAATAAAATAAAACTGCTAATGAAAATTCAATTGTACCAATTCCACCAAGCGTTTTTATCACACTATTTTGGGTGCTATGCTATTTATCTTATTTTCTATAGGTGCAGGACATGGGTGGAGAATACCTTAAATATTAAAAATAATAAAATTGACTGAAAATACACAGTATCTTATTTTTGAAGATTTACTACATTTATAGATTTATTTACAGTCTAACCTAAAGTGGGAACAGCACACTATGCCTTTATACAACTGTAACTTTGTTTATAAAAATTTTCATTATTATAATTATTTAATTTTATACTTTTATTTTCTAAAAATAATAATTTCAAAAGTTCTGTCATAGAGTTATTTTTCATTTTAAAATATATATTATTTTATAAAAAAAAAACATAAATATTAAAGGTACTTCCTATTGTCCCATTTTTTTAAACTACTAAGTATATTAAAGTAGAGTTCTACAGTACACAGTAAGTAGCTGCAAAAAAAGTGTGTTAATCAAAAATATTTTAATAATGATTAATCATTATAGGTATTTTATATTTTCATAAAATCTATAACTATATACTTTGATAAGAAATTTGATATACGCCAATCTCATATTACAATTTTATGATTGGTAAACAAAAGTGTAAAATAAAATAATTGTATTATTTCTTGATGTGTAATATATATCTGGATGATGATTAATATTTCTGTAGAACACTCTCAAGCTTAAATTTATTGTATTAAAATATAGAAAGATAATATTAATAAGCTATAATCAATATACATATATTATTCAAGATGATGTTCTTTGTTTACTCTTTGGATAAGAATGGTCCATCAAAATTATGATAGCTAATATGTATTTATTTTATATCTTGAACAGGAATTAAATTATAAAAATAGTTTAAAAGCCTATGCTCTAAATTTACTTGAAACCCTAGCTTACTGTCAGGTATTACATACAATAGGGAAAAAAATATTGGTACAACTCTAATATCTTACATTTGTTATTACTTATTTTCTCCTGTTCCTATTTACATAATAAAGAGGGCATTAAATTTATCCTTTCCAGCAGGGATAAGCGAGGTGGCCTATGTGAGAAATCCAACAAATTGAGTCATTTCAGATTTAAACTTAAAAAAAAGCCTTATTTACCTGCTCCATTGTAAGATGTGTTGGAGCTGAGGATGATAACTGAGTATGAGTTTTCATTCCCATAGTGAAAGGAGGCAGCACTGTTGAGGCAGGGACCGACTGGCCCAAAGATATCTCCCCACCATAGCCATCCATCCGCATTAGCATCTCCGGGCTGGGTTTCATTGGCTGCACCAGGCTTGAAGATGCAGAACTATGCTGACTTGACGGAGAAAAAGCCAACTGAGAATGACTATATGGGCTGCAAGGACTCTCCGCAGACATTATATCAACAGCTGGTATATTAGACCGAGCTCTTCTAGAACCTCCCATCACCCCACCAATCTGCACGCAATAACCACTCTCCTCTGGCAGCAAAAGATCATCAAAATTTAATTCATCCAACAAACTGTCCGGGTTAGCATTTAACTCGGCCAGTGTTGGACCTAATATTAAATCTGCTTTGTCAACTTGAAAGATGTCTTCATCCATTTTAAATGGTTCTGTCTTTGCCACATCTAACTCGTATCCTGACCTATTGTATGTCATCCCCGAAGCATTAGGATAGGAGCTGGCCAGATTTTCTTGTAGGCATAGATCTAAATCATTATTAAAATCCTTTATTTCTGACATTTCCAAAGGCCTCCTCTGAGGGATGGGTACGGAGACGGACATAGCTCCAAACTCAAAAGGCGATTCCTGTTTAATTTCTATCCCAGACTCGAGCAAAAAGTCATGTGTGTAAATAGTGTCCGACATTGCACGTGGTTGTGTAAAGCGACCTTGGTGTTATCTCGATAATAGACACGAGCGCACGCTTCCTACGTCCCGATCGATTTATCCGACCCGAGAGTGCCCACGTGTGTTGTTGTTTATTTTCATCAAAACAAACGATCACCACTCACCACCATTGCACATAGTTTTAAGAACAATTTACTATGTATCTAGAATATTTCATTTTGCTCCATTACATAACAATATAAACTACAAACAAACCAAAATATGTATTGGTAACCATTTGATTATTCACAACAACAATGACTTTTGATAATCTTGGCTTTCAGAAGCACAAAAATCCTTTTAGAAAACACTTAATTATTTACTACACCAACACACACGATGTCGTTTAATTATATTTTTCTATTATGATTAGTTTTAGCACATAAACGAATATTTATGTTTCCAAATTCTTCACCGTTCACAATAACAAAAACACTAGCAAATCATGGAGTAAACAAAATAAATATAACCAACTCTCAAAGGTCATTAAAAAGGGATGCACTTACATAGCTTTGGAATGTCCGAGAGAGAAAGACATAATCACATTAGGAGTGTGGGAGGGGAGGAGGCCAAGAGGGATGGACATGCGAACAAAACCAACGAGCGAGAGCTATATTACAAGAAAGAGACAAAACTTGTTGACGCATTAAACTTTTTTTAATAATTTTCGTCTTCTGTGATTTTCATTTAAATAAATAAAAAAGATTTTAGTCCGTACAGCTCTGAATTTATTAACAGTAACGGAAAGTTACATCGGCAGACCCATACACGTGTCGATTGATAAAATTGAGTAGAAAAAATTGTCTATGGGTAGTATTGAGGGGTTATTCCCAGTTGTCACTACCCGTTCCGTTCCTACTAACGACAACTGGGAAAAAAATCCCAGTTGTTGCAAGTAGTTACTACAAAATGTATAACAAAATATAGGTCTTCTTTCGAGTATAATGGTTCTGGAATACCAAAAGGCAGTGTACTGGGACCTTTGCCTATTTTGTTGTATATCAATGATCTCCCTCATATAACTAAACACAAGTGTGTTCTTTTTGCAGACGACATTTCAGTAATAGTAAGTACAGAAATAGACCTAGACAGAGATAGACATATAAATAATATAAATGAGACATTGAAAAAGATTATTGATTGGTTTAGTAATAATAAATTACAAGCTAATCTTGCTAAAACAAAATATATCAACTTTAATAAATACGATAACTTAAATATTAATATAAATGGTTATACCTTAAAAGAAGCAGAATCTGTAGCATTTTTAAGAATTGTTATAGATAAGACACTTAAATGGAAAGGACATATAGATAAAATATACAAAAAAAATTAACAGGTTTTCGTTTCCTTTGCGTAAATTAAAAAATGCATCCAACTTGAATACTGCGTTGACTGCATACTATGGATACGTGGATTCCATAATAAGATATGGTCTGGTTATTTGGGGCAATAGCTCAGAAATAAATAAAGTCTTTCTCTCTCAAAAAAAGTGTGTAAGAGCCATGTGCGTAGTAGGTCCCTATGCACCATGCAAGCCACTATTCAAATACTTAAATATACTTCCACTTACTTGTCTATATATATTTGAAGTAGCGAAATTTGTAAAACTTAACAAATACCTATTTAAAAGAGCGAAAGACATATATCCTAGAAACACTAGAAATTCAGACAATTGGTCCTTGACGTTTTACCAAAATCAAGCCTTTTCATGAACAATTCATATTCTATATGTATCACAATCTTTAATAAATTGCCAGGGGCCTTATTCCGAGTTTGCAACCGCTAAAGACGACAAGACGTTGCGTAAACTATAAATATTGAAATATAAGTTCTATTTCAATGGATATATAGTCTGTATTAGGTTGGCTATAATAATGCCGCCATCTTGAAATAAGCGAATTCTTCGCAAGTTTGAACATCTGATGAGCATTGGAATTTCAACTCTATATTTAATAGGATAGAACTTATATTTCAATATTTATAGTTTACGCAAAATGCTCGACGGTGAACGTGTCAAAACTCGGAATAAAGCCCCAGGTCACATCACGTGCTTAACTATTTATTCATTTAAACGTGCATTATATAAATGGTTATCAGATAAAATATATTACACTTTAAGGGAATATTTAGATGATAATTTATTGTAGTATTAGATTTTAATGTACCTATAATAAATTAATTCATAATAATTGATTTGTAATTTGTACGCCAATATGGCTGAAAATAGAGAGCTTCTTATTATATTGTAACACCTATTTTGTAACCTATATTCCTGCAAATAAAGAATTTTGTTTGTTTTGTTTGTTTGTTTGTTTACGGGTGGCACTAAAACGTTCCCAGTTGTCACCATTAAAATTTATTAAGATAAAGTCTAGTTTAATGTTTTTAAACTAATCAGGCTAAATAGAATAAAAAAATGAAATGAAGTGAAATGAAAAAAACATATTTTCAAGAAATATTTTTTAACATACATACATAAGTAACAACCTAAAAGTTTTAGGTTATTACCTATGTATGTATGTTGTTATGTATTGTTGAAATATTTTATCACCTTACCATCAAATTGGAGTGTAAATTAAAAGTGTATTATTATTAGGTTGAGTGAAGTGTAGTGGAGTAGAACGAATGAATGTGTTCTAAAATGAAATGAAGTGAACTGAAGTAGGAAAATGAAATAAAATATAATGGAGTGAAGTGAAATAAAAGGAGGAGCGTAATAAATGAAACTAAGTTAATTAAAGTGAAGTAGAGTTAATTCATAGTGTATCTGGGTGTTGTGTGAAGTGTAGTGTAGTATAACTAATTAAAATGTTTTAAAGTCAAGTGAAGCGAAGTAAGGAAATGAAACGAAATATAATGTAATAAAGGAAAAAAAAACTAAGAAAATGTAGTAAGTGAAGTGTAGGTAGTTAATTGAAATTCTACTAGTTACTAACATTGCACTCTTACTTATATTATAATATAGAATATAATATTTATAAAAACATACAAAAATTTATGTTGAATGCGTCTGATTTCGACATTCTCGGTTTTGACAAAAGTAACGACAATGTTCTTGAGACCATTAACCGAGATGTCCCCTACCGTAATGTTGGCCCTATTGCAGGCAGGGGATATCTTACAGCATAGAGCAACGCGGTCACCGTACAGCCCGGAGGGGAGTAGCAATACGCATGATTTCCCCTCTGTCAATTCATGATAACCAACGAACTGATATCAATGATAACGAACAGGCACAATTGTGCCTGTTCGTTATCAAAACTAACGCATTGATCAATAAAAATGTATAGGAATTTTACTCTATATGTAGAGCCTGTACTACAAGAAATGTCAAATCTCATTTACTTGGCTTTCGATGGGTATTTCGATTCGATTATCGATTGGTTCTTTGGTAAGGTCCTAGTTGTATACGGTTTTTTTGTCAGACCGAATCTAGCTCTCTAGAGAACGCGACTAAGCATAGTTGTCTTATTGCTCAGTTTTTTGATGCAAAAAGCAGTCTATGACATCAAATTTTCAAAAGGATGATGTTACTTTTCATATGTAAGTAATATTATTGCTAATTAATATTCTTTTATCAAAGTAAATGGAGTTTTACCTAATATTCACAAAAGCGTCTATAACAGTCTGTCGAACGATCAAGCGTCCGACAGTTCTTAACACTCCCGTTCAAAAGTTGGAACAGTCGACCAACAAATACAACATTTAGCCGCTTCGCTTAAAATTAGTGATGTTCGCGTCGCATTAGCAATATGTCATATTGATAAATGAATTAGGTAACAATATTATACATTAATTGTTTTGTTTTTATTTTATATACTCTGCGTTTCGAGAGCTAGCGCGGACAGTTTTTCGTGGTGACATCAAAAACCAGCGCGACCGCCGTTTCAACACAGCCATGTCATTTTTTTTAGCGATGCTAAAATGCAGCTCGGAAACGATCGGTGTTGATTTTTGATGCCACTTTTTGACAAGAAGCACTATTTTGAATTAAATAATTGAAATTAAAAATATTACTACCTTATCATTATATAATAAATCAATATTTTTTAATTAACTATTATTTAAATACAATAATTTTATAATATCACAATATTAATTTAATTAACAACCTCAAACTATACATACCAAAGCTGAATTTAGTTACACGATATTTATTTTTTAGGTTTAACCGAACTTTTAAAACTAAAACAGATATGAATATATAAAATATATTTAAATTGCAATTTGTAGATAGATATTCACATGTAAACAAACATCTGTCAAAAAGTAGCCCGGCTAACTTTTCGTGAAAATTTCTGGTCGCGGAACGATTGATGGTAACTTGAATTGCTAACATTTCCGCGCGGTGAAACGACCTTGGCTAAAAAAATTAACTTGAATTACCTACTTTTATTTATTTTTGCTGTTTTCCTCGATTTAGTTTTATTTGAATTTAAAAGAAATCTAGAGGCGGTTTTATAAAAAAGCGTTGATTAGGATCCCGTCAAAAAACAGCCATTTGTTCTGACCACTTTAACACTAATCCGACTTTCTAAGGCAAAACCACGATGTGTTTGTTTCGTAAGGCTCTTTGTTACTTTAAGTATTTTATTATTTAAGTATATTAAAAGCATGTTGACAATGTTATTGCTTGTTATATTTTACATGTAAAAAAAATATTGGAGCACGGGATATTAATTTGCCCTACCTACAATACACTACATAAAACCACATACTTAGAAGCTAATATTTAATTTGATTGCAGTTTTTATTATGGTTTAAATGGCATGAATAATTAATAATCTAGAAAATAAATAAAATTGATATAAATCTCACGACATTAGACATAATTATAATGCAATAATATTAACATATTGCATTATTATTTATACCTACCTATACCTAGGGCACGTTTTAATAGCTAACGAAATACTGGTAGTATTTCGTGCTAGCATGAAAATCTGCTTTTTTGGCGTTTTATTTAGATCATGTTAACATTTGTTAGTATTTTTAGCAATGCAAACAAAACGACAAAATTACCACAAAATACTGATTTCTGACATCTGCCATTTTGATATTTACCTTAAACGTAAAAAAATTCAAAAATATAAATAAAAAAAATCTATTTCGTCATCATCATTATCATAATTTCTTCCAGAAATTAATGTTTTTATAATTTGTATCTCTAAAAATGTTTACTCCATTATTCAGTAAAGTAAATAAAAACCTAAAATCTACAAAGTAATTAAACAAAAGTATATTATAAAACCAAATATTTATAGTTCGACAGATAATTTTAAGATTAATAACCTAATACATTCGCGGGAAAATACGGATTGATTGACATCTGTCAAAGATTAACAATAAAAATTCACCTCCAACGCGATGCTAAAAATGTTAACATTTATTGGTAACATTTCGCAAAAAAAAAGACTTACTAACGTCAGATGTTGGTATTTATCGAATTTTTTTCCAAAAAAAACGACCAATAATAGCACCGCGCTAACATTACCAGCTAACAAAACGCACCCCTAATATATCTTCGATCATATAACCAATGGATGGATCATAAGCAAGCTTTCCCCTCTGCCAAAATACATGGTCATAATGGCCATTTACAATATATAAAACACGTTCAATCGGCGTCATTTGGTATCGATTGATGTCGCAAAAATGTTCTCCACTCGGTCAAAAAAAAAAGGTTAATGTGCAGTTACACTATTTCTAATCTCTTATTTCAAATTTGCGGAACCATGGTGTCTCATAAAAATATTATTAACATTGGTAAAAATATCATCCAGTATAATTTAATGTTTAATAAACAATAAACGGTAATTAAAAATATAACATCGTTTGTTATTTCCGAATTTATGCAAATTTTAATAGCTTTATTTAAATCGTAAATGTAAATTCATCTGTTTTGTAACCGCATCAATTAGCTGGGAGCGTTTAATGTTATTAAACAACAATGTATTGATCCACCCCATTTATGGACTTTGTAGGTCTGCTTACCACCACATGCAGGGTCCATAATCTGCTCTCATAATATCAGTCGTCTCCATTCATGGACTCAGTTGGTCTGCTTACCAACAAGTAGGCACAGAGTCACATGACCTGCTCTTATAATATCAATCATCCCCATTTATGGACCCTGTTGACCTGCTTACGAACAGGTGGGTACAGAGTCACATGACCTGCTCTTATAATATCAGTCGTCTTCATTCACGGACTATGTAGATGGTCTGCTACCGTCGCCTCATTATAATAGCGTGCCATGTGACTCTACCTACCTTTTAGTAAGCAGGTCTACAGATTCCATGAATGAGGACGACTAAGTAATAGATTATAAGAGCATGTCATGTGACTCTGTACACACATGGTGGTAAGCATACGTCCATAGTCCATGAATGGGCTTCCACTATGCCGACTAAATGATGCGGTTACGAAATAAGCGATGAGGAAGACGAATTTTTATTACGAGTCTGTTTTTTATAACCTGGGGCCTGACCAAAGAACACGATCGCCAATCGAATCGCCGTATCAATCGATAAAAATGTATAGGAATTTTACTCTATGGGTAGAGCCTAATCGACTAACAACGTCAAATCCCATACATTTGGCTTTTGATGGGTATTTCGATTCGATTATCGATTGACTCTTTGGTAAGGCCCCTGGGGCCTTATCGGGAATTCACATGAAATTCCGATGGCCACGTCGATCGATCGAAAGTGAAAATAAAATGTATCTGATTTGACGTTTTTTGGCGATCGAGACCTATAGACAATATTTCCTATATAATTTTATCCATCACGCGTCGATCGGTTTGTCGATGTGGCTTCCCGGTAAAGGCCTCTTGTACCTTTTTGTAAAAAAAAAACAGCCGCCTGTTTGGTAACCGCACCCTGAAAAGAAACTACGACCTCGGCAATAAATCGTTGTAAAAACCGGTAAACCGACTAAAAACGAACGACTAAAACACAGACTAAAACCGAATCATGACTAGTCCCTGTAGTTTTTACATCAGCCCCCCTAGCCAAGAGCATGAGCGCTAAAAGCGCGCACGAAAGTTTTGTATGAAGATGACATTTGGTGATGACGTCACGTTCGTTAAATGCGTTGACAGAACAAATTGCCAGCCAAGAACACGGACGGTGAGCGTTGAGCATTCGTTTTCGTTAAAGCGCTCGCGAGAGGCCAATTTCCCCATACATTTTGACAGAAACCGCTACATACTCGGAGGGAATTGCCAGCCAAGAACACATTTTTGTTCGTTTTTTGCGAATGCTAGACGCTAAATTCGACTGTTTACGGGCGGGTGGTCGGGGTCTCCCTTTCGAGCTATATTCTATCAAAACGACGCCATTGTTTTAATTTAAATTAACTTAAAGTATTGTTTTTTGTTGTTTTAGAAGTTTTTTATTGCGTTGTGTAAATTAAAATGCATAAATAAAATTTATTAGTAAGTGCAAATAACGAGTGGCGTCTTCATCGACGCCAAATATAGATTAGAGCAACAAAAAGTTCTCTCTATTTCATACTTACAAAGCATCTCAAAACACAGAGTGTGATCAAAATAAATATTCAAGAATCATAAGGACTAAGGAGTAATATAACAATTTTAAACTATACCTACAGCAAAAGTACGACTAGGAAAAATTGGAGAAGAATTACGAATAAAAGGAGTCCGACAAGGAAACCTATTATCCCTCAAACTCTGCTCGGCTGTATTGGAGGAAATTTTTCGTCAATTTCATTGATTGGAATTATTTGGAATAGCTATGAGCTTAACATAAATGGAAGTAAAATATCTCAACTGAGATTTGCTGATGACCTAGTTCCAGTTATTATGCAAACAACTAGCAAGAGAAGTGGAAAAGCGGGGCTTAAAAGAACCATGTGTGAAAACCAAAGCTATGACAAACAGACATAAACAAACCCTGAAAGTAAATTATCAAGAAATTGAATAGGTACTTTTATTTAAGTCAAACAATTGCTCCAAAACTTTAAATGGAGAAAGAAATACATAGAATAGTATGTATGTTCTCAGGTCTCTGAAAGAAGTATAAAAAAATCAAGACATCCCAATGCCGAGTAGTTGGAGACCGCTGCCAATGGTATTTGCTGAAGGAGGCCTATGTCCGAGGATAACCTGAACAAATATCTGATCTTGATTGATAATATTGGATAGAAGTGTTACAATATTAAATCAAACAAACCAATATTAGGCAAAAAGTTAAGAAAACATGTATAAATTCTTGTAAAATATCAACAAATAAAGTTTATTTTTATTTATTTCTTTATTTTTAATGAAAAGTTCACATTTTCAAAGAAATAGGGGATACCGGGGAGAGTTTAGGTAACATTTTAGGCTTAACAAAGGATTTTTCAGAGCCTTTGTGAAGACCTAGAATGTTTCACAAGCCGCAAAAACTTATGGTTTAATATATATTGCTATATTCTTCTTTAATAATATAATTGTATATAAGAATATGATTTTCCTTGACCATTACTAATAAAGTTACAACTTTTGGTATTTCAGGGACTGATGATGGTCTTTGTGGTTGTACAGAGTGACTTTTCACCTTGAGTTTTAGATTTAAAAGAATCCTTTTATACTGGTATATTATTATTTAAAAAAAAAAAATACTAGCCTTAGTAATAATAATACAATTTATACTCAGCCACATTAGATATTTACAATATTAGGTATTTTATTATATACACTATATGACCCATACATGCACACACATCCACACAAATATTCACTTAACGCAGTAATATATATGTATAATATTGTTAAGTAAAAACTACTTAGTACTATTATATAAATGGTATTATATAAAGTAGGGTATGTGTAGTATGTACTATTAGACCTATATTGTTTATACAAGCTCTTTTATTTATAGGAATTTTAATTCCCATGCAAGCACTATAAATAGTTAGGATAGTACCTAGAGTAATGTTTCATTATTTTATATGAATACTATATGTAATAATCTAATGTGGGCATTTGTAGATATACTTACCATAATGATAAGCTTATCATTTGTAGATATACTTACCATAATGGTAAGCATATCTTAATATTAAACACACTGGTATTCATAAAAAAACTTTTTGAGTCCTTGAAGAACACTTGTATATAGTAGGTTATGTCTCTTTTTTTACCAAACAAAAATAAATAAGTAAAAAAGAAACAAAACTTATTTTAACTAAAGTGTTCTTCAAGGACTTTATAATATTTTTATCATTAAGACTGTTATTAATTAAAATTCATAATAAAAATATTAATCTTCATTAATCTGACCCATTTAAATGATACAAGATACAAGTAATAAGAAATGTTAATAATGATACCAGCATTTCTTATTCAATACTCTATGTTTAAATGGGTCCATCCGACAGACCTAGACACCTTTAAACTTGTCCACCTATATGACTGTGCCACCTATATTGATTCTGTTAATGTATATTTAATTAAATATTTCCCAGAATATTGATTTCTTAAAATTGGATAATATTCACAATAAAACAAACAAATTAGAAGTAAATATTTATTTAATAATTTTGTTTGGCTTGGGCCACTCTAAAACTTTGAGCACCATAGTTTGTGACCTCTCTTGATAAAGAAGGGGGTAGCTGTCCTTGAAACTCTGCAAAGTATAAATACCTGAAATAAAAAAAATACAAAATTGTACTTAGTTTAATAAAAAAATAAAAAGACCAATTTTTTTTAAATAACAAAAATCACAATTGCAACATAACTGGGTTGGAGACAGGTTTTACTATCTGTGTCAGTTGACTCCACGCTTCTAAATATAGTAGGAGAGTGAATTTGAGACAATGTTCTTAGCAAACCATGGATTCACAGTGCGGGTGCCGGGTCCATCTCGTGGTTGAAAGGCAGGGGAATGAACTGCAGCATATCCGGACTTGAGACCGTGAGATAGGTTTAAAGGCCTTTTAAACTCTCACCTGCACTGTTCACTACCCTCTCTACTCAACCAAATACTATTAATTTAATTTTTAAAAAAGTAAGTGGACAATTTGTAATTTATTTTTCTTAACTCACCTATAGTGTAACATCATATTGGTTATTACGCTGCACAAGCCATTACAATTTGGGAAGACTCTTCAGATTCATAGTGCAGAACTCTGTCTATTCCAAGGTATTTTAATGACCCCCTGAGATAACCATTTGCCTGCTTCACACTTATCCTGACTTGGCAGTGTATTGGTCCGCTGAGGTATTAATATATACGTACGGAATCCATGACAGGGGTAATCAATCATGGTTCCAAGGCATATCCGAAATCACCTGAAATAACATTTATTTGTATGAGAAACAAAGGTAAATAGATGGGTGTTGTAAACACAAAGGTACGTTTTGTTTCGCCTATTCGGCATACAAATGTTTTAACAACGTCTCTAATCAATTATTAAATATATAACCTTAGAAGCACTTATTTATTTTGATTCTTACCTATTCAAAAAGTAAGTTTCCAATGCGAGAACGATATAACTGCAATATTTCTTCCTTGATCAGAGAATTGTTAAAAATTAATTGGTCGTGGGCCGCCCCGGATGCCTCGAATTTATATTTAGAATTCTTCAGTTTATATTTACAACTTAAAAGTGCCATATTAATAATGCCGAAGAGTTTTTCTGCAATGTTTCTATTTTCTATTAGGTTTGTTCGTAGAGAGTATTAAATTCCTTGGTTTTGTTTGTAATCAAATGTAAAGAGCATTGGCCCGTAAAATAAAACGAGATATCACATAGTTACACCAATAGGATTTATTCATTATTATCTCTCTCTCTTTATCACTAAAATAACGAATATCGTTCCGATTAGGCATGTAAGTTAATTATAACATTAATATACAAATCTGTAAAAACTGTACAATAATTTTTACACCATTAATATGATAAAAAATGTATATTGCTTTTAATTTATATTCTCAATTCATTCGTAATATAATTATTATGTGTTATAAAACATCATACTCAAAATTACTCGCGGGTTTTGAATATAATATCGGAACGTAAATAATCGAGCCGAGCGGTCGCCCTCCCTCGTTCGACAGAATGAAAGTTAAGTCAGCCATTAACAATTTTTGACGTTAACTTTTATTCTGTTGAACGCAGGAGGGCGACCGCTCGGCCCGATTATTGACGTTCCGATATTATATTCAAAACCCGCGAGTAATTTTGCGTATGATGTTTTATAACACATAATAATTATATTACGAATGAATTGAGAATATAAATTAAAAGCAATATACATTTTTTATCATATTAATGGTGTAAAATTTATTGTACAGATTTTACACCTTTGTATATTAATGCTTATTTTAACTTACATGCCTAATCGGAACGATATTCGTTATTTTGGTAGTAAAGAGAGAGAGATAATAATAAATAAATCCTATTGGTGTAACTATGTGATATCTCGTTTTATTTTATAGGCCATGCATTATATTGTTCAGTGCATTAGAGGTGGGTCGTTACGTGATTTCATTGTAACGCAACGGCTACGTTTCTTTTTGTTAATCACCCGTTCTGTAACTATTTATAGTTATTATTAAATAATCTAATTATAAGCAAAAAAAAAAAAAAAAAAAAAAAAAAAAAAAAAAAAAAAAAAAAAAAAAAAAAAAAAAATCAAGAAGCGTAGTGCCTCGAAAATATTTTTAATTTTATGTACCTACTTTACTCTCAAATAAATCTCTAAACAATCATTGTTTTAAATTATTTTCTTACTTACCCCGTGTACCAATATTTTTTAAATATAAAAACTTATTCACTATAACAGCAGTCATAAAACTTATCTACATTGTACAATTATTTCATTAACAAATTTTCTTTATTTAAAATTTTCTATCTATTTTAATTTTTTAATGGCGACATGATTCTATTCTATCTAAATAACTTAACAACCACAGAACGCCAGCCCCCCTAGCCAAGAGCATGAGCGCTAAAAGCGCGCACGAAAGTTTTGTATGAAGATGACATTTGGTGATGACGTCACGTTCGTTAAATGCGTTGACAGAACAAATTGCCAGCCAAAAACACGGACGGTGAGCGTTGGGCATTCGTTTTCGTTAAAGCGCTCGCGAGAGGCCAATTTCCCCATACATTTTGACAGAAACCGCTACATACTCGGAGGGAATTGCCAGCCAAGAACACATTTTTGTTCGTATTTTGCGAATGCTAGACGCTAAATTCGACTGTATACGGGCGGGTGGTCGGGGTCTCCCTTTCGAGCCATATTCTATCAAAACGACGCCATTGTTTTGATTTAAATTAACTCAAAGTATTCTTTTTTTTTGTTTTAGAAGTTTTTTATTATGTTGTGTAAATTAAATTGAATGAATAAAATTTATTAGTAAGTGCAAATAACGAGTGATTACGAGTGGCGTCTTCATCGACGCCAAATATAGATTAGAGCCACGAAAAGTTCTCTCTATTTCATACTTACAAGCATCTCAAAATACAGAAGTTTGCTTAAAACCAACGTAATCAAACTAAATATTTAAGAATCTTAAGGACTAAGGAGTTCATATAACAATTTTAAAACTACAGCAAAAGTATGAATAGGAAAAATTGGAGAAGAATTACTAATAAAAAGAGTATATTGAAGGAAATTTTCCGTCATTTAATTACATGGATTGGAATAATTTGGAATAACTATGAGCTTAACATAAATGGAAGTAAATTATCTCACCAGAGATTTGAGGATGACCTATTTCCAGTTATTATGCAAACAGCTAGCAAGAAAAGTGAAAAAGCGGGGCTTATATATAAGAACCATGTGTGAAAACCAAAGCTATGACAAACAGTCATAAACAAACCCTGAAAGTAAATTATCAAGAAATTGAATAGGTACTTTTATTTAGGTCAAACAATTGCTCCAAAACTTTATATGGAGAAAGAAATACATAGAATAGTATGTATGTTCTCAGGTCTCTGAAAGAAGTATAATAAAATCAAGACATCCCAATGCCGAGTAGTTGGAGACCGCTACCAATGGTAGTTGCTGGAGGAGGACAACCTGAACAAATATCTGATCTTGATTTATAATAGTGGATAGAAGTGTTACAACATTAAATCAAACATTAGGCAAAAAAATAAGAAAAAATGTATAAATTCTTGTAAAATATCAACAAATAAAGTTTATTTTTATTTATTTCTTTATTTTTAATGAAAAGTTTACATTTTCAAAGAAATAGGGGATACCGGGGAGAGTTAGGTTTAACAAAGGATTTTTCAGAGCCTTTGTGAATACCTAGAATGTTTCTCAAGTAGCACAAACTTTTGGTTTAATATATTAGTATTGCTATATTCTTCTTTAATCATATAATTGTATGTAGTGCCCTAAAAGAATATGATTTTCCTTGACCATTACTAATAAAATTTGTTACACATTTTGGTATTTTAGGGACTGATGATGGTCTTTGTGGTTGTACAGAATGACTTTTCTCCTTGAGTTTTAAATTTAAAAGAATCCTTTTATAGCGGTCTATTAATATTTAAAAAAAAAATCCTAGCCTTAGTCTTAATAATACAATTTATACTCAGCCTCAATAGATATTTACAATATTAGGTATTTTATTATATACACTATATGACCCATACATGCACACACATCCACACAAATATTCACTTAACGCTTTAATATATATGTATAATATTGTTAAGTAAAAACTACTTAGTACTATTATATAAATGGTACTAAGTAGGGTATTTGTAGTATGTACTATTATACCTATATTGTTTATACAAGCTCTTTTATTTATAGGAATTTTAATTCCCATGCAAGCACTATAAATAGTTAGGATGGTACCAAGAGTAACATTTCATTATTTTATATGAATACTATTAGGGAATTACATGTATCTAATGTGGGCATTTGTAGATATACTTACCATAATGGTAAGCATATCTACAAAGCCTAATTTTAAACACACTGGTATTCATAAAAAAAAACTTTTTGAGTCCTTGAAGAACACTTGCATATAGTAGGTTGTCTCTTTTTTTACCACAAAAATAAATAAGTAAAAAAGAAACAAAACTTATTTTAACTGAAGTGTTCTTCAAGGACTTTATTAATTTTTTACTATTAAGACCAATATTAATTATAATTCATAATAAAATTTATTAACCTGATCCATTTAAATGATACAAGTATCAATAAGAAATGTTAATAATGATACCAGCATTTCTTATTCAATACTGTATGTTTAAATGGATCCATCCGACAGACCTAGACACCTTTAAACTTATCCACCTATATGTCTCTTGATTCTGTTAATGTATATTTAATTAAATTTTTCCCAGAATATTGATTTCTTAAAATTGGATAATATTCACAATAAAACATAAACAACTTAAAAGTAAATATTTATTTAATAATTTTGTTTGGCTTGGGCCACTCTAAAACTTTGAGCACCATAGTTCGTAATCTCTCTTGATGGGGAAGGGGGTAGCTGTCCTTGAAACTCTGCAAAGTATAAATACCTGAAATAAAAAAAATCAAAATTGTAATTAGTTTAATAAAAAAATAAAAAGACCCTATTTTTTTAAATAACAAAAATCACAATTGCAACATAACTGGGTTGGAGTCAGGTTTTACCATCTGTGTCAGTTGACTCCGCGCTTACAAATATAGTAGAAGAGTGATTAAAACTTTAATTTAAAAAAAGTAAGCGGACAATTTGTAATTTATTTTTCTTAACTCACCTATAGTATCATCAGATATGGTTATTATGCTGCACAAGCCATTACAATTTGGAAAGACTCTTCAGAATCATAGTACAGAACTCCTGTCTATTCTAAGGTATTTTAATGACCCCCTGAGATAACCATTAGCCTGCTTCACACATATCCTGACTTGGCAGTGTATTGGTCCGCTGAGGTATTAATTAGGTACGGCATCCATGACAGGGGTAATCATTCATGGTTCCAAGGCATATCAGAATTCACCTGAAATAACATTTATTTGTATGACAAAACAAAGGTAAATAGATGGGTGTTGTAAACACAAAGGTCCGTTTTGTTTCGCCTATTCGGCATAGAAATGTTTTAACAACGTGTCTAATCAATTATTAAATATATAACCTTAGAAGCACTTATTTATTTTGATTCTTACCTATTCAAAAAGTAATTTCTAATCCGAGAACGATATAACATCAACATTTTTTCCTTGATCACAGAGTTATAAAAAATTAATTGGTCGTGGCCGCCCCGGATGCCTCGAATTTATTTATATGTAGAATTCTTCAGTTTATATTTACAACCACTGAACAAATAAGTATTTACAACTTAAAAGTGCCATATTAATAATGCCGAAGAGTTTGTCTGCAATGTTTCTATTTTCTATTAGGTTTGTTTGTAATCAAATGTAAAGAGTAAAATAAAACGAGATATCACATAGTTACACCAATAGGATTTATTTTTTATTATCTCTCTCTCTTTAACACTAAAATAACGAATATCGTTCCGATTAGGCATGTAAGTTAAAATAAGCATTAATATACAAAGGTGTAAAAACTGTACAATAAATTTTACACCATTAATATGATAAAAAAAAATATATTGCTTATAATTTATACTCTCAATTCATTCGTAACATAATTATTATATGTTTAAAACATCATTCTCAAAATTACTCGCGGGTTTTGAATATAATATCGGAACGTCCATAATCGGGCCGAGCGGTCGCCCTCCCGCGTTCAACAGAATAAAAGTTAGCGTCAAAAATTGTTCATGGCTACCGATTTCTGTCGATCACTGTTCGTTCTGCGACGCTTGGGCGCTAAAAGCGCCGATGCTCTTGGCTAGGGGGGCAGTTACATCCCCGCTTCTGCACTTCATTTTTAAAATTTCATATTTTTATTATGATTTTTACATGCGTTTTTATTTTATCAATTTTTATCTTTAACATCCAAAAGACAGCTAAAGTTTTATTGACCACAAAAAACTTATATTCTGTATTATTTAATTTATTAGCGCCATCACTCTGTAGTAGTTGTTATAAATTGGTTTACTTAGTTCATTATATCACCGCTTTGCGCTATGTCGCTGCTCGCCGACATTCCACAACATGTGATTTAAACGGACGGAACAAATGTAACTTGTAACGATGGTAACTCTTGTAACGTGGTGGTTATTGTTACTTCACGTGATTGTGATATTTAGTGATTTTTGTTATCGTAGTTTTTTCGTGATTGGTTGCACATTCGTTCTAAGGTTTTTTGACGTTGTGTTTTTTTTTGAGTTATTGTTGCTATCCTCGTTTTAGTTTCTTTTTCTTGTATCGGTTTTTAAAATATCGTCGTTGCACTCCGACGAGGTGGTTAATGATGTTCACGCTATTGCTGTGATTGGTTGCGGTACGTTCCGTGACGCATTCTTTCTAGGTTTTTTGTAGTTGTATTTAAAAATTATCTTGTTTTAGTTTTTATTTTGTTTTTTTTTTAATAAAAATATTAAATTTTTGTTTTGATAATAACTCTTATATCCACATGGCTTATATTTTGATTTTGGACTCATAGTTATGGTATTGGTGTAATCTGGCGATATGTCACGTCAAAACGTTTTTTTATTATAACTTATTAACCCCTGGCCCTAGACCCAAAGTGTTTGTACTTAAACGATAGGTATCGATTGTATCTAGCCAATGAAAGTAATTTCAGCTTTGTTAAAGGATTTTCGACCTTATTGACAATTGCATTTTATTGGTAGAATTCGATGGTATGCCATCTAATAAGTCAAATGAAATTAAAAAAAAAGGTACTCGATCAATGTCATTAAGGTCGAAAATGTTTTTTCAATTTATCTCGTCAACCGTCGGTCGTAAGCCTATCGTGTTTGTACTCTAATAAAAGGAAATAATGAGATCTAACCCTTTTAATACTCAAAAATCAATATTATGTTTTTTTTTCTTAATTACGTTTTTTTAATTAAATAGTTATTACAAATAAAATAACCGTTATTAGTTATTTAAGAAATATCGACTTTACTGTAACTATCTACGTTACGTAACGCTCACCTCTACAGTGCATTATATTTGATTACAAACAAACTTAGGTTAAAAACAGTTAAAAATTTAGAAACATTGCAGACAAACTCTTCGTCATTATTAATATGGCACTTTTAAGTTGTAAATATAAACTAAAGAATTCTAAATATAAATTCGAGTTTTCTGGGGCGGCCCACGGCCAATTTATTTTTAACAATTCTCTGATCAAGGAAGAAATATTGCAGTTATATCGAATCATTCTCAGATTGGAAATTACTTTTTGAATAGGTAAGAATCAAAACAAGTACTTTTAAGGTTATATCTTTAATAATTTCTTAGACACGTTGTTAAAACATTTGTATGCCGAATAGACGAAACAAAGCAGACCTTTGTGTTTACAACACCCATCTATTTACCTTTGTTGCTCATATAAATGAATGTTATTTCAGGTGATTTCGGATATGCCCTGGAACCATGATTGATGACCCCTGCCATGGATGTCGTACCTAATTAATACCTAAGCAGACCAATACACTGCCAAGTCAGAATATGTGTGGAGCAGGCAAATGTTATCTCAAGGGGTCATTAAAATACCTTGGAATAGACAGAGTTATGTACTATGATTCTGAACGATCTTCCCAAATTATAATGGCTTGTGAAACATACTAACTAATATGATGTTACACTATAGGTGAGTTAAGAAAAATCTTTTTTTATATTTGGAAGTGCGGAGTCATCTGACACAGATGGTAAAAGGTGACTCCAACCCAGTTATGTTGCAATTGTGATTTTTGTTATTTAAAAAAAGTTTTTTTATTTTTATGAAACTAAGTACAATTTTGTATTATTATTTTATTTTAGGGTACCTTTGCAGAGTTCCAAGGACAGCTACCCACTTCCCAATCAAGAGAGGTCATAAACTATGGTGCTCAAAGTTTTAGAGTGGCCCAAGCCAATGAAAATTATTAAATAAATATTTACTCTTAATTTGTTTGTTTTATTGTGAATACAAATTTTAAGGAAACAATATTCTGGGAAATATTTCATTAAATATACATTAACAGAATCAATAGACATATAGGTGGATAATAAAAGTTTAAAGTTGTCTAGGTCTGTCGGATGGACCCATTTAAACAGTGTTGAAAAAGAAATACTAGTATCAATATTAACATTTCTTATTGCTACTTGTATCATTTAAATGGGTCAGATTAATGAAAATTAATAAATTTTATATAGAATGTTAATAATAATGAGATGGACCCATTTAAACAGAGTATTGGATAAGAAATGCTAGTGTCATTATTAACATTTCTTATTGTTTGTAATATAAACATAGAGTATTGAATAAGAAATGCTAGTATCCTTATTAACATTTCTTATACTTGTGTCATTTAATTGGGTCAGATTAATAAATTTTATATTGAATTTTTATTATTAATTAACATTAATCTAACCCATTTAAATGATACAAGTATAAGAAATGTTAATAAGGATACTAGCATTTCTTATTCAATACTCTATGTTTATATTATTAATCATAAAAACTTAATAAAGTCCTTGAAAAACACTTTAGTTAAAATAAGTTTTGTTTTTTTACTTTTTTTTTTTTTTTTGTTTGCTAAAAAAGATAGATAACCTACTAAATACAAGTGTTCTTGAAGTCAAAAAGTTATTTTATGTATACCATTGTATTTTATATTAAGCTTTGTAGATATGCTTACCATACATTAGATACATACTATTACACATTTAGATATGTAATTCCCTAATAGTATAAAATAATAAAACGCTACTCAAGGTACCATCCTAACTATTTATAGTGCTATCTATGCTTGCATGGGAATTAAAATTCCTATAAATAAAAGAGCTTGTATTAACAATATAGGTATAATAGTACATACTACACATACCCTACTTAGTACCATTTATATAATTTTACTAAGTAGTATTTACTTAACAATATTATACATAATATATATTATAGCATTAAGTGAATATTTGAGTGGAAGTGTGTGCATGTATGGGTAATATAGTATATAATAAAATACCTAATATTGTAAATATTTATAGTGGCTGAATAAAAATTGTATTATAATAATAAAGGCTAGGATTTTTTTTTTTTTATAATAAGTAATATACCGCTATAAAAGGATTCTTTTAAATTTGAAACTCAAGGTGGTGAAAAGTCATTCTGTATAACCAAAAGGTGTAACAAATTTTATTAGGTATGGTCAAGGAAAATCATATTCTTTTAGGACACTATACAATTATATGGTTAAAGATGAATATAGCAATACTAATATATTAAACCATAAGTGTGTGCGGCTTGTGAAACATTCTAGGTCTTCACAAAGGCTCTGAAAAGTCCATTGTTAAGCCAAAAATGTTACCTAAATTTTCCCCGGTATCCCCTATATCTTCGAAAATGTGAACTTTTCATTAAAAATAAATAAATAAATAAAAATAAACTTTATTTGTTGATATTTTACAAGAATTTATACGTTTTTTCTTAACCTTTTGTCTTCCTAATATTGTTCTGTTTAATTTAATGACGTAACACTTCTATCCACTATTATCAATCAAGATCTGGTTGTCCTCGGACATAGGACTTCTCCAGCAAATACCATTGGCAGCGGTCTCCAACTACTCGGCATTGGGATATCTTGATTTTTTTATACTTCTTTCTTCAGAGACCTGAGAACATACATTCTATTCTATGTATTTCTTTCTACATTTAAAGTTTTGGAGCAATTGTTTGATCTAAATAGAAGTATTCAATTTCTTGATAATTTACTTTCAGGGTTTGTTTATGTCTGTTTGTCATAGCTTTGGTTTTCACACCTGGTTTGCTATAAGCCCCGCTTTTTCACTTCTCTGTTACTAGTTGTTTGCATAATAACTGGAACTAGGTCATTCGCAAATCTCAGTTGATATATTTTACTTCTATTTATGTTAAGCTCATTGCAAATAATTCCAATCACTGTAATTCACGAAAAATTTCCTCCAATACAGCCGAGAAGAGTTTGAGGGATATTAGGTTTCCTTGTCGAACTCCTTTTATTCGTAATTCTTCTCCAATTTTTCCTAGTCGTACTTTTGCTGTAGGTATAGTTTTAAAATTGTTATATTACTCCTTAGTCCTTATGATTCTTGAATATTTAGTTTGATCACACTCTGTGTTTTGAGATGCTTTGTAAGTATGAAATAAAGAGAACTTTTCGTTGCTCTAATCTATATTTGGCGTCGATGAAGACGCCACTCGTTATTTGCACTTACTAATAAATATATTTATGCATTTTAATTTACACAACGCAATAAAAAACTTCTAAAACAACAAAAAACAATACTTTAAGTTAATTTAAATCAAAACAATGGCGTCGTTTTAATAGAATATACAGTCGAATTTAGCGTCTAGCATTCGCAAAAAACGAACAAAAATGTGTTCTTGGCTGGCAATTCCCTCCGAGTATGTAGCGGTTTCTGTCAAAATGTATGGGGAGATTGGCCTCTCGCGAGCGCTTTATCGAAAACGACAGCCCAACGCTCACCGTCCGTGTTCTTGGCTGGCAATTTGTTCTGTCAACGCATTTAACGAACGTGACGTCATCACCAAATGTCATCTTCATACAAAACTTTCGTGCGCGCTTTTAGCGCTCATGCTCTTGGCTAGGGGGGCTGTATGGCCGATGGAAACGGGACCGATCGGTTGGCATAGGGAAGTTTTAAAAGCCTTCTTCCCACCTAAAATAATATTTACTAACATTTAATAAAATATAATTTACTACACACATTTGGTACGTTTGACGGTACGTTTGAGTACTGGTGGGCAATTCTCGCGCTTTCGACATTCATCTCGATTCGAGATTTTTAAACGAAAAATGATTAAATATGTTATTTTTCATTCAATATTTATATATTTATTATTTATTAATTAATATTTGTTATTTATTTCGTTTAATGTTCGATATTTTTTGACGATAAATGGCGTATTTAGTCATTTTTCGTTTAAAAATCTCGAATCGAGATGAATGTCGATAGCGCGAGAATTGCCCACCTGGTGGGCGATTCTCGCGCTTTCGAGATTCATCTCGATAAATATGCCATTTTTCGTTCAAAAATATCGAAAATTAAACAAAATAAATAATAAATATTAATTAATAAATAATAAATATATAAATATTGAACAAAAAATGACATATTTAGTCATTTTTCGTTTAAAAATCTCGAAACTGTCGTTATGTTTGCTGATGATACTTCTATTATTTATCAAAATGCATCAGCCAACAAACTCATTGAAAATATTAATAAGTCCATGATAGATTTAAATCATTGGTTCAGTGTAAATAATCTAGTGTTTAATGTCAGTAAGACTAGATGCGTACATTTTAATTTAAGTAAGAGAAATAATGTTGTACTACCAAATGTAAAAATTAATAACATGATAATTGAATATGTAAAAAGTATAAAGTTTTTAGGTATTTATTTAGATAGTAAGTTGACGTGGGATATGCACATTAATGCGATATCTAGTAAGCTCTCTTCAGCCATCCATGCTATACGTAAAGTACGGGAAATATGCACTACAAAAACCGTAAAAAATGTCTATTACGCTTATTTTCATAGCATCATGTCATACGGTTTAAGGTTTTGGGGAAATGCTGCTAAAGTTTAAAAGATCTTTATTTTACAAAAAAGGGCCATCAGGACTATACTACATCTGAAACCCTTAGATAGTTGTAGAGGTAAATTTAAGGAATTAGGAATAATGACATTAGCATCCACTTACGTATTACAAAATATTCTATATGGCTCCAGTAACTTACGAAACACCCCAGTAAACTCTGACATTCATTCATTCGCAACAAGAAATAAACATAAGGTAGCAAATAAGAAATGTAGATTAAGTACAAAGCATAAAAGTTTCATAGTAAACAGTATTAAATATTATAATAAAGTAAATGATGACTGGAAGAAACAAACAACAAAAACGTTTAAAACTAATTGTCGAAAGCTTCTTCAAGACCTTGAACTTTATGACAATAAAGACTTTACTTAACTTTATTTTACATCATGTTCTATTTTTTTATAAATTTATAATATACAATTTGTGTTTTGACATACGTAATTACTATTTTTATTTATTTGATTACTATTATTATTGTTATAATTATTATTGTTAAAATATTCATTAAAATTATTACTAAATTTTATGCTGTTGCTATTTAATTAATTAATTTGTGTTTTGACATAATTACTATTTTTATTTATCTTATTATTTATTTTTATTTATCTTATTATTTATTTTTATTTATCTTATTATTTATTTTTATTTATCTTATTATTTATTTTTATTTATCTTATTATTTATTTTATTGTTGAAATGACATTCATTATAATTATTACTGAATGTTATTGTTAATTAATTAAAGAAATAATTATGACAAAGCCTCTATACAGCTGCTATAATTATAATAATATTAATTTATATACTATATTACATTTTTGTTATCATATATAAAATGTTATATACTTATATTGACATTTCTTTATTATTATTATTTGTTAAATTATGACAAGGCCTCTTTACAGCTGCTATTATATTATTATAATAAAATTGTATGACATTGTACATTCGAAATAATGATGCCAAGGCCCATTAAAAGGTACTTAAATTATTTATTGTTTTAATTTGTAACTAGTATTGTTTGACATTGGCATGGATTGTTTACTGAATTTAATGATTGGTTCTTCAGGTTTATTATTATTGTTGTTAACGTTTTAAAATTTTATTATTGTTATTAGTTTGTCAGTAGTATTATAAGTACTTAATTTATTTGAATATAGGTACTAATTTATTATATAACCCAATCAATCGATGTACGACTGTAACCAAGTGTTCCACGAAGAGAACCTATGGTGGAAATAAACTGAATAAACTGAACTGAATCGAGATGAATCTCGAAAGCGCGAGAATCGCCCACCAGGGGCCTTACCGGGAAGCCACATCGACAAACCGATCGACGCGTCGACGGATAAAAATGTATAGGAAATATTGTCTATGGGTAGAAATTGATCGCCGAGAAACGTCAAATCACATACATTTTATTTCCACTTTCGATCGATCGACGTGTCGATCGGTATTTCATGTGGCTTCCCGGTAGGGCCCCTGCTTAAAAGGCTTACATAGCTAGCTTAATTTACTTGACAGGTGTTTTTCTAGTACTTCGCTTTGCTTTTGATTTTTGATGACGTCGCAAAAAAAAAGCAAATTACGTCATCGAATTCGCTGCGAACGCTTGGAAAATACGAGTAGTGCAATCAAAGTAAATTGTCTGTGGTCACAATTGTGTATTAAATACTTTTTTTTTCTTTATTTTTATGTTCCCTCCCTTTCACTTAACAGTTTTTGAACTCTATTTTGTATTCTCTTATGTTTTTTTTACGATTTTTATTTATGCACGTAAAACCGTTCGAGTACTCCTGCAAACGCTGCGATTGCTTTGCTTCGCTTTGTGTACTTTGACGGCTGATTAGATTGGCTTAAAGCCTAAGCGCTTTAAGCGAAAAACAGGAGTAAACGAACACACTGATATTAAATTAAAAAAGCATCGATATCAATATTTTATTATGTCTCCGCCCTTGAGTTATTATGCCCCCATGAATTATTATATTTTGTGCAGAGAAAGCAAATGCTGCGATTGCTTTGCTTCGCTTTGTGTACTTTGACGGCTGATTAGATTGGCTTAAAGCCTAAGCGCTTTAAGCGAAAAACAGGAGTAAACGAACACACTGTGAGTACTGCTTAAAAGGCTTACAAAGCTTGCTTAATTTACTTGACAGGTGTTTTTTTAGTACTTCGCTTTGCTTTGGATTTTTGATGACGTCACAGAAAAAAGCGAATTACGTCATCGAATTCGCTGCGAACGCTTTGAAAATACGAGTAGTGCAATCAAAGTAAATTGTCTGTGGTCACAATTATTGTGTATCAAATACTTTTTTTGTTTATTTATATTGTTCCTCCCTTTCACTTAACAGTTTTAGAACTCTATTTTGTATTCTCTTATAAATTTTATATGATTTTTATTTATGCACATAAAACTGTTCGAGTACTCCTGCAAACGCTGCGATTGCTTTGCTTCGCTTTGTGTACTTTGACGGCTGATTAGATTGGCTTAAAGCCTAAGCGCTTTAAGCGAAAAACAGGAGTAAACGAACACACTGATATTAAATTAAAAAAGCATCGATATCAATATTTTATTATGTCTCCGCCCTTGAGTTATTGTTATATTGGGGGCATACCCCATGAATTATTATATTTTGTGCAGAGAAAGTTCTAGAATAGTCAAACAGACTTTGGTAATATAAACTATATTATGCCTTATGACGACTGAATAAAGCAATTAATCGGATATTGATTAAATCACGCCACCTGTGGTCTTATAGCTGAATCTTTTTAGCAGAGTTTCTAGACAGTTCATTTCTACTAACCGCTAGATGTCATGATTTTATGATATATAAATTTAAATCTAATTACATAGTCATAGGGTTTAAAATTATTGTGTATTTTTGTAACCAATAAGGACGATACAGTTATAGATTCAACAGAGCTGTACAACGTCCACCGTCACACAATTTGCGGGCGATGTGCGTTATTTTTTCTTATCAGTATTACACGGTGTGGTTATTATATTCAAAGAAGGCAGAGAAAAACTTACGCAAACTTTAATATAATAATATAAATAAGTAAATAAAAATTCCAGATATTTTATAATCAAATATTTGATTATTCAAATGATTACCATTTACAATGAAAGTGTGGTAACTTATTACGCTTATCACTAGTGCATTAGTGCTCTCGTAGAGAGTATTGTGTTCCTTGCATTAGTGTCCGTTTATCCTATACTTGTGTTCTATATTTGTTTACCACAGAGACAGAAATAAATGCTCGTGAAATAGGACCTTTGCTCCGTCCATTGTTATTTCGTCTGAGTAATATATAGGTATCAATTATTAATGTTGTAATTATTTTAAATCTCAAATGATTTGTTATCTAAAAAAACTAAAAATATTATAATTTATCGTAAGGATTATGTCAATTTATACTGTTTCAAGGTATAAAATTTAAAGGTAAAATTAGTAACAGTTTATTTATAATATTTTTCGTTTTTTTAGATAACTATCACAGTTTTCCCACGTTATACGCGGAAGACTAGCGTATTTTTATTTGGAACGAACACTACTATTGCTTGCTGTCAGAACAAAGTAATAAGTGGTCAGACACAGAATCTGTGCTGTCAGATAATGGAACAAATCCTGTCACTGTTCTTTTTATTAATTTAAATTAATTAATAACAGGATAAATAATTATTAAATTGTGGTATTTATTTATACATAAAATAAAATTAGATCCAAAAATATATTTCTTTAAAATTTTCAATGAATAATTATTCTGTGAAAAACGTAACCAATAAATTTCATTGATTGGTCGAGATTGACGTAAAAAGTAACTTCAAATATATTTATCAAAATACCTAAATATTATGGGTGACGGTAATAAAAATTCTAGTGCAAGAGAAAAACATAAATGTAATGTTTTAATTATTGGTTGTGGAATGGCAGGACTCGCCGCTGCTAACCATTTGAGGAAAAATGGTATGAATGATTATAAAATAATAGAAGCAAGAAAACGTATAGGAGGCAGAATAGTTTCTATACCTCTTAAACATCACCATGTGGAGCTCGGAGCGAACTGGATTCATGGAGTTCTTGGTAATCCAATATTTGAAATGGCAATGGCTCACGGTTTGGTCAACATTATCAACATTCCTAAACCACACAAAGTTATAGCTGCCACTCAGGATGGAAAACAGGTACCATTTGGTATTTTACATGAAATTTATGAAGCCTATGTATGCTTCCTTAGAAGGTGTGAGGAATATTTTTTATGTCAATATTTGCCACCGCCTGACATAAATAGTGTCGGTGAACATATAAATCTTGAAGCTACCATTTATTTAGAAAGATTGCCTACGTCAGAGGAAAAGAAATTGCGAAGATTAATATTTGATTGCCTTTTAAAAAGAGAAACTTGCATCTCAGGTTGTCATAGTATGGAACAAATTGACCTTTTAGAACTTGGGAGCTATACAGAACTGCAAGGAGGTAACATAATGCTACCATCAGGATACAGCTCTATATTAGAACCTTTGACCAAAGATATTAATTCAGATAAAATTATAACAGGACGTCCTGTGCAAAAGATAATTTGGAATTGTAATCCAGATAAACCTGTAGATGATGATGGTGAAGAGTCAGATGACTCTGATCAAACTGTGATAGAAGACATCTCCAATCCTGTTGACGGAGCTTTGAGTGAAGGAATTTCACAGGACTCAATGCACAAACCAAAGAAAAATAGTTCATATTCTGTAGAAGTAAGATGTGAGAATGGTGAAACTTATGTAGCTAATCATGTTATTTGTACAATTCCTTTAGGTGTTTTAAAAGATGAAACAAACAGTTTGTTTGAACCTGCTTTACCACAATATAAAATAGAAGCTATAAATCGGTTGCTGTTTGGTACAGTTGATAAAATTTATTTAGAGTATGATAGACCCTTTTTAAACCCTGATATTACTGAAATTATGCTACTATGGGATGACCCATCAGAGTCTGAAGAAATGGAAAAATGTTGGTTTAGGAAGATTTACTCCTTTGCTAAAGTTACAGAAACCCTACTTTTAGGATGGATTTCAGGAAAAGAGGCTGAGTATATGGAGACTTTACCAATGGGTGAAGTTTCAAGTGTTTGTACAAAAATTTTGAGACAATTTCTTAATGATCCCTTTGTTCCAGAACCACAGAATTGTGTATGGTAATTTTTATTTTTTTATATATACATTTAAATTTGCGAAATTAACTTATGAATATGATTACATAATTCTTCATGTTGCCTTAATATAATATGTTTGTGGACTAGTAAGTGATACTGCTACCCATTATTTTACAATATTGTGACAACTTTAATTATAAAAATATTATAACTAAAAATCATTAATAAGTCAAAAGAGTTTATTTACGAGAATAACAAAACTGTTAATATAATTTAGAGTTAAGTTAATAAATAGTAGTTAGTTAGTGTTTTTTTGATACAATTAACACTACTATTAAATATATTAATCTGTATTCCTCAATTGTATAGACTAAGAGCTGTTCAACAATTTTGACTAGGTGTTTGAAACAACATGAAATTTTTTGTAACATTTATAGCACTGACTGAATTTAAAACCAAAGACCTGAGGCATTATTCTACTAAATAAATTGGATATCATCAAATCAAACTTTATACCATTGAAATTTGATAAAAATTCCAGATAATTGAGTTGGGTCTAAGTAAAGTATTTCCAGACTGTTATTATTTGGAAACTATTTTGCCTATAATCGGTATTAACATTTGGGATAAATAAAGTAGTTAATATTATCACTAGGAAACTTAGGTGACTGTACTTTAAAGGGAATTTTGCGTTTAGTTTAACATTGCCACTAATAATTTTCATAAGTAATACAATTAGCAATATTGTTGTAAGTGGAGTGGCAAAGAATGAAATTTATTACAACTAACTTTAGTCCTAGAAAGTTTTAACATATAATTGAGGTATAAATTACATTGAGAGTGTCAGTAAAAAGCTTGGCATCCTTAACAAGGTGTGATAATATTTTTTACTCTGGACTTAGGTATATGATTTATATAGCAATTTTTTATTTTATTTCTTGGAGCATGGTATGTGACTTGTACTTGATGGTAACTAGATCTACAAAGGCCATGGATGAGATTAATCAATAAATACATTGTTATTTTACAGTATTGATTGCTCCCACTATGTTGGCTAAAATAAGCAGTTATGAAATAAGTAGCAATGGGTTTTCATTACGAATATACTTTAATATCAAATCAACTGTAAATTTTGTAACAGCCCTGTAAAAAGATTACCACCTCAACAAGAAATTTATTTAGTAGCCCTCTGAAAACTGGTGAACCCACAAACTAAAGCAGAAACATGACAGATTTTGGATCTGTATAGGTAGTAGTAATGAAACTGATATTACTATTTTAATTCATTGTAAATTAAAATAAATTATAATATTATCTTATTTCAGTACAAGTTGGAGTAAACAAAATTATACCAAAGGATCATATACTGCAATAGCAGTGGGAGCTAGCCAAAGTGATATAGAAAGTATAGCTCAACCTCTGTTTAGGAATGCTCATGATAAAAAGGTAATATAAAACATTTTTTGCTTATTTTATACCACATTTATAATGTGGTAATGCTCACATACCACCCTAAACTGACATATATTATCCACCTATCTAAAGGGTTGCAAAACAACAAAGTACTTAAATGGAAACAAAAAAATAAGTTGTAAAACTGCCAAATTGGTTTAACCAGTTTTTTGTTATTACACAGGCTGAGTTGCACCAGTAATACTCTATGTAATTGTAACAATTAAAGAAAGTTCATTTTGGTGCAACTTAACTTTAAATTATTGCTTTATAAATATACCAAATTTTATTACCTTTCAAATAATGAATGAGCATTAGTAATGACAACTCATTGTGTTACTTTTTTTGCAAGAAAAAGGCAGACCATTCCTAGTCTTAGTATTGCACCAAAAACGTTTTTTTAGTTATCCATGCTTTTTTTTCAACTTATAAAGCCATAATATCGTAAAAAAGAATGGAAACGTGGAGATCCATAATACATACATTATATTTTTTTTATCTTTAATACTGATAATATTTTCTTGGTAAATCCAACTTTCTCCCTATGCTCCTTTTTTCGTCAGTAGTGACGAAACTACTTATTACAGAACCCAAGGGTATTTAATAAAATTGTTAAATTTTAACTATCTAATTTATGTATGAAATATTTGGGTGTAAAACAACCTTATAAGCAGCACTTAATGAGCATTATATATTATTCATATGAATTTTTACTATAGGCTCAACTCAGAGCGGAGAAAAAAACAGCTCGTACATTTTAGTCAGGCAAGTTTAGAACTGTATGAATATGATACAGTTATTAGTATTGATAAATACAAATGCTTGCATGTAAAGGATTGTATATAGGGTTTTTGTTACAATCTCTCTCTCTCGTAATATACTTTTTTGCACATATGTTGGTCAACAAAATCTATAATAATTCTAAATTTTAAGTAAATCAGTCCAGTAGTATTTTATTTGTACAAACACCAGTCTCACAAGGTTTCCTTTTGTGTTTTTGAAACATAAAAAAATATCATTTTTATTAAAATTAGAAACAAATACCTACTTATATTTTTATGTTAAGAGTGCAATAATTAGACCAGCCTATCTGGTTGCGCGTAAGTGGACTGTATAGATCGAATTGCGGGTGCTGTGGTAGATATATAGGTCGTACCTAAAGATGCACTGATACAAACAATATATAATAAGGTTAAGGAGATGAAAGAAAGGACCTACCTCGGTATTTAACACTCTAGGCACGTCCAGGGTTCAAATCCTTGTTATAGCGGTATCAGTATGGTCCAGGCATGAGCGATGGCTCTTGGGGACGCGGTTTGGCGAATTCTCCAATTTATTTCGCGTGCGGGTATAGTGGGAGTTCGGAGCAGTAGTGCAGAACGAAAGCGGCAATTATATATCGAAATGAGATTATTTTGGCGAACTCATCAACGACTCGTTCTTCCCTCCTATCCACTCATCAGCACCGAGCGAAAAATTGCCAATGATATGTGTAGGAAAGGGTAAGGTATATGGGTCAGTGATCAAGAAAGAAAAGGATAGCTGGGGTAAGGTAAGGTAACACGGGCAAATTACATATTATAAATATCAGTACATAAATGGATACGACTTAATTTACCAGGCTTACCGCAAAGCGGCTCAACACTATCCGATGCACATTGGCTTATTCTTGGTCTTGCTTTGAGCTTAATAAATTGATAAACAGGATTAATTAACATGTCCTATTGGTAGAACCTAACGTAATGCAATAGCAAATCTCAAGGTAAAGCCTCTTACCCCCGTATTCTAAGACGTATCCTTAACTCCACTTTACACTCAAGGAACGTCTGTCTCTTTCCACCAAATGTCAACTATAAAAAGCAAGTTGAGACAGACGCTCCTTGAGTGAAGAGTGGAGTCAAGGAAACGTCTTAGAACCCCCGTATTCTTAGGGTGTATAATTTTTTCTAGGAAACTCTTAAAATGCAATTACAATGTAGGTAAATTAAAATAGAATACCTATACACATTATTTCGCAAACTATGGCTCGCTAGTTTTTAAGAAACAGACACAAATATAATCTATTACTATTCAGTAGGGCCTTGCTAATCTGGACAGGCAAAAAACATACCCTTGGCAAGATTATCAAGGTGTCCGGATTATAGTCTGCAAAATTTTATAGCTATAACTTAAATAATTAAAAGAGAAAGTATTTATGAATTTAGTTACTTTAATTATCAGACGATACACTTATTAGTGAAAAAATATAAAGTAAGAAGTCTAAGGTAGGGATTAATAGTCGTTGCTTAGCCTGAGTCATTGCTTGGTCAAAATTTAGTTTTTTCATCTGCAGTTTGACAGTCCGAAGCATCAGCTAAGCATTAGCAATTGCTTAGCAACGACTATTAATCCGACCATAAGCCTTTTACATGAGATTAAAAAAAACAGACATTTTAAACAAAAGTCCCGAGAGAGACACTAAGGCTTGCTGGCCCTAATGGCGTTAATCAAATTATTTTTCAGATATAAATAATTTAGGAAATATGACTACTTACCCTTGTGACTGTGCATAATACTATATAACAAATATTTTCAGCCCGCAGTATTATTTGCTGGAGAACACACTCATAGCAACTTTTACTCCACGGTCCATGGTGCTTATCTCTCTGGGCGGACTGCGGCGCAACATATTTTGGCTCCAGATGAGCCTAATGAACTGGTACTGGAATGCTCTGGAACTGGAGACCTTAGTTCTTGGATCCAAGGTATCTCTTTAGAGGGATAAGGATAGTCACACTACTGCACGAATAAAAATAAATTTATGATTAAACAATTCAAGAATATATTGATTCATATATGGCGGAAACCTAGGTATATTCTTAAATAATAAAAAATGTTAGCAATTTATTCTTAAATTATTTGAACTAATATTTTCTTTTTTTCCGTGTACGTGTAATTTTTAATAACTAACTTATAGCTTGTTATTCCAATAGATTATAAAAAATATATAATGTTTATAATAATTAAATAAATGTTACAGTTAGGCACCAAATTGTCCGTTAAAGTAATTTTAACAATTAAAGTTAAAATGTACCAGCTGTCATTAGACTTTCAAAATAAAACTGGTACGTTCGACGCCATTTTTAACTTTAATCGTTACAATTACTTAAACATACACTTAAATGCAACTGGGGCTTTGAGTAAAACTGGATAAATTAACGGAAACCCTATTCACAGGGTGTTATACCTACTCATTAATACAAACACCTTTCATAATGTTAGAGCAAAAGCTAATATTCATTTAATAATAAATCTACAAATAGGTCGTCGCTAGCCGCGTAATAAACGTAACGTATTTCAAAGATAAAAAAAAAACAAAAATATCCCTTATTAAATGCAATAAATATTATTACACTATAAATGTATATGAATTTCCGTCTATATTTATCTAGAACTACTGGTCCAATTTACTTAAAAATTGGAAGAGTTATATATTATTGATTGACTTCCATATATACAATAGAATATAAGTAAAAAATGTTTATTAGGTGAAAAAGGGTCTAATGAAATAAAAATTTGAACACTACGTAAATTGTTGAAAATAGTAATAGTATATATTACCGCTAATATTAGTTAACTTAGCTTTAGTACGAAAGCACTAGTTTACTCCCAATCAAAATTGTATTAAAAGTCTCAAATGGCTTCTATAAATCTTGCCTTTTATTTTTTGTTTTTGTTGTATTTTATTATATGGGTGACGATGGGACAAACCCATAAATAAACTTATCTACAACAAGTTTTCAGTCTGGACCACAGAGCTTAATACCAGTGACATATACTCATATGATAATAATTATATTGATTACATCTTTATTATAATCTATTGGAATAGATATATTAATTATATAAAATTTGAGATTAGACAATTTAAAATAAGTTTTCTCCCTATGGAAAACTTCAGTTATAATTTATGTTATGACTGGTGGTTACACTAATTTACCCAACCAGTGTCCGTGGTTCCACTACTATAAAATGCGACGTTTGTTGCTGGTCAATGGGGACATAAAATATAATATATCTGGACCATTTGTTTTCATCTAAACTAAAATCTGCCTTCTTTATTTGTAATTATTTTTAATTTGTTAAACCTTTAGAACAAAGTAATTTAGTTTTTTACTCCTTTGATTGTTTTTATGCCAACTACTAAAATAGATAATGTCAAGTTAAATTCAATAGTCACAATTATTACATTTTCATAGTCTGGAGTAACCACTCATATAAATGTCAAAAAATAACCAACAATAACAACTTTATGCCTCTCTTGTAAATTAAACATAATTTACAAAAAAGGCACTAAATTTGTTATGTTCTGAAATTAAATAAACCTCCTAGTCTAAGTTTGCATTAAGTTTTTTATTTTGGCTAATTAACGCTTTTATTATAAGAGTGTATGGTATGCATTATAATATTTTTTATTGATCATTGTCATCTCAGCAATTTACAGAGTATTACAGACATTTAATAACTATAGGGTAGACACGGTAAAGGAGAGAAAACATAACTTTTAATTATGGGAGGCATACAAGTCTAGTTCGGTTGGAAACTTAAAAAAAAACAATCATTCAAATCAATCATATGACCGCCTCCGTGGTTAAATGGTAACGCTGTTGGCGTTGTATTCAGAGGTAGTGGGTTCGATTCCAATTCAAAGCAAAACAATATAAATATTTTTTTTCTATGCCGTTTGCCATGTCCTGGGTATTTTGTTATTATTTTATAAAAAAATGTATGTTTACCTGACTCTTGATTCGATTCAGCCTGTTTTCTGATTTGCCTCGGTCTGCTATACTGTTCCTTGCAATAGATGTGTGTAGTATAGTAACAAAAGTTTTGATTTTTGTCTACTTTTGTTACTAGGTAATTGATAACATTAATACTACTTATTAAGTATAAGAAATGATTTTCCTTTATGTGAATTATAATTTTAGATTTTTTTTTACAAATAAACGAAATAAATCATTTGGATGTGATACCGAAATTGATAGGTGCTTTTTTATCGTTTATAAAGCTCTCTTACTTAATTGTATAAAGGATACATACTTACATTATTTCTTTTCGAAGTGACGCGAATGAAGCAGCGAATTATATAGTTCACTTCTTATTTCTTCTCAATCGTAATTTTGTATGATGACAGATGAATTATTTCTGTCACTCTTTAGGATCTACTTAATATAATTATTATTCATCAAGACGGCATAAAATTCGTGCGAGAATTCAGAGATTAGTAGTGGGCTCAGGTATTGGTAATCCTTGCCTGTCTGCGCTTAATTTATTATTTTAGTTAAAATTTTGTACTTACAAGAATAAAATTCTAGTAAAAATATTATAAAACTGATGTAGTCCTAACTAAAGATAGTAATGAATTTAAATAATTTTATTATTTGCATTGCGTTATCTGCACTGTTTTTGCTAAACTGAATATCAAAGTCGAAATTTGTTGTTAAGGGCTCTGGAGTCGACTTGACGCCTATACAAGTCTACTTCCAATATTACTAATTTACAACTTGTCTGTTGGTTGATGTTCAATTATGTTCGTAATTGTACGCAAAAGTCTTTTTGTTGTAAGATTGGTAATCATTTTTTTTTGTAGTATAATATTAATAGTTTTTTTTTTCTGATTACGAAAATATATAAAATAATAACCCGACACAGAAAGACAAATATTATTTTAATTCTGCGACAAACAGTACCTAATCGAGTAAAATTGGAAGTGCGAAAGCTAATTTTGAAAGGAGAACGCGGAGTTCGCGATTACGAATGCAGTGCTCTTAAGTACAATAATTTCTCTTTCATAGTGCGACCCATAAACCTATGCCCTAAAATGACTAAGGCCCATATAAAAATGATAGATCATGCTACAGATGTTAACATTATATAAATCTATCATTAAAATAATTCAAGAGATAAAATACTTATCAATATAAAACATCACTTAAATATTTTTATCTGTAGGTACGGTATATTATTAAACTACAAAACGAAATATTAGTAGTAATATTTAAGTGATGTTTTATATTGATTAGTATTTTATCTCTTGAATTCTTTTGACATACTAAGTCATGAGAGTGATAATAAATGAACACTTATTTTTTAGCAATGATTAAACATTTTTTAAAGTAAGGCCCTAAATTATTAAATAATTATGGTAAAATTTGTGCATTTTATGAAATTGAGATTTAATATAGTATTGAACCATTACATAAAATCTAAAAGAATTTCACTTAGGGATCAAATTTGGTTTAATGTAAACTGTCTTTTCAGTGCATCTAATTATGGGTCACACTTTGGTTTGCGACGTCCAATAAAGTATAATTTAACCAGCACAGTTTTAGTTGTGTCCGATTTAAACCGCCTTATTTGTTCGCATTTTTAATGGCAACATCATTGACAGAAACATTTTTAGAAGAAAATAATATGCATTGGTTACATATTTTATAAAATTAAGAAGTGATTTATATATTTAGTTGGATGGAAATTTAAATTATAATATTAATAATTATTATAAGCTTCATAAATTTTAGGTTAAAAAATTTGTAGTGAACTACAAAACAGTATTATTCAATATTTTTTTGTTATTGTTATTTTTTTTGTTACTGTAAAATTTTTATTTATAATGGGTTTTTGTATTAATTTTTATTGGAAAGTTTTAATAATCTATGTGAAAAATAATAATAAACTTTTAATTTGATGCTAGGTTTAACATTTTGATGTAAAATAATATTTTAATATATAAATTGTTAATTTAATTAATGCATGAATTTCACCACCATAATTATTATGAATTAAGGTTCCGCCAGTCGTGTTGACGCCCATTAAACGTACTCCAGTGTTGCAACTTGGCCTTTGGTCGTAATTCAATTATTATTTTAATGTTGGTACGCAAAAATCTTTCAGTTGCACTTACCTAATACTTTTAAAAATAAAAGCTCAGCATATTTTACCACAATTGGCATGCAAATTTTAAATTAATACAATATTAAGCCTAAACACAATTTCTCCAGTTATGAGTAGATTCTACAGATTTGCTTTAGATATAAAACAATCAATTCAATAATACCTAGTAACAATAACAAAAAAAATCTGGTGATTCAACAGTGTAGGGTCCTTGAAATGGAGGAGTTAATTTATTATCATTATTTTGTGGGCATTGATAAACTACTATATCTCCAGGATTAAAATGATGATCGATTCTTCTTAAGTCAAAGCTTTTCTCTCATTTTGACAATCCTCTAACTTCTTTAAGAATTTCTAATTGATTTAATCTGTCTATATCACTCGTTATAGTTCCAAAATGAATTTCAGTAGGGGGGGGGGGGGATTCTTGGTTCATAACCATGATGTAAATAAAATGGTGAATTTGTTGTGCTATGTTTTGCTGTATTAATGGCCAGTAATACTTTTGGCAATAAAAGGTCCCAATCATTTGGTGTTTCTAAAGCAAACTATGTTAAGGAAGCAATTAGAGTGGCATTTGCTCTTTCTATCAAAACATTTGCTTGTGCTGCATAAGGTGGTGAAGCATATGTTCAATACCATATTTAGAAAACATACTTTGTGTATTTTGACTTGTAATACATGATGCATTATCTGATATATATACTAAAGGGTATATATACATATATATATATATAATCTCATTTTCTATGACATCACTTGCTGATAATGAAAATGTTGGTTTGGCTATAACATAACGTGAAGCATGATCAATATGTACGAGTTTCCAGCTTTTGTTTTTATTCTAATTAATGTCGTCTCAAAACATAAATGTCCAGCATTATCATGAATGATTTTTTTAAATTGTACTTCTTAGAACTTGTGGTACAACAATTTTATTTTTTTGAAAATTTTTATTAGATGTGATACAAAATGCCATCAATTATTAGGTAATTTTTCTGAATTTGACTATTATGATTATTATTTATTCCTTCACTAGTTTATTTTTAATCTGTTTTATAAAACTATCATTTTCTTGTGCTTGTAATAATTCATTATTTGTTGAAATTATCGACATGCATATATCTTGTGGGTACCTACTTAAATGATCGGCAATAACATTTTGTTTTCCTGGTCTAAATATAGGACTAAAATCAAATACTGATGAGGTCTATTATATATCTTGCAAATTTTCTATTTAACTTTGCTTTGTTAACTATATAAGATGTAGAATAGTTATCGGTCAATAATGTAAACTTTCCTCCTAACAAATAAATTCGAAATTTTTCTGTTAATGCCCAAACAGCAGTAACCTCTAACTCATTAATATGATATATTTTTTCTGGATCTTTTAAACTACGACTTGCATATTCGATAATTTTTCTTTTTGAATTGGTATTAAACACGCTCCTATGCCTTTATAACTAGCATCTGTTTCAACTATAGTTTCTTCAGAACTTTGATTAAAATATGCAAGAGCAGGTGGATTATATACCATTTCTTTCAACTTTAAAAAAGCTTCTTGTTGTACTTCATTAAACTTAATATCTTTTTTATTTTCTTTGTCTTTATTTTTCTTTAATATGGTTGTTAAAGGTATAATTATTTTTGAATAGTTTTGGAAATATTTTCTAAAGGAGTTTGTAAAACCTTAAAATGACCGGACTTCTCGTATTGATTTTAATGTTACATAGTTTTCAATAGCTTAAATTATTTTTGGATCAGGTTTTTCACCATCTCTACTTATAATTCTTCCAAATAATGTTATTTCTTCTGAAACAAATACACACTTTCCTATTCTTAATTTTAAATTCTTCTCTCTAGTTGCTTGAAAAATCTGTTTCAGGTTATCTAATAGTTCCTTTAAATAATTGGCTCCTCCCGACAAATCATCAAAATAGCATCTCACTCCTTTTTCATACAAATTACGATATGTTGACTTTACTACTTTTGACATAATAGAGGGTCCTCCTACTAGACCGAACATAACTCTTTTAAACTCAACATGAAAATCTTGGGTGATAACTGCTGTTTTATATATCTTCATCTTTAATTAGTAAGGTAACAGAGGGGAATAAGGGCCACCTTATTTTAAATCGCTTTAAATCCTTTTTTATTAAAAATAATTATTTTATAAAGCCGGCAAGTGTTGCTCTTTGAGACTTTAAAGATACATTAAAAAATATATATTAGTTTCATACACCGTAATTAATATAATATCAGAAACAAAATAGTGGTACTAGATAGTCTATTAAAGGCCGGGTTGTTTATTAAGGCCCAAGCTCTTTTAAATCTTTTCGAAAAACCATGAAACGATATTAAATATTTTATTGAATGCATTTAAATGTATACACTTATCAATTTATACTTATATTAGGTTTATAATATCTGTAGGAATAGTAATTTTAAGCCAAATTACCTTTTAACAAAATCCGGGCCTTATTATGCGCTGTATGTGGGCCTTATTATCCGCGCTTTTTTAAATATATTTTTGTATTAAGAAATACGAAGCATATGGATTATACTGGATTGGTCTTAGCTTTAGGCTTCCATGTATTTTGTTTCTTCTAATATTCAATAATATAACATCAACGTAAATCGAAATATTTCAAATGGACCTTATTATACTCTGGCCCTTATTACCCTCTGGTACCTTATATTAAATTAAACTTCAAGGGAAATTTTGACACATAAAAAATAATATCATCCATTCTGTCTATTGGCTGAGGGTCTAATATCGTTATCGGATTAATTGTTCTAGAATAATCAGCAACTGGTCTATATGGAGTAGTAAAATTGGTGCAGCATATGGAGAATTAGATAACCTACATATGTCTTGCTCTAACCATTTCTCTATTTTTGTTTTTAGAAATTGTCTGTCCGGTTCAGGTAATCTATAAGGCTTACACTTTATTGGTTTTTAATTTTATTTCCATTTCAAATCTTTAAATGTACCAACAATATTTTCATTTGTATTAAATATATCTTTATATTCCTTTACTAGCATGTGTATTTTTTCTTCATCTATAACTAAGCTTTCTTCTTTAATATTTAACTCATTTCCTTTGTATATACATAAACTTAATATATCTTCTTTTTTAGTTTTTGCTGGAAAACATTCAGCTGAGTATGGTGTATAATTATACCACCCGGTTCATGAATAATGCGTGCATATACTGATAATTGCCAATTCTTTCCCAATATTAAATCGACGAGCAAAGTTTCGCAAATAGCTATTTGAGGCATAACGATGTCTATTTTTCAACCATTGACAAGTCAATGATTGACAGGACAATGGAACCAGCTAACCACCTAGTCTTAAACTGGTTGGTGTAGTGTGTGTTCGTTGGGTTGTTTTTTTTCTCCCGCAAGGACAATAGTTTAATAGTTTACGATTTGTTTATTTTGTATTATATTCTCAACATTTGTCTGTGGGAGGAATGGCGACCTGGTCAAGTGCACACAGGACCTTATATATACTTTTTTAAATTATTATTTTTGACTTTTCATAAATGCCTGTAAAGGTTTACATAAAATAAATATTTTTGACTTGACTTAATGATAAACCAGGTTGAATATCAGTGACAAAATTTACCTGCTTATTTTCTTGCTTAAAATCTCTGTACTTATGTTTAATAATACCTTTCTCTATTTTACATTTATCATCTTTTGTTTCATTTCATCATTTTGTTGAGAAAAAAAAAATATAAAAAAAAAATTGCAACACTGATAAAAAATATATTGATTAATTGATAAACAGAGAATTGCCGGAATATACACTAGTCAATTATATCAACAATCATGTTTATTGAGGAAATCAAAGAAACGGTAAAGAGTGCTATCGTAGGTATTATCGGCTTAACCGTCCCACCCTTATGTATCCTTATCATAAATGTGATGGAAATGATTAAGCCTATACATCGTGCAATCAAGACAGTGATCTCGTTTGCCTCTGCAGTCACCACACGGTTCCCTTCTTTCTTCTTAGGGTCTGTCTCTTCTCTTCCAAACATTGTCGACAGAGAAGAGTGGTTGACTTTAAATTTGGCGATGTGCTTCCGCTTTATACATTATACTTTAGACCCCTTGACATTGCATTTTGAATGTTAGAATGATATTTGGTTTTCAAATTAAAGTATTTCTTAAATGGGATCTGTTTTTACTTCCACTTTATTCATTTGTTTATTGTTATTTGGACAATCATATGAAATATGTCCTTTATGCATACAAATATAACATGTCTGTTCTTCTATGCTATCTTTTCCTGGGTTATATTTTGGTATGAATGGAACAGATATTTGAGTTGATTCTAATTTACTGGTTGATGCTGTTTGTGAATATGATTTATTTCTTAATATATTTTTAGTTCTAATGGAATCCAATTGTACTACATTATCTAGTAGCTCATTAACTGTTTTCGGTAATAAGGATGCAATCGGTATAGACCTTTTTTCGTCTTCAATACCATCTAATATTAATGAAATTCTATCTATTTGTTCAATATTTACAGGTGATTTTTCTAAAATTAAATTTTTTTCATAAATGTATTCAGTAATTGACTTGTGTAACCTTAATTTTCTTTTGGATTGAAAAATTATAAACTCAGGAAAAGTCATCTTGATTTTAAACGTTTCCGATATTTTTACTTTAAATTCCATCCAAGTTTCATACTTTTTTTCCATCAAATTCAAACCAATTCTTTGCCTGTTTTTGAAGTCTAATCGATGCATTAATTAACATTAAATTCTCACTCCATCCGCCTAATGCTGCAATTCTTTCAACATTTTTTAGCCATAATTGAACATCTTCATCTTTATTTCCATTTAAAAAATCTATAGCTAAAGCGGTTTCAGAGATTGATATTATCTAGATGTTTTTATTTAAATCTCTAGCCAATATTTCCTGATTATGACTTAAAGTTTTTAAAATCTCTAATAAAGCTTGTTCCGACATATTTAATTGAAAACAAAATTAAATTTACGTAGGTACCAATTTTATTTAGTTTTTTTTTTTTAGTTTTGCCGCAGCGCCATGTGAAGTATTTGGGTAGAAAACACAATATTAAAATAAACTTATCAACTGTTTACTCCAATATACCTTTAATTACTTAGATAATCAATAAAACATAACTTATAACAAAACATTTTCAATCTTCTATTCATATCTGACAATGTGTTATTTTTTTTTATTTCCATGACAACCATCATAGCATAGCTTACAACATATATACGGTACGTTTGAGTACTGCTTAAAAGGCTTACAAAGCTAGCTTAATTTACTTGACAGGTGTTTTTTTAGTACTTCGCTTTGCTTTGGATTTTTGATGACGTCACAGAAAAAAAGCAAATTACCTCAACCAATTCGCTGCAAACGCTTGGAAAATACGAGTAGTGCAATCAAAGTAAATTGTCTGTGGTCACAATTATTGTGTATCAAATACTTTTTTTTGTTTATTTTATTGTTCCTCTTTTTCACTTAACAGTTTTTGAACTCTATTTTGTATTCTCTTATGAATTTTATATGATTTTTATTTATGAGCATAAAACTGTTTGAGTACTCCTGCAAACGCTGCGATTACTTTGCTTCGCTTTGTGTACTTTGACGGCTGATTAGATTGGCTTAAAGCCTAAGCGCTTTAAGCGAAAAACAGTAGTAAACGAACACACTGATAGAAATATGAATAAATACAATGACAGAAAAAAATATGACTTTAATTTTACAAAAACAGCAGAGAAACACTGGAAGTGCATTAACACATTATATGGGGAACACAGATTTCGGCGATCGCAACCGGAGTTTGTTTAATAGTAGTTTATCAAATATTATAGATATTTATTTCCAGAAATCTGCTTAAAATACAATATACTTCCGCTAGATTTTTTTTTTGTTAGGTAGGATAGCTTATTGGCTTACCCTCAAACTGTCAATCCTTGCATCAAATTACGAGTCTCAACTATGGTCGGATAGTTTTGTCCTTCATGAATTACTGTCGGCAGTGTTTATTGTATTGTATATTCTATGATACTCTACCTATTATAAAACTAAATAAATTGATGAACTATAAGTACAAATTAAAAAGTGAATGGGTCGAGATTAAACTCCTTTGCAATTATAAAATTAACTTTTTAATAAAATGTTTTTTTTTATTATTAAATTTATCTGTATAGTAAAATGAATAATCATGGTTTATTATTTATATATGTTATTTTATTTGTGTTATATTACTTATTAGCTGCAGTTTTATAGTTAATGCAGATTTTGTTTAAAATTTAATGAGCTACTTATTTAAAAGTTATCTCCTTTTAATTATACCTATTTGTAATTATATAGTAATAGATAATTTTTATAGCTTTATGATGCATTTTGTAGGTATATTAAATAATGTGTTTGTCTAGCTTTTTTAGGTATTTTCTCCTGAATTTGATTTGATTTGATTCAGACTTATATTGGCTGTTTTTTTTACAATGGTAATTTTGATTTTATGCTTTAAGTATCACGTATAGAACCCATTTTTATAATAGAAAACATTATTTTTAATTTTTTAAATTGAAAAGGTATTTTTTGTTTTCAAGAAAATGCCTGAAAAATAATTTATCATATGAATGCATAATATTTAAAATTACTCCCAACATAATAATATACATATTGTCAAATAATTTACATTTATAAAGGTGAACATTTATAAAGGTAAAACATAGTGAAGAGAGTTGTAGAACTTTTTGGTACATTAATTAATTTTGTTTTAATGTTTTTGTATGGGCAAGACTAAAATGAAAAAATGTGTATTTCATTATTTTCATCACAGAAATATAAAAAAATTACCACTGTGACAAAAAACACCCAGTATAACATAAAAATGTTATTGACTTAACACAAAGTTGTAAATCATGTTTTACCTTCATTAAAAGATTGTATTTTTTGGTAAAAATAAATTTTCTAGTCAGTGCGATATTTTGTATTGCTTTAAATAAAACATTTAATAAAACTTTTTTTTCATTGACATCACGCAAACTTGTGGTGACTTTGGTATATTTTAAACTTATAAGTTTGTTACTTTATAACACCAAACTAAGGGCTGATTTTTCAATTGCCAGATAAAGTTATTCGACAGTTAACTTGTATGAAGAACTGTCAAATTTATTCTTTCTCCATACAACTTATCAATTGGATAACTTTATCAGAGGATTGAAAAATCAGCCCTATATTGTACAAGATCAAAAACAATGACAGACAAAGTGGCAGGCAACAACTATACATATTAAAATTAATTAATTTATAATATTTAGTCAAAATAAGAGACAATTTTTTTTTTAAAGTATATTTATTTAAGTATAAAATTATAAAGCACCATTTATATTATGTAATGTGATGTATTTTTTGGGATTAGTATACTTCTATAATTTTGTTTGTACATTACTTATTTAATTAAAAAAGTAAACCTAGGAGTTTTAAAGTTTGTTTTGAATAATCAACAAGATGTTTTTGCCTAAAATGCAAACACAACACATTATTTCTATATAATACCAAGATAAAGAGTAAACCAACAACCTAATTAAACAGCCACTTATATGATGGTTAATGAAAACCTTATCCCAAAATAATATTACAAATTAACATTACATATTGTCTACCTATAATATGTTTTATTTAACATGTAAAGTTTTTGTCAACAAACCCATATTTTATAAAAATAATTATCCCATATTAAACGTATCATTGTATTATTAGCTAAAATCATCAATGTTATTGCTGTTCTGTGGCAAGGTCAAGCACCCACCCACTATAGGCTTATGTATAATCTTTTGTAAATAAGAGTAAATTTTGCCATTCCTGCATTATAACAAAATTAACCATGTGGGCTGGCCCACAAGGCGGTCTCTCACATGATTGTGAGACAGGGGAGTGAACTGCAATCATTACAGGATTTGAGAAACAGAAGTCATTTCCAATAACTCTACCCTTTACTGTTTTGGTACACTTTCTACTCAGTCTTGGTATTGCATTCCATAAAAAATCCAAAGGCCAAGATCCTTCAAACTTATCACATAACTAGCTGTTCTCGCAATTTCGTCCGCATGGAATAGTTATTTTTTCATCATACAAACTTTCATCCCCTATTTTATCCCCTTGGGGGTAGAATTTATCAAAATCCTTTCTTAGCGGATGCCTACGTCATAACATCTACCTGCATGCCGAATTTCAGCCCGATCCGTCCAGTGGTTTAGGCTGTGCGTTGATAGATCACTATGTCAGTCAGCCAGTCACCTTTGAGTTATAAATATTTAGATGTTTAGTATTAAAACTAATTACATTTGTGATATCAAAGTATTTGTTTGAGTTGATGGTGAGGTTCTTGATATTTGTTTCTTGTAGAATGCTCAGTACTGTAAGTATTACTTGCTTTAAGCACTTGGAAGTATACCAGTATAATAATATGAAGGACAATAATAATTTTGTAATGTATATACATTCTAGACAAAGTAGCTTTTTCTGACTACATGAGTATTTTCCAGGGTTTTCATTAATAATAATCAAATATAAAAATACCTACTAATAAAATCTTTAGTAGAAATAAGGTACAAAGTAAATAAATAAAATTTGTAAATAAAAATGTCTAAAGAACTATTTGCTGCATTTTTTAACATTGTATAAAACAATAATAACATTTTCTATAATATATAGAATATAAAGACTTTAAAGGAATGTTAAGTTAAAAACTAGATTAACAATGAGTATTTGATTTTATAACTAATGGCATAATACTAACACCTTTACCAAAATCAACGTACTACAACTAAATCTATCATAGTATTTTTTGTACCTATCAAAGTTAACAATGTTTTTTGATGATCAGGTGTGAGTTCCTGCCACACACACTTTCCAATTAGAGGAACTTCTTCTATAGGTGCTCGGAATGCTACAAGCAAACTCAGACAGCAGCCATGCTCGGCCGGATCTGCTTCTACATTCAGCAGACCTATAGGTCGATGCTGACCTACATCTGCACCAAACATTTCCACCATAAATCTTCTAAGGGTTGAATGAACACTCTTAGCGGGATTTATCTCACATACAGGGAAGTGAAGGGCAGTTTTCTCACTCAGCAGTATATGCAATCTATTTGTACTCCTTCTTTTAATTACTACAATCAACCTCAGTAAATTTTTCAGATGCAGGACAGATGCAGGGAGTGTGTCTAGATGCCAAGCCCCACCAAATCTATTTTTTTTATATTGCTTTGCTTTCTCAATCAAGGGCACTATATCTGTGGCTCTTAAACTGATTTCTTCTAAGTTTGAAATCCATTTGGCTTGTAAGGATTCTTTATCAGCTTTCGAGGGTGTCTTTAGTTCTCCTCCTGACAATGTAGCAGTAAAAACGAAACGGAACCATGAACCTCCAGCTGTTTCTACTACAAGTAACGTTGTAGGTTCACAGTTGAGTCCAGTTTCCTCTAATACTTCTCTTATGGCAGCTTGCCTCAAAGTTTCTCCTGGCTCCACACGACCGGCCGGTAAGTACCATTTGCCTGCACAACTTTTTTTTGCTTCCTGCATCATTAGTACTTCGTTTAGGTCGTTTACTATTACACAAGCCACGACATAAGTAACATTCTCTCCCAATACCGGTTTAAAATTAGAAGGCGTGGTAGGCGTTATACCTTGAGACTCTGCTACGGAATTTTGGTCACCGATTGAGAAATCACACAAAGAGTTCTCTTCTCCTTCCAAACCTTGTCCTTCTAAAAGACGAGCGACGTTCAAATTAATGGACTGCGACATAATTAGGTACCTACTTTAAACCAATTGCTACACACTTTATAATGACACAGGTTTGTCGGACTTACGAAGAAAGCTTCATTCAAAAATGAAATGTATGACTAATAGGTACATACGTAAAATATTATTATTATCTTATAGTAATGGCCTCTACGCGTGATACATAAAAAAATTAAATTAGAATTTAAAAACAAGAATGGTATTGTATAAAATTCTAGGGATGTGAAAAAATAATTAATAATTTAAAAATCGATTATTTTTACATTTTAATCGATAATTTTTAATCGATTTTCAAAAACAAAAATCGCTTATTATCAAATCGATTATGTAAAATTCAGTTTTAAATCAAACTCGACGTCACATAAAGGAAAGCTGAGCCATCATTTTTCTTCCTTCGTCGCCACAATGTTATGAATAAAATACGAGCTCAAGATAAAACATTGTAAATATTCAAGTGACAAATTAATAATAATGAATGACATCAGCTGACGTTGAAAGTAGCTTTTTAAGGCATAGTAATATTTATAACATTCCTCCCCGCTCACTAGATTTGATCAATAAGCCGTCGAGGTGGTCTGATGCTTCTATTACTGCGTCGACCAATCGGAGATTGCATGGCAGTTGTTGCGCCTGTTGGAAGAACTATCAATTCTTCTGATGAAGTTGCATTAGTTACTTTAACAGGTTCATCATTAATGTTTATCATATCATTAGGTGATGGTGAGGGAAATTGCGGTCTAATATGGTCTGCATGTCTACGTTTCTCAATCCCATCAGCCCCCTTAGCCAAGAGCATCGGCGCTTTTTGCGCCCAAGCGTCGCAGAACGGACAGTGATCGACAGAAATCGGTAGCCATGAACAATTTTTGACGTTAACTTTCATTCTGTTGAACGCGGGAGGGCGACCGCTCGGCGCGATTATTGACGTTCCGATATTATATTCAAAACCCGCGAGTAATTTTGAGTATGATGTTTTATAACACACAATAATTATATTATGAATGAATTGAGAATATAAATTAAAAGCAATATATTTTTTTTATCATATTAATGGTGTAAAGTTTATTGTACAGTTTTTACACCTTTGTATGCTTATTTTGTTTGTACCTATGCTTATTTTAACTTACATGCCTAATCGGAACAATTATCGTTATTTTAGTGTTAAAGAGAGAGAGATGATAAAAAATAAATCCTATTGGTGTAACTATGTGATATCTCGTTTTATTTTACGGGCCAATGCTCTTTACATTTGATTACAAACAAACCTAATAGAAACATTGCAGACAAACTCTTCGGCATTATTAATATGGCACTTTTAAGTTGTAAATATAAACTGAAGAATTCTAAATATAAATTCGAGGCATCCGGGGCGGCCTACGACCAATTTATTTTTTAAAACTCTGTGATCAAGGAAGAAATGTTGCAGTTATGTCGTTCTCGGATTGGAAATTACTTTTTGAATGGGTAAGAATCAAAATAAATAAGTGCTTCTAAGGTTATATATTTAATAATTGATTAGACACATTGTTAAAACATTTGTATGCCGAATAGGCGAAACAAAACGGACCTTTGTGTTTACAACACCCATCTATTTACCTTTGTTTCTCATACAAATAAATATTATTTCAGGTGATTTAGGATATGCCTTGGAACCATGATTGATTACCCCTGTCATATATAAAGTTTTATTCACTCTCCTACTTTATTTGGAAGCGCGGAGTCAACTGACACAGATGGTAAAACCTGATTCCAACCCAGTTATGTTGCAATTGTGATTTTTGGTATTTAAAAAAAAATAGGTCTTTTTATTTTTTTATTAAACTAATTTCAATTTTGTATTTTTTTTATTTCAGGTATTTATACTTTGCAGAGTTTCAAGGACAGCTACCCCCTTCCCCATCAAGAGAGGTCACAAACTATGGTGCTCAAAGTTTTAGAGTGGTCCAAGCCAAACAAAATTATTAAATAAATATTTACTTTTAATTTGTTTATGTTTTATTGAGAATATTATCCAATATTAAGAAAACAATTTTCTGGGAAATATTTAATTAAATATACATTAACAGAATCAAGAGACATATAGGTGGATAAGTTTAAAGGTGTCTAGGTCTGTCGGATGGATCCATTTAAACATACAGTATTGAATAAGAAATGCTAGTATCATTATTAACATTTCTTATTGATACTTGTATCATTTAAATGGGTCAGGTTAATAAATTTCATTATGAATTTTAATTAATAATGGTCTTAATGATAAAAACTTAACAAAGTCCTCGAAGAACACTTCAGTTAAAATAAGTTTTGTTTCTTTTTTACTTTTAATTTTTGTTTGGTAAAAAAAGAGACATAACCTACTATATACAAGTGTTCTTCAAGGACTCAAAAAGTTTTTTTTTTTATGAATACCATCATCATCAGCCTATCGAAGTCCACTGCTGGACATAGGCCTCTCCCAAGACACGCCACTGATCCCTATCCTCCGCTCTTCGCATCCAGTCTCTGCCAGCCACCCTCCGCAGGTCATCAGTCCATCTAGCTGCGGGGCGTCCTACGTTACGTGCGCCAAGACGTGATCTCCACTCCAATATCCGCCTGCTCCAACGGTTATCCGTCCTGCGGCAAATGTGACCGGCCCACTGCCACTTCAGTTTACTAACTTTCAGAGCTATGTCGGTGACTTTAGTTCTCTTACGAATATCCTCATTCCTGATTTTATCCATAAGAGAAACTCCTAGCATAGCTCTTTCCATAGCTCGCTGAGCGACCTTGAGTTTGTGGACCAGCCTCACTGTAAGTGTCCACGTTTCAGCGCCGTATGTCATTACTGGTAGGACGCACTGATTAAAGACTTTTGTTTTCAAACACTGCGGTATGGCTGACGTAAGGACGTGGCGTAGCTTCCCGAACGCTGCCCAGCCCAACTGCACCCTTCTGTCGGCTTCACTCTCGGAGTTGTTCCCACCGAGATTTAGGATTTGGCCCAGGTAGATGTATTCCTGAACCACTTCGAGAGTTACACCGTCCAAAATGACGGGTCTCGGAATGACCTGGTCGTTGAACATGACCTTGGTCTTTTCCAGATTCATTCCGAGACCCACCCGTCGAGAGGCACAGTTTAGACTGACCAGCATTTCCTGCATGTCCTGCAGCGACTCCGAGAAGAGGACAATATCGTCGGCAAACCGAAGATGTGAGATGCGTTCTCCGTTTATATTTATGCCCAGTCCTTTCCAATCTAACGTTTTGAAAACATCTTCAACTGCATTAGTGAACAGCTTCGGCGATATAACATCGCCCTGTCTCACTCCACGGTGCAGTTGAATAGGCCCTGTTTCGTCGTTTTGTACTCGGACAGTCATAGTAGCAGATCTATATAGGCATCTCAACACCTCGATATACCGCCAATCTACCTGGCATCGCTGCAGGGACTCCATTACAGCCCAGTATTCGATAGAATCAAAGGCCTTTTCATAATCCACGAACGCGACACACAGGGGCTGATTATACTCTTTGTTTTTCTGTATAATCTGCCTCACCGTGAGTATGTGGTCTATGGTGCCGTATCCTCCTCGAAACCCGGCCTGTTCTGGAGGCTGGCAGTCATCAAGTCGTCGAGTGAGTCGGTTAGTGATGACCCTCGAAAACAGCTTATAGACGTGGCTCAGAAGCGATATGGGCCTGTAATTCTTTAAAAGCGTATTGTTGCCTTTTTTGAAAAACAGGACCACCACGCCTCTGTGCCAAGCCTTTGGTGTGGTCCCGCTCTGTATGACGGAGTTAAACAGGTGCTGCAGTCTTTGCAAGATCGCCACACCTCCTGATTTCAGGAGCTCAGATGTAACTCCGTCTTCACCAGGAGCTTTTCTATTTTTAAGCTGTTTGAGGGCCAATTTGATCTCCTCTAAACTGACGTCGGGAAGCTCGTCAGTGTAATGACGCGTAAGTGAGGCTCTGGGATCGTTCCTAGGGTCAGATTTTGCAGCATGTGATTTATAAAGTCGGGTGTAGATGTAGAGTCTTCGATCTCGGCGAGGATCTCTACTTTGGAGGTGGCATTTCTTCCATCATGGGTGGTCAGCTTCGTCATCTGGCTTCTTCCAAGCTTCTGCATGAATACTTTGGAACCCCTGTTCAGTTCGATCGCCTTCTCGATGCGACGAGTATTGAACCGACGGAGGTCCTTCCGTATAGACTTGCGTATGAGCTTGGTGAGCGCTTGTTGTTCTGACGAAGTTACCGATGTGTTTTCACGCCTTCTCTTCATGAGATCCAGGGTCTCTGCCGAGAGTTTCGACTTCTTGCCAGAGCGCTGTGTTTGGCAAAATCTGACACCTTCCTCTCGAATTGTGTTAACGACAGCATCCAGTTCCCCATCAACATCCATTGTGGTTTCCAACGCGTCGAATCTACTTCTCAGCTCTAGCTGAAAGCGGTCTGAACCCACGACGGTTTGGAGCAGGGTAGGTCGGAGCGTAGATTTCACCAGGCGGTGCCTTTCAAGCTTGTAGTTGATATTCAGAGTACCTCGAACAAGTCTGTGGTCACTTCCGGTATTGAACCTATTGACCACCGAGACATCTCTAAATATGCGCCTTTTATGCGACATAATGAAGTCAATCTCGTTTCTGACCTTGTTGTTAGGGCTTTTCCAGGTCCACTTCCTGTGGGGCTTTTTTTCAAAGAACGTATTCATTGCAAAGAGCCCCTCTTTCTCGAGGAAGTTGACCAGCATTTGTCCCCTAACATTCTTTGTACTTTCAGTTTGTACTCCCACTTTGGCATTAAAGTCCACCATGACAACATTATAGTGGGCCCTAGTGGTGTTGTGGAGGGCCTTGGCTATGTCTTCGTACATAGCCTCTACCTCGTCGTCAGAGTGTGCCGAAGTTGGTGCATACACTTGTACTACCTTAAGTGTATATCTCTCGGTAAGTTTGAGTACAAGGTACGCGACTCTACTTGACACACTGGAGACTTCCATAATGTTGTCCGTGAGAACTCTGTTGACTAGGAACCCGACGCCGCCTCGGGATGGGTGGTCTCCCTCCCGGAAGTAGAGTTGATGGCCCGATTGCAGAGTTATCATGTCTTCTCCGGCTCTGCGGGTTTCACACAGCCCCACAACGTGCCATCTAATCGTTTGCAATTCCACTTCCAGTTCCGCGAGGTGTCCGTCCAGCCGTAGGGTCCGTCCGTTATACGTCGCCAAAGTCAGTTTTGGTTGGCAGCCTATCTGCCGGGGATTCTTAGCACCCCCCGCCCTACCGTTACCATGACCGCTGCCGTGGCCAGGAATAATGGGGCTGCCGGGTACTGGGGGCCGTTTTTTTGTGGCGTTTTTCATGGGAGGTATTTGCCCGTAATCGCCGCGCTGTTTGCCCGTAATCGCCGCGCTGATTAATACCAGTGTGTTTAAAATTAAGCTTTGTAGATATGCTTACCATTATGGTAAGTATATCTACAAATGCCCACATTAGATGAATTCCCTAATAGTATTCATATAAAATAATGAAATGTTACTCTAGGTACCATCCTAACTATTTATAGTGCTTGCTTGCTGTACTATTAGACCTGTATAAACAATACAGGTCTAATAGTACAGATAGTTTAACTCAGTTGTGCGCGCGGCCCTATGTGTGGTTAAACCTTGTACATATACAGTGACTTTGTGTGCGTGACAAGAGGTACAGTCGGGTACAAATACAGTTATTTACGGGTTTTAAAAAAAAACAGTTATTTGGTAATTTAATGTTTATTTATTGAACATTATTCTGAATCGCTATTTGAAAAATCAAATGATGAATTTTCGGATTCGCTGCTCTCACCAAGGTTAATTATGAATTCTGACTCCATGTCAAAATGTCTATAGTATTCTTCTTCTTTCTTTTGTGCATGTCGACAAGTATTATCCCACATCCCTTCATCAATTTGACTTAAACGTTCATTTATGAGTTTCATTATTTCCGCCACATTTTGGTCGATATTATGTGTAGCAATATAATTTTTTTAAATTCCCCACACATTTTCTATGGGGTTTAGTTCAGGATGATATGGTGGCAGCCGAAGAACTTTTATGCCATATGGCCGAAGTATGTCGTCAATCTTGTAACAGATATAGTTTTCTTTATTTTTTTTAATCAAATCATACAGTTCAATTTTTTTCATATCTTGATTAAAAGCTAGTTTTTTCTGTCAGCCATCTCTGCATGTCTATTTTTTTGGAATTAGAATTTCATTTTGAACGTTATGGTATGAGGCATTGTCAAGCACAACCACAGAGTTAGGTGGAAGATTCGGTACTAGACGTTCTTTTAGCCACTTTTTATAGTTTTCTGCGTTCATGTTAGAGTGGTAATCACCAGAAACACTATTTGCTTTGTATGTCAATAGTGCGTTAGGTACGAAACCTTGTTCTGAACCAGCATGCACAATGATAATTCTTTGTCCTTTCGACAGGTTTCTCTTTAAAGGTGGTCCATCTTTATTACCCCATCCTTTGTTTTGCACATGATTAGTTAAGATATAGCTCTCATCTGTATATACGATACACCGATTTTCTTGACGGTATCTGAGTAAATTTTTTAGGTAGGCAAATCGTAGTTTTTGGATGTCATGCCGCTCTATAATAACACGTCTGTTATCCACAGTTTTTCGCCATTTGTATCCCAACTTTAACAAAGCTGTACGCAGAGTCGAAATACTTCCATCATAGTTAAGTTTATCTTGAAATATTCTTTTCAACTTTAGCAAGGTAGGTAACTCGTGGTGTTCTAAATGGTAATTTTGAATAGTGGAACGTATAACATCAACGTTAAAGTTGTCTAATTCTAACTTCTTTAAACGTTTTTTAAGGTCTTTATGCGGAGATTTAAATTTAGAGTCAGATTCTTTTCCTTCAGCCAATATATTAGTAATTGTTCTCTCTGATACCCCCACTGCCATTGCTGTTCTTTTCCGTACGCTATTTAAATGTTCACTTAATTTCGATATTAAAATTGGACTTGCACTGCAAACTGGATCACTTACTAGTTCCAATATATCTCTCGCATCTATTTTCAGAAATTCGTATACCTTAGCAATGGTTTCTCGAGTCTGAAACAATAATACGTAAACGTCAACAAGGATATATTTTGCGCGCGTACAGTGTCGATAAATATTAATTACATCTAAATTTAAAAAATATTTACCTGACTCCTTAAACATTTTAACTAAAACTTTTTCGTAAACGACTGTACCCGTAAGAAAAATCAATAAGAACACGTCTTGCTCGGACGACGGCTGCCGCGTCACTGCCACACGAATGAAAGTTGTATATTTACAAGCGCACGCACACATAGGGCCGCGCGCACAACTGAGTTGAACTATCTGTACATACTACAAATATCCTACTTAGTACCATTTATATAATAGTACTAAGTAGTTTTTACTTAACAATATTATACATATATATTACAGCATTGAGTGAATATTTGTGTGGATGTGTGTGCTTGTATGGGTCATATAGTGTATATAATAAAATACCTAATATTGTAAATATCTATTGTGGCTGAGTATAAATTGTATTATTATTACTAAGGCTAGGATTTAAAAAAAAAAAATAATATACCGCTATAAAAGGATTCTTTTAAATTTGAAACTCAAGGTGAAAAGTCATTCTGTACAACCACAAAGACCATCAGGTAATACCAAAAGGTGTAACAAATTTTATTAGTAATGGTCAAGGAAAATCATATTCTTTTAGGGCACTATATACAATTATATGATTAAAGAAGAATATAGCAATACAATATATTAAACCATAAGTTTGTGCTACTTGTGAAACATTCTAGGTCTTCACAAAGGCTCTGAAAAATCCTTTGTTAAACCTAAAATGTTACCTAAACTCTCCCCGGTATCCCCTATTTCTTTGAAAATGTGAAATTTTCATTAAAAATAAAGAAATAAATAAAAATAAACTTTATTTGTTGATATTTTACAAGAATTTATACATTTTTTTTTATTTTTTTGCCTAATATTGTTTTGTTTGATTTAATGTTGTAACACTTCTATCCACTATTATCAATCAAGATCAGATATTTGTTCAGGTTGTCCTCGGACATAGGCCTCCTCCAGCAAATACTATTGGCAGCGGTCTCCAACTTCTCTGCATTGGGATGTTTTGATTATTTTATACTTCTTTCAGAGACCTGAGAACATACATACTATTTTATGTATTTCTTTCTCCATATAAAGTTTTGGAGCAATTGTTTGATCTAAATAAAAGTTCCTATTCAATTTCTTGATAATTTACTTTCAGGGTTTGTTTATGTCTGTTTGTCATAGCTTTGGTTTTCACACATGGTTCTTATAAGCCCCGCTTTTTCACTTTTCTTGCTAGTTGTTTGCATAATAACTGGAACTAGGTCATCCTCAAATCTCTGGTGAGATAGTTTACTTCCATTTATGTTAAGCTCATAGTTATTCCAAATAATTCCAATCCATGTAATTAAATGACGGAAAAAATTCCTCCAATATACTCTTTTTATTAGTAATTCTTCTCCAATTTTTCCTAGTCATACTTTTGCTGTAGTTTAAAAATTGTTATATGAACTCCTTAGTCCTTAAGATTCTTAAATAATTAGTTTGATCACGTTGGTTTTAAGCACACTTCTGTATTTTGAGATGCTTTGTAAGTATGAAATAGAGAGAACTTTTCGTGGCTCTAATCTATATTTGGCGTCAATGAAGACGCCACTCGTTATTTGCACTTACTAATAAGTTTTATTTATTTAATTTAATTTACACAACATAATAAAAAACTTCTAAAACAAAAAAAAAAAAATACTTTGAGTTACTTTAAATCAAAACAATGGCGTCGTTTTGATAGAATATAGCTCGAAAGGGAGACCCCGACCACCCGCCCGTATACCGTCGAATTTAGCGTCTAGCAGTCGCAAAAAACGAACAAATGTGTGTTCTTGGCTGGCAATTCCCTCCGAGTATGTAGCGGTTTCTGTCAAAATGTATGGGGAAATTGGCCTCTCGCGAGCGCTTTAAGAGGAGGCACTATAAATTTTAGTCATATTTGCTTATATCTGCAGAGGCAAGCACACATCTATTTATTAAAACACTTCAACTTAAGTTTTTTCAGACCTTCCTCTCTCCATGTCTTAACCAAAAACCTAATTGGAAAACATTTTTTCGATACTTTTTCTATTTTAAAATGATGCCTTTTTAATGTATAAAGACATTTTTCTTCTAAACGGGTTGAGTTTTAAGTCTAAAATAAATACACCTCACAAGAAAATACAGTTTATAATCCACTACTAAACGAAATTTTACCTAAATAAATTATTAAGTATGTTATAGACAAAATTAGTTTTGTGACTTACGACATTTTTATTGATTGAAAATTGTTTGCGCGATTTTCAATCTTGCGGAGCAGATCCAAGAGCTATAATAAGTAATTATATGACCCCGTTGACCAGTCCCGCCTAGTGTGCCGATGCGTACGGACGTGTATCTCTCGTGCTGCCGGGGCTACTAAAGATTTACGTAATTAATTTGACCATGTATAAACCTTACAAGTCCTTGAATTATAGAAAAAATACTTTTAATCAAAATAATATTATTATTTTTTAGTTTTAGGAATAAATTTGAGTTTTCGAATCTGGAACAAGGAAAACCAGAGTCACCGCGAAACAACATCGATTTTTTTTATCGGTTACCTATAACTTTTTTATTTATTTTTTTGACAACATAGAGAAGCCACATATATAGGGGTACCCGAGACAGTCGATTGACGTTTTTTATAGGAATAATTTTTGACCGCCTCCGTAGACTGGTTGCGACTTTTGTGTAATATCCAAAGGTCGTGGTTCGATTCCCACCCATGACAAAAAAATATTAGTACAGTTTGTCATGGTCTGGGTGTTTATATATAATATTGTTGTTTCTGATACACATAGTAACTTAGTTTGTGACCAGAGAAATATGTGTATATTGTCCTACATATTATTATTAAATGTTTTTTGGTTCCGGTCGCAAAGACAGTAGTCAATGATCAACAAGTATGAATGTTACTTTTTTTTTTCGACATAGGACACTTTATATAGGTTTTTGTGTGAGCCAAGCACGAATTTGAGGTTCATTTTAAAATCCAAGATGGCGACCTAAATTTTATTTTTAAAAATCGACATGGTACTCGTTATATATGTTTTTGGGTGTGCCGAGCACGAATTTGAGGTCCATTTTAAAATCCAAGATGGCGGATTCAACTTTATTTTTAAAAATCGACATTGTACTCGTTATATATGTTTTTGGGTGTGCCGAGCACGAATTTGAGGTCAATTTTAAAATCCAAGATGGCGGCCTCAACTTTATTTTTAAAAATCGACATTGTACTCGTTATATATATTTTTGGGTGTGCCGAGCACGAATTTGAGGTCCATTTTAAAATCCAAGATGGCGGCCTCAACTTTATTTTTAAATTCGACATGGGGCTCTTTATATAGGTTTTTGGGTGAGCCGAGCACGAATTTGAGGTTCATTTTAAAATCCAAGATGGCGACCTAAATTTTTTTTTTTTAAATCGACATGGTACTCGTTATATATGTTTTTGGGTGTGCCGAGCACGAATTTGAGGTCCATTTTAAAATCCAAGATGGCGGCCTCAACTTTATTTTTAAAAATCGACATTGTACCCGTTATATACAGGGTGACTTTGAAAGGATGTACTTTGGGCTAATATGAGGTTCTACTGATCAATACGAACAACTTCTCCCATGGAACCATGTGCCGCAAATGAAAAAAAAAATTGCCTTCTCCATACAAACTAGTAATATTAAAATGACCAATTCGTATGGGGAAGTCAATTTTTTTTTTCATTTGCGACACATGGTTCCATGGGAGAAGTTGTTCGATTTGATCAGCAGAACCTCATATTAGCCCAAAGTACATCCTTTCAAATTCACCCTGTATATTTTTGGGTGTGCCGAGCACGAATTTGAGGTCCATTTTAAAATCCAAGATGGCGGCCTCAACTTTATTTTTAAAAATCGACATGGGACTCGTTATATAGGTTTTTGGGTGTACAGAGCACGAATTTGAGGTCCATTTTAAAATCCAAGATGGCGGCTTCAACTTTATTTAAAAAAATCGACATGGGACTCGTTATATATATTTTTGGGTGTGCCAAGCACGAATTTGAGGTCCATTTTAAAATCCAAGATGGCGGCCTCAACTTTATTTTTAAAAATCGACATGGGACTCGTTATATATGTTTTTGGGTGTGCCGAGCACGAATTTGAGGTCCATTATAAAATCCAAGATGGCGGCCTTAACTTATTTTTTTAAATCGACATTGGACTCGTTATCTATGTTTTAGGTGAACAAGTCCTATGTCGAATTTCAAAAATAAAGTTGAGGCCAAAATCTTGGATTTTTAAATGAACCTCAAATTCGTGCTCGGCTCACCCTAAACCCTATATAACGAGTCCTATGTGCGCCTCCCAGTCCTATGTGCTCGGTCCAAATGGACCTCAAATTCGTGCTCGACACACCCAAAAATTTATATAACGAGTCCCATGTCGATTTTTAAAAATTAACTTGAGATCGCCATCTTGGATTTTAAAATATACCTCAAATTCGTGCTCGGCACACCTAAAAATATATATAACGAGTCCCATGTCGATTTTTAAAAATAAAGTTGAGGCCGCCATCTTGGATTTTAAAATGGACCTCAAATTCGTGCTCGACATACCCAAAAACATAAATAACGAGTCCCATGTCGATTTTTAAAAATAAAGTTGAGGCCGCCATCTTGGATTTTAAAATGGACCTCAAATTCGTGCTCGGCACACCCAAAAAACTATATAACGAGTCCCACGTCGATTTTTAAAAATAAAGTTCAGGCCGCCATAGTTTTAGTTAATAGATTATTTTAAAACTATTTTATCTATCAAATTTAATATTTATATAATTAAACTTAAAAATATTAATTATGATAGATAAAATAAAAATATTAAATACGACTCACATTCATTTTGTGTTCGTAAAATCGCGCCAAATAGAAAATTCTTGCCTGCGACAGCGGCAAAATAGTGATGCCTGCGGGGAAGCTCCGCCTATAGGGCGGGGCGATAACAAAAAAATATTTTGAGCGCAGGGTCTTAACGAAAACGGAAGCCCAACGCACACCGTCCGTGTTCTTGGCTGGCAATTTGTTCTGTCAACGAATTTAACGAACGTGACGTCATCACCAAATGTCATCTTCATACAAAACTTTCGTGCGCGCTTTTAGCGCCCATGCTCTGGGCTAGGGGGGCAGGTGATTTCGGATATGCCTTGGAACCATGATTGATTACCCCTGTCATGGATGCCGTACCTAATTAATACCTCAGCGGACCAATACAATGCCAAGTCAGGATATGTGTGAAGCAGGCAAATGGTTATCTCAGGGGGTCATTAAAATACCTTGGAATAGACAGAGTTCTGCACTATGATTCTGAAGAGTCTTTTCAAACTGTAATGGCTTGTGCAGCATAATAACCAATATGATGTTACACTATAGGTGAGTTAAGAAAAATAAATTACAAATTGTCCGCTTACTTTTTTTAAATTAAAATTATTCACTCTCCTACTATATTTGGAAGCGTGGAGTCAACTGACACAGATAGTAAAACCTGACTCCATCCCAGTTAAGTTGCAATTGTGATTTTTGTTATTTAAAAAAAATTGGTCTTTTTGTTTTTTTATTAAACTAAGTACAATTTTGTATTTTTTTTATTTCAGGTATTCATACTTTGCAGAGTTTCAAGGACAGCTACCCCCTTCCCCATCAAGAGAGGTCACAAACTATGGTGCTCAAAGTTTTAGAGTGGCCCAAGCCAAACAAAATTATTAAATAAATATTTACTTTTAACTTGTTTATGTTTTATTGTGAATATTATCCAATTTTAAGAAATCAATATTCTGGGAAATATTTAATTAAATATACATTAACAGAATCAAGAGACATATAGGTGGATAAGTTTAAAGGTGTCTAGGTCTGTCGGATGGACCCATTTAAACATAGAGTACTTATTGAATAAGAAATGCTAGTATCATTATTAAGATTTCTTATTGATACTTGTATCATTTAAATGTGTCAGATTAATAAATTTTATTATGAATTTTAATTAATAACGGTCTTAATGATAAAAATTTAATAAAGTCCTTGAAGAACACTTTAGTTAAAATAAGTTTTGTTTCATTTATACTTATTTATTTTTGTTTGGTAAAAAAAGAGACATAACCTACTATATACAAGTGTTCTTCAAGGACTCAAAAAGTTTTTTTTATGAATACCAGTGTATTTAATATTAAGATTGGTAGATATGCTTACCATTATAGTAAGTATATCTACAAATGCCCACATTAGATACATGTAAATCCCTAATAGTATTCATATAAAATAATGAAAGTTACTCTAGGTACCATCCTAACTTATAGTGCTTGCATGGGAATTAAAATTCCTATAAATAAAAGAGCTTGTATAAACAATATAGGTCTAATAGTACATACTACACATACCCTACTTAGTACCATTTATATAATAGTACTAAGGGCCGATTCGACCAAAAGAAGGCATAACTTATACTGGGGATAGTAATGTCAAATTCCATACAAATATTTTTTTCATACATAGTTTTTACTTAACAATATTCTACATATATATTACAGCGTTAAGTGATGTGTGTGGGTCATATAGTATATATAATAAAATAACTAATATTGTAAATATCTATTGTGGCTGAGTATAAATTGTATTATTATTACTAAGGTTAGGATTTTTTTTAAAATAATAATAAACCGGATTCTTTTAAATTTGAAACTCAAGGAGGTGAACAGTCATTCTGTACAACCACAAAGACCATCATCAGTCCCTGAAATACCAAATGTTGTAACTCTATTAGTAATGGTCAAGGAAAATCATATTCTTTAAGGGCACTATATACAATTATATGATTAAAGAAGAATATAGCAATATATATTAAACCATAAGTTTGTGCGGCTTGTGAAACATTCTAGGTCTTCACAAAGGCTGTGAAAAATCCTTTGTTAAGCCTAAAATGTTACCTAAACTCTCCCTGGTATCCCCAATTTCTTTGAAAATGTGAACTATTCATTAAAAATAAATAAAAATAAACTTTATTTGTTGATATTTTACAAGAAATTATATATGTTTTCTTAACTTTTTGCTTAATATTGGTGTAGTGGCCACACTAAATGTTTAAAAAATATATATATCTGTCTTTGCGTGCAAAATGGTGTTACAATTTTCTCAATAAAAGTTCTTTTCAATAAAATATGTTTTAAATCTAAAATACACAACAATTGGTTTGTTTGATTTAATGTTGTAACACTTCTATCCACTATTATTAATCAAGATCAGATATTTGTTCAGGTTGTCCTCAGACATAGGCCTCCTCCAGCAAATACCATTAGTTTTATCAGCAGACCTGAGAACATACATACTATTCAATGTATTTCTTTCTTCCCTCCGAGTATGTAGCGGTTTCTGTCTTTCTCTATGCTCTTGGCTATGGGGCTGCCCCCATAGCCAAGAGCATGAGCACTAAAAGCGCGCACGAAAGTTTTGTATGAAGATGACATTTGGTGATGACGTCACGTTCGTTAAATTCGTTGACAGAACAAATTGCCAGCTAAGAACACGGACGGTGAGCGTTGGGCATTCGTTTTCGTTAAAGCGCTCGCGAGAGGCCAATTTCCCCATACATTTTGACAGAAACCGCTACATACTCGGAGGGAACTGCCAGCCAAGGACACATTTTTGTTCGTTTTTTGCGAATGCTAGACGCTAAATTCGACTGTATACGGGCGGGTGGTCGGGGTCTCCCTTTCGAGCTATCAAAACGACGCCGTTGTTTTGAATTAAATTAACTTAAAGTATTGTTTTTTTTTGTTTTAAAAGTTTTTTATTGCGTTGTGTAAATTAAAATGCATAAATAAAATTTATTAGTAAGTGCAAATAACGAGTGGCGTCTTCATCGACGCCAAATATAGATTAGAGCAACGAAAAGTTCTCTCTATTTCATACTTACAAAGCATCTCAAAACACAGAGTGTGATCAAACTAAATATTCAAGAATCATAAGGACTAAGGAGTAATATAACAATTTTAAAACAATACCTACAGCAAAAGTACGACTAGGAAAAATTGGAGAAGAATTACGAATAAAAGGAGTCCGACAAGGAAACTTTTGGTTGGAGGAAATTTTTCGTTAATTACATTGATTGGAATTATTTGGAATAGCTATGAGCTTAACATAAATGGAAGTAAAATATCTCAACTGAGATTTGCTGATGACCTAGTTCCAGTTATTATGCAAACAACTAGCAAGAGAAGGGGAAAAGCGGGGCTTAAAAGAACCATGTGTGAAAACCAAAGCTATGACAAACAGACATAAACAAACCCTCAAAGTAAATTATTAAGAAATTGAATAGGTACTTTTATTTAGGTCAAACAATTGCTCCAAAACTTTAAATGGAGAAAGAAATACATAGAAGAGTATGTATGTTCTCAGGTCTCTGAAAGAAGTATAAAAAAATCAAGACATCCCAATGCAGAGTAGTTGGAGACCGCTGCCAATGGTATTTGCTGGAGGAGGCCTATGTCCGAGGACAACCTGAACAAATATCTGATCTTGATTGATAAAAGTGGATAGAAGTGTTACAACATTAAATCAAACAAAACAATATTAGGCAAAAAGTTAAGAAAACATGTATTAATTCTTGTAAAATATCAACAAATGAAGTTTATTTTTATTTATTTCTTTATTTTTAGTGAAAAGTTCACATTTTCAAAGAAATTGGGGATACCGGGGAGAGTTTAGGTAACATTTTAGGCTTAACAAAGGATTTTTCAGAGCCTTTGTGAAGACCTAGAATGTTTCACAAGCCGCACAAACTTATGGTTTAATATACAGGATGAATTTGAAAGGGTGTACTTTGGGCTAATATGAGGTTCTGCTGATCAAATCGAACAACTTTTCCCATGGAACCATATGTCGCAAATGAAAAAAAAATTTGGCTTCCCATTACAAATTGGTCATTTTAACATTACTAGTTTGTATAGAGAAGGCAATTTTTTTTTCATTTGCGGCACATGGTTCCATGGAAAAAGTTGTTCGTATTGATCAGTATAACCTCATATTAGCCCAAAGTACATCCTTTCAAAGTCACCATGTATATTGCTATATTCTTCTTTAATCATATAATTGTATATAGTGCCCTTAAAGAATATGATTTTCCTTGACCATTACTAATAGAGTTACAACATTTGGTATTTCGGGGATGGTCTTTGTGGTTGTACAGAATGACTTTTCACCTCCTTGAGTTTCAAATTTAAAAGAATCCTTTTATACCGGTTTATTATTATTTAAAAAAAATATTCCTAACCTTAGTAATAATAATACAATTTATACTTAGCCACAATAGATATTTACAATATTAGGTATTTTATTATATACACTATATGACCCACACATGAACACACATCCACACAAATATTCACTTAACGCTGTAATATATATGTAGAATATTGTTAAGTAAAAACTACTTAGTACTATTATATAAATGGTACTAAGTAGGGTATGTGTAGTATGTACTATTAGACCTATATTGTTTATACAAGCTCTTTTATTTATAGGAATTTTAATTCCCATGCAAGCACTATAAATAGTTAGGATGGTACCTAGAATAACGTTTCATTATTTTTTATGAATACTATTAGGGAATTACATGTATATAATGTGGGCATTTGTAGATATACTTACCATAATTTAGAATTAAACGAACTTACCTGGTGAAGTTCGGTTCTAATTATACGAGTATCACGAAGAAGACGATTACATTACAAGCAGCAGTACGTTGTATGGTGCCGGTCGTTGTCACATTTTTACAGAACAGAGACAAACAGAAAAAAGGTGTCTGTCTCGCTCACACCCGCTCCTTACCGATGCCGTAGCGCCCCCACACCATTACGTTTAAAGTATACTAAAATTTCAAAATTTTGAAAAAATAAAATAATGGGTAAAAATAAATATTAAAGGGTTGGGAGGGAACTAGGTAATCGTCTTCTTCGTGATACTCGTATAATTAGAATCGAACTTCACCAGGTAAGTTCGTTTAATTCTAAATTATACTTCGTATCCCTCCGAAGACGATTACATTACAAGCAGATGTTTAAAGTTATAAAAAATTTTGAAAATTTACCAAGTACTATATTGATTTTCGAATCGAAACAATGTAGTTACCTAAAACTTTGGTTGCACAGACCAAGTTTCAGGAAAATAATGTTTTTACAAAATCCGCGTTTTCTGTAACCTCTCTATTATAATATTTTAAAAATATGTTTGAGGAATCACTCCAGCCCGCAGTCCTCCGAACCACTTGTAAACTAATTCCTTTCCTACGCGCTGCAGAAGTATACGCATGGCGAGTACTGTGTGCACCAAATATTAAAGTGTCTATACCACTGTTTTGTAAGCTAAGTTTTACCCAATGCCCCAGTGTTTGGGAGCCTACCTTTTTGTGAGGTTTTCTAAAGCTTATAAACAAATTATTAGTAGAGTCTGTTCTAAGATATTTTAAGAGCTAGAGCCGGGCATATATTTGGGTTTTCTTTTATGTAAGGCAGTTTAACAAGTGGTTGAAAGGACCCAGGCCTAGAAGTCTTTATGAGGTCATCAACCCTAATTATTATGTTAGATTCATTAATAGTTATATTTGTAACTTTAATAAGACTCAGAGTCTACATTTTTTGTGCAGAAGCAATAGCCAAAAGTGTTATGGTTTTATATGATAAGTCCTGTAGAGTTGCATTATCATATGGATAGTATTGGCTCAAGTAATTAATAACAATAATGGTATCCTAAGTAATGTCATATTTGGGAGTGGATGGCCTTAGCCTGAATACTCCTTTTAATAATCTAGTAATACAGTCATTAGATGTTACATTTGTGCCTAAAACCAATGCTAGAGCCGATCTAGAGGTATTTAAGGTGCTGTAGCTAGCTCCAGATTCAAATCTTTCTATCAAGTATGATATTACTTGGGTTATATTTGCATTACAATAATCAAACCTGTTATTTTCACAAAAATCCACCAAGATTTAAGGGCAAAATTATATTGACTTAATGTTGTCATGTTAGGGATGCCATAAGTAAATTTAGAGACGAATTTGGGACACCTCGCTTTTCGAATGACTGCCTAATAATCTCGCTGCCACCAGGGTAAGATCTGCATGGAGTGGGTGAGATTCTCTGAAAGGAGAAAGTAACAAATTTGGTTGAGGGTGTAAATATAACACCTGTGAAATTATATGCTTTCGGTATAGTGGGAACCATGATTGGGAAGGCCAATATGGAACTACTAAAATACCTTCAGCATTATCAGTTATATATTTATGTACCACCTTAGTGATAAGACTGAATGGTGGGAAGGCATAGAATTTTAACTCTTTCCAATTAAAGATAAATGCAGCCACAACTTCAGAGTGGGGAACTGTAAAAAATTGGGAAATATACTGCTCAGCACAAGGTACATTTAGAGATATACTCTAGTTTAAGATATTCACTTACACATTTATCAAAATAGTACAATCAGCCTCTGAATGATTTACATTTTTAGGTATATAGCACTGAATGGGTTCCTTTTCAAAAGGAATCTTACATCCCTTGATCCATAATAGTATTGTGTGATCATTAGTTATCTCCTGCCACCTCTTATAGAAATTTTGTAATCTACCAGCTAATTTTATATTATTTACCTGGGTCAATATCTCCTCGGGCGGAATTGCACTGGCCTGTTTTGGCGAGTCAGGTCTGGTTGACGCTGGGGTTGGCACTGAGGCTGCCGCCGTGCTACGGGGTTCACTCGCTGCTCAGCGGCTACCCGTGGAGTCCCCCGTATGTTTAAAGTTGCTCGAGGAGTAAATGAAGTGGCTATAGGTCTTTTGAGGGCCATTGCCGTAGCTGGTGGTTGAGGCCTGAGGTCCTTGCTTGTCCTTGTAATGGCCTTTGCAGACTTTAATTGTTCCGATAAATCGGACCCAATGAGGTAATCATCCATTTTTGTGTTTTTTACAGTTTCCCTTTCTTCGTTGGATATTGTGTTTATTATGGCATATCTTCTTTTTGTTAATGTCAGTCAAAGCTGCCTTAATTTCTAGATTTAATTTGGGCGGGTTGATAGATGTACAATTTTCTGGTGTTATAATTTTTTTCAAAAGATCTGACTTTGAGTCCTTACTAAGGCCATTAAGTAAAATATACTTCCATCTAGAAGTTAAATCTTTATGTATATTCTCCCCAAGGGTTCTATCATTTGACAAGTCCTCTCCTAGTATGTCCAACAAATCAGTAGAGTACAGATGGTACCTCATCATTAGTATAAATATATGATATAATAACCACATTTTAGACATTTGTGGGCTGCTTGGCCATGATTTAATGTTTACAATGAAATAGGTAAATATTTATTAAAAATATTGGGTAACATGTTTTAATTGTTTACATTGTATTTAATTGTATAAGCAAAACAAAACCATTTAGATTTCTTTTTAGGCAATTTTATCCATTTAGAATAAAATGTAATTGTATAAGCAAAACAAAACCATTTAGATTTCTTTTTAGGCAATTTTATCCATTTAGAATAAAATGTAATTGTATAAGCAAAACAAAACCATTTAGATTTTCTTTTTAGGCAATGTTATCCATTTAGAATAAAATATATTGTTCACAAACGGTTACGCTAGTTAACAACGAAAAATTAACTATTTTTGAGGTATCCTTTTAGAATACCTACATATAATGCTAATAAACGATTTACGTTTAGCTATGACAAGTAGGTAGATACTAAAAACTAATTAAACTACAATAAATACTCCATGAGAGGAACCTTTCCTCTTTTATTCGTTTTTGGATAAATAAAATGAAATACACGATTTACGTGTACATAAAAAGGCAATAAGAATTGTATAACCGAATTGCATATAGCAAACTTAGCGTTAAATACTGATAAAAATATATTAAATTTTAACCCTGGGGCCTTACCGGGAAGCCACATCGACAAACCGATCGACGGCCGACGCTTCGATGGATAAAAATGTATAGGAAATATCGTCTATGGGTAGAACTCGATCGCCGAGAAACGTCAAATCACATACATTTTTTTTCGCTTTCGATCATTCGACGTGTCGATCGGTATTTCATGTGGCTTCCCGGTAGGGCCCCTGGTTAGGTATCTACAAAAAAAAACTTACCTTCGGGAAATATTTCGTCACAGCTATTGTTTTCGGAATCGGATTTGAAATCCTGCCGATTCTTTACCTTTCTCTCGAGTTTCTTAATTTTTTTCATTATATTCTCGTAGTTGCCTTCTTTTGATGTCTTTCTTTTTCTCATAGCTTTTCTAATAAAACAAAATGGCGGAAAAAGAAACCCACGCTAGTTTTAATTCGCGAGAATAAAAATCACTCAACAAGCGCATGCGACCTTGACCGCACACAAAAACGTAATGGTGTGGGGGCGCTACGGCATCGGTAAGGAGCGGGTGTGAGCGAGACAGACACCTTTTTTCTGCTTGTCTCTGTTCTGTAAAAATGTGACAACCACCGGCACCATACAACGTACTGCTGCTTGTAATGTAATCGTCTTCGGAGGGATACGAAGTATAATGGTAAGCATATCTACAAAGCTTAATATTAAACACACTGCGGCCACATTCTGTTTCTTATAACGTGATGGTTAGATTGTCAAAATAACGATTTCCGCTATTAGCGCTCTCTCCTCCAATCAGAGTAGTTTTTTAACTTTCGCTGATTGGAGGAGAGAGCGCTAATAAGGAAATTCGTTATTTTGACAATCTTACGTTCACGTTATAAGAAACAGAATGTGGCCTCATAAAAAAAACTTTTTTTTGAGTTCTTGAAGAACACTTGTATATAGTAGGTTATGTCTCTTTTTTTACCAAACAAAAATAAATAAGTAAAAAATATACAAAACTTATTTTAACTATTTCTATGTTCTTCAAGGACTTTATTAAGTTTTTATCATTAAGATCATTAAGACCATTATTAATTAAAATTCATAATAAAATGTATTAATCTTCATTAATCTGACCCATTTAAATGATACAAATATCAATAAGAAATGTTAATAATGATACTAGCATTTCTTGTTCAATACTCTATGTTAAAATAGATCCATCCGACAGAAAACCTTTAAACTTATCCACCTATATGCCTCTTGATTCTGTTAATGTATATTTAATTAAATATTTCCCAGAATATTGATTTCTTAAAATTGGATAATATTCGCAATAAAACATAAACAAATTAAAAGTAAATATTTATTTAATAATTTTGTTTGACTTGGGCCACTCTAAAACTTTGAGCACCATAGTTTGCGACCTCTCTTGATGGGAAAGGGGGTAGCTGTCCTTGAAACTCTGCAAAGTATAAATACCTGAAATAAAAAAAAATACAAAATTGTACTTAGTTTAATAAAAAAATAAAAAGACCAATTTTTTTTAAATAACAAAAATTCAATTGCAACATAACTGGGTTGGAGTCAGGTTTTAGTAAAACCGTTTTACCATCTGTGTCAGTTAAATCCGCGCTTCCAAATATAGTAGGAGAGTGAATAACTTTAAAAAAATGTAAGCGGGCAATTTGTAATATATTTTTCTTAACTCACCAATAGTGTAACGTCATATCGGTTATTATACTGCACAAGCTATTACAATTTGGGAAGACTCTACAGAATCATAGTGCAGAACTCTGTCTATTCCAAGGTATTTTAATGACCCCCTGAGATAACCATTTGCCTGCTTCACACATATCCTGACTTGGCAGTGTATTGGTCCGCTGAGGTATTAATTAGGTACGGCATCCATGACAGGGGTAATCAATCATGGTTCTAAGGCATATCCGAAATCACCTGAAATAACATTTATTTGTATGAGAAACATAGGTAAATAGATGGGTGTTGTAAACACAAAGGTCCGTTTTGTTTCGCCTATTCGGCATACAAATGTTTTAACAACGTGTCTAATCAATTATTAAATATATAACCTTAGAAGCACTTATTTATTTTGATTCTTACCTATTCAAAAAGTTGAGTTTTAAAAAATAAATTGGTTGTGGGCCGCCCCGGATGCCTCGAATTTATATTTAGTATTCTTCAGTTTATAATACCGATCAGTTTATATTTACAACTTAAAAGTGCCATATTAATAATGCCGAAGAGTTTGCCTGCATGTTTCTATTTTCTATTAGGTTTGTTTGTAATCAAATGTAAAGAGCATTGGCCCGTAAAATAAAACGAGATATCACATAGTTACACCAATAGGATTTATTTTTTATTATCTCTCTCTCTTTAACACTAAAATAACGAATATCGTTCCGATTAGGCATGCAAGTTAAAATAAGCATTAATATACAAAGGTGTAAAAACTGTACAATAAATTTTACACCATTAATATGATAAAAAATGTATATTGCTTTTAATTTATATTCTTAATTCATTCGTAATATAATTATTATGTGTTATAAAACATCATACTCAAAATTACTCGCGGGTTTTGAATATAATATCGGAACGGCAATAATCTGGCCGAGCGGTCGCCCTCCCGCGTTCAACAGAATGAAAGTTAACGTCAAAAATTGTTCATGTCTACCGATTTCTGTCGATCACTGTCCGTTCTGCGACGCTTGGGCGCAAAAAGCGCCGATGCTCTTGGCTAGGGGGGGCTGGTCATCTTTCAAAGTGGAAGCATCTGAAAATTAATTAATTATCTTTTCAATACGTTTTCTATACTGGATTAATATTATTTGGTTAATTCATTCCTATTTTTTATGTTTATTAGTTATTTTTGGTATTAGTTCATAGTAATTTTCATTTTCGTGGTTGTAATTTTTATTTTGTCATACTCATTATATGTAGATTCGATCTTTTTTTTTACATTTGTAAATTCATTTGTAATTACCTACTATCATGGATTTTAAATTCGTACCACCTAAACCACCAGATATTTGTGTTCCTCTTTCACCTGGTGCATATGTTACCGTGAATGATGATTCATCTAGCTCGGTTAGCTCGATGATTGATTGCTCTGATCTTAATAGTATTGATCGCTCTACTAATGTTTCCCTTAAACCGAAAAAGAAAAGGAGGCATTCTAAAACTAAAAGACATCGCCCAGATTGTTTCAGACAAGATGATTTGAATGATGTTGCTTTACCATTAGGTCAAGCTTTATCATTGAGTTCTCATTCTCTTCCACAGTCTGCTTCTTTACCATTATCATCTACTCAGGATAGTTTTGTTAAAAACTTTTATGGCGAATCTGATAAAGGTCCCTTTGTTGTGCATGTTCAAAGGAAAATTGACACTGACAACAGTAACAATAATAATAGCAACAATGTCATTTTAAATCCTATTATTTTTGGAAAATTTATGCAAAGAAATTTATTTCGCGGTATTATTCCTGGTAGTATTATCCGTATTGGTCGTAATAGAATTAAAATAATTTTTAGCTGTTATAAAGATGCGAATAATTTTGTCAATAATGTTACTTTAGTTGAAAATGGATAATGCCTTTATTCCAACTTTTTGTATTTCTAAGATGGGTGTTATTAGAGTTCCAACCGACATCAGTGATAATGATATTATTTCTGATGTTGTTGTTCCTAACAAACCTATAAAGATTGTTAAAGTTCGGCGCTTAAATTACAAAGTTACTGAAAATGATTCTAAAGTCTGGAAACCTTCTCAATCTGTAAATAATGAAATTAATCACTCCGTATTTTTTTCTGATTCATTAAGTTCTCTTCAAGCTATTATTAGTAATCCTTTTTCATCAATACTCAGATCTGAAATCATATTTGAAATAAAAGAATTATTATATCATTGTCATCTTAATCATCTTATAGTATTTATAGTTTATATACCTAGTCACTGCGGTATATTAGGTAATGAAAAGGCGGACAATCTTACGTTCACGTTATAAGAAACAGAATGTGGCCTCATAAAAAAAACTTTTTTTTGAGTTCTTGAAGAACACTTGTATATAGTAGGTTATGTCTCTTTTTTTACCAAACAAAAATAAATAAGTAAAAAATATACAAAACTTATTTTAACTATTTCTATGTTCTTCAAGGACTTTATTAAGTTTTTATCATTAAGATCATTAAGACCATTATTAATTAAAATTCATAATAAAATGTATTAATCTTCATTAATCTGACCCATTTAAATGATACAAATATCAATAAGAAATGTTAATAATGATACTAGCATTTCTTGTTCAATACTCTATGTTAAAATAGATCCATCCGACAGAAAACCTTTAAACTTATCCACCTATATGCCTCTTGATTCTGTTAATGTATATTTAATTAAATATTTCCCAGAATATTGATTTCTTAAAATTGGATAATATTCGCAATAAAACATAAACAAATTAAAAGTAAATATTTATTTAATAATTTTGTTTGACTTGGGCCACTCTAAAACTTTGAGCACCATAGTTTGCGACCTCTCTTGATGGGAAAGGGGGTAGCTGTCCTTGAAACTCTGCAAAGTATAAATACCTGAAATAAAAAAAAATACAAAATTGTACTTAGTTTAATAAAAAAATAAAAAGACCAATTTTTTTAAAATAACAAAAATTCAATTGCAACATAACTGGGTTGGAGTCAGGTTTTAGTAAAACCGTTTTACCATCTGTGTCAGTTAAATCCGCGCTTCCAAATATAGTAGGAGAGTGAATAACTTTAAAAAAATGTAAGCGGGCAATTTGTAATATATTTTTCTTAACTCACCAATAGTGTAACGTCATATCGGTTATTATACTGCACAAGCTATTACAATTTGGGAAGACTCTACAGAATCATAGTGCAGAACTCTGTCTATTCCAAGGTATTTTAATGACCCCCTGAGATAACCATTTGCCTGCTTCACACATATCCTGACTTGGCAGTGTATTGGTCCGCTGAGGTATTAATTAGGTACGGCATCCATGACAGGGGTAATCAATCATGGTTCTAAGGCATATCCGAAATCACCTGAAATAACATTTATTTGTATGAGAAACATAGGTAAATAGATGGGTGTTGTAAACACAAAGGTCCGTTTTGTTTCGCCTATTCGGCATACAAATGTTTTAACAACGTGTCTAATCAATTATTAAATATATAACCTTAGAAGCACTTATTTATTTTGATTCTTACCTATTCAAAAAGTTGAGTTTTAAAAAATAAATTGGTTGTGGGCCGCCCCGGATGCCTCGAATTTATATTTAGAATTCTTCAGTTTATAATACCGATCAGTTTATATTTACAACTTAAAAGTGCCATATTAATAATGCCGAAGAGTTTGCCTGCATGTTTCTATTTTCTATTAGGTTTGTTTGTAATCAAATGTAAAGAGCATTGGCCCGTAAAATAAAACGAGATATCACATAGTTACACCAATAGGATTTATTTTTTATTATCTCTCTCTCTTTAACACTAAAATAACGAATATCGTTCCGATTAGGCATGCAAGTTAAAATAAGCATTAATATACAAAGGTGTAAAAACTGTACAATAAATTTTACACCATTAATATGATAAAAAATGTATATTGCTTTTAATTTATATTCTTAATTCATTCGTAATATAATTATTATGTGTTATAAAACATCATACTCAAAATTACTCGCGGGTTTTGAATATAATATCGGAACGGCAATAATCTGGCCGAGCGGTCGCCCTCCCGCGTTCAACAGAATGAAAGTTAACGTCAAAAATTGTTCATGTCTACCGATTTCTGTCGATCACTGTCCGTTCTGCGACGCTTGGGCGCAAAAAGCGACGATGCTCTTGGCTAGGGGGGGCTGGTCATCTTTCAAAGTGGAAGCATCTGAAAATTAATTAATTATCTTTTCAATACGTTTTCTATACTGGATTAATATTATTTGGTTAATTCATTCCTATTTTTTATGTTTATTAGTTATTTTTGGTATTAGTTCATAGTAATTTTCATTTTCGTGGTTGTAATTTTTATTTTGTCATACTCATTATATGTAGATTCGATCTTTTTTTTTACATTTGTAAATTCATTTGTAATTACCTACTATCATGGATTTTAAATTCGTACCACCTAAACCACCAGATATTTGTGTTCCTCTTTCACCTGGTGCATATGTTACCGTGAATGATGATTCATCTAGCTCGGTTAGCTCGATGATTGATTGCTCTGATCTTAATAGTATTGATCGCTCTACTAATGTTTCCCTTAAACCGAAAAAGAAAAGGAGGCATTCTAAAACTAAAAGACATCGCCCAGATTGTTTGAGACAAGATGATTTGAATGATGTTGCTTTACCATTAGGTCAAGCTATATCATTGAGTTCTCATTCTCTTCCACAGTCTGCTTCTTTACCATTATCATCTACTCAGGATAGTTTTGTTAAAAACTTTTATGGCGAATCTGATAAAGGTCCCTTTGTTGTGCATGTTCAAAGGAAAATTGACACTGACAACAGTAACAATAATAATAGCAACAATGTCATTTTAAATCCTATTATTTTTGGAAAATTTATGCAAAGAAATTTATTTCGCGGTATTATTCCTGGTAGTATTATCCGTATTGGTCGTAATAGAATTAAAATAATTTTTAGCTGTTATAAAGATGCGAATAATTTTGTCAATAATGTTACTTTAGTTGAAAATGGATAATGCCTTTATTCCAACTTTTTGTATTTCTAAGATGGGTGTTATTAGAGTTCCAACCGACATCAGTGATAATGATATTATTTCTGATGTTGTTGTTCCTAACAAACCTATAAAGATTGTTAAAGTTCGGCGCTTAAATTACAAAGTTACTGAAAATGATTCTAAAGTCTGGAAACCTTCTCAATCTGTAAATAATGAAATTAATCACTCCGTATTTTTTTCTGATTCATTAAGTTCTCTTCAAGCTATTATTAGTAATCCTTTTTCATCAATACTCAGATCTGAAATCATATTTGAAATAAAAGAATTATTATATCATTGTCATCTTAATCATCTTATAGTATTTATAGTTTATATACCTAGTCACTGCGGTATATTAGGTAATGAAAAGGCGGACTATTTAGCTAAACAAGCTGTGGTCCATGGGAGTTTACTTCATTTTAAAAATTATTCATCTGATTTAGTTGCCCTTTCAAAAGTATATTTAGAAAAATCATGGAACAATTATTGGTCAATTTCATCTAAATCTAAAGGTTCATATTTATTTTCTCTACAACCTAATGTAACTTTTAGACCTTGGTTTGCCAAATATAAAGTTTTTACCAAATCTTCTACTTCTTCCTTATCACGGTTACGAATAGGTTGCTGTCTTCCGTCGCATTTATTCAGAATTAAAGTTCAAAATTCCAGCATGTGTGAATGTGGTGAAGGTATAGGTGATATTGATCATTTGTTTTTTAGTTGTAAAAATTATAGTTTTTCGTTATATTCCCCTTCTTTCATCTTATCAAATTCCACTTCCATCCAAAATGAGTCATTTACTTTATTTATTTGATTACAATATTATAGTTCTTATTTGTAAATATCTTAGTTATCATAACATTAGAATATAGTCCTTTGTTAATTGGTACCTATAGTTTATTTATTTCTTAATCATATAGAAATATATAGGTATATATCTATGAGTTTTTTATTTAGTTACAAATTTTATATTAATCCAAGTACTTGTTTCATGTATTTAAATTTTATTTTGTCGTCAATATTGATGCTTTTGTTTTGTTTGTTTGACCATGTTCATGGGCTTTCATATAAGTCCATTAAAGCGTGGAATGTCGCTACACTTCTCGCTAGTTTTGAGCTACATGAGTTTTGTAGCATTGATTTTGTGAGTGGCAATATTGTTACTTTCAAGTGACAGAAGGATTCTAGATTCGAATCAATTTTTTTTTATTTGCCAGAAGAATGGTGTTACAAAAAAAAAATCAAATTACGGTCGAAGACCAAAAGTCTTTTGTTTAATAACTTCTTTTGTTTAATAAAATTTTACATTTATAAATATTTTGAAAATTTACGTATCCCTTTTATTGCGAAAATCATCAAAATAATTATTTTTATTCTGTAACTATATTAAAATAATACAACAAATGATAGTTTTAAAGTTTGCATAATAACTGGAACTAGGTCATCAGCAAATCTCAGTTGAGATATTTTACTTCCATTTATGTTAAGCTCATAGCTATTCCAAATAATTCCAATCAATGTAATTGACGAAAAATTTCCTCCAATACAGCCGAGCAGAGTTTGAGGGATAATAGGTTTCCTTGTCGGACTCCATTTATTCGTAATTCTTCTCCAATTTTTCCTAGTCGTACTTTAGCTGTAGGTATAGTTTTAAAATTGTTATATTACTCCTTAGTCCTTATGATTCTTGAATATTTAGTTCCTTGATTTAGTTTGATCACACTCTGTGTTTTGAGATATTTTGTAAGTTTGAAATAGAGAGAACTTTTTGTTGCTCTAATCTATATTTTATTTATTTATTTATTTAAATCTTTATTGCATACAAAATACAAAGGCGGACTTAATGCCGCAAATATTTGGCGTCGATGAAGACGCCACTCGTTATTTGCAGTTACTAATAAATTTTATTTATGCATTTTAATTTACACAACGCAATAAAAAACTTCTAAAACAAAAAAAAACAATACTTTAAGTTAATTTAAATCAAAACAATGGCGTCGTTTTGATAGAATATATCTCGAAAGGGAGACCCCGACCACCCGCCCGTATACCGTCGAATTTAGCGTCTAGCATTCGCAAAAAACGAACAAAAATGTGTTCTTGGCTAGCAATTCCCTCCGAGTATGTAGCGGTTTCTGTCAAAATGTATGGGGAAATTGGCCTCTCGCGAGCGCTTTAACGAAAACGAATGCCCAACGCTCACCGTCCGTGTACTTGGCTGGCAATTTGTTCTGTCAACGCATTTAACGAACGTGACGTCATCACCAAATGTCATCTTCATACAAAACTTTCGTGCGCGCTTTTAGCGCTCATGCTCGTGGCTAGGAGGTGTGAAAACCAAAGCTATGACAAACAGACATAAACAAACCCTGAAAGTAAATTATCAAGAAATTGAATAGGTACTTTTATTTAGGTCAAACAATTGCACCAAAACTTTAAATGGAGAAAGAAATACATAGAATAGTATGTATGTTCTCAGGTCTCTGAAAGAAGTATAAAAAAATCAAGACATCCCAATGCCGAGTAGTTGGAGACCGCTGCCAATGGTATTTGCTGGAGGAGGCCTATGTCCGAGGACAACCTGAACAAATATCTGATCTTGATTGATAATAGTGGATAGAAGTGTTACAACATTAAATCAAACAAACCAATATTAGGCAAAAAGTTAAGAAAACATGTATAAATTCTTGTAAAATATCAACAAATAAAGTTTTTTTTTTTTAATGAAAAGTTCACATTTTTAAAGAAATTGGGGATACCAGGGAGAGTTTAGGTAACATTTTAGGCTTAACAAAGGATTTTTCAGATCCTTTGTGAAGACCTAGAATGTTTCACAAGCCGCACAAACTTATGTTGTTTAGTATTGCTATATTCTTCTTTAATCATATAATTATATATAGTGCCCTAAAAGAATATGATTTTCCTTGACCATTACTAATAAAATTTGTTACACCTTTTGGTATTTCAGGGACTGATGATGGTCTTTGTGGTTGTACAGAATGACTTTTCACCTTGAGTTTAAAATTTGAAAGAATCCTTTTATAGCGGTATATTATTATTTAAAAAAAAATCCTAGCCTTAGTAATAATAATACAATTTATACTCAGCCACAATAAATATTTACAATATTAGGTATTTTATTATATACTGTTAGCAATCGCCGCCGCCCCCACGATCTGAAACTTGAGTACAGCTAGAGGCCCTTGTTGTGCAACAGGGCAGAGCTTCGCTTGCGGACTGAATGATTGACGTGTCGTTGCCTATTCCATTTGATTGTTAAGAATAAATTATAACTTGGACTATATTTCTTTTAATTATTATTTAAAGTTAACACAGCGGTGGGATTTACCCCAAAAAATAAACATTCAAGGTGGTTAAAGTGAATTAAGTATTTAATATTAAGTGAAAAAAGTGCATTGACAATGTCGCGGACAAGTACCGGGTCATCATATATTGAGAGTTCAGGATCGGACGATACGCGGTCGACTCCTCCAAGAAAAGTGGGCAGTAAAAGGTCACGCTCACCGGAACTAGGTGCAGTTCCAGGATTTGACCCCAGTAAGGATGGTAATTATGTCAAAGAATGGATCCGGCAGATAGATGACATCGCGACTGCTTGTGATTGGAGCAAGCGGAAGAGACTGTATTGTGCGACCCAGGCTTTGCAAGGTGAGGGAAAAGCATTGTATAATCTTTGGCTGTCTAAAAATAGGACATGGAAACAGTTTAAAAAAGATATATTTTTATCTTACCCTAGAGAGACTTTTTCAGCGCGATGGAAGACATAATAAAATTTAAAAGTACGCATGTAAAATTATTAGTAATTTCTGCTGGACGAATGTCCGCGAAAATTAGACGTTTGGGAGTGAACCTATCGGAGAGACAAAAAATGGACATTATGCTGGGCGGCATCACAGACAAAAATATTAGCGTTGTATTGGAGGGTTGCGAAACAATGCAAACTATGGTGGTACAAATGTCTAGGCGGTCAATGAGCATTGGGAACAAAGAGCAACACATTGATCAGGCGACACCGCATACCGATCGTTGGAACAAAAACAAATCTCGCCCGCGCCGAGTCGAGAAAACAAAGGACTCTTGTTTCAAGTGCGGCAAGCAGGGTCACCGTCGATTTGAATGTAGATCAAATTTTAGTAACACAAACAAGGTCAATAACCCTAATACCAATAAGGCCGCTTATTTTAAATCTAATATAAATAAATCGATAAAATGTGAACACTGTCATCGTTATGGGCACACAATTGACCAGTGCTTCAAGAAAATAAAACCTGTAAATTTATGTGCTAATAAACTAGTATAGATGGCGACTACGTGTTATATAAATAATATCCCTGTCAAAGCAATCATCGATACTGGTAGTTCAGTCACATTGATACGACAATATGTAGCACAGAAAATCGGTTTGCATTCTAAACCAACTACAGCGCTAATGAGCGGAATAAACGGCAGCATTGCAGCAGCGGTCGGAGAGACAGCTTGTAGATTAAGCAGTGAGGGTGTTGGCATCGATATTACTCCATTAATCATGAATGATGATGATCTCCCAATAGATTTATTAGTGGGCCGTGATATATTGCAGTATCCAGGCATCCAAATTATAGCCGACAAGAACGCCGTATCCATTAGATATGAAAAACCCGAAGGAGTTAATCACATAATGATGGCGGTTCAGTTAGGTGATATCAAAACTGGAGTTTTTTCAAAGGATGGGGCAATCCAATTTAAAGAGATAATGCATACATTTCGGGATCGCGTTTCGACGTCGTTAAAAGACATTGGATGTTCTAAATTATCACAACTTACCATAAAACTGATTACAGATAACCCCATATTCACAAGACCTCGTAGACTGCCTCAGGTAGAAAGAGAAATAGTAAAGAAAATGGTAAATGAATTATTAGAAGCTAACATTATCAAACCAAGTAGTTCCCCATATGCGAGTCCGATTCTACTTGTAAAGAAAAAGAATGGAGGCAATCGCTTGTGTGTTGATTACCGCGAATTGAATCGATTAACCATAAAAGACCGTTATCCCCTTCCACGCATAGAAGATCACATTGATACGCTCAGTAGTGGAGTATACTTTACGATTTTAGATCTAAAATCTGGTTTTTATCAAATTCCTGTAGAAGATGAATCAACTGAGAAAACCTCTTTTGTTACACCAGACGGGCAGTATGAATTCCTTAGGACGCCTTTTGGTTTAGCAAATGCACCGTCTGTATTCCAGCGAACGCTAAATAATTCGTTGGCAGGTCTTAAGGACGTTTTGGTATACATAGATGATATTCTAATTTCAACAAAAGATGAGTTCCAGTCGCTTAAGAGATTGGAAGAGGTATTATTGCGATTGCGTGAGGCGAATCTGACATTAAACATTGAAAAATGTAAATTTTTCAATACAAGTGTAGAATATTTAGGAAGAGAGATTTCGGCTGGAACAGTAAGGCCTAGTTACCATAAAATTGACTGTTTATTGAAGACTGTACCACCTAAGACGACAAAACAGTTAAGGCAATTTCTGGGTCTGGCAAGCTACTTCAGAAGATTTGTCTGTAACTTTGCGACTAAAATCAGTCCTCTGCATAATTTGTTGAAAAAGGATATTGATTTTAAATGGAATGAAGATTGTCAAAATGCATTTATTGAAATAAAGAATAGCCTCACTCAAAGACCAGTTTTGAAGATTTATGATCATGAAGCCCAAACTGAAGTTCACACTGATGCATCCAGTATAGGATTAGGGGCGATACTTTTGCAAAAGGATACGGATGGAAAAATGCATCCAGTGGCCTACTATAGCCGGCGGACGTCACCTAATGAGTCTAGATATCACTCTTACGACTTAAAAACGTTGGCGGTTGTAGAAGCATTCAAGCATTTTCGAGTATATTTAATTGGAATTAATTTTAAATTAGTAACTGATTGTATTGCTATTAGATCAACCATGACTAAAAAGGAACTTAATTCACGGGTAGCACGTTGGTGGATATACATGCAAGACTATAATTTTGAAATTGAATATCGTCCGGGTAAACGGGTTGCTCATGTTGACTATTTGAGCAGAAATCCTATTCTATTGGCTTACGAGTTTACAACAGCTGAAAATTTACTCGAATGTCAGATGGCTGATGAAGAATTACTAAGAATTATTAATATTCTGGAAGAAGTAAATGATGAAGGTGACCGGGAGCAATGATTACGAAATTAAAGAAGGGCGGCACCTTTATAGAAAAACTCCGGAAGGACCAAAGTGGGTGGTACCGCGGAACGCTAGGTGGGGAGTATTAAACATTTTGCATGATAAGAGTGGACATCAAGGTGCTGATAGAACACTGGCTGCAATCGGGGATAAATATTGGTTCCCTCGAATGAGGAAAGTTGTAACAAAGTATGTCCGAAATTGTTTTAAATGTCTTATTGGCAAAAGTGATACTGGCCGAAAGCCAGGGAGCTTCACCCAATATCAAAGGGTGAAACACCATTTGAAGTTATACATGTAGATCATCTTGGTCCATTTGTAAAAAGCAAAGAAGGGTTCCAATATGTAATTGCGTTACAAGATGGTTTTACCAAATACTGCTTCCTGGAGGCGGTGGCAGAAACAAACACAAAAGGAGTTATTAAAGCATTGAAGGCAATGGCGTATTTGTTTGGTGTACCTCGTCGTCTTATTTGTGATCGTGGAACTGCATTCACGTCTAGAGCTATGAAGGTTTTTTGTAATGAACACAAAAACGGCAAATGAAACGTTTCAATGCTAAACGTTATGTGAAGTCTCCTTATAAAACCGGAGAAATGGTGTTAATTCGTATCAGTAAAGGTAATCCGGGATATAAAAAATTAAAGGGGAGATTTCGGAGCATACCATATAAAGTAGTAAGAGTTCTAAATAATGATCGTTTTGAAGTGTTGGGTACTAAGCCCAATGGCAGCACTCACCGAGTGACGGTCACATATGAAAATATGAGGGATTGGCCGGCTGAGCAAATGTCTGATTAAGATCAGGTAGAATTTCTGACTCAGGTCAGGCAGTTATTTCTGAATAATTCAGGCAGATATTCTGACTCAGGTCAGGTAGTTATTTCTGACGAAAGTCAGGCAGATATACTGATTCAGTTCAGGCAGTTATTTCTGAATAAATTCAGGCAGATATTATGACTTAGGTCAGGTAGTTATTTCTGACGAAAGTCAGGCAGATATACTGATTCAGTTCAGGCAGTTCTTTCTGAATAAATTCAGGCAGATATTCTGACTCAGGTCAGGTAGTTATTTCTGACTAAAGTCAGGCAAATATACTGATTCAGTTCAGGCAGTTATTTCTGAATAAGTTCAGGCAGATATTCTGATTCAGTTCAGGCAGTTATTTCTGAATAAGTTCAGGCGGATTATTTATGACACATGTCAGGACGATTATTTCTGACTCATGTCAGGTGGATTATTTCTGACTTGTGTCAGGCAGATTATTTATGACACATGTCAGGCCGATTATTTCTGACTCATGTCAGGTGGATTATTTCTGACCTATGTCAGGCGGATTATTTCTGATATATGTCAGGCAGATTATTTCTGACTCATGTCAGACGGATTATTTCTGACCTATGTCAGGCGGATTATTTCTCATGTCAGGTGCAGCTTCGAGGACGCAGCAGTGGTCAGTATGGCCGTGTTAGCAATCGCCGCCGCCCCCACGATCTGAAACTTGAGTACAGCTAGAGGCCCTTGTTGTGCAACAGGGCAGAGCTTCGCTTGCGGACTGAATGATTGACGTGTCGTTGCCTATTCCATTTGATTGTTAAGAATAAATTATAACTTGGACTATATTTCTTTTAATTATTATTTAAAGTTAACAATACACTATATGACTTAACGCAGTAATATATATTTATAATATTGTTAAGTAAAAACTACTTAGTACTATTATATAAATGGTACTAAGTAGGGTATTTGTAGTATGTACTATTAGACATATATTGTTTATACAAGCTCTTTTATTTATAGGAATTTTAATTCCCATGCAAGCACTATAAATAGTTAGGATGGTACCTAGAGTAACATTTCATTATTTTATATGAATACTATTAGGGAATTACATGTATCTAATGTGGGCATTTGTAGATATATTTACCATAAGCATATCTACAAAGCTTAATTTTAAACACACTGGTATTCATAAAAAAAAACTTTTTGAGTCCTTGAAGAACACTTGTATATAGTAGGTTATGTCTTTTTTTACCAAACAAAAATAAATAAGTAAAAAAGAAACAAAACTTATTTTAACTGAAGTGTTCTTCAAGGACTTTATTAAGTTTTTATCATTAAGACCATTATTAATTAAAATTCATAATAAAATTTATTAACCTGACCCATTTAAATGTTACAAGTATCAATAAGAAATGTTAATAATGATACTAGCATTTCTTATTCAATACAGTATGTTTAAATGGATCCAACCGACAGACATAGACACCTTTAAACTTATCCACCTATATGTCTCTTGATTCTGTTAATGTATATTTAATTCAATATTTCCCAGAATATTGATTTCTTAAAATTGGATAATATTCACAATAAAACAAACAAATTAAAAGTAAATATTTATTTAATAATTTTGTTTGGCTTGGGCCACTCTAAAACTTTGAGCACCATAGTTTGTAACCTCTCTTGATGGGGAAGGTGTGAAGGGGTAGCTGTCCTTGAAACTCTGCAAAGTATAAATACCTGAAATAAAAAAAATACAAAATTGTAATTTGTTTAATAAAAAAATAAAAAGACCTATTTTTTTTAAATAACAAAAATTACAATTGCAACATAACTGGGTTGGGGTCAGGTTTTACCATCTGTGTCAGTTGACTCCGCTCTTCCAAATATAGTAGGAGAGTGAATAAAACTTTAATAAAAAAAAAGTAAGCGGACAATTTGTAATTTATTTTTCTTAACTCACCTATAGTGTAACATCATATTGGTTATTATGCTGCACAAGCCATTACAATTTGGGAAGACTATTCAGAATCATAGTGCAGAACTCTGTCTATTCCAAGGTATTTTAATGACCCCCTGAGATAACCATTAGCCTGCTTCACACATTTCCTGACTTGGCAGTGTATTGGTCCGCTGAGGTATAAATTAGGTACGGCATCCATGATAGGGGTAATCAATCATGGTTCCAAGGCATATCCGAAATCACCTGAAATAACATTATTTATATGAGAAACAAAGGTAAATAGATGGGTGTTGTAGACACAAAGGTTCGTTTTGTTTCGCCTTTTCGGCATACAAATGTTTTAACAACGTGTCTAATCAATTATTAAATATATAACCTTAGAAGCACTTATTTATTTTGATTCTTACCTATTCAAAAAGTAATTTCCAATCCGAGAACGATATAACTGCAACATTTCTTCCTTGATCACAGAGTTTTCAAAAATAAATTGTTCGTGGGCCGCCCCGGGTGCCTCGAATTTATATTTAGAATTCTTCAGTTTATATTTACAACTTAAAAGTGCCATATTAATAATGCCGAAGAGTTTGTCTGCAATGTTTATATTTTCTATTAGGTTTGTTTGTAATCAAATATATAGAGCATTGGCCCGTAAAATAAAACGAGATATCACACACATAGTTACACCAATAGGATTTATTTTTTATTATCTCTCTCTCTTTAATACTAAAATAAAGAAAATGGTTCCGATTAGGCATGTAAGTTAATATAAGCATTAATATACAACGGTGTTAAAACTGTACAATCAATTTTACACCATTAATATGATTAAAAAATATATTGCTTTTAATTTATATTCTCAATTCATTCATAATATAATTATTGTGTGTTATAAAACATCATACTCAAAATTACTCGCGGGTTTTGAATATAATATCGGAACGTCAATAATCGCGCCGAGCGGTCGCCCTCCCGCGTTCAACAGAATGAAAGTTAACGTCAAAAATTGTTCATGGCTACCGATTTCTGTCGATCACTGTCCGTTCTGCGACGCTTGGGTGCAAAAAGCGCCGATGCTCTTGGCTAGGGGGGATGATCACAATGATCATGATGACATTATGCGAACTTGCGTTTTTTTTGGTTAATATCACTCACAATGCCACAATTACCACTATCCAAATCGAACGCATTGTTATCACCAATCTGTCAACTGTCACTTGTCAAGTAAAATATAGGTTAAATCGTACAATCCACTAATTTTATTTGAAAAATCTTTCTAAAAATCATTCCGATTCAATTATACAAAAAATTTGATCCTAAAAATATAAGACGGCTGCGACGTTTAAAAGAACAACACTGTCATAACCACAAATGTCAAAATAAGTTCACAACGCCTCACCTATCGACTTGGCATCGACGGTAGCATTCTGGGCCAAAAAAAACGGCCAATGTAGCAGATCACAATGACACTTTTGCCGCTGAAATCTCAAAAAAAACGCATAAATATACATCGTGATCCTTGTGAACATGTTTCTGTCCCAAAACGAACGCGACCATTGTGATAGATGGCATGATTATTTTTTATATGAATTTAAATCTAATGAGTTGGAGAATAATGTTTAAAATTGCTGTGTATATTTGTAACCAATCAGGGCGAAGTGTTTATAGATTCAACACTTAGATATATGATTTTGGTGACACCGGGGGCCTTATTCCGAGTTTTCAAACGTTAAACTCGACAAGACGTTGCGCAAACTATAAATATTGAAATATAAGTTCAATATTTATAGTTTGGTGATTTATAGCATTTCCACTTGTTTTTTCTATTCCGTGTATGTATCTACCTAGCTAGCTAATCCTATTTTAAATGTCTTTTATCTGATTCATTAATAATTGTTTTAAATTTTTTTTAAAAAAAAAAGCTTATTTGTGTGTTTGTTCTTGTCCATGAGTTGTGTAGCATAAATTTTGTCTGTGGCAATATTGTCGCTAAAGTGACAGAAGGCCAAAATAAAAATTGAATTGTTAATCTGTACTTATTGTTCAGTGATAATCTGTGCGGCTGGCTGATTGTGGTGTGGTGGTTGTTACTGCTAAAATTAATTTTAGCATAAAATCACTGTTACTATCATGTCTCTAAAATCTAATATGCTCGTAAGTATCTATTTATACGTATATTACCATTAACATTTTTTTTTAAATAAAATATTTTTAACAAATTACGTAATGCAAAAATCTTTTCAGGTACGAGCTTTGAGTACTTCGTCGGTGTCAGCTCAACTTATAAAGCCTCCCGTACAGGTCTTTGGCTTAGAGGGCAGATATGCAACGGCACTATATTCTGCCTCATCCAAAAATAAGCAATTGGACAATGTCGAGAAGGAACTTATCGCGTTTCAAAAATCAATCAAAAATGAACCCGTTCTTAAAGAATTTATTATAGACCCTACACTAAAACGCTCCATAAAGTCGGATGCTCTAAAAGATGTTGCGTCAAAGGTTGGTATGGTCCTTCCTACTATTTCAGATGTTTCCTTGTACTAGGACTTCCTAAACCTTGGTTTATTTCTATTAAATTGTCATGGATTAATAGCGATAAAAAACAGATTATGCTAAACTTCGTTTAGGATAATCTTTGATCAGCTTGGAGTCGACCTTAATGTATTATTGAGTGGGTCTCTGAGAGAATTGCATAAATGATTCACCGACTTTTGGAACACTTCTAGGTATGTAATTTATACCATGAGCATTGAACTATTTATCATTAGTTCCTATAAGTAAAGACATGTAGAAAGAATGAACAGTTTTATCTGGTATTAAAAATTAGACTAATATCCAAGTATAATAATTAGGAAAAACATTGTTATTGGTACCAGGCAAATTAAAACTGCATGAATCTCCGAATTAACCATTGCCTAACTAGTTTAAGTATTTAATAAAAAAACATGTCTAATATAGAATACTATGCAATTATTAAATTATTATTTTAATCTAAAACAAGATCTTGCCTTATTATTTCAAGTAAATCTTTACAGATATTTATGATTAGTCAAATAAAAATTTTAACAATGAGACTAGCTAGACAGTTTGTGTAGACCCAGAAAAAGTGTGGGCGCGGTTTGTAAAACTGTTCAAAAAACTGCCCAAATTTTATTAACATTGTTTAGTTCTGCTACATACTATTGCTAAAATATGTTTTTCAAAAATTTTGGTTGTTTTGGCCCATTACGCTATAAGCTAATTGTCTTTGTGGCCCTCATAAAAAAAGTTTGAGTACAGATGGTCTAGATCAGAGGTCGTCACATCTTTCCGGCCAAGGGCCACATAGGACAATGTGGGTAACACTGTCGGGCCGCACAAGGGTGTTGTCCACTTATATACCACATTATGTTCGTTTTTTTTTGTAGCACGGCATAGTACTTTGAATCCACCTGATGGTAAGCAGATCTACAAAATCTATGAATGGGGTCGATCAATACATGGTTGTTTAACAGCATTGATTGCTCCCAATATGATTAATATATTTGCTGGTTAATGATACAGTTACGAAACAGGCAATGTCAGACAAATTTGCATTATGAGTCTATTTAATTAGCCTCGCTGCTTTTTCGTAAAAACTATACTAACTGCCCGCTACGTAACTGCATCGTAAATATCGATGCAATAGCCTCCAAAAAAACTGTCAACCCACAGACTAAAACCGAAACATATGACTAGACCACTTTGTGGTAATGAAATCAGTCGGTCGGTCTAACAAAGTCATGGAGACCTTCCTCCCACCTAATAAAATTAGTAGTCGGCTGGAGCCATATCAGGTGAATACGGTGGCTCTTTGTTAAGATTTGTTGAGGTTTGGCCAGAAATTCGTTCACAATGATAGCCTTGTGAAATGGCGCGTTATCGTGGTGGAAAATCTATGACTTTTCTTTCTACAAATCGGCCTTTTCGACAAATTTTGTCTCTCAAACGCCACGTAACGCTGTGAATATGTCTTCACTTTTAATTGACTTTGACAATGCATTTTTCGGTTTCGGCATAGTCAGACGTCCTTGTTCCGAGTTGTCTGGTTTACATGTAAAACTCGTAAACCTATGTATTTTCACCAGTTATGTGTTTTATGAATGTGGGCTTGAAATTATTTTTTTCTATTATCTATCTCTATGGCTATCTCTTTCAGACTTAATTTTACGAGTAGGACCTATGTAACAATTTCAGCTCTTCAGCACTAGAAATTCTATTTGTGCACATGGCAATTTACAAAGATTGTTCAAAATTTTTATCCATTGTAAGAATCGCAATGTGCCTACAAAAAAGTATTTCTCGTGGCGACAAAAATAATTTCGACATGAAAGCTTTTTAAATAATTCAATTCCAGTACCTTCTTCACAGTATGTATACCTATAAAAATTTATATTGCACGTTTTTCAATATAAATTATTTAAGTAATGGAAAACCAATGTTTAGTGGCAAATCTAACAAAAATATTAGCCAAACCGACGGCGGTCTCTGTTAATTCCATTATTAAATCTCGCATCGGTGCCTATTTAGTTAACTTTTTACGCAAAATGTGTTTTAGTAGATGGTTGACTATTGAAATTGATTTGCTTTGTCGCGGGCCGCACAAATATCGACAGCGGGCCGCAGTTTCTAGATGGCCTCAGGGTGGGTTTTATTTCCACCTTGTTGTAGCCAATGGTATGAGTCAACCTACAAAGAACTAGCTTGTTGTGATGTTTAGACTAATAAATCCATCTATAAACAATTTCAAAAGTTGGTATGATGAAATTGGGACTGATAGCTGAACATGCCTGGAGCCCATTCACAAGCTTTTTAGAGGACTTTGAAATAAATATTACAAATTTTAAGATTTTCAATCAATCTCAACAGTTTCGTGGAGGGGGGGGGGGGGGGGGGCATAGCCTCATGGAACCGCCAACGATAGGGCCAATCAATAATTGTTCTTCAACAATATTGATCACTCCCACTATGCCGGCTAAATGAATCTAAAAACTGTATTGGTTTAATGAGTTGGTAACAAACTCTGCCACCACATCATTTACCTATATCATAGCAAAAAAAAACAACATCATTAGTCTTGCTTGACTGTGAGAGCCCACTATAAATAATAAAAATACCCTGATGTCAATAAAGCCTAATAATCTGTTTTATTATTATTATTGCAGCTTAATCTGTCATCATCTACAAGTAATTTGCTGTGCCTTTTAGCTGAAAATGGTCGTCTAAATAAACTAAATGGTGTAATTAATGCATTTAAAATAATGATGGCTGCTCACCGCGGAGAAGTTACCTGTGAAGTTATCACAGCTAAACCCTTGGATCAAGCACAAAAACAGAATCTAGAAGCTGCTCTGAAGGTTACAATAATTTATATATGTTTGATTTTTTAAAGATCAAGAGGTTTTGCAGACGAAGCATATGGTCTTCTCACTTCCTCCCCATAATATAACTACTTATTTCAAAATATTTATATGCTTGATTATCATTTAAGACATTTGTATCTCAGATGTTATTCCATACTAAGTAACTGGATATAACCATGCCCTGGGACCTATTTTATTGTAATTTACAATGACAATTGTCACATTTATGAAATAGGCCCCTGATTGTGCACGTAAGTACTTTTCCTCAACTAATAATACTTTTTTTTTATAGAAATTCTTGAAGCCCAATGAAACAATTCATCTGACCGCTTCCGTTGATCCAGCCCTTCTTGGAGGAATGGTTGTATCCATCGCAGACAGATATGTGGACATGAGTGTTGCAAGTAAAGTCAAGAAATATACTGAACTTATTAGCACACCAGTTTAAATGAAGCAAAGATTACAGAAAATAGAGTCAACTTGTAGTTTTTAATTTGTGTCATGTAATAATCAATTATGTGAATAAAATCATAAAGGAATAATAAATACATTGTTTTATTTTACAACAAACTAAGTTGCTTGTTAAATTTAAGAACCTAAGGAAAGATAAACTACCTAATACAATCTAAAATCTAACTTGTGTGCTCTTGAAAGGCTGCATTCAATAAGCTTGTTATTTTTGCCCAAAATGCACTGATTGTTTCATACAAATACATATAATCATGTAATGGATACAAATGGTTAATAATGGCATCTTGGACTTTTTTGTATGGGAGCTGGGCGTAAAACCAACAGAAATAAAATGTATTGTAATTTACTTCATTGTACTTCTAAATACCCCCTAAATACTTGTTAACCTCGATATAGACCGGGTGTTACTGCAAAAAAAAAAACAAAGATTGGTTAAATAAAACACGTATTAGTTAAAACTACTATTTATTAATACTTTTTAATCAAATATCAATGGTATTCATCAACTATAACATCTAATAAATGTTCTGCGGGTGCAACGAAAGACTCGTGCCGTCCTAACCCTAAAAACCACAAAACTGAAACTATGTGGGAACAACTTCTGTTCTTCTGCCTGTTAAGCAAGTACCTACTGTAATGCTCAACTATCGCATTTCTACCGATTTGGTCTCTATCAATCAAAATGTAAGTAAGTATTATATGTGCGCGATCTGACATGCCGCGACTGTATTTTAATTCGAAACAACCACACATTAGTTTGCAGAATATTACATCTGTTTAAATCATCCAATGATTCCTCTATATAATTCAATTAAATAAACACCATCGCGGAAATGTTCTGCGACATACGATTTGCTAGTTTTATATGATAAGTTCCCAAAGCGTAAAGCACTAGACATTCCTCTGTTATACGTGGAAAATCATTTAGGAATGTTAGATTTGCTTCCATTCTTACAAAGTCATGACGTTGTCGATTCAGATTGTTAAGTTCGACGTAATCGAATAAACGATTCGTTGTGTTTATTTTTTCATCAATAATGTTTATTATAGGTATCCGAAGCTAGTCGATGGTTTTTAAAAACTGGGTGAAAAGCAGCTAGCACCAATTTTGAAATCTACAAACATATGGGGAAGAGCTCTATTGATATAGGTGTTTGTCGCAGCAGTTTAAAACACTGTTTCATTTTGCCATTCATGACTGGCCACTAACCAGGCAAATGGTAATCGTTCGCTATTCATTGGCTTGGTCTGTTGTTAAATGGCTTTCGTTTCTCTCTTTTGTGGGTGGTATGTGTACCTCATAACCACACTCTTCAATACTACCTAAGCTATCCCTAAAACCCCGATTAACCAACAAAACGTTGTTTTGTTGAAAAATCCAATGCCAAGGACTATTTTCATCATTCATAATGCCTTGCATGATTGTTGCATCACATGTAGTGGCGGCATTCTGACCTAGGACATCCAAAATAGGTATAGCCATTAGTGCTGACAATCACGAAGGGTTTTAGTAAATTCTCATACTTATGCAAGCTATAAGACTGAATATCTCTGTTCACCGGTTGTTTGGGTGATTGCAGTCATAGTATAAAATTAAGAAATGATCATTAGCTTTCACATAAAATATATTTTAAAGCGTTGGTCTTACGCCCATTTTGACCGTGACCCTTTTTATTTCTTCCCATTGGTTCAATTGTGTAGTCCAGTTATTGGGAGCCTTGCAATTTCCAAATTTAACACTCAATTACTAGCTGTGCCTTGCGGTTTCACGTGCGTTAAATTTCAACCATCGCAAACCTTTTTTTTAGTCTGACTATACATTAAGTTTGACATCTGTACCTTCAATGAAACCTCCGGTGTCTGTCTATATCTCGAAAACTATTGGCCTAATTTATGATTGTAGACTTTGTTGACTTAATGACCGAATTAATTTTTTTTAAAGTTTGTAGGTACCACTCATACATTGAAACTAAATTAATATATTAACAAAACCATAAGTTGTTATAGTGACATAACTATAATATAGGTATAAACAAATGGTATCGCGTATTTTTTTGTAGATATTAATGTAATTAATGTGTTCTTTAAATCTGTAGTAGATCATTTTGTTCTATCATTAGCAGTTTTTGCAGTGCACCAGATGTAAAGAAAGGGTTACATTTTCAAAGTTTTAGTAAGGATCCCTAATATTTTTGAATATATTGTAAATAAAACATAGCCTATGTTACTCAGTGATTCTATTAGTGAAATATATTTTTTAATTAGTCCAGTAGTTTTTGAGTCTATTCACAAAAGTCTTCTCTTTAAAATATTGGTATATATTAAATATTACATGCCATGGGCACAATTTGAAACTGCACCTGATATAGTAAGCAGCCATTAAAGTCTATGAATTTTAACTTACCCATATACCCAATTCCCTCATCTTTTAATAGGCCAATTTTCTCTATGAGTCTCATAGTGATAAAGTAATAAAAAACTAAGTTTAACCAAATAAAAATATTTATTAAGTATTCATTAAAGACAACAAATTTGTCATAAACTTAAAAGAAAATAACATAAAAGGAATTCAACTTTTATAAATGTTCAAAGTATGGTCATGATGACTGGTCAAGTAACTACTAAGTAATAGTGGTAGCCTACATATTATAGAATTTGGACCATACAAAACATACAACATAAAATTACCTTATTTTAACTTATTCTATTAAAACAATTTGTCAGGAATTAACAATAATAATACTTTAATAATACTATTAGCAAAAATTAAGTTGTCAAACTTGTTTGCATAGTATTTTATACAGAATAGTTTACACTGCAAAATGCATTTATAACAATAATTCACCATTAACAAAGCAGACTAACTCCACAAGTTTGTTTTAAGACATTGAAATAACTTGGAAAATATATTAAGGTCTAATGTTAGGGATTGAACAGTTGATCTCAACCACCTAATATTTGAATAGAAAAACCTTTCATTATATGTATAATATAATTACTACTATTAACGGTGGTACCAAGCAATACCCAGAATTTAATAGCATTGCAAAATACAAAACCTTGTTTTCATAGAAAAACAAAGGGATTTGAAGTATTTTGTACAAAAAGACCTGCATTAAAATATTTTGTCCAAAAATACCTGTATTAAAATATTTTCTATTACAATTAATGTCCAACTCTAGAATCCATGTACCAATAAGGAAATATAGTTAAGTAAATAAATATATAATTTATATTCTATGATATTAATACAATTGACTTGGGTACCACAATATTAAGAAAGCCAACCTATTAATATATGTATAATATAAAAGTCAAAATTAAAATTTGTGAACCAAATTTTAAATATCAACTTTGCTATCATTAACATTTCTTATGTAAACTATGGGCCTTGGTGTAACCATGTCAGTCATATTTGTACATAGAATATATACAGTATAGCAAGTTATATAAGTAAATATATTTTATTAATTTTGATGAGTCACTATTTTTTTATATATTCTCTATACCTATATGTAATAAATCAAAAGTCAATAATTTGTCAAAAATCCAGAATTTTGAGAATTTAAATAAAACTGAGCTCTCCCTAAATAATTTAAATTGACTTATAAACTCTTCTTCTACCTCCTTGGTGTTAGATGAATAGTAAAATTAGCCTAAGTTTGACTATATACAAAATGGAACAAAGGAAAATTATTATCATTTAAATAAACATAATCTTTTCTGAAATATTTTTATATTGACTTATAAACTTTTACTTGCAAGGGCATGGTAATTTATAAAATATTATTTTATAACATTAGGCATTTCTTATACTACAAATTTATGAGATCCAAAACATTTTAAGTACAAATACAATGAGATATAACATGAAATAATTAACCTTGGGTAGCAGGTGTTTCACCTTTAAGTTGTGCATTTTCTGCTTCTAATTCTGCAATGCGTGCTTTAGCCACCTCCAGTTCATCTTCACTATTTTCCGTACCCAGGTGTTTGCGGAGGTACTCTAGTGCATCCTCAGGCTTGTCAGGCTCCTCGTATAAACTAACTAGGACTTTAGTTAGGGCATCTATGACTCCAGCCCTTTCCAGATAACGTCTAAATTCCTCTCGTTTAGAATCTATGGGCTGAAACAGGTTTTAATATGCTAGGTCAACAATTAACGAAATAAAAATCCTATGTTCAATAATAGGCAACGTTTCAGACATTTCAGAGGGTCGTTGTGATAGCCGCTTAATAGACATTATTCTTATAATAGAAAAAAATAATTACATGATTATCATACCTTGTAAGAAGACATTATTGGAGTGTAATTTGTAAGATAATTCACAAATGTATTTTCGTTTTATTCAAGCAATTACTAGTTTAATTAAAGATTGTCTGTTTGTCAACAACCATAGAGTATAATTAATCATCAACAACCGACACCGTCGTCAAATCGATCAAAGGTCAAAAACAAAATAAGTAACAACAAATCTGACTGTACTCTATTTAATCTGTGTGACTAAATACCATGAAGCTAAAAAAACGCGCCCCGTCGGCGCGCGGATGGGCATGGTTTTTACCTTCGATCATATAACCAATGATAAGCAAGCTTTCCCCTCTGCCAAAATACATGGTCATATTGGCCATATACATATATAAAACAAGTTCACGTTCAATCGGCGTCATTTGATATCGCTTGATGTCGCATAAATGTTCTCCACTCACTCAAAAAAAATTGTTAATTGTGCAGTTACACTATTTCTAAGGCGAACTCTCACTTCAAATTTGCGGAACAATGGTGTCTCCTATCACTTGTGAGTATAATTTTCATTAAATTTAATTGTATTGAAATCCGAATTTCATTTTTATAAGTACGTAAACGATAGCAATAAAAAGTAGTAATACGTGATACGGGGGAGACAACTTGACACATCGCGTAGTGCTGTAATAAAGATTTTCGATTCGATTACTATTGAGGAGTTTTCCAGTAATTATTATTTAACGCAACAGATGGCGTTTAGTCGCTATCTACAAAAACTGTCAAATTGGATAGTGGTAACATATAAAATACACCCAAATTTTAGGGTAAATAGGAAAGTAAATACCTTTATACGAATAATTCATAAAATTTACTTAACTTTGTTTAATATATACACTAATATCCTGAGCACTTTGCCTTACGCCACCAACTTAAGTAATATTTTTTCTTTTAAATATCATTATTTAAGTAATTAAATTTAGATTTCTAATGTATCTTGGCCTTTTTACGAAGTTTTTCTTGACAGGGTATCTACTAAAGATTATAGAGTGCAAAAACATAGAATAAGTAGATACATACAAAAGTGACAAAATATGGAAAAAAATATAACACGTCTTGCAATACCAAAATTTAGTTTTAAGTCAAAGAGTATTTAGAGTCTATATTTGAGTAGTCTATATGAAAATATAGATTACCTAAGTATAGAAACAGCCTTTTTTGACAGTTTTTGTGGATATCTCTCCTGCTGCCATCTAGTGAAATATTTGGGAACCGTCTAAAAGAAAACTCCTCTGAGAAAAGTTTATTTATAAAAAAATCGATATATTTTTATAATCATTATATTATTTAGCATTTTTTAATATCGAGAATATTTTCTTGTTTCACCGAAATAATTAAGGTATTGTGATATTCAACTCAATTTGAAACAAAAATGTCGTATATCCTTAAATGAGAATACGAATAATTAATATTTACTTCTTATTTCTTTTATTTAATCAAATAATATTTTTTTCAGCGAAAATATGAATATTGCTTTTTTTTAAGATTTCCTATTGATCCTATCGCTAAAGAAAAGTAGATTGACGCAGCGGGAAAAGTGGAACGTAAAAAATATTTAATATAATGTTATGACAACTTTACTTTATTCTTTCTTTTTTAAATACCTACTTTTTTAATGGTAAGTTGTTTTTATGAGAGCTCGACATGTGACCTCACATCTTTCTGATCGAAAGCAGTATGAAGGTCCAAGAACAAATGCAACCAACAATTAGGATCTACGTAACCGTTGTTGATTGCACCGTATTGATTAAAGGAGGAATGAGATGAAAAAGTTCTTCAGAGCACCTCCATGATAAAGGCGATAAAACACGTCCAATGACGCTACATTTTGCGAAGCTGCAATGGCTCTAGTGTCAGTGAGCTCTTTGCTTTCGATAACTCTCGATGCACGCTTCTGCAGACTCGAGAGCTTGCAGCAAGTATTTGGCTGATCCACCCCAAAGATGCGAACAATATTTCACACTTGGCCGTATCTGAGCTTTATAAATCAGATGCCTGAGTCGAGGAGTAACATACCATCGGACCTTATTAAGGACGCCGAGCTTCCTACTGCTGTCTTTGCAATGCTCTCAATATAGTTGCGGTGGTTTAGGTCAGAGCGTATTTCTAATCCCAGGATATCGAGAGTTGGAGACAATGGTAATTGTGTGCTCTGAAGGAAGAGTAGGCGAGAAAATGGGTCTTTTGCCGTCAAATCGCAAGCCTGGGTTTTTTTGGCATTAAATTGGACAAGATTAAGAGAAAGTTTGAAATTGTTTCCAGGGTTTGGTCCAATTCATTTACCAAAGAACTCCTGTGCTCTCCTGTTTCGACGCGACTGGGGGGCTGACGCGTCAAATATTAACCGTAAACAGTGCTATCGTCTGCATTACAATGTATGTTACCGAGAGATGACAAATCATTGATGTGCAGGTGGGCGATTCTCGCGCTTTCGACATTCATCTTGATTCGATATTTTTGAACGAAAAATGACTAAATATGCCATTTTTCGTTAAAAAATATCGAACATTAAACGAAATAAATAATAAATATTAATTAATAAATAATAAATATATAAATATTGAACGAAAAATGAAATATTTAGTCATTTTTTGTTTAAAAATCTCGAATCGAGATGAATGTCGAAAGCGCGAGAATTACCCACCTGATATGCAGCAAGAACAGAGTAGGCGATAGCACAGATCCTTGGGGTACCCCCGCGTTAATTATTTCGCGACTCGAGGTCATACCATCAACGAGGACTCGTATAGCCCGGTCTGATAATAAACTTGAGAATACAATTTGAATGCCTAAAAATATTATTAACATTGGTAAAAAAAAAACCCAGTATACTTCAATTTTTAATAAACAATAAACGGTAATTAAAAATATAACATTATTCGTTTCATTTCCGATATTTCAGAATTTGTGCAAATTTGTAACCGCATCAATTAGCTGGCATAAGTGGGAGCGATTAATGTTATTAAACAACAATGTATTCATCCACCCCATTCATGGGCTTTTTAGGTCTGCTTACCACCAGATGCAAAGTCCATAATCTGCTACCATAATATCGGTCGTCTCCATTCATGGACTCAGTTGGTCTGCTTACCAACAAGTAGGCACAGAGTCACATGACCTGCTTTTATAATATCAATCATCCTCATTTATGGACTCCGTTGACCTGCTTACGAACAGGTGGGTACAGAGTCACATGACCTGCTCTTATAATATCACTCGTCTCCATTCATGGACTATGTAGGTGGTCTGATACCGCCGCTTCATTATAATAGCGTGTTAAATAAAAAAAAAGTATCGATATCTTATTTAATTATGTCCCCGCCCTTGAGTTATTAAGCCTCCATGAATTATTATATTTTGTGCAGAGAAAGTTCTAGAATAGTCAAACAGACTTTGGTCATATAAACTATATTATGCCTTATGCCGACTGTATAAAACAATTAATCGGATATTAATTAAATCACCTGTTCTCTAATAGCTGAACCTTTTTAGCAGAGTTTCTAGACAGTTTAGAAATAAACCGCTAGATGTCATGATTAATTTAAATCTAATTACATCGTCATAGGGTTTTAAATTAATGTGTATTTTTGTAACCAATAAGGATGATAAAGTATAGATTCAACAGCTGTACAATTTTCACCGTCACACAATTTGCGTGCGATGTGCGTTATTTTTTATTATCAGTATTACACGGTGTGGTTATCATATTCAAAGAAGGCGGAGAAAAACGTACGCAAATTTAAATATAAAAAAATATATAAGTAAACAAATAATTTCAGATATTTTTATAATTAAATATTCGATTATTCAAATGATTACCAATTACAATGAAAGTTACTAAGCTCATCACTAGTTGCATTAGTGTGCGTTTATCTTATACTTGGGTAGTTTTTCGTGGTGACATCAAAAACCAGCGCTATCGCCCGTTACAACACAGCCATGTCACTTTTTTTAGCGATGCTAAAATGCAGCTCGGAAACGATCGGTGTGGATTTTTGATGCCACTTTTTGATAAGAAGCACTATTTTGAATTAAATAATTGAAATTAATAATATATTATAATAAATCAATATTTTTTAATTAACTATTATTTAAATACCATAATTTTATAATATCACAATATTAATTTAATTAACAACCTCAAACTAAACATACCAAAGCTGAATTTAGTTACAAGATACCAGCGATCCGTGGCAGCGATGCTGAGGACAGAACGCGATGTGTTATAAACGTGTTTACCTCGTCCCGCACTAGAAGTGGCAGAAATAAATGCTCGGGAAATAGGACCTTTGCATTGTTATTTCGTATAAGATGGGTAGAGCCTGATCGACGAGAAACGTCAAATCCCATACTTGGGCTTTCGATGGGTATTTCGATTCGATTATCGACTGGCTCTTTGGTTAACGCAACTACCTATGGTACTGGCTGGAGAAAGCTAACCATAATCTTCTTAAATACTTTTCGTTATTTAAACAATTTGAAGGTTCACGGACATGTAAACAGAGTAAAATAAGATAAATAGTTTGGCATCTCTCAAAATAGGTTACAACACATATTAATTTGTGTTAAATAATATATTATAATTTATTTTGGATGATAAACCTAATAAAAGAAGTCCAAAATAAAGAATGTTTTTCAGTAATTTCCCAAAGGTTACAGTATCTCTACTAGTTTTATGTTTCATTCATATTTTACAACGCAAATGAGGAATTAACAATAAAACGATTCAAAGCAAAAGCACAAAAGAAATAATAGTACAAGTACAGAAGCTCCACTCCGAAATCAATTAAATAAATAGCGACTCTTGCACCGACACAATAAAGCTCAGTTCGGTGGGCAATTCTCGCGCTTTCGACATTCATCTCGATTCGAGATTTTTAAACGAAAAATGACTAAATATGCCATTTTTTAAACGAAATTATTGCTTTTCGGTGTATAGGCACAAAACAAATAATAGTAGGTACAAGTAGGTATAGGTAGATTATGTGGAATTATATAAGTGCGAATAATACCTTTAAAGAAAACAGATTGTACTTACCTACTAAGTTGAAAGAAAAACTTACAAAAACATTGCCTCAGTATATTTGCTTATTAGTCTATGTTATTTATTATTAAGCAAGCTACGTAGGTACCTAATTGGGCTAATAAATAAGTAAGACCTGTTGGGTATTATTGGTATACGATTGTAATAAAAGTGGCGAATAGGAGATTCATACCTACATATTAAATACCAATTATGTAATGTCTAAATAAGTAGGAAGACGGGTGGCATCTTTTTTCCAGATACGTATTTTCCTTTTCCAGACACTTTTTGCAAATTTTCCTTAGTTTTTTTCGCCCCCGCCAAAATATATAATTTTTAGTTTATTTTTGGAAAACTAAAAATTATATTCGTACTGTGCTCACATTACATTTAGATGCACTGTTTCACTTTTGAATTGAATTTGGTGAGTTTAATGTACCTATTCTGTGGTGTTAGGTAGTTACTTCGGTGCGTGGATGGCGGCGCAGCGGTATTGAGACGACACAGCTTTTGATGCTTGACCCCACGCCGCCAAAAGACGCACCGACATAGCAGCGGCGCGCGCGTTGTGAACACAAACAAATAGCCGACATTAGGTATTACCTACCTTGTTCTATACTGTGTATCTAGTGAGTGAGTAATATTATAATGTACCTAAAACATTGACAAATTTAGTGATATGATTCAACCGTTTACAGTTGTTTACTTTAATTATTATCCCTGACTTTTCCAGATTCTGGAATTGCCCCGACTTTTCCAGAAAGTGGTCACCCTGAGTTATGTACTTTAGTTCTATCGTGTTGAAGGACATTTCAAAAAAACAAATTCATAATATTTAACATTTTATGTTTTACACCATGACATAGTGGTAAATAATTTAGTAAACACACCTATTTGTATATAACGGCTCTTATATTATAACAATTTCGACTCAGGGACTATAAAAATTGTAAGACCTTTTGGTATTGCGCCGGATAATCAAGCGGTAGTCAGCCGCTGTCTATAATAATATAACTACCCGACAACAACCGCGGTTTTACATCTATACTCGCGTCACGTATATTATTGTCTTTGGGTCAAAAATACCTAAATAAATGATTCGATTTCAAATATCATTTGTCTGTTCCAATTTTTTTAATTATTGATGCGAAGCTAAGGAAATAAATTGGTATAAAATAATCATACATTCTGTTTCATCCAGTTATCTTGAGTTACGTGAATTTTAATTCTGGTTAAATCGAGTTGTTTTTTCCTAGTTACGCGACATGATTCTAGGTGCTATCTTCATCTCCCGAGATAAAATATTTGCTTTCGGACAGTATTTCTTCGAATTCATTCCCTTACTGCTTTGACGACCTTTTTCGTACGAACACTACGTGGACGGCCAGATCTTTTTCTGTTACAAACAGAGAGGGTCTCATTGTACCTATTAAAAGCCCGGTACACAAACATTTGACTAATACCAAGTGTATGGAGAGTTTTAAAAATTGCATTCGGCTCCATACCTACTTTGTGTAATGCAATCACAGCGATTCGGTTCTCTTTATCATCCCACTCCATTTTAATATCGCAAAATATTGTACAAGGTTTTGGCGCCAAAATGAGAAAACACAATAAACAATTGTATAAAAATGACAGATTCCAAATTTATTTTTAATTGTAACAGTATTTATGGCCAGACTATACATTATATATATTTTTTACCCTTAAACCGCCCGCCCCTCACTTCCCGACCACAGATCGCCCGTAATTTATTAAAAAAAATTAACGACCCGGTTTCACTATACCAACTTGTGAAACTGTTTATAGATGGGTTATTGAGTCTATCCAAAACATCGCGACGAGCTACCCACTTGTTCGGTGTAGACTCATACCATCGGCTACGACGAGGTGGGATTAAAACCCCTCCGCTGGGTACCCTGGGGCCGTCTAGGCGGTCTCGGGCGCCGTAAGGCACCCGTGAAGATATATATATAATTAACGACCTTGGTCTATTAATTTATCCATGGTCCTTCGAGCTGGATATGATACAGCGACCTATGGTTATTAATATTTTGCAATAACTTAAGCTTGAAATGTGTATTAATATAATGACAATTATATTCTTTAGAACAGCAGCCGCAGAATTTCTAGATACGGGTTGATTATTTTGTCATTACATTATTATAATATATTCGCGCTCTGCAAACTTTCTGTTCCAGGAATTTCTACCGATTTCAAAAGTTTAAGAGGTACACCATAGAATAAAACAATGTTTATTTAATAACTATTTATAAATTAAAATAAATATAATATGAAAAGATATTTAATGAGAAATGTGAGCCTGCTTAACTGCGCTCAGGCGATTAAATTTGGAGCAATCGTTGATAAGGATGATCTCTTCGTCAATCGACCTTAGTTGGTGAAATCGGATTGATGTAAACTGAGATCAATTTCAAAATTTGAACTCGTTTAAGCTGAACTTAGTTTTACTAACCTCAGTTTATATAGAGAGCGGTGAAATTGGCCCTTAGACGTTGTCTTTTGGGTTAAACGCCCAAAGCATTATCTCCACAAAAGTTGAAATTTTTCTGCTGCACACTGTATTATAATGTAACACCCATAGCTCAAGATATCTTTTCCCCCCCTTTAGTTTTTGTTAATATATCAGTCACTGCTTTCGGGCCTATGCTCCATCGTTAATATCTGCATTTTGTGAATAGAAAGCACGAGGAGATTGGATATCAACAGCGTATCAAAGTTCCTATACAAAATAGGAGTTTCGTTAATACAAATGTTAAATTTGTCGTAATCCATTAGCAAATAATGATAATATAAATATATCCTAATTTCATGAGTTTCTATGTCAAATTTGCCTCCTTTGGCGTTGTATCCGGCGGTCGTGGGTTCGATTTCCAGCCATGGCCAAAGAGATTATTAAAGTCATGTGGGGTAAAAGTACGCAGAGGGTAAGTGTACGCAGTGAATATTGTGCGATTAATGCGGTTGACAACAGTACCCCTAGTGTGAGTTTTCTAACTATTACTTTACGTTTGAGTTAACTAAAAGTTGTATGGGAAATAGTTCAGCGCTCAAAGCGGAAATTTTAAGAACTAAAAATGCGAGCGTGTTAAAATGTTAACGCAGTAGTAAAGTTAACGCGAAAATTAATGTTAAAAAACTCACACTAGGGCTACTGGTCGAGACCTACCGCGTTTAGTTCGCATTTGACCGCCTAGCAATAGTTTGCCGCACAACGCTATAGATATCTACGCGACAATAATGTTTTTCCAGTTTTATTAGATTTTTTTTAAAATTAATTTGCATAGTAAATATAATAGATTAATCTGATTGAGTAAACAAAGTCACTGGGAACAGGTAAACTAATCAATATTTTGTGTGAAATTATGTATTTTATTTAAGGTAAGACATACCTACTTGTATTCTTCTATTTATTTACTTTGACAGGATGCGGAAAGTATACCAGGGTAAATGTCCGCAATATCTGGATGCGTATACTGGCCCCATCGAAGAAAATCAAAACGCATTAACCTTCTAAATTATGTACCGCCTGCATTTATTAAATTAATCATGGATGGAGCTCCAATTGAAAGTATTGGTATGACTACTGGTTCTGATTTCATCATCACGGATTTACATTTGCAGTGGCTGGTTAAGAGCAGAGTCTGATCAAACATTTCCCATACATTCACGACCTTTTGGTCCTAACTGTTACCCCCTACTAAACATTCATAGATTTTTATACAATGATATTATAAAAAACAAAAGCAGATATGTTATAAGCGCGCGCTTCGTGAAGACTCAAATACGTCCCAATTGGGACGTCTTGTAATTAGTCGGCTTCTAGCGCAATCACGAGCGTGTTGTCCCGTAGATACCTGTGTCTATTACCAAAATTTATTAAAATGCCATCGTGTGTGTTTCGGAAGTGTACCAATTATGACTCCAAAGTAAATAAAATACAAGGGATCTCATACCACATGTGAGTATGCAAAAATATTTATATTATTTACTATAATTCAATTATTTTTCCAAACAATTTGATAAAAGCGCAAAGACGCCGTATGCAGGTGAAAAAAGAGAGAGCGAATTAGTTTTGACGCGTGAGCGATAAGGACGCATCCTTATCGCTCACGCATCAAAGCACTGCGGACATAGATTAGTTTAAGTTTACTTGTGCAGAAGCGAATATTGATGGTGACTTTAATGCCTTTAATAACAGTTTATTTTTACTTCATTTTTATAATAGCTATTATATGTAATGAATGGATTAATGTTAATAATATTAAAATAGTTTTACTGAATTCGTTTTTCCACTAGGTATTATAATTTATTCATTATTTTATTTTCATTTCATCATTCAATTAGGTACCTACTGATAATTAATGATATATTTTTTCTTTTATTAAAATAGGTTTCCGAGTGATCAGGTCAGACTACATGATCGGATTGCAATTATTCGTAAACAAAGAAGCGAATCAGACTGGATACCATCAAAAAGTAGCAGAATCTGTAGCAATCACTTCAAAAGTACTCACAAATATGCTTCGAAAAAAGGACGAACACTACTTAAAAAAAATGCTCTTCCATTTATTGAGGTAACTACAACATTTTATAAAACTGTAGCATTTACCTGCATTTTGATTCACGTTTAATTTCATTCATAAGTACAGTCGAGTTAAATGATGAACTTTGCTGCTCAGCAAAGTTCTATATTTGTTCATATATTATATAGGTATAGGTAATTGATGAAAGTGATTATTTATTTATTACAAGCTTTCTATCCGCGACTTCCTACAGGATAGTATAACATGGTGCAGGAGGTATTAACTACTGCAGCCGGGACCATAAATTGTGACTTCTTTCAAAAATTATTTCATTGCCATAATCACTATTCAATTTTGATAATTCTAAATAAAATAGACTAAGCTGAATAAAAACGACAAAGTGGTAATAATATTATCTTTTTCAGGATCAAAAAAGTCACTATGTCCAGAAATCTCCGACGAGTCTAGACAATGTCAGTTTGCCAGAGTTGGAAGAAATTCTAGAAACACCAAGAAAGTCTGCGCTTAGAAAACGTGTTCGTGAATTAACATTTAAAAAAAAACAGCTTCAAAAAAAAAACAAAACCCTTACACAATGTAATAAAAGATTGAAGAAAAGGTTTGCTAGCGTTGCAGTTATATTAAAAGATTTAAAGGCAAAAGATTTCATTTCAAAGGAACAATTTTTACAGTTAAAGTTAAAAACCGAAGTCATTGATTTAATTAATAGAATATATTTAAAAAAGAATTCAAAAAAGTCTTATCGTGTAAAGTATCCCCCAGCTCTTAGAAAATTTGCACTAACACTTAATTTTTATTCTCCTGCTGCCTACAAATATGTAAGAAGCGTGTTTCACACTGCGTTGCCACATCCACGTGTGATATCCAAGTGGTATGAAAATACTTCTTCCTCGCCTGGGTTTACTCAGCCAGCTTTTGATATTTTAATGAAAAAGAGCTCTTTATCAGGCAAACGCCTATTATGTACCCTTGTAGCCGATGAAATGGCGCTTCGACATCAAACTTTGTGGACGGGCAAGAAAACTGACGGTCTTGTCGATTTTGGCATTGAATGTAACCATATTAACGAAATCGCAACTCAGGTTTACGTATTTATTTTAGTAGGTCTAAATGAAAGTTGGAAGATGCCAGTAGGGTATTTTTTTATTAAAAGTCTATCAGCGGAAACACGGGCAAATTTAATTAATACATGTATAAGTAAATGTTACGATTCAGGTGCTGACGTTGTGGCGGTTACATTTGATGGTTGCCCTAGTAATTTAGCTGCTGCTAATCTTTTAGGTTGTGATCTTAATAGACCAAATAATTTAAAAACTACCTTTTTACATCCGGAGTGTGGCATAGAAGTAGCTGTAATTTTGGACCCATGCCATATGATAAAATTGGTTCGTAACACCTTCGAAGCCAAAAAAGTTATATTCGATAATAAAAATAAAGAAATAAGATGGAACCTAATAATTTCTTTAAATCAGCTTCAAAGCAGTCAAGGCTTAAACTTTGCTAATAAACTTTCTAAGCGTCATATAAACTTCCGAAACGAGATTATGAAAGTGAAATTAGCCACCCAACTGTTGAGCAGAAGTATATCCCGTGCTTTAGAACTCTGTGATCAATTAATAGTTTCATCTAAAATTAAGAATACTGGACCAACAGTAGAGTTTATAACTATTTTTAATGATTTATTTGATGTTTTTAACTCCAGGTCCTCAGGAAAATATGATTTCAAAAAGCCTATCTCTCCTAGTAATGCTACACAAATTTTATTATTTTTAGAAAAAGCCAAAGATTATATTTTATCGTTGCGGATCTATAATAAAACAAGGCGGATTGTACGAAATAGAATAGTATTTAATATATCAAAAAAAGCAATAGTAGAATGCAAATCTAAAACTGGATTTTTGGGCTTTTTGATTTCTATTCAGAGTTTAAAACACCTTTTTACAACTTATGTCATTTCAGCAACACCCGCATTAAGGTACATCGCGATTCGCGACATACAGATTAAGTCAAGATCATATAGAAAGTTTTTTTGGTATTATTCGGCGTCAAGGTGGATATAATAATAACCCGAATACCATACAATTCAAAGCATTGTACAAACGTATTTTCAATCATTTAGAATTACGGAGTTCCTTTAGTGGCAACTGTATTCCTTTAGAACATATTCCAATACTCACTTGCTCATCGTCTGGAATTTTAAATATTAACTCTTCTTCAGGTCTTCGTGCCATCGACGTAGATGAAAAAAAATCTGATATTTCTATACTTAGTGATAAAACTTCTGAGAATTATGTTACTATTTTAGCTGATTTCCTTAATACCGAAAATTGTTCAGAATCAATACAAATTGTGGTTCCACAAATTAGTTACAATTAGGGATATGGGAGGCCTGTGCTATGCATCAGAAAGTCTTTTTACTGTGTGTTTAAAAGCCGAATTTGTCATAAAATCTCATTTAAATGAAAAAGGAGTACATTTTGCTAGTTGTGAAGAAGTAGACAAATTAAAATGTCAAATTTTAAAAACCTTTTTGAATTCTAATGTTTTTGACTCACTTATCGAACATTTAAAATATCAGGCACCAATTTTCAATCATCGCATACACCTGATAAAAACCATAATTCATAAATACACAAATATTCGTCTCCATTCCGCACATAAAAATAACCCCGAAATACAAAAACTCTCAAAGAGACAAAAAAGAAATAAATTAAATCTTTTTGAAGGTTTTTGAAATAAAATACATATATTATTTTAAAAACCTTCAAAAAGATTTAGTAGTGTTAGTGCAAATTTTCTAAGAGCTGGGGGATACTTTACACGATAAGACTTTTTTGAATATGTATTTTATTTCATGTGTTTCATTGTTATTAATAAAATATTCAATAAATATTATTTATTTATAATCTTTTTGAAGGTTTTTAAAATAATATATGTATTTTATTTCAAAAACCTTCAAAAAGATTTAATTTATTTCTTTTTTGTCTCTTTGAGAGTTTTTGTATTTCGGGGTTATTTTTATGTGCGGAATGGAGACGAATATTTGTGTATTTATGAATTATGGTTTTTATCAGGTGTATGCGATGATTGAAAATTGGTGCCTGATATTTTGAATGTTCGATAAGTGAGTCAAAAACATTAGAATTCAAAAAGGTTTTTAAAATTCGACATTTTAATTTGTCTACGTCTTCACAACTAGCAAAATGTACTTCTTTTTCATTTAAATGAGATTTTATGACAAATTCGGCTTTTAAACACACAGTAAAAAGACTTTCTGATGCATAGCACAGGCCTCCCATATCCCTAATTGTAACTAATTGGGGAACCACAATTTTTCATCAGTATACAACGCGTCAACACAGATTTCACACTTAATAGCTTTAGTCAATTTTCGTGCAATCCAGCCTGATATATATCCAGTTATTTGTTGTATTGATTCTGAACAATTTTCGGTATTAAGGATATCAGCTAAAATAGTAACATTATTCTCAGAAGTTTTATCACTAAGTATAGAAATATCAGATTTTTTTCATCTACGTCGATGGCACGAAGACCTGAAGAAGAGTTAATATTTAAAATTCCAGACGATGAGCAAGTGAGTATGGGAATATGTTCTAAAGGAATACAGTTGCCACTAAAGGAACTCCGTAATTCTAAATGATTGAAAATACGTTTGTACAATGCTTTGAATTGTATGGTATTCGGGTTATTATTATATCCACCTTGACGCCGAATAATACCAAAAAAACTTTCTATATGATCTTGACTTAATCTGTATGTCGCGATGTACCTTAATGCGGGTGTTGCTGAAATGACATAAGTTGTAAAAAGGTGTTTTAAACTCTGAATAGAAATCAAAAAGCCCAAAAATCCAGTTTTAGATTTGCATTCTACTATTGCTTTTTTTGATATATTAAATACTATTCTATTTCGTACAATCCGCCTTGTTTTATTATAGATCCGCAACGATAAAATATAATCTTTGACTTTTTCTAAAAATAATAAAATTTGTGTAGCATTACTAGGAGAGATAGGCTTTTTGAAATCATATTTTCCTGAGGACCTGGAGTTAAAAACATCAAATAAATCATTAAAGATAGTTATAAACTCTACTGTTGGTCCAGTATTCTTAATTTTAGATGAAACTATTAATTGATCACAGAGTTCTAAAGCACGGGATATACATCTGCTCAACAGTTGGGTGGCTAATTTCACTTTCATAATCTCGTTTCGGAAGTTTATATGTCGCTTAGAAAGTTTATTAGCAAAGTTTAAGCCTTGACTGCTTTGAAGCTGATTTAAAGGAATTATTAGGTTCCATCTTATTTCTTTATTTTTATTATCGAATATAACTTTTTTGGCTTCGAAGGTGTTACGAACCAATTTTATCATTTGGCATGGGTCCAAAATTACAGCTACTTCTATGCCACACTCCGGATGTAAAAAGGTAGTTTTTAAATTATTTGGTCTATTAAGATCACAACCTAAAAGATTAGCAGCAGCTAAATTACTAGGGCAACCATCAAATGTAACCGCCGCAACGTCAGCACCTGAATCGTAACATTTACTTATACATGTATTAATTAAATTTGCCCGTGTTTCCGCTAATAGACTTTTAATAAAAAAATACCCTACTGGCATCTTCCAACTTTCATTTAGACCTACTAAAATAAATACGTAAACCTGAGTTGCAATTTCGTTAATATGGTTACATTCAATGCCAAAATCGAAGAAAGACCGTCAGTTTTCTTGCCCGTCCACAAAGTTTGATGTCGAAGCGCCATTTCATCGGCTACAAGGGTACATAATAGGCGTTTGCCTGATAAAGAGCTCTTTTTCATTAAAATATCAAAAGCTGGCTGAGTAAACCCAGGCGAGGAAGAAGTATTTTCATACCACTTGGATATCACACGTGGATGTGGCAAAGCAGTGTGAAACACGCTTCTTACATATTTGTAGGCAGCAGGAGAATACAAATTAAGTGTTAGTGCAAATTTTCTAAGAGCTGGGGGATACTTTACACGATAAGACTTTTTTGAATTCTTTTTTAAATATATTCTATTAATTAAATCAATGACTTCGGTTTTTAACTTTAACTGTAAAAATTGTTCCTTTGAAATGAAATCTTTTGCCTTCTTCTTCTTTATCTTTTAATATAACTGCAACGCTAGCAAACCTTTTCTTCAATCTTTTATTACATTGTGTAAGGGTTTTGTTTTTTTTTGAAACTGTTTTTTTTTAAATGTTAATTCACGAACACGTTTTCTAAGGTTTTTAAAATAATATATGTATTTTATTTCATGTGTTTCATTGTTATTAATAAAATATTCAATAAATATTATTTACTCTCATAAGATGTTTTATTTCTTACCTATGGACTTACTTTTTAATCAAGTGTCCACTTTTTTAATGTTACCCTATCATATTTAAAACGAATATAATATAAACGTAATTTATTTACAATATCATTGAGTGAACCTATTAATTCTGTACCATCTGTTTTTTCTTCATAGATTTTATTCTATGCATAACTCGCCGTGATTGGTGGCCACGGTGACTCTTGACAAACGCTAGTGGTCTCTTTCTTTTGTTTCACTTTTATAATTATGCCATCTTTCTTACACAATTTTATAATATAGATGTATAGCTACACGGCGCCGCTAGTTCGGAACATTATTTGCTATTATTTTGTAAGCGTATAACATATCTATACTTAAAATATCATTGTTTTTATAGTTAGGGAAGCGATATAAATAAGACTATATCTAGGCTCGTACGTTTTCTTTTTTTTTAAAGTTTGGTATAGAAAAAATAATATTAACCCCTGAAATTTATTTATTTTTATTTTAAATTCTTTATTGCACAAAATTGTACATAGGCGAGCTTAATGCCTTAGGCATTTTCTACCAGCTAACCTTTGAGAGAGTGAAATATGCTTAGGGTGCGGAACTTTCGATAGAAGGATATACATATAATTTTAACAATGATGCATTAGATGCATAACAATACTTAAACTACTTAAATACTGTATATAATATAATAAATGTAATACATAAACATACATACCATACCAAACTAAAATTGTCACGAGGATCTGGTTTAAGCGTGAAATTTGAAACAAATCGCAAAAAAAAATCCTCAGATTAAAATAATTCCTATAAAATATCAAGGCAGAAAATTAAAAAAAGGAAAACATACAGTCATCGTTTATTTTCTCTCTAATAAAAAGAGACCATTTTTTTCAAATCCATTAAAGTATAGGGGTAGAAAACAGTTAGAGCCCGAAAGTCCTTTTGCTGCCTAAATTGTAGGTATAATCTCATACGTGCTCTTTCTCTTATTAAGGGTCGGGGGGAAGGTTTACATAAATGTATGGAAGGGATACCGACTCACCGTCATGCGCGGGGACAGGTAATACTTTGAAGTTGAATCAGCATGAGGATCGAAGAGCCTCATCAGACACTCCTCTTAAGAACTACACTTTACCAACTGTCGATAATCCTGTACTTGTGGTTGACAATCATTCAAGCCACATAAACCTACAAGCTACCTTGTATTGCAGAGTGCACAACAACGTACGTAGTACTTACATTGTCACCTCACAGTAGTCACAAATTACAATTTCTTGAAATGCCTCTGGTAAGGGCTATTTACTATCCTCTAAAAAATAATTACGCGATAAACGGGTGGCACAGCATCCTGAAGTAGTAGAACGTAAGTACCTATAAGTAACGCACCTTCAGCATTAAGGGTAACTGGAATATCCTTTCGACAACAATATATTTACAGAAGCAGACTTTGCAGTATCGTCAGTTATGGATATGTTTTGTCCATCTACTGATGCTGTCTCTTAAAATCCATTTATTTCAAGTTATGTAGATATAGTAGAAAGTCAACAGACGCAAAGCCATCATTCTGCATCTGTTTTACCTGTTGCACAAGAATTAAATCCTTCTGCCTCCGCCGATTTAACAGAAACACAAGAATTTGAGTCATAATTTCTACTGTTGCTGAAGTGCATCATCTATCATATTCACAATCACATAATTTCGACTTTTGTTGAAATGCATCGTCAACAAAAATCACCACTACCTGGACAACATAACAACAAAACAGAAATAAACAAGCCACGCGCGCTTTTTGGTTCAGAAACAATAAATTATTTCGCCTTCTATTTTCTGTTACATACATATAATACTGCTATAAACATGCTTCCAACATGCGTATAACTTAGTTTGTGACCAGAGCATGTGCGTAAATTGTCCTACACATTTAGGTATTACAGCACTGGGTTACATTACATGGGATGAATTAAAAATATACATATCATCACGGATGCCTTACGGCGCCCGAAACCGCCTAGACGGCCCTAGGGTACCCAGCGGAGGGGTTTAAATCCCACCTCGTCGTAGCCGATGATAGGAGTCTACACCGAACAAGTGGCTAGCTCGTCGCGATATATATATATCAATGATAAAAGCAAACCTAGTTGCACTGATGTTGCTGAGATTTAAGCAGTGCCTTAACAGAAATGTATCTATAATATGTCATATTTTGCATTTGATAACAAAAGGTATAATAAAAAAGTTGTTGTTATTAAAAATTATTAATGTAATAAATGAATTTTTAAAAACTTAAATACATCGTACAGTAAAGTAATAGTTCAAATTAAAGTGAGGCGGTTATTAACTAAAAAGCATTTTATAATTTGTGAATTAATACTCATAGAATATAATTTAAGATTCATCATCACTTCCAGCGGCTTGCCTTGGCTTGGGTCCTCCTGCCCTCTTTGCCATAATAATTTGGTCAACTTTTAAAATGGTAGTGGCAGCACCAACAGCATATTTTATTCCCCATTTCTTAAGTGCATAGAGATCAAAAATCCCCTTTTCTGTTACATCACAAACTCCATTGTTATCAGATTCAATATCGTAGCCAAAATTTTTTTTGCCATCCTGAAATTAAGAAACCATCACATTTATATGTACAATCTGTATTAGAGAGCTGCAGATTACTATTTATTTTGCCATTGATACTATTGGAGTGGTAAATGGCCTTTGGCATTATATATGGAGATTGTGGGTTTGATTCCCACACATAGCTTGTATGTTTTCTGTACAGTTTGTTGGTGTTAATTAAAGTTACTTATGTTATAATTATATATGTAAGCAACTTTTAGATGTGCGATTTCTATTTTAGTACAGTTTTCTAATAAAAATTCTGTATTCTTGTTCATTGCATTTGTGAAAAGAATTAAAAAGATAAATTAATATTACTTGAATATTTTTATAAGTAAAGCCATATAAAAAAATATTTAACATTTAATATAATTATTGTTTTAATGCTGAGTAATTTCAAATTTTAATATCTGTAGACTAGTGGTTGCAACTTTGGCGTTGTATCTCTGGAGGTTGTGGGATTAATACCCATGCCAAAAAAATATTGGTATGTTTTTCTGTAGAGTTTGTCATGGTCTGGGTATACATAAAATTTAACAAGTACACATTGCCCAAACATAGACCTTAGTTTGTGACCAGGACAATACGGTACAATGTCCTTCATATTCAGTTTGTTATTTTTCGCAAAATAAACCAAACATACCTTATTTCATTACTATACTATATCCATTACTATAAAGGGGTTGATTTGTTATTATCAATCAAGAAATAATATAATATTCTCTTATTCTTAAAAACTTTAAGTGTTTTAGTAAAAATAGTGTTAGGGACTGCCTATTAAGTAAAACATTCAATATGTTTTTATGAATAAGTGTATAGGTATTATTAAAATTAAATTAACTTACTTTGTGAGCCATATACAGGTTATTAAGAACAGTTGATCCATTAGCTCCAGTATTGTCTGCAATTGCTCGGGGAATAGCCTCCAAAGCAACTGCAAACTTACGCACAGCATACTGTTCTAGTCCAGGCAATGTGTCTGCATACTGAAGGAGACGGTTTGCCAACTCTATTTCTACTGCGCCAGCTCCAGGGACCAATCTGTTATAAATAATATGTTTTGGTTTTAGTCTATAGGTTTACCTGTGTTTAGGTAATTATTGCATGAAACTTGCCCGTTTCGTAACCACAACCTAATAGTAAGACAGCCATTCATTTTAAGTTAAGGGCAGTTGAATAGACTATAAAGCAGCGAGGATATTAAAGTAGACTCATAATTCAATTCGGTAATTGTTGCCACTCTTTTTGTAACTGCATGAATTTGCTGGGATTGTGGGAGCTATCAATGCTGTTTTAAACAACAATCTACTGGCAGACCCTATACATGGGACTTGGTAGGTCTGCTTACCATAATATTGAAAACAGAAAAAGTCATATATTGCTTATTGTTATCTGCCTGATCCAGCTCAAATTAAATAATAATAAAACATATTTCGAAATTTTAATGTTTATATCATGACAAACAAAACCTAAGATTTAAGAAAAACTAGCATTTGTTGATAGGGCTTCACAATATTATTTAATGATATGATATGTCCTAAATATAATTATTTCAAGATATTTCTACAAAGGCTTTTATTTTTTGTTGTATATGGTGGAAGATATATATAAGGTTGAATACCATTCTATGTAAAAGAAAGACTTATTATATACTTTACCAGTCTTTAAAATAAGTATAGTTTGACATCATAGGTGATAAAAAATATTCATATATATTTTTTGACAATAATTAAATTACTCACCGTCCATCTTTTGCAATAGCTTTAAAAGTATTCACACCATCATCAATGGCTCTTTCTACATCATCCATATAATTATCTGTAGCCCCACGAATAATAACAGTAGAGATGCGAGACTCCTCATTATCCATACGGAACACTACCACACATGTATCTCCAACTTCATCAACAGTAACAGAGTCACAGTAGCCAAGCTCTTCTGCGGTGGGGGTTGTCAGTCTTGGTAGCACCTTCAAATAATAATAATTTTATCATTATCCTAATCCCTATATTTTTTTTCTTTATAATAAATTGAGCACATATGGGTTAAAAAAGATTCATGAAAGCCAATATACATGCAAAGAATATTCCTTACATTTAAATTATTTTACTGATGTATACAGCAACAAGATTACCATACTTTTTCATATAGTTTACATAGAAATGGTTAAATCACTTGATAAAACCTTGAAAATCATTTGACCGTGACATAAAATTATCAACAGATACAACTAAACCTTAAATAGTTATGGCTAAAATTCATTACAAGTTAGGTATTTTTATAACATTTTATTAATGTTTGTAAAACTTACCGTTCCGTTAACAGTTTTAGCAATACGTCTGAGATCAAATTTAGAGTTCAAACGTACAGCCATAATATTATACTGATTAAGGAAATGCATTGCCATGTCTCCAAACTTAGCTCCTGCCACCACCACTTTGACTCCTGCATCAGCAATTGCCTTAATCTGTTTCTCCAATAAAGACTCTTCTCCCTGGCTAAAGTTTAACAGCTCATCAGCATTTTTAATGAGGACTGTGCCTTTAGTTTCAGTTTGTGTGATATCAACAGGACAGGAATAAATGGCCACTTTGGCTTTTGTGGCAGAATTAACATCACCCTCTACTTGACGCTTAAATACCATTCCATGTAGAACATTTGATTGCAAAAGTCCACCTCCAAGGATCTATAAACAACAAATAGTATGTTTTTTAAATAGAGAGGAAAATTCAATATAAAGTATAATAATATATATTAAATAAAAATAATACACATTGTAGCCGAAGTAACTAGGAGTGTTTCCTTGGAACACAGGATCATATAATGTTTGGATGAGTAGAGAGGGTGATGAACACAGTGCATGTGAAAGTTAAAAGGCCTTTAAACCTACTTTGCGGTCTTAAGTCCAGGAATATTGTAGTTTATTCTCCTGCCTTCCAACCACGCAATGGACCCTGCACACGCAAGGAGAATCCATGGATAGCTAAGAAAATTTTTTTCTCTCTTACACTTAAAAGGTCACTGGTTCAAACCCTAGTGTATAAACAATGAGTTTTTAATGTAAAAATGTATGTACATTTGTTAAACAACATTACTATAGTGCCTTGGGGAGCATGTTAAGTTGTCAGGCCCAGTTTACATACCAACTTGTGAAACTGTATAGGTTTAAATGGGATATTGAGTTTATCCAAAGATCGGGATGAGTTAGCCACTTGTTAGGGGGTAGATTTATACAATCGGCTACAACAAGGTGGGATTAGAAACCCCTCTACTGGGTATCACTGGTACACTGGTGCACCTCAGGGAGGTGCAACAGTGCACCAGTGATATTTATTATAATTCATATTTATAAAATATGTACCCTATTTTATATGAAGAAATTGTCATTAATGAAATATTTCTTTACCTTGCAAACTCTAATATTGTCCACGTTAAATGTAGTTTTCTCTGGCAAGATTGATATACAAGCTTTAGAAACCAGCTCTGAAATAAAGTCTTCACTGCCATATTGTTTTGACATTATCGAAGGCTTAATGGCCTTAGCAACTTCTGCCACATTCTTAATGTCTTTAATTTCATGACAAATAAGTTCAGGAAGAATATCCATACATTTATCCATGGCCTTTTCATAACCTTCAGCTATCTCGCTTGGTGTAATGCCTAAGCGAAGTAATTCTTCAGAGGCCTCTAGAAGGGCACCAGATATTACAATTACAAAGTTGGTGCCATCTCCGACTTCAGAGTCTTGCATCTGACTGGCCAACACCATAAGTGAAGCAGCTGGATGTTCAACATCCAGTTCTCGTATGATAGTGCCCGCGTCGCTAGTAATGAACTGCTTATCAATGTGGTTGATAATCATCTTATTCATTCCATTTGGTCCATATGCAGAGCGAACACTTTGCGCAAACTGTTTACAGGCAGTTATATTCCGGAATACTGCTTCTTCGAGACCAGAAAACATCTAAAAATAATCATTTTGTATTATAATTGAACATTACTGCGTTTATGATTTTAGAAAATTCTAGAACAATATATATGAAAGGGCTTAAAACATCACACTAATATGTATTTTTACTATATAGTAAATACTCCATTAATGTTTAATACCTATTTTACTACGTATAATTATATTTATATCAGTAAAAAGAAACAGGTGAACAAGTGCACGTTAGTAGAGGTTATCCGGAAAATATTTACCCTTGCTCCATCTTTTAACATTTGCTGAACTCCAGGTGCTTTCGGTACGTGTAAGGCCATTTTGATTATAAATTATTTAATTGCTTTTAATAATTATTAATAAATCAATAAAACTCGTGACTAATTTGAAGCAAGCAAATCAATTCTTTTTTAAAGTTTTTTAATGCCTGCCTGATGCACACAGTATAGCAGAGACAGATTATGTATTAAAGAGATACTACGTTCGCGTTCCTTTAGAGGTGTAGCGCGGGCACATTCGTGGAAAACATCAAAAACCAGCACCGGTTAACCGGTTTTTTTATTGTTGCAAAACCGTAGGTATGTAAAAAAATCTAAAAGAAAACTTTTTTTTTTTGTGTTCTGTAGCTCTACCACAAGTTTTTGCAAACACTTTCTATTATAGTCGCTAGTAACTATAGATAGGGATCAACCAATAGGATTTTCCAAATAGATATCTCTTATTGGTTGATTCCTATCTACAGTTACTAGCGACTATAGTTATAACTGTTTGCCAAAACTTGTGGTAGACATACTGATAATTTTATTTGTAAGTATAAGTATTTTTTGATAGGGGTAGGGTAGTTATACCATTAAATGAACACCTTAATGTATTTGTATAATAATAAGAATAACGTAAAAACTACCATGTAATTTTATATTGAACACTTTGAAGCTTTCCAGCTGATTAAAGCTAATCCTTCTGATTGGCCAGTTTCAAATAAATATGGAGAAAATTTAGTGAACACAACACCTACGGTTTTGCTATGGTTATATTCTGTTCTCATATTTAAAATTGCGATTTAGAACCTATTGGTTATCGAAGTGAGAACAGGGGCCTGGGGCCTTACCAAAGAGCCAATCAATAATCGAATCGAAATACCCATCGAAAGCCAAATGTATGGGATTTGACGTTTCCAATCGATCAGGCTCTACCCATAGAGTAAAATTCCTATACATTTTTATCGATCGATGCGGCGATTCGATTGGCGATCGTGTTCTTTGGTCAGGCCCCCGACCAAAGAACACGATCGCCAATCGAATCGCCGCATCGATCGGTAAAAATGTATAGGAATTTTACTCTATGGGTCGCCGAGAAACGTCAAATCCCATACATTTGGCTTTCGATGGGTATTTCGATTCGATTATCGATTGGCTCTTTGGTAAGGCCCCAGAATATAGCGGCGAACGCGTTTGACATTTCGTTTTATAGGCATTAAGGCGGTTCCATATATTATTATTAGTTTCAGTGTTTGTAGCCAATAGCAATTTATATTATTTTTAATCAGGATTACACTTGGGGCTTCTTCTTATAAGATGTATCTTCTGTGGATTTACCTAAGCCTATTAAACATCTATATTATTTTTATATCATTTTTTATAAGTAAAATAAAATACGTCAACTTGACATTAAGAAAAAAAGAACTATAAATTATATATACTGATCTAAGAAATTATTTTATTCTAAGATGCTATTATCAAAGTTAACTAGAAATATTGTTGTATCGCATAATCGGCGTTTTTATGCTAAAAAACCACGTAAGATCATTTAAATATTAAGTAGGTACACTATAATTCCTTTGCCTAATCTGTTAGTTCGTGTTTACTTTACCTCAACAGGTGAATGTCCCGCACATATGAATGAACTACCCATTCCATGCGGTCCTTGGGATCCGTGGTATAAAGGAAAGCAAAATACCTATAACACAATTCTCGTCTTAGGAGTTGCATGGTAAGTCGCGAATAAGATCTGCTTTGGTCGGCGGATATCCTGGTGTCATTAGTTGGTGACCAATGACACCAGGATAACATAGTAGGTACCCAATGTAGATATCAACATTTTAGGTTCCGTAGCCCTAGTGTGAGTTTTATATATAGGTACCTATCTATTAGGTGCTTAGCGTTTGAATTAACAAAAATTTGTATGGGAAATAGTTAAGCGCCTCAAGCGGAAATTTTGAGAACTAAAAATGCGAGTGTGTGATTGGTGAAAATGTTAACGCAGTATAGTAAATGTTAAAAATCTGATGAGGTTCTACTTATAGTATTGGCGTAACTTTAAAACTGTAGTAGCGTGAGTGGTTACTGATAAAATAATTATTTTTAAATCAGGCCAGTTCCTCATATCTTCACAGATTTTCGACTTTGGGCACCTTCAATTTTATTATCAACTAGCTAACACGCAGTGCACGCGACTGAATCTCTCAAAAGCATCAAATTTTTCATTGATGCTCCGCTCCTATTGATCGTAGTTTGTTGCTATATAGCCTATATGGGCTAACCAACACTAAATAATTTTCAAAATCGGTTCAGTAGATCCAGAGATTACAACCTCACTAACTGTACCTCTTTATACCAAATATTAGTAGAGATAAAAAGCCATTTGTTTCAAGTACTAGTGTAAGTATCTGTTGGGCGCCACTGTGTATAAATGCCCAGCGGCCACATTCTGTTTCTTATAACGTAAGCGTTAGATTGTCAAAATAACGAATTCCGTTATTAGCGCGCTCTCCTCCAATCAGCGAAGGTTAAAAAACTACTCTGATTGGAGGGAGCGCGCTAATAGCGAAAATCGTTATTTTGACAACCTAACAATCACGTTATAAGAAACAGAATGTGGCCGCAGCAGTTCAATCTGATCAGCGTTTTGACATTTGGGGGATTACAGGAATCTGTTGTCCGGAAATCCCCCACGAGGTGGCTCCATTTGATTTTGGAGGATTTCCGGAAAAAAATCCTGAAATCCCCCACGTGGGAATAATCACGTACGCATAATGGCGGTTCAAACCAGGTTTTATGAATGAGAAAAGGAATGTCCCCTGCTCAAATCCTATAAATGACACTTAACAATCAGCAACAACGAACGCTAAAAATGCCATGCACTTTATTCTTTTTTATTATGGGTTTTACAGTTGGATTGAAAGTTTTTAGCATTCCGTGTATTTATAAGATTTCGTTATTTTGACAATCTAACGTTACCTTTAAAAGAAACAGAATATGGCCGCTGGGTTACTTTTTTTTAGGTAGTCAGTTCATATGCTCTTATTCTAGGTTTTGTTTCTCCTTCGGGTTAATGGCGTATTCAGGAAGTGCGTATTTGAACTGGTCCCCTCCAGCACTGCCCGGGCCGCCAAGCGATATGGAATGCGATGACTCCGCATCATAAATTATTGATTTATTCAAATAAATAAAGGTATTATTAATTGACCAACGAGTATTATTTTGTTTAACCATACCAAAGTATAGAAAAGTAACATAATGACGTCTTCATACAAAACGGCCGTTACGACGACTCGCTTCGATATACTTCGGTACATAACAGTAGAGAGTGCAGAGGCTCTACCATGGGTTTGCGCATTGTAGAAACTTAACGTATTTGTATACGAATACGTGAACAGCAAGCAATAGGCCCGCTTTATTTTTGGTAACAGGATTGAATACAACGATCCTATTGGTTGTTGCTCACGTATACGTATAAAAATACGTTACGTTGCTACAATGCGCAAACCCATGGTAGAGCCTCTGTGCCCAATTTACCTACGTGAAATAGGGTATATAGGTACCTACTATGCACGGACGCTAATAGTGTCACGAACAAGAACGGTATGAGACGCACTTTTATTTACTTTTATAATTATTTACTAAATATGGGGCGAAGTTATCGACTGTTTTGTTGTTTATTTATTGAAAGTACATGAGAAAGTTTTCTCATCCATCATAATCACTTTTGAATCTAGGAATAATAGAACAAATAAAATTTGGCAGTAATGTATTTTGATTAGAAGTTAATTCCTACTTATGTGTTAAAATCTGAAAATCAGCGCGAGGGTAAAAATATTATCTACGTAGTAGGTACATGAGAAACGGATGCTACGGCCCGTCCTTACTATTATCTACGTAGTAGGTACATGAGAAACGGATGCTACGGCCCGTCCTTACTATTATCTACGTAGTAGGTACATGAGAAACGGATGCTACGGCCCGTCCTTACTATTATCTACGTAGTAGGTACATGAGAAACGGATGCTACGGCCCGTCCTTACTATTATCTACGTAGTAGGTACATGAGAAACGGATGCTACGGCCCGTCCTTACTATTATCTACGTAGTAGGTACATGAGAAACGGATGCTACGGCCCGTCCTTACTATTATCTACGTAGTAGGTACATGAGAAACGGATGCTACGGCCCGTCCTTACTATTATCTACGTAATAGGTACATGAGAAACGGATGCTACGGCCCGTCCTTACTATTATCTACGTAGTAGGTACATGAGAAACGGATGCTACGGGCCGTCCTTACTATTATCTACGTAGTAGGTACATGAGAAACGGATGCTACGGCCCGTCCTTACTATTATCTACGTAGTAGGTACATGAGAAACGGATGCTACGGCCCGTCCTTACTATTATCTACGTAGTAGGTACATGAGAAACGGATGCTACGGCCCGTCCTTACTATTATCTACGTAGTAGGTACATGAGAAACGGATGCTACGGGCCGTCCTTACTATTATCTACGTAGTAGGTACATGAGAAACGGATGCTACGGCCCGTCCTTACTATTTTCGTCATTGGACGCCCATGAGTTTTTTCAAAAATAAAAAGGTACAAGCAATTTGTGTTTTATAACATTTTGGTTTATTTATTTCATATCATAATTACAGATATAATTAAGTATATTAATATACTTAGAAGTGTAAAAAAAATCTAAAACAGGAGCATATTTCATAAAATTACAATTGTAATTTACCATGATAATTTAGAATACATTGCTTGGTTTAGTTTGTTCAAAGTAAATAATTCTAACTAAACCAAGCAATATATTCACGTTTATGAAATAGGCTCCAGGTCTATATTACAAGTATTAGGAATTATAGGTATAAATACTTATTAGGGCAGTAAAAACCTAATTGCGAGGTTTAAAACTACTCGTAAAAGTTACCTGCAGTAATTTACTATTAAAAGAACTAAAATTTTGTAATTTACAATCTAGATAAAGCCTCCATTAGTAATTTTATAAAAATTTTGAGATTCCTAAAAAAAATCTAAACATCAATTCAAATATAATGTTCTAGTACACATTCAAAAAATAATTTAAGTTTACATAAAAATTTCACATTTAAACATTTTTTAATTTAAATAAATTCGAATATAAAAAAATATATAAAATAAATTTACTTCTAGAATCACAGTGGGACTCAAACTAGAAATTATTTAATCAAAATGCGTTTGGAATGATGAACTATTTACAATTCACAGACATTACAGAGATCCAAAATATAATACTGTATTCAAATATTACAATATAAATTCATTCTTATTCTAAAGTGAGCAGATATTATTAGACTTTCTATTTTTTAAATAAAGATGATTTAACTATACAATACAATAGGCATATGAAAAATTTCTTCAATTATTACAGAAAGTCTATATTTTAATTCTTGTTTCTAACAAGATTCTTATATTATCATACATAAATAAAAATTAATTCTATATCAATATAAAAATATCTACTCTAGCGATTATTGGAATTATTTTTACTAAAACAATTAAATTTAAATATAATTTTCATCGATGTATGGGCTAATTACAGTAGTCTCCTGTAAGTTTTCCTCTATTTAAAACATCACAATTACAGCATTATTTAACACTTACAAAGATAGTTAAGCGATGTGAAAGTTAAAAGCTCTGCAGTTGTGTTGACGCCCATACTTTCAATATTACAACTTGTATGTTAGTCTTAGTTCAATTATTATTTTTATGTTGGTAATTATACGTAAAAATCTTTCTGTTGTAATAACTACTTCTGTATTATTAATAATATTTAAAAAATAATTTGTTTCTTATATCGTATATTTCTTAAAAAAAAAGTCCAACACAGAAAGATTAAAGTATAACAACCAACAAAAAAAAAATACTGCATCAAACAAAAACAGTGAAATACTGGAAGGACAAAAGTTTATTTCGTACAAACGTATGAATGCAGCGTCCTTGAAACGCTAGTACCAAAATCATTCTGCAATTAGCACACTGCATTGCATAAATAATATTTAATGAATTATAATCACTGAAATGGGAATATACCTATTCAGCCCCATTAGTATGGTGGGAAGATATATGTGATAAAAACTTTTGACAACGAATATTCAATTATTTTAAACAAAATTTTGTCGTAAAATATCTATTTTATCTATTGAGCGCCATGCTACGGGGCTTATGAGTAAAATGTACATGCCAGTCTATGACATGATTGTTGACCAGTTTCGCCATATTGTGGTACAAATCTTGTGGGATGTTTTTTAATTCCTTGCTATGCATCGTTTTTTTGTAGGAATGGCTTGTCTATGTTTATTACTTATTCATTGACTCTAATCCCCAGTTTTTACTATGTAGGTACAAATGATTAATGGGATGTCATGTCAAGTAAATTATCGAATCCTTGAAGATAGAAGATTTTTTCTCTTTTTTTAGCAAAAAAAAAAAATATGTGTAAAAGAAATAAAACCTTCTATCTATAACTAAAATGTTATTGAAGGGCCCAATAAGTTTTTATGAATAAGGCCATTAGCTCATATAAATATGAATCTTTTATTCTTTAAATCTTTATTACATGAAATATAAAAGCGGGCTTAATGCCGCATTCTATTTTCAATGACTGTAAGATATAGGTTAATATAGGTTATGTCGCTTGTATGAATTAATTTAAAGTGACATTCCACCAACCATGACGCGTATAATTAACTAATTTTTAAACTGGGGTAAGTGAGGATTGTCTTAAGTATACACATTCTTAGGCGGCGGTATAGCAACGACGGCGGCGCCCGCCCGTCCTGCCCCTAAAGGCGATAGTTTTCGCCACGTATTAGTTTCAGGATCGTATAGTTCCACTAGACATAAATATTGTACTCCATCATGTCCGCCTGAAATATAAAAATATTTTATTACTATTCACGCACCGTGGCTTTACCTTAGTTTAAAATTATTAACCGAAAAAAAAATTGGTTTTTAATTTTTATTATCAGCAAATGTGATAAATTCTCTGTCACAAATAAAATAAGGCTCTTACTTATAAAAAATGTGCAATGGTGTTCTTTTACTGTCACTCTCATGAGTTTTGTGAAAAGAATAATAGTGCTTTGTCTTAAGTTATGGCACACAAAAGTTGATGTGCATTCATACTCAACATTTCATACAAATATAAATGCCTCCGGAAGCCTCCCCTCTACCGTTGTAATCCTCGCCATACAACGGATACAAACTCGCTGGCAAAGGTTAACCGTGAATCAATGTATTAGATGAATGTTATTGTAAATAAATTTGAAAAAATAATAATGTTTATACTACACCTGCTCGGAAAGTAGGTTCTTACTTGCGTAAGAATAGGTCAGAAAGTACGTCTTTGTAGTCGTACAAATATGCGGGAGGAAAAGTATATGAAAATTCATTGTTAACGTGCTAGTTTTTTTTTAATTTTTTTTCTTCAATTCTTCCAAATTAGGAAAGGCAAGGGTTCAAAGCCATACAGCCTAGTTTTTTTTTACAAGTTCGAAATCGGTATCGCCAGTGGCACCTCAACAGCCGGTAAACCTTTTGACACCACAGCCTAGCTCTAGCGCAGTACCAATAACACAGCCAACTACCTCTCCAATGTTGTCTCAGAAGTCTGAAACCAACATTAATCTTCCTAGCAAAAATATTAAATTAAGTTTTAACAACTGTAATAATTTTAATATAAACTTTAATTAATAGAGATTTTATTTTTTATTTTCCTCGTAGGTGTAGTATAAAGCACTATGTATCACTCGGCGAGAAAGTGCGATTCCTAACTCGAGCGAATTAAGTCCCTCCGCTTCGCGTCGGGCCTCAAACTTCGCCCTCGTTAGTAATCGGTGACTTTCTCCCCTCGGTGAACAATGTACTATTAATTAATTTATAATTGTGTACCTATTTATTTCTATGATAAAATAATAATTGAACATTATTTTTTTATCATAATAATGTTTAATTATTATATGTATAATTATGTATTGTTTCTGTAATCTATAAGTGTAATATTAATATAAACATGCATACTACTTATCATTTGCATACTGTAAAATACAGTAAAATGTGTGAACCGAACAAAAAATTTTACATCTCTGTACCATATTTTTTGGCAAATAAAGATTTTATTATTATTATTAAAAGCACTGACCAACAGCTACAATCCTGTCTCCCAGCACTGCGGCGCCCACAGCGTCCCTCGCGGCGTGCAGGCGGGCCACCAGCACCCACGCGTCGGTGAGGGGGTCGTAGCGCTCCACGCACGCCAAGCGACCCCCCGCGGCCGCGGCCGGCGCCTCGTGACCCCCTAGAGCGTAGATGTACCCGCCGGCAGAACACACCTATAGTTGTAAGGTTTCCAAAATGTAAAAAAAAAACATTAGAAGTGTGGGGAAATCCACCCCAATGGGAATCGCCCAGAACGAGAACAACCCGCGTTCTACAAATCCAGTCAAATATTTTAAATAGTTCTAGAACATTATTTATTCTCTTGTTTTTTCCGAGTTCCCGCAGTAGCTCAGCGACCCTAGCAGTCGAGTAAAATTTCTTATAGGCGACACACGCTCCTATACCAAAATGTTTATCCATAGTGCCTACGTATTAAACCTTTCGCTTTGCTTTCCTAGCGCTTCCTAAAATCCTTTATGTGATTCCTTATTCCTTTTTATTAACAATGTAAATAAATACAGGAAGGCTTAGTAGTGTAAATAACAAACCTTTTTATTAATTTTTATTCCTTACTTTAATTTGTCACCTTTTCTACAGAAGTAAAGATGACATTAGAAGATGTGATAGTCAATATCAGTTATTTCCATGAAGGTAAAAACCGTGCCCGTCCGCGCGCCGCTACTGGAGTAAGCATCATTCATTTTGCAGGATGCCGCGCGAGAGACAATTTGTCACTCACACACACTTTCACATTTTTTACACCCGCAGTCTGATTAGTGCGTTCGGCGGAGAAAGTGGAAAAGAGCTCCGGTTTTTATTATCGGAAAAATGGTTAATTGTGCATTAAAGCTGTGTAGAAACTACTCTTAAAAAATTACCTAGTGTCACGTTTTTTAAGTATGTATTAAACATGTTTTTCTTATATTAAAACTTAATAAAATATAATAAAACCCATAATTAAAATATCAAAATCTGACGGAAACTGTCAAACTATGTGCGTCAGAAGAACTAGTGATGGGTTTTTATTTTTAATGAGAATTTAGATACTTTAAAATAATTTATAATCATTTAAATTCAATTTAATCAAAAGGTATGGCGACAACAGAACCGTCCAACGAGGTTTGTCAGTTACAATTTAGGGATGCGATTTTATAGTTAATAAACTCAATATTTGTAAATATTTTCATGGTTAGGAGATATTATATCATTATTGTTTTTTTTATATAATACTAATTATATTTTCTATACATAGAGTTTTCCGAAAGATCCGGCATTAAAATGTAAATGGGTAGAGGCAATTAAATGAGAAGAAAATTGATTACCTACCAAGCATACCCGTGTATGTTCAGTACATTTTGAGGAATCAAGCTACGATTTAATTGTTATTCGCCGACTTTTATAACTTCCTTTTGGAGGTCGGTCAAAAATCTTGAGATTGCGTTTAGTAGGTAACATGTAGTTAGTTGTGCATGTGTTTTAATTTAATAAAGTATTTTAATTTAATGTTATATATTAAAAAAAAAACTTGACTTCCCCATACAAATTGGTCATTTTAACGTTACTAGTTTGTATGGAGAAGGCCATTTTTTTTTCTTTTGCGATACATGGTTCCATGGGAAAGTTTGATTATATCATATTAGCCCAAAGTATATCCTTTCAAAGTTATTGAGTCTATTCAAAACATCGCGACGAGCTAGCCACTTGTTCGGTGTAGACTCATACCATCGGCTACGACGAGGTGGGATTAAAACCCCTCCGCTGGTTACCTTGGGGCCGTCTAGGTGGTCTCCGGTGCCGTAATTACAATTGTATATCGATAAATAATTATTAATCTATGATGATCACTATAAATCCCAAAATATTTGGTTTATCGATAAGTAATAATATTTGTCGGTGGCAACACTATCGAAACTATTGAAAGTATGCAATTTAATATTTAGCTTTTTATAATAAAAAAACAATATACTTCATAGACACGCACACACATTCATGTTTGACAATAGCTTATATAACTATTACTAACTTTTATAACTTGTATCTTTTGCTCTTTTCCCCACAGACACTGCAGAAATTAAATTAATTATAAATAGTCTAGACAACTCACAATCTACTGGATGGGATGGAATTCCAACCTCATTTCTGAAACAGGCAAGCGACTTAATTTTAATTTTACCAACTCTTACACATCTATTCAATCTTTGCTTTTCTACTGGAACTTTCCCTAATGCATTTAAGCGTGCTATTGTTGTGCCTGTACACAAGGGTGGAAACAGAGACGATATCAATAACTATAGACCTATCTCACTTCTACCAGTGCTATCAAAAATTATAGAAAAAATAATTAATATTAGGCTAAAAAACTATCTTACCGTTAACGGTATTCTACATGATCATCAATTTGGGTTTAGGAATGGATACTCAACAGAAGATGCCATTTTGCTATTGACTAAAGAAGTTATTTCTAAATTAGAAGAAAGAAATAAATGTGTAGGTGTCTTTTTAGACCTAACCAAAGCGTTTGATACAGTCTCTGTCCCCACCCTTTTGAACAAACTCGAATGGTATGGCGTTCGTGGGAAACCACTGCAGCTGCTCAGTGATTATCTTCATAACAGATCTCAAAGCGTAAAAATTGATAATATCATTAGTTGTCCTACAAATATCACTTATGGCGTCCCACAAGGTAGTGTTCTCGGACCTACCTTGTTCCTCTTATTTATAAACGACTTATGTTATCTTACTTTAAATAACTGTGAGATCATATGTTATGCTGATGACACTGTCCTGATTTTTCATGGCCCAACTTGGGACGAAGTGCGATTGAATGCCGAAAGGGGTCTTATTTCGATAAATAATTGGCTCAATCAAAATCTATTAACTTTAAACCTAACTAAAACTAAAGCGCTAAACTTCTCAATAAGTAAACCTGGTCTTCCTGGAGATGACTTTGGAATTGTATACCATACTTGTGACTACTTATCTAATAATAACACATGTAGCTGTAGTCATATTGAGATAACCACATCTATAAAATATCTTGGCGTTATGATTGATCAACATTTAAATTGGATTCCTCACATAAACTTTATTACAGAAAGAATTAGGAAATTTATCTGGGTGTTTAAAAATCTTAGGCATGTTACCACACCCAGTTTAATCAAATCAATCTACCTATCATTATGCAACTCTGTGATATCTTACTGCATATCAACTTGGGGTGGAGCAGCAAGAACTCATTTAATAGCGGCAGAAAGAGCTCAGCGATCTCTTCTAAAGGTGATGTTCTTCAAACGTTTTAGACATTGCACTTTTGATTTATACAACTCGTCCAAATTACTTACTGTTAGACAGACTTACATCCTCTTCTCTACTCTAAAAAGACATAAGACTATAGCTTTTGACGCAACTATTATCAATCCAAGAAAAACGGCCTCCTACTCAGTGATAAAATTGTAGAAAACTGGAACTATTTTCAGTACTAGTCAATTTTACTACCGATCTGCTTATATATACAATAAACTTAACGACATATTAAATATTTATCCCCTACCTTTGCGTAAATGTAAAAAGATTATAAGCGACTGGTTGTTGACATTAGACTACAGTGCAACTGAATCTTTACTTACCGCTTGATGCAAGCTAGGTGTTATATTTGCAAACATAATCCCACCCACTGACCCACATACACACATTCACACACACACACACACTCACACACACACATAATCACATTACACACACACATAATCACACACATTCATAAACACACTTATCACAAACCTCATACCCACCACATACACGCACCCACTCATTACTAACTACTTTCTTATTATTACAATTTTTATTAAGATGTTTACTTATATCTTTTCATACTTAGTAATTACTTTAAAATCATTAAACTTGTATTGATTATTTTGTATAAAGAGCGAGGTACCTGTCAATCAGGTTTTTCTAACCTATGACAGGGCCTTTTTACTAAATATGATGTATTAATTGTATTGTTTAATGACAAATAAATATATATATATATTTTTTTTCTTTCTTTCTTTCTCAAGTAGTTTTTTAAGTGTCAGACGCGTTGAGCTGCCATTTGAAGCCACACCTTTTTCCTCTTTCTTCATTTATTTGCCTTGAAAATTGGCGTCACCAGTATCGCACTATTATGAAACAATTTATGTATAATGCTTAAACCGTTGGCGCGGGGCGCGTTTTTTTAGCTTCATGGTTTTCTCCGATTCCGGGTTTGTGTTAGTTAAGCTATGAAGATGCCGCCATCTTGAAATTCTTTGTCTGGACATAATAATTTAATTTCCTACAAATAATGGCTTTTGCCAATGACTTGTAAAAGAGGGATTGGAAAGACCTAGGTGGAAATAAGGAATGACGACATGCCCGTATGAAAACATACCGTATAGTCCTTTCAATATCGAAGGAAAAATAATTATCAATAAATGGGTACTATCATTTTACTGAAGATAGGATTCATTGAAATTAACACAAACACTGAGTTCACTGCGTTAATATTATACTTAATATCACTACGAATGCTTATTCTAGTAGGTACATTTTTGCACAATAATATCCTATCATCTTAAATATGACGCAAAGACGCAACTACAGTCTTTGAGCTACCCTCAAAGAATCCTCTGAACATATTAGTAGGGATGGAAATCAACTCTATGGTGACAGTTAAATGTCTATACATATAATAATCGTAATACTCCAAAAGCGCAGTCAAACGGCTCTGTCCATTATCTAGAGGAACTTACACTGACACACCCGCGTCGCTTATTCATGGGGGCGCACGAAGTCCAATGGTTGGTGCCGGGGTCGTAGCACTCCACAGAGCGCAGACACGCGGCCCCGTCCCGGCCCCCCACAGCGTACAGTTGGCCCCGTAGCGAGGTTACTCCGCATGTAGAGCGTGCCCCAAGCATGGGGGCCACTAGAGACCAGGCGCGAGAACACGGGTCCCACCTGTGTGGGAACTTTTATTATAGCTCGACAACTTAACAGAGAACCTTGTGATGCACACACAAAAGGTATGTTGGTAGTTGCAATGACAGCTGCAAAATCGTCAACTGACCTATTCATGTTCCAATTTTAGTCTGTGGGTTCACCGGTTTTCAGGAGACTACTGCATCGATTTCTTGTCGAGGAGGTAGTCTCCTTTCAGGAGACGGGTGCGAGACGAGTGCGGTTACGAAACGGGTAGATGAATTGAGGACAAGGCAGCGAGTAGGTATATTAAAATATATCCTGCACCTGGCAACGGAGAATATTCCCCAGCTGGAACCCAACCCCACAGCAAGGGGGTTGAGTCCTCTTATTAATATACTCGTAATGCAATTCGTCATTGTCACCCCCCATTTCGAAATCGCATCATTTAGCCGGCATAATTACTTTCTGATTAATTGAATTATAGTAGATTTTTTCTTGGATATCTTTTTGGTTAGTACAATATCCTTCTTTATGGATATGTGTGTATATATGTAGGTATAAAACTTATAGTTAATTTCAAATTATATATAAAACATTTGGAAATGATGTGTACATCTGTCACAAACGTACATATCAGACTTTGTTACATATTAATATTAATCAAACCAATGTTACAATATGTGCGCCGTTATGTATCTTTTTTGAATAAATAAATATGTTCTTGGGCAGATGGGTTACCTCTCCACAGAGTTGAGGTAGATCCATCCGTCGTGACCCCCGACCGCGTACACGGGAGCGTTGGGTCCCTCTCCTAGTACGGCTACGCCCAAACCGTGACGATGCGTGTTCATGGACGCCAGGGTGCTCCAAGCTAAGGACGTTAGGTCGAAACATTCCACCTGAAATGGTCATCATTTTGTAGAAAATATTGTTCTGTTAAAGTAGATGTAAAAATATGGTAAAGCCATTGATATAATATATTTGTTTGTCTTTACATAATAATATATAAGAACGTATAAGTATTTTAGAAACAAAACAACTAAAGTTTGTTCCACGAAAATTTATAGTGACGTCATCGTGTCTAAACGTACTCTGTAATACACAAGAATATCTATATCGTTTTGATGTCGCTAATAGTCTATAAATAAAAATAATGTAAAAATGACATTTAAGTTAAGTTAATAAAGCGACGGTTAGTGGTACCACCGGTGGCGTATAGTCATGCGTAATACTGAATTATGAATTAAAATTTGTTGAAGTCACTATCAGTTCTCATAATAATATATAAATTTAGTTTTTTATATATTAATGGTAGATTTTAAAGATATAACATATCAGGGGGCTGTCCCAAATTAGATGTAATAATTAACCTGTACGATTTTTTCGGGAAAAATATAGAGCTGCAGATATTAAGTTTTCTGTATATTTTTTTTATTTTCCTATATTTTTATTCCAATACTGTGTCAAAGTCCGTGTACACATTATAATACAAGAAATAAAGTATGAATTGACTTTGGTATTGACTAAAATATGGAAAAGAAAAAAGTAAATACTTACAGAGCTAAGCGTTTTAAGTCCATCTCTTCCCCCCACTACAATGAGTTTGTTTTGCATAACAGCGACTCCGAACTGCAATCGTCGTGCGCCCATACGCATGAAAGGAGACCATGTGTTGGAACGAGGGTCATACATCTCCATATTACTTGCTCCCTTAAAACATGGTGAATTTGACAATAAAATGACTCCAAATTTGTATATTTCCAATAAAAATTAAACACCTCTGTAAAAATGAAACACCTCCTAGACAACCATTAAGAAGGATTCTTAATCCTTCTTAATGGTTGTCTAGGATGGAAATTGAGACAGAGCGCAAAGGGCAGCTACCTATACTTAACTTTTAAACTGTTTTCTGTTGTTATTGAAAAAGTTTCAACCTTAATCATATTAAGAACACGGTAAACATATTTTTTTATAAAGTTTGAAATAATAATTATGCTCATTTATTGATAAAAAAAGTAACAGGAAAAGTTATTTAAATAAAAATCTTACTTTGTATCCATCCATTCCTCCAATGGCTAACAGTCGTCCTATAGTCGAGGTCCGTGGCTGAGTGCGATGGGAAGCTAAAGTGGTCCTCCTCTCTGGTAAAAGATGCCATTTCACTGCCTCCATGATATATGGCAGGCATGCTGTATTACTACCACAGGCCACATCTACCTTATCAATTAGATACTGAAATGGACATAAAAAATAGCCTTCATTTTTAGACCTTCATAGGTAACAAACACTTATTTTCCTCAGGTCAGGTTGCCATTTATATAGGCCTCCATTCATGCATTTTCATTTTTCCCTATTAAATGAATGAGCAAAATACTTATTAGTAGTATTAACTGGGGTGACCCACATTGTAATTTGTGTTTTTTACAAAGTTTTCATAATTTGGAAGTAGAATGTGTTTTTTTACATTAACACATTTTTTTTAATGCATTAAAAAGACTATATTTTATAGTAGGTTTGTTTTTAATTTCTGATACGTATTTACTACTACTCAGTTGTACTGCTCATAATTAATAAAATAATAATTACCTCTGAAGACAATAAAGGCAGTTTAATCAGCTGTAATAAGGTGGGGAGATGTTGTTCTCTGTTCTTATGGTCATGTTGCAGCCATGCCATGAGGCACTCAAACACATTCTCTTCACTCACTACATTGAGATCATCTGACTTCAACAGACGAGCAAGTTGATCAGGTGTTAGTGATAAAAATTCTTGATGCTTTACAACCTATTGGACAATATTATTTTATTTAGTTCCAGGTTTTAATAACTATATTTAATAAAAATCCAGGAACATATTAAGTCCAAACCTTAAATTTATGAATGAGTTTTAAAAGAGATTATATGTTAGATAGTGGAGCAAAATGATTGTAAGAAAGAATAATACAAATCTTTATTTTTTATAAATCCTTATAACTACATTTAGAGTAATGCCATATATAATGCATATTACAGAAAATTATAACAGAAGAATAAAAAGGCATTACTCTAAAAATGATGTTACCTCAGTTCAAGCTAACTTTAAAATCAGGAATAACGGCATAATACCTGCATAAAATGTTGATATGTATAGTCTAGAGCTTCTTTATGCAAATCCATACAAGATTGTAGTTCAGCAAATAACACAATACCAAGGCAGTTGCAAGGATCAAGCTGCTTCTTCATAAAATTGCAACATGCAGTTGTAACCGAATTTAATTGCAGTAAACTTGCAGTGGACAGTAATGTCTCTACTGTTTCTTCCCTTAGCTCTAAAACACAATTAAAATATAGTACTTAATGACCTTTGAATCTAAGTTTTATTAAATTTAAATGTATTCATTATATTTTTTTATTAAAGTTGAAATTTACATTTATCATTTAATGTTTAAGTAAATATATTTTATTTTAATGAGTCTATCTATATAAACACCATGACAAGCTCTCCGTGAATTAATATAAATCCAAAATAACATGGCTAAAGAAACAAAGACCTTCCACTAGGTTGTCTAGCTTAGCAGTCTCGGACCCCATAAGGCACCAGTGGTGATAATAATAATATAATTTTCATTTCACAACTTTTAAATTATATAAACAAAATTGATTACTTGCTTAGTGTTGGGTCTGCAGAGAAATAATTTAATATAAATTAAAAATAATATACTCAAGGCTCAAGGTCTAAGGTTTTAGACAGAATAATCACCTAGTTAATAACTTTAAAAACCAAAGTATTTTGTGAAGTACTTACAAATATTATTTAATGAATAAAAATAACACAAACCTATAACACCAGTATAACAGTAATGCACCAATGTTTGCAAAGCTTGAGAGTCTACTTTCTCCAGAGTTACTTCAGGCAGGTCCGCTTCTCTCAGGGAGCCAGTGAACATGGCTGAGAAATATTCGCTGCAGGAAGCTAGCACAACTTTATGGGCAGGTATCCTAAAGAACAATTAAAATAAGACTTTAATATTATGAATCCCTCTCAATCTTTGCAAAGCTTTATTTTCAGAGTTACTTCAGGCATGTCCGATTTTCTCAGAGAGACTGAGAGACTGTGTACATTGCTGAGTATTCACTGCAGGAAGCTAACATAACGGGCAGGTATCTAAAATTTATGGGCAGGTATCTTAAATAATAATAAAAAAATAAGACATGTAAAATATTATGAATCCCTATCAATGTTTGGAGAGTTTACTTTCTCCAGAGTTCCTTCAGGTTTCTGCTTCTCTCAGATACCTTATGAAGATGGCTGAAAATTATTTACTACAGAGCAATAAAGGAACAATTAAAATAAGAATTATGGTTCTATTGTTTGTTGTACCTACTCAGAATGCTATGTGCCATGACGAGGAATATAACCCCTCTGCTGGGTACCTTGAAGACAATGGCAGTCTTACTGCCATATTCTCAATTTCTATACTGTTTGTTTTTTTAATCAATCAAGCTAACACACATTTTATTAACAAGAAATTGTTGCTAAATAACCCAGACTGGAAACAATTTTAGGTCAACTGTATTGACCACTAAGACACTATTATTATTGTTAAAATGAACTAATTACTATATTTACCTAATAATAATATCTATAGGATATTCAATTACAAAGGATATTAAATTTCAAAACTGACCTGCAACCACCTGCAATAAGAACTACGTCGGATAATTTCTGAGCTTGGTAATAACCGTAAATATTCTTCAGTGTTATATCTGGATGATTTTTATCACAATAAAACTCATCCTGACTTGTACTACTTGAGAAACTTATTTGGCTTAGTTCTCGAGGCAAACCTTCATCAATGGAGTTTGTAGAGATGTTATCTTTAGCCGAATCGGCAATCTGAGTATCACTAGCTGACATATTAAGTTAGTTTAAGCTTCTTAACATTTAATTATTTGTTTATTAAACAAAGAACTCAATAATAACAAACAAAGATATGCGCTTGCTTGTGACGGGTTGGTAAACGGCGGAAAACAAGCAAACAAAATAAAAACAAAGAGCTGTCAAAAGTGACATAAAATAAAAGTGACTGTTCCAAAATGATCATATCTAATCACAGACTAATAATATCTGGTGGGCGATTCTCGCGCTTTCGAGATTCATCTCGATTCGAGATTTTTAAACGAAAAATTACTAAATATGCCACTTTTCGTTCAAAAATATCGAACATTTAACGAAATAAATAATAAATATTAATTAATAAATAATAAATATTAATTAATAAATAATAAATATATAAATATTGAACGAAAAATGACATATTTAGTCATTTTTCGTTTAAAAATCTCGAATCGAGATGAATCTCGAAAGCGCGAGAATCGCCCACCTGCTCGAATTCGTTTCGAAATAAGCTGAAAGCGGGTGGGTCCCTTACATTTGGAAAAATACGCGAACCCACAAGAGTAGGACGAAATTCGCGAATATAATAAATAAATAATATATGTACGTGTGTGTTTTTACAATACATTTGCTTATTTTTTGTTCCGTTTGCACGAATGTTTTGGCGCATGTGAAGTAATGGAAATATTAGCTTGTTAAAATAAAGAACTTATATACGTGGTGGCCTAGTTGGTTAGACCTTGGACTTAAAAACGCTTAGGTCCCTGGTTCGAATCGCGGTGTGTACCAATGAGTTTTTAATTAAAAAAATTATGTACATTTGTTTGACAACACCACTATAGTGCCTCGGAGAGCACGTTAAGCTGTCGGTCCCGGTTTCACTATACCAACTTGTGAAACTGTTTATAAATCGGTTATTGAGTCTATCCAAAACATCGCGACGAGCTAGCCACTTGTTCGGTGTATACTCATACTATCGGCTACAACGAGGTAGGATTAAAACCCCTCCGCTGGGTACCCTGGGGCCGTCTAGGCGGTCTCGGGCGCCGTAAGGCACCCGTGATGATATATATATAAAATAAAGAAATCCCACAGAGAAATCGTTTAAAAATTACACTGTTCAATAACTAAAAAACCCAAGCACTTTAATCCCTTATGTTACAGGTGCTATAGCGTTTACAGTTTTTAGCATTATGTGAAGTGAGATTGAAAATAACATTTTGACAATATTTTTGACGTTATTTTAAAAGAAATAGAATATGGCCACGCATTTTAGCCATCAAAAAATTATAGTAGGTACTATGTTATAAGTAAAAAGATGATAGGTAACTTTTAGTCCAGAAAGAAAGGATTTAAAAATGTCTTTTTGGTTAGACGTTCATTTGTTGTCTTTTGAACTAATTTTTTATATATATTTGCATATTAAAAAATCCAGATTCCAGATATATATGAAAATAGTTGTGTTCGTAGTCGCCATTTTCAAATGTGATGAGCATGGATCAAACCGTTGTTTTTGTTCTCATTTTAATAATTGGTTTAGTGAGGTACCTACTATATTTTTTTTTTTACCACCAATGCCTATTTAATTTTTTTTTTATATTTCACATTTACTTATTCGTGCGGGAATATAAAACTTTTGTCCTAAGTATTCTAAGATAAACGTCAGACAAATATATATTATTAAAAATAATGACTCGCGATTCGTGGTGTAACAGACGGCGTGCTACGATAAACATGTTGCATTGCCGACGAACTTACTTAGATGCCACACGGACGAGTAAGGTTGTGGTGCTACAAGTACGCTTTCTTGCTCGCACGTTTGTCACGCATTTTATGCATAAAATCCTTTCTAAAAGTGAGAACACAAGATACAAGCTCAAAACAAAAAGTAAGACCGAAAATTATTATAAGCAATCACTGATCGTCGATTGGTTGAAGTAGGAAGACAATATGGTGGCAACGAACAAGGTTGACATTTTGTTTTATAGATGGTTTTAGGCATAAGCGGTTCCATAATATATTATTGTTTCATGCTATATAGTGAGAGCCCAATAATAGACATTTATGTCGCGCCGTCTCGCAACAATCGCAATGAAGCTAAAACACAATTGCCACTGATGAATAATTTTATTTAAAAAAAAAATCCTGTCCTGGATATATATCAAGTCCTACAGCCGCAGTAATTTTTTAACTGAATTTAAAGTATCATCTTTTTAAAGTTTTTATCTTATTATATAAGATTTTAAATTATATATTTTGTACAGTTTCTTTAATATCTATATACCTATATACATCTACACATAAATCAACTTTTGTTAGTATTTCTTTAAACGAAGAAAAGCTTTAAAAGTTGTTACATTATATATATATATATATACATATATACATATATATAATGTAACAACTTTTAAAGCTTTTCTTCGTTTAGACACAATAAATTTATTATTTATTTTTTAATATAGTCCCAATACAAATAAAAGTTATAGCTCGTTGAAGGTAGGACATATTTTTTTTAACGAAGAAATATAATACAAAAAACGGTACATTTTACGATGAAAGAGCTCACAATCTTTTTTAAAATACATTAAAAGACCTTCGAGCAAAAACATAATGTTATTACGAAAATTAAGTTAATTTTTTTTTTTTTACAAAAAATTAAAACAATAATGAAACCCTTCTCATTACTTCCCTAATTAGAATTAAATGATAGGTACACATTTACACAGTAACACTTTAAGTTATGGATGGTTTTATTACTAACAAAAATGATTATGCGTAAAAGAGAGAAAACCTTCTATAACTAAAGTGTTCTTCAAGACCCCAATAAGTTTTTATGAATAAAATTTACATTTATTCATAATGCCATTAAAATTTACTTTATTTTAAAATTAAAAATAATCCAAAAGTTTGCAGTTTAAAATGCTTATTTTTGAAAACAAATTGTAAGTTTCAATAAATTACAAATATATTACAATAAATTAAAATAAAACCTACTAAAGCCCTAAAATATTACAGAGCCATCAGTTTGATTAGTTTGGGAAGCAAAGTGTATGGAAAGATTTTCACGAGAAGAATGGAAATGATGACTGAAGGAATACTTTGGGAGGCTCAAGGACGCTTTAGATCTGATAGAGGATGCACGGATCAGATCTTCTCCCTCCATAATATCACAGAGAAGCTGGTCTTAAACCAGATGGTTTTTCTGTGCTTTTATGGATTTGGAGAAGGCAATTGACATGGTAGTAAAAAAAGAGTTGTGGACATTCTGCCTGATTATGGTATCGATGTCAGCCTCATGCTGGATGTACAATCACTATACAGGAATTGTATAGCAAGCGTACCGGTAGACGGCACGTTATCTCCATGCTTTAATGTCAACATTGGCGTCAAACAGGGATGTGTGATGCCCACCAGGCTGTTCATCATATACCTAGACAAATGCCTGCAGAGACTGAAAGAAAACATGTGGGATAAAAATGGGTGACAGTTGTATGCAGATGATGCTGTCCTTATTGCATCATTTGAGCAAGAACTGCAATCTCTTGTCACAGACATGAAAGATAGATGTAATGAAAGAGGTCTCCGAATATTTATTCGGAAAATGCTAAAATGCGGCGGGAAAATCTAAGGTGTTAATATTTGAGAGAAATGAGATAACGAATGCGACGATAACGATAACGAGAAACTAGAACAATTGTCTGAATTTTTATATCTGGGTAGTGTTTTCACTAGGGATGGTAGGTATGAAAAATATATTGAAAGGAGAGTGAATGCAGGCAATAGTGTCAACAAAGCACTGCGTTCTATGATAGGTAAGTCAAATATTACTCAAAAAGCAAGACTTGCCATTCATAACGCAGTGCTTGTCCTGACACTATTGTATGAAAGCCAGACATGGGTATGTCAGGATAAAGATGAAAGCAAAATAAATGCAGTAGAAATGCGCTCATTGCGAAGAATGTGCGGCGTTAAAATAACAGACCGAATCCGCAATCACGTAATTCGAGAACGAGTTTTCTTTCCGTCCCACTCAGTCCATTTATTATAGGTATGAAAATGATAAAAGGTATGCTCCACTGGTTTGGACATATAGAAAGAATGAGTGATGAAAGACTGAAGAACCGTATATATACGAGGTAAAGCGAGGTGAAGGGTAAACGTGGCCGAGGGAGACCAAGACATACCAAATTGGAAAGGTTTTAAAAGACGGTGCAATTAAAAGTCTTCGAAATCGGCGTGCATGTATGAGAAGAGTTATGACTGTGGAAGAGGTGAAAGGAGTATGTAGGGATAGAGACAAGTGGCGCTCGGTTGTCTCTGCCTACCCCGTAAGGGACCTGGTGGACAATTCTCTGCGCTTTCGACATTCATCTCGATTCGATATTTTTGAACGGAAAATGACATAATATGTCATTATTCGTTCAATATTTATATATTTATTAATTAATATTTATTATTTATTTCGTTTAATGTTCGATATTTTTGACGAAAAATGACATAATATGTCATTTTTTGTTCAATATTTGTATATTTATTAATTAATATTTATTATTTATTTCGTTTAATGTTCGATATTTTTAAACGAAAATGGCATATTTAGACATTTTTCGTTTAAAAATCTCGAATAGAGATGAATGTCGAGGGCGCGAGAATCGCCCACCTGGTGTGAAGATAAATAAATAATAAATAAAGCCCTAAAGGTCTTGCATTCCACGCGGTGATGAACCCAAAGTTTTAAGGACGCCGGCGACGTTTCCACGTTGGACGGCAATGCTGATTCTCTGAGTTTAAGTAAAGTATTCTTTGCTCAAAGGATCCGCCCGTATGTGCACACTTAAGTCGCGTATTAATAAGTAACGATTTACTAACCCTGCATATTTGTTCCGTTAACTGTTTGCAGCTATTTTGGCCGCTGCTCCAGCTAGTTTTGGGTCGCACCGACACGACTGGGACAAAGAGTGTAAGTGCACGTTGCGTCCCAAACCAATGACTTACCCTGTTTATAGGTTAGGAACAACGGTTAATCCATCTGGTCTCTTTCCATCGCTGCGAGATTTTATTGGGTGAGGGAAAAGCTCGCAACCAGAGGCTCTACCATGGGTTTGCGCTTTGTAGAAACGTAACGTATTCATTTACGTATACGTGAGCAACAACCAATAGGATCGCTTTATTCAATGCTGTTACCAAAAATAAAGCGGCCCTATTGGTTGTTGCTCACGTATACGTAAATGAATACGTTACGTTTCTACAATGCGAAAACTAATGGTAGAGCCTCAGGCTCCAGACTCTCTAACGCAAGATGCTAAAACGGGATTCATCGGCAATTGAAATTTTTGGTTTAGCTAGTTTATAATAATAATACTATAGGCTAGTTTATAATAATAATAAATAATAATAAAATGGTTTATTTTCAGGTATAAACCCATAGTTACATAATATTTAAGACTAAAACAAGTAATAATAATAAATCAAAATAATTACAGTCCAAACACTTTACATATTATTATTGCCGCCATGAAGCTAAAAAAACGCGAGGGGCGCGCGGACGGGCACGGTTTTTACCTTCATGATTGCCGCATACCGATACTGCCCCGCCTGTCAAAGTACCACTTTAACAAACAAAACAATACCAATACGCAACAACAATAATACAACTAGATATATACGAACTATATACAAAACCACTCATTTATGATTAGCTTCCATATGAGAGACAGCCAGTACTTAAATATATGACTAGGCATTTATATTGAGTACAGGGTATGGGTCTGTAAGAGTATATTTTGCACTCCATAAAGATATAACTTCAGATTCACTGAAAATTCAGTATTGATTGACAATTTGACATTTGAGACTGAATTAAGATATGATGGTATTGAAAGATCTGAAACTTTTCTCACACCTAAACCTCCAGACCATATTGGTAATGAAGATTGAATGAATTGGGAAATGGATAAGTTATATTAACAAGATTTTGTATTGATAATTTTAAAAAGCTATCTACTTCAAGTAAAATACAGTCTATTATATTAATATAGGTCTTTTTAATGTAGGTACTTAGGTAGGTATATAAAAAAATGCGTTTTTTAAATAACACAGAAAATAAACCATATACCTAGTAAGGTACCTACGTAAAAATTGCTAGAGTACAAATAGCATTGTCATTTACAATAAAAATTTTTTTTTTAACTGCAGTTCCAAAATTATCCGAGTTAAAAAAAATATTACGGTCAGCAGCATTCGAGTTTTAGATTTTTTTATCGGTAATCGGTGGCTATCACAGACCTTATCTTGATCCTACTATCTATGGTGGCTATTGGCTTAGAGTATGGCTATTGGTGATTTTAAACAACGGAAAATAGTGTGGGTTGTCGAATAAAATACAGTACGAAAATATACGAAGGTTACCGATGCGGTGTCGTCGGATAATCGGAGACAGGTAATTCAAATTATGAATTTTATATTCCTAGGTTCTTCTTATTTCATACATTTCGGGGGTGTAATGTAAGACACGCCCGCCGCGCCCGTTGTGTGAATTGTAAAAAAACTGAGTTATGGGAACATGGGTATTGTAGAAAAGTTGTCATTATGTTAAATAGGATAATAGTTATTAGAGAAAATTGTCATCATAGGTGGGGATTTTTCCTCACTTTTTAATGATGAATACCTTTCACAATACCCACGTTCCGATAACCCAAATTCGGTTATTTCCTAATTACTACTTTTCCAAAACAATCATAAAGCAAGACCATCTCACCACCTAAGGCCGATCGTGCGAAAAACCCGTCATAATAGCGTTTAAAGATATGACAAATTTTCAAATCTTGGACAGCCATGCTGAGAAGAACGAATGAAAATAAGACTTATTCTAAATAGTTTCAGTGCTAGCAAAAAGTCACGCCACATGGTTTTGACGTTTGTTCGCTTCTTCATGTCGGGAATAATAAGGGTGGACCGTGCTAAGGCTGCAGCAGGGGGCCTCATCACGAGGTAGGTCCACGTTCACCGTCACGAATTTTAAGTATGTTTTTATCGTTTTCTGCGATCTCCATTGTGTGAGATAACCCACTCGTAATTCTGATAAGTTGCACGATGGCGAACGTTGTATCTCGTGAAGAGGCTACAGGTCATAATAATCTTTATCTTAACCTTATAAAATAATAGATTTTATGTAAATTTAGATGTTTTTTTCATTTATCCTGAATCTGCCATTCAGGCGAAGTGGGCCATTCAGTTCAGTGCCCAAATTGCGGCGACGACAATTGGCGGTATTGGCGATATACCGTGTAAAAATAATTAAGTAGGTATTGCGTTATTGGAACCCAAGCTTTAAATAAAATAATTGTTTCATCTGGCTGAGGCATTTATTAACATTTATTTTGTTTTTCATTTATCTTAATACAACATACATAGTAATTAACAATACATAATAAATAGTCCAAAAGTATATTACGCCTACAAAATAGCGTAGTCGTTATAAGATTATCGCCATATGAGTTGCTTACACATAGGTAGGTTTCACTGACTGTCAAGGCAACTCACTTACGAACAGAACTTAAGAACCATCTCAAGTCCCCCAGCATCCGGTCAAGTGTCGACGGTTCCGGTACTCAAGTAGAACCGACTGTCATAGCAACAGCTCCTACTTAAGTCTGTAACTTATTCAATGATCAGTGAAGGTGTTCTCGTCATATCTTAATCATGTCAAATTTACATACATTCAAGTGGGGTCTACACGTGTTCCTCTCCCATACTCCACCGGAAGTGGGAGTCCGGGAAGCGGACAACGGGAGGAATGGTGCGGTCACAAAACTGGCAGATAACGTAATATCTATTATGAGAAAATATAAACTCTATCTAAGATGTAATTAATATGGTTCTACAAAAATAGTTGCATTTAAAATTATATTTATAAAGATGACGAAGGTTCATGTAGGTATACAGTGTGTATAAAAGTGCTCAGGATTTTCTCAAGATACTGTAAAGTTATTTTTGGAAATAAACATTCAATGTTGGTATCTAAAAATATTCACCTCCATAATAGTAAAGTTTAAAGGGATTTTTAATTGAGCGTTCAGAACACCTTTCTCAGAAAAAAATACAATATTTTGTAATTGTCTGTGATCCATTTGGAAGATATTATGAGCAAGATAATTTTATACTTTGTAGACCTGAGTTGCAGTCGTATATGTAAAAGTCTTTAGAAATATTAATATCAACGCATAGTATATTATCTAATACATAACATGTATAGAAAAATTGTGCTCAATAGTGTGTGTGTGCTTAAATATATTTAATATTTGTATACATACAGGGTGGTGACGAGGAAGGGGTGCAGGGAAGGGAAGTTGCGTTCATCTTGTCATCGGAGCATGTGATCGCACTTCTATAATACAAGTTGTAACACGAACGCCACTTAGGCGATGACAAAATGAACGCGATCTTACAAAGGGTGCTCATTAGGAGTTTCACAGGAATGTACAAATAGTGGACAATAAAATATACCTTAATAATCCTAAATACACACATTACATATCGTTAAAATTGACCAAAAATTGCTAATAGTTTCGAAAACAATAATAATATTACATAATGCGACTACACTTATTAGCATCTAAAAAATAAAAATGACTAGATGCAACAAAACAAAATTGTTTGGAATTTTATATTGTATTTGACAAAGAAACACGTAGCTGTTGACAAATTCGCAAGCCTATAACGATCTAGCCCGCATTTAATACGGGCTAGAATATAATATATAACGTATTACATAAATAAATCACATTCATAGGTACATAGTCTATATTCGCGAGATCATGATTTGCATCTTAACCTAAAGTATTTAAAATATCACAATAAATTGCTGTGCACATACAGAACAGGCAAATTTTGAGTGCAATTACATTAATAGATATATTATTAGGTAATACATAGTCAGAAATAATAAAATATTTACAAATCGTTACAATCATGTCCCAACGAACATTGAAATGTGAAAGTAAATAAATTCACGAGTAGGCAAATGCTAATTTTAAAAACAAAAAAAAAACAAAATTCCTAATTTGACTGGGTTGTGAATTCAATTTAGGTGCCTTGAAAATTATCATATAAAGAATTTAATCAATGTTTAGAATATTTTTGTATGGGAGACCAAGAAAATTTCAGGTAGGTACACATTTATTTTTATTTTTAAAGAAATATATAATAATACTTATTATTGATTTTACGACAGGCACATAGAGCAGCTATTATCATCAAAGCAAACGTTTTGAAATCATCATAATAATTGAGAAATATATAATCTACATACTAATAATGAAATACCTTAGAGTCTGATGGCTCAAGAACTTAAAGTTCTAACAGACTTTAACGCCATACCATTAAAAGTAGTCACTAATTTATTATACTAATGGCTGGTTTTTAATCGTTAGAGAAAGTTATTCTACAGTTAACTTGTATGAAGAACTGTCAATTTTATCTATTCTCCATACAAGTTATCTGTGGAATAACTTTATCTGATGATTGAAAAACAGCCCTAAATGAAATAAAGTTATAAGTTAAAAGAATGTAATTGCTCTGATGTGCCTCCTAAGCTTCTCTAGAGCCTGTCATTTAGGTACGCACACATCCGCAAAATACAATTATTATAGTATTAATAACTTACACTTAAGTACCGAAACGAATTAGTAAAACCTAATTTTCTAAAAAAAAAAGACATCTATTCAAAAGCGTTCGATTGAACAACACTGTTTACTACACACTTAATTTTTGGTGCTCTAAATAATTAGACATTTAATAAGTTTAATTAATAATTAAGTGCATCTTAATTTAATAAGTTATAAATATTTATCTTATTTTTAATCTCTACTCATTACACTTCAACTAACATACAAAACATTGATTTTTAATTATCGAATAAGTTATATAATTTGTAATATCAAGAAAAACTACACATATATTATTTTTAATATTACTTAAAAGTTTATATCTAAATTAGCTAAAATGCGGATGTGGCGTAGTTTAAATTTGAACTGAGTATTATATTATACGATGAACTCAATTGGGTACCTAATAGCATTAAGGATAGCAGTAAGTTAGGTTTAGTTTATGTTCAAAGTTAAATGATTGATGGCATATTACCTGCGGAGTAAACAAACACTGTAGAACCGAAATATAGCTACCCAGTCTTGACGTCATTTCCAGACGTATTTGTTTATGTTATATGACGTGATGATAACACTAATTAAACCCACTGGAATAATTTTGTGTTCGCCGAAAAAAAATATACTGGGTGTTTTTATAACAATGATAATATTTTTTTGATGCGTCGCTTATAGAACTCATTTTTAAAATAAAAAAGTTAGGTAAGTGTTTTTTTCTTCAAAAAAAAAAAAAGTCCGAAACATAAATTATTATATCAACAAACGTCTATATGCTTAAAATTACTTCTACAAATACATAATAAGTATTCGTATTTAACAAGTAAAACACAATTAGACAAGTGATAGCCTTTAATTCGTGAGTTTAGTATGAAAGTTAACGTGATCTGTAGATCTTTTTTGTATTTTAAGTTATTTATCTTTATGTTTTTATATAGGCGACACTAAAAGGAAAAAATACGTGTTTCATCATTTTCACCATAAAACACAATATAAAAATGTTATCATTGTGCAAAAAACATCCAGTATATTGATGCGATATTTCCTAAAACTTTCTCAGAGGAACTTTTTAAGGTTTTTTGCTATGTTATGTAGGTACTTATTTATTTTACTAATTAGTAAAAGTTAGTATTTTTGTGAAGTTGTTATTAAAAAGTTAGGCACTTTTAAAAGTATATTTATGATTGTTAAATAATACCTAGGTACTTATTATTTTATTTCAAGACACCTAATTAAAATCCAAATGCAGAGTAAATTATATATCTAATGTTCTGTTAATTTAGAAGCGTAGAATATTTGTCGAATAAAAATATAAATAACACAGTCAAAATATTTTTGTGCTCAAAATTATACAGATTAATAATTAATATTTATTCAAACAATAACACGAATAAACATTTAATAATATTTTACTGAATATTTAAGTTATTAATACAATACAATAATATATTTGTTAGTTATATTCACAATGGCCGCCCAACGATAAAGTGGAAATACACATAGAAATGAAATAAGGTGTGACTGTAAAGATGTGCTAAGAAGGTGGCCAAGGCTTAGGCCGACAGTTAAAGAATTAACATTTTTGATAATTCACCACATAAGTATCTACAAAAATAATACTATACAACCCACAGTAGTATTTATACATAACGATGGAATGTCAAATGTAATAAATCTATAATTTAAGAGAAATTTAAAAATAATAAATAAAATTTTAACCTATCAAATACATCGAATTTCGTCAAATAAGATTAATAATAATAATAATAAATCTAAAATATTTATGTATATTGTATATGTTCTACTAACTAACAATGTCGACTACCAGTCTCACATATTAGTTTAATAAGTGCTAGAAGTTATGAAGTTATTTGGAAATGAAACCAGTCGCGGGGTTATCCAGGGGGTCTATCACGAAAGTTCAATGAGGATGGAATGGGCTTCATTTTGACAGATGGAGCCCAGCGGGGTGATTACGCGCACAACGCTATGCTAAACAATCTGACTCAATGCAAACCTGGCGACATTGAAAATTAACAGATAACTACACGTCATTTTGGTTAAAGTTTAGTGTATGTTGTGCACGTAATAGGCCTACTTTGTGTCTTTCGATTCTCATTGTCAATTAGGTGATTTAGCCCAGGGCGTTCCGTTCCGCACCGCTTTGAGTCCCGTCGTCCGTTGGTGAGTGGCCCGCATAGTGGCCGACACTGCGTTCTACTTGATATGTAACTAACTCGACGCTCGCTCGATGGTGTCGCACTGTGAGGATGGTGGGTGCTCGTTCGATGAGACGGGTAGCGGCGGAGGTGACGGCTTAGCGGCCGCGCGCCCATCGGAGCAGCGCGTCTGCTAGCACGTCTAGATGCGCCTTAGTCTGAATACAAAAAAAATATGTTTTAAAACAAAAAAACATACCACCATTTAGTTATTTGACCGCCTCCGTGGTCTTGTGGTTGCGCCTTTGGTGTTGTATTCGGAGGTCATGGGTTCGATTCCCACTCATGGCAAAATAAGATTAGTACGTGTTCCAGTACAATGTGCTATGGTCTGGGTGTTTATAAAATAAAATATGTATTAGGTCTAATTTTTCAATTGTCAGATATTCAGTATGAAGAACTGGCAAATTTATTTATTCACCATACAAGCTATCTTTTGAATAACTATATCTGACTATTGAAAATTCGGCCCTTAGTATATTTGTTTTTTGGTTCGGCCACTACGTTCCGGACCGACAGCTTAACGTTCTCCGAGGCACTAGTGGTGTTGTCAAACAAATGTACATATCATTGGTACACACCGGGATTCGAACCAGGGACCTAAATGTTTTCAATTTCAAGGTTTAACCAACTCGGCCACTACGTATAATTGGCCCTACATATTATAAAATAAAATAAATGTACCTACATTGTTAAACAAATGTACATCTCATTGGTACACACCGGGATTTGAACCAGGGACCTAAATGTTTTCAAGTTCAAGGTCTAACTAACTCGGCCACTACGTATAATTTGTCCTGCATTATACCAATTATACGTAGTGGCCGAGTTGGTTAGACCTTGAACTTGAAAACATTTAGGTCCCTGGTTCGAATCCCGGTGTGTACCAATGAGATGTACATTTGTTTGAAAACACCACTAGTGCCTCGGAGAACGTTAAGCTGTCGGTCCGGGTTTCACTATACCAACTTGTGAAACTGTTTATTAATGGGTTATTGAGTCTATTCAAAACATCGCGACGAGCTAGCCACTTGTTCAGTGTAGACTCATACCATCGGCTACGATGAGGTGGGATTAAAACCCCTCCGCTGGGTAACGTGGGGCCGTGTGAGCAGTCTCTGGCGCCGTAAGGCACCCGTGATATGTATATAGGACAAATTACACATATTTCTCTGGTCACAAACTAAGCTCTAGGCTTGTTCTATGTGTACCAGAAGCAACGATATAATACATATTATATTTTATAAACACCTAGACCATGACAAACTGTACAGAAAAACGTACTAATATTTTTTTGCCGTGGAATCGAACCCACGACCACCGGATACAACGCCAAAGGCGCAACCACTAGTCTACGGTGGCTGTAACATTGACGCTTATTATCAGATAGAGTGACATAATTTACTCCGTTAAAAGAATTGATAAACCCACTAATAATAATAATAATATGTAGGACAATTTTCACATATTGATTTGGTCACAAACTAAGCTCTAGGCTTGTACTGAACAGTAAACTGTACAGATAAATAACTAATATAAATTGCCATGCTCTGAGTCTTTATAAAATATATAATATTTATTACTATCATTGCTTCTGGCACTCGTACAAGATTACTAATACAAGCCTGGCAGTGGCAAAAAAATGTTTTTTTCAAAATCGTAATTAATAGATTAATGCACGATTTCACCAATAATCCCTAACTGTAAACTACTCTAAAGGGACTCCTTTAAATAATAAGAATTTTGACATATTTGCTGTGAAACAATTGTCATTAATTGTCCCTTAGAGTTGGTGAAATCGGGCATAAGGTCCCTAATATGCAATGCGGATTGCGATTCCGCTTTGAATAACCCAAATTATTCATAAAGAGAATGGCTAGTCTGTGGGTCTACATTTTTTTATAGAGATTTCAGATTGCGATTATAAAACGCTTTAAATATTTCTATATCTCTTCTAGTTCATTACACATTATGAATTTTAACTTGTATAATAAAAAAAAAACTATTGTCTATTTTACAAGAATATAAAATAATATTAGAGACTGTTAGATAAAGGTACATAATGCGACTTTTACAAATGTACCTACGTAGTATTCATTCAATATAGTCGAGACTGTATGAAACACGTACCTACGTATGAATGTGGAGGAAGCTACGGACGACGGGTAAAAGGGACCGCATTAAGTAGAGTACATTGCTCTTAGGGATGTTGCTAAAACATCGATAATGGCACCGAATTGCATAAAAAAAACTGTCTGAGATTCTATATACTCAAATTATATAGTTTATATAAGTTATATAAGTTGCACAACAATAAATAGTTTTTATATAAAATAATATATAGGTAATATGAATATGTACCCAAATCTCAAATGTTTTTTTTATTGGAGCCATGGCATGTGACTTTGTATCTACCTGGTGGCGAGTAGATCTACAAAGTCCATGAATGGGGTCAATAAATAATTGTTCTTAAACAACATTGATCGCACCCACTATGCGGCTAAATTATACGATTATGAAATGGGCGGCGACAAAGATGAATTGCATTACGATTATATTTTAATATACTCGCTGCTTTATCGTCAATTCAACCACCCATTTCGTAACCGCACCCTGACTACCACCACGACAAGAAATCGATGCATTAATCTCCTAAAAACTGGCAAACCCACAGACTAAAACCGAAACATGACTAGGTCACTTGACGGTTTTTGCATCTGTATGTAATTTTAGTTTTTTCATAAAAAAATAAAATTGGTTAACTGAAAAAAAGCTCTTTAATAAAAAAATATTAACATAATAATATTACTTACATAATGATATAATATTAGGAGATTTGTCAATAGATTTGTGACTTGACCAAAATTTTTTGTTTTTTTTTTCTATTTAATTTTCTAACTGAATTTTTCTACTTATCCGGGACATCCATTACGTAGGCATTAAGTAAATGATATCGATGTTTAACATTTAACATCGATGAATATCGAACATCCCTAATTGCTCTGCGCCCAGGGATACGATCGTCATGATAATGTAGTAGGAGTAGGTATAGAACTATCGGAATTTGCAACAGGTGGCAAAATATATTATATATGTAGGTATCAGTAACGTAAGCTAGGGGCTTTCATTTCTCACTTTTGATAAGGTTTTCGCCCACGTCGCGTCTCGTATATTAATAGGTATCCCAATATTATTTTGTGTGGGATCGGGATAGCCAATGTAGTTCACTTGTTTGCTAACGATCATTTTCTAGTCGTTTGAAAAATCGTGCTGAGTAGGCGATATATTTTCAACTGTAAGAATCTAGATTTGACAATTTATATGAATCTGTAGTTTTTCTAAAAGCTCAAATGGAATACAAAATAACCCAGTTATTTCTTGTAATTCTTGCATAGTGATAAACAAAATACGAAATTGCAGAGCTTTAGTGGGAAAATGACTAAATATCAGGTTAGAGTACTGTCACTGATGACGCCGCTCAAAAATACATTCAACACACTTTATTTGTTTCAGATGGTTAGAGTACCATTAAGTTTACAAATAAATTGAATTGAATCAGACGATATTTTGCGAAATTGATTTTCTATTATATAAATTATTGTAATAATAACATTTCACTTTGCATTTATTTCGCTTATATATTATATAATAGGCGTGCTAAACTATATGTTAAATAATAATATTGACCGCCTCCGTAGACTAGTAATTGCGCCGTAGGCGCAGCTTTTTATTATTTAGAGGTAGTGGGTTCGATTCCTTCCACAGCAACAAAAAAAAAATAGTAGACATCTCTAGATATCCTTTATGGTCACATACAAACTATTTCGTAACCACCCCCTAAAGTGAGGTAATACTGAAAACCGGTGAACACAAAGACAAAAAAAAATAATTAAAAAAAGGTCAATTGACGGTTTTTGCATCTGTACGGGTGGTGGTAACGAAACTTTATGGAGGACTTTAATGATTTTTTTATTTAATTTAGCTTGTTATTATATATTATTTTATTATCATATTTTTTCTTATTATTTAGTTTAATTATTAGGGGTTATGTTTTGTTTTATTGCGATATCCTTTTTTTAGAATAAATTTATTATATTTAATCTATAAATTTAATATTTTTAATACTTATTATTTTAGGACATGTTAGTTATTATTATATCTTTTGTGGGGTAAATAAAATATATTATATGAGGACAATATGTATGAATTGTCCTCCTTCCTAATTTGAAAAAAAAATGCTGATGAATATTTACCGTTTTATAGAACATGCAGGCCTGGCGGTCTTCATCTTCACCATTGGGACAGTCGATGAATCCGTCGCAGAGGACGTGGTCGTCTATGCAGCGGTAACGGCCCTGTCTGTCAGGCGTTGGACACGCGAACCGCTCCATTCCGTCGGCAGCTGGGGGGCATTCTGGAACCAATGATCATTTTGTTAAGGTGTGCGTAACGGGAGCATTCTGGAATCAATGATCATTTTGTTAAGGAGTGCGTAACGGGGGCATTCTGGAGCCAATGATTGAGTCACCGAAGCGGCTGATGTACAGTGATTTACTACAAAATGACCACTTCGTAGCATTTGGGTTCGACACATCGGGGCCTTAATTAACTTATTCCACTAGAATCGTACTCGTATCGTAATAGGATCATGCTCGTTTTTTTGACAGTTTTCTATGAGCAATTGGTTAGCAGTATACGAAATGTGCCAAATTAAGCTATTGTGATTATATTACGATGCGACAATGACACGATTCATCTAAAGTTCATTTAAGAGAATCGAGATGACCCTGAATGATTGTTATTGAAGTCCGCGGATTAATTCGTCACCTCGGAAAACGAGTATTTGTATGACAAGTGTATGACAAAAAAGCATTACCATGTTGCCATACGACGTGGTAATGCTGCCAGTGTATTAGGTACTCTACTAGTGTAGTACCCAAAGTGACGTTCTCTCTTTAATTTTATTTTATATACCTAATTATTATTAATATACGTGGTGGCCGTGTTGGTTAGACCTTGGACTTAGGTCCCTGGATCTACCCCCAATGAGTTTTTAATTTAAAAAAAATGTACATTTGTTTGATAACACCACTATAGTGCCTCTTAGAGCACGTTATTCAGTCTATTAAAAACATCGCGACGAGCTAGCCACTTGTTCGGTGTAGACTCATACCATCGGCTACGACGAGGTGGGATTAAAAACCCCTCCGCTGGGTACCCTGGGACCGTCCAGGCGGTCTCGGGCGCCGTAAGGCACCCGTGATGATATGTGTATCTTATTATTAGTTTTTAGGAAAATCTACAGGAAATCGATTAAATTTTGCCTTATTTCTAATACTTTTCGGCCATACGATTATAAGAGATACAAAGTTATTTATAATAAGATTTTTTTTAGATTTTGTATATAAAAAGTTATATTGCTTATCAACATCATCATACCATCACGGGTGCCTATTTGGCTCCCAAGAACCGTTTAAACGGGTAGGGATTAACCTGTCCTCATTTCGCCTATGGTATTCGGAGGCAACACCTAACAAGTGGCGAGCTTGTTGCGGTGTTTATGATGAAATAGCCTTGTTGTATAAAGCGGTCACCCATCCCAGGCCGGCCTTGTTGTCATGTGCCTAACCTTGTTATCAGTTGCGCAGTGACTTAACCACTAGGCTGGGGCCGCTATGGGGTTTTTTATATTGTTTATACTTATACAATAGTGTATTTAAAAATTTTAGGTCCTCAATCTTTGAAATACCCTTTTGTAGTTTGAGTTTTTTAGTGTTGACGTGTGTAGTCATACGTTGAATTGTTATGACGTAGATCAGGTCCATGGTTCAACCTTCAGGACTATATTGGACCTGAACTGTAAAGAATCACAAATTTTATGGTTTACCCAACGATATAACTTAATAACTATAGAACATAAAATTAATATATATTTATAACCTAGCAGTATAGGTACAGGTGAAATTTAAGATGAGACAGACAATGCTCTTTTAGCTACAGGAAAATGCTCTTAGAAGACTCTCTATGAATTTTTAAAATATTTTAGCTGACATTCATAGATTTGGTATACCTATAGGTAATATAATAATACCAATCCTGTTTCTTACAAAGAGCTATGTGGTATAAAATGAGGTTAGGGTTTTCTTTATATGTCACGAAATGCGAAAAACTTTACAAAATATGTAAATATTTGATATAAATATAATATAAATCAAAATTGTTATGGTTTTCCATATACCTTTTTATATATAATATTTAGACAACTAAAATAGTATTGTTTAAAGAAGAAAACTCGCTCACAATCGAACCAAAAGAGGCTATAAGAGTTTTTTTAAACATAATTTTTTTTTTAAAAGATTTTCCTGAGACTGTGTCATAATTAAATAAATAACATTGCGTGGCTTAGCATAACCACGTCGATATAGTTTGACAGTCGATAAAATGAAGTTTATGAATAAACATTCATTCATAAAATCGATATGTATCGATTTTGTCGATTTATCGAGCCTATCGACGCTGTTGTGCTAAGGCCCTAGGGACGCCTTGTGGAGGGTTCTAACCTCACCACGTCGTAACCGATCGTATTCTGAATCTACACCGAATAAGTGGTCAGCTTGGTGTTTGAATATAACCCATAATAAAATAATAAATAAATACCATCACGGTTGCCTTTTTTGGCTCCCGAGGACGGTCCTCCTTAACGGCATCAGGGTACCCAGCGGATGGACTAACCCATCCTCATTTTGCCGATGGTATTCGGAGGCAACACCGATACCATAACGTCAATAATAAATAAAATAAATAATTTTACAAGTTGGTATAGTGAAACTGGGGCCGACAGCTTAACGGGCTCTCTGAGGCATGGTAGTGATGTTGTTAAACAGATTTTTATATTATAAACTCATTAGTAAACAGTGACCTACAAACTAGAATGATTTTAAGTCTTAAGGTCTAACCAACTCGGCTACCACGTATAATAAAAACGAAGAATATGCAAACAATAATAAACATAACGAAAGCTGCCTGTCTGTCTACTGTACTAGTAAACAATTTTAATAGCTGAAACTATGGAAGAAACCTAGTGTTGTGGTATAAATATAGAAAAGCTGACGCCGCGTAGCACAAAAGAACGTAGTCACTACGCTACGACATGAGTAAAGCTATTGAATATTAAAAGAGCATTCACAGCGCGCAGTACTGTAGTCCACAGACCTCGATCATTCCCTAGATAGGCGGAGTATAGTGTCTTATGTAGAAATCATGCGTGCCTTATTTACAAGGTATACAAAAAAAATCTGAACCATTAATTTTAGATTAGTAAGTACTGAATACAAAGTCTAATAAAAACCCTTCTAAGAGCATTTTACACGGTATTATATTAAATAAATTAAACAACTTTCACACTGAGACCAACTCTTCAAATCGAAAAAAAACGTGCTATTGTTGTAAACTTTGTACTTTCTTTCAGTACCTACTCGAATGAAATTAGTATTTATTTTCCTGTGTTTATAAAATATAATATGTATTGTTGTCGTTGTTTCGTTGTTTCATCAACATCAATTTTATTCATATGACGGCAGGGTGTAGTATACACCCTGCAGCTGCGCGCTGTGAAATAGAGGTGTATGCTAGACCTTGCAGTTTACACTTAGGTACACTTACTTCGTGACACACTCACAATTAAGAGGAAGCATTCTCATTTATATGTCTTATATTTTGTTAATAATATAGTTACCTACAAAATTGCTACTTTTATTTATTTTTAATCTGTATTATGTTTTTCATTTGTAATTTTATAATAATTTAATGATTGTTTTTGATAGTAATTTAAGTTTAATTGTTCTGTTAATTTAATGTAATAATAAAAAAATAAATAATGTATTAGAATGGTGATTTTAGTATTGTATAGATTTTATTAATATGTACACCCACGAACTTGCTGGCACACATGCACCCTATGTACTGTGTTTCTAATTAGAATATATAGGTACTTTTGATTGAAAATAATAATGATAATAGTGGCATTAATAATAATGGTAATAATACCAGTGAATGTTTGTGTTTTTTTGTTTTTGTTTTTTTGATTTTGTCTTTACTTTTATATATGTGTAATGATCTACTTGTTATGTGTTATTAAATTGTATTATTAAATTCATAATAATGTGTCTTGGTAGCTCAAACAAGGAAAAAAATGTTAACTCATCGTTGGGAGCCCGCGATACAGGTTTTCCTAGTGCGGGGCCCGTTGTAAAACAACTTATGTAATTTTTATCTAAATAAATGTATTTGTATTTGTATTTGTATTCATAGTACAAGTCTAGATCTTAGTGTGTAGCCAGGGCAATATGTGTGTAATGTGTCCTTCATATTATTATTTAGTATCTATACTAATATTATAAAGAGCTAATTAAAATGTATGTCTGTAAATTTTAATCTTAGGAACCACCTAGATTCCTAAGTTCTGGAATCAGGCTTAATTTTATTCATGGTATTGAATACCTATGCGTATAAAAGAAACGAATGAAAAGTTTTTGCTCTCAATTGCGCATAAAACAGATTTGGATTTAATTTGATATACGGAATCCTAAAACACATTTGATTCTTATCCCATAATTATAGATACGTTCCAGGTACAGATGTAAGTTAAAAATAAATAGGAAAAAAAACTTTGCCCGTATTAAGTAAGATCCCTGATTAATAAGTCATAGTACGACCACGCGCCTCATCTCCACTCTGCTCCTCCATCCAGATTCATTTACTGTGGTAGTTACAGTAACTGAAAACTTCTAAACATGAGCTCTATACGCCATTCAGTCTGAGCATTGGCTTTTGACTTTCGACACTGTCTGGTCCACAGGGCGCCCTTACAACAACTCACTGAGGTGTGCCCTTCTGACTGACACCTTTTCAATCTCCGCTACACCTATACCTATATTGTGCTATAGGTATACCTATTAAAATAGCAGAACCTTTAGGGAGGGTTGACCCCTTAATAAAGGTTACTGAATATTCCGTTACGCGATATTGGTGGATCATTGGAAGTACGTATAAGCAAACATGTGAAATAATCTAATGTTGAAATGAAACGTATTCACCAACAATACGATACGATCATGAATTTTGTATGATATGGTAATATCGGCAGGTTTTCAGAACGGAACGTATTCATGGATTTGAAGATATATTGTATTGTTGGACTATTATTATTACAACTATTCCCTGTAGGTGTTTCCTGAATTTTTTATTTTGTAATTTAAATACTCAATAATATATAAGGGAAAATTACAAACACGATATATTTCGCTAAAACACCTATAGGCTTCATAAGTCTTATAAGATATCACAAATAAATGAATATTTTGACAATTTTAATATTCAAAAATATAATTTTAATATTTTTAATGATACATGAGGAAATAATAACAAAAGTGATTTTTATCGATATAAAAAATAATACCTATAGGTAACAATAATAATAATACAAAAATAAATAAATAAAAACTTATACATAAAAAAATACTTACAGATGACACCTATCTAAATTTTACACATAGAAGATTACAAGAAAATGTTGGCACTTATTGCACAAAGTACTCCTCCCAGTGTGGCCATTTTACCAACAGACTGAGTAGGCTTCAACTTAGGCCGGCATATATATTGTTTCGCAAATAGAAGAAAAAAAGTAACTAACAAACAAAACACTTAAAAATACTGATAAATAAGAATAGTTTTATTTACTTACTACATTCTTATTATTACTTAAACCTAACAAGATGTGGAACCAAAAATAACTTGGTTATTAAATCCTGCGCATATATTCGGACTATCCCGCCCTAAGCACTCACTCAACCCAAAGATCGTTGGTCGTTAAAACATCTATAAATATAATGGTTACAAGAAAATGCTTCCATGACTGTTACCGCAAGAATTACGACAAGTCTGAACGGGCTCCTTCGTCATGCCAGACTTTTACAACTTCGATTTATTAGACCCGAATACCTCGTTATAGTCGAGGTATCTCCGAAAAAACAATGACGCAAGTGCTAATTTTCACGTAATCTTTGACGGTTCTTGGTTCTTTACTTTTTATCTGGGGAGCTTTGTCTGGGACTACATAAATTGTCGATACAAATTTCCTTTGTTTAAACTTTACTTTTTAGCTTTAATAGTATTAACTATATTTTAAAAATTCGTTAAGGATTTATAAGGATAAAATTTTCTATGCAATACTAAGTTAGAATTGATAAAAAAGAAATATAAATAAATATCATCAGAGGTGCCTTACGCCGTCTAGGCAGACGGCCTCATTGTGTCCAGCGGAGGGATTTTCCCACCTCGTCGTAGTCGATGGTATGAGTCTACACCAAACAAGTGGCTAGATCATCGCAATGTTTGAATAGACTTAGTAGACTGTAGTGAAACTGAGCCCGACAGTTTAACATGCTCTCCGGGCACTATAGTGGTATTGTCATATGTACATATTTTTTAAATACAAGATTTTGGTATACATCAGGGATTTGAACCAGCGGCAGCGCGGGCGCGGGGACCTAAAAAATTTAGTAATTTTAAGTCTAACCAATTTGGCCACCACGTATATTTAAGAATTGATTCTATTATTATTAGTACGTAATCAGTAAAGATAGCTTGGTTTGAATGTTCATAAAATAGGTTTTAGTATCAATGTTGCTGGTACAGAGTTAATAGGTGTGGTGAAACCATTTCAATGTAGACGTTATTAGATATCATTGTAATATATCTTTCATATTATTTGGTAAGTTAACATATTATTATGTTTTGTTTTTTGTACACTTTTTTATGAAATAAGGGACCGAAACGAAATTGATGTAAAATTGGTGAACCTATGCGGCTTTTAATGCAGACCCTTATTTTATTGTTTTCCTACTCATAAAGATGGTTACTTTAAATATAAATACTATGAAGAACATTTTAAACATATTGCCACGGTCACAAATAAAGCTCTAGACATATTTAATTTAATATAAAGTACCTGGTTCAGAGGATCAGTATTGCTATCCATCGGGGTAACGCCGCTAGTGTCTTTGGTACCCTACGCCCATTGTCTCATTTTCAAAAAATTTAATATAGGTAATTCATTATTTTTATAGGTAGGTATGTTATATTTTTGTTTATTTTATTTTTCATTTATATTTTTTGTAGAGTTAATAAATTTAATATAATAATAATAATATGTAGGACAATTTACACGTATTGCCCTGGTCACAAACTAAGCGCTAGGCTTGTACTATGTGTACCAGAAATAACGATATAATACATCCACTAGTCTACGGAGGTGGTAAAGATTAAGCTATGAGCTAAATTTGTGAAAATGCTGTTTAAAATGTTGTTCATATTATTTATATCTAAAGTAACTACCTTTATGGGTAGTAAAACAATCAAATAAGGGCCAAAAACCGCATGGGTTCACCGATTTTACATCAATTTCGTGTCGAAGTGGTGCTTCCCTTCAGAGTGCGGTTGCGAAACGGGCAGTTAATTTGACTATAAAGCAGCGGTTAAAGTAGATTTGTAATGTAAATGCCACCAATGTCTTCAGCAACAATGTATTGATAGACAATAAAAATAAATTGTTTGATTAAGTAATTTTATGTTACTGTCACTATAATTAGAGATATAGAAATAGAAAGGAATAGAGAAATTAATAAACCAATTATTTAACTACAAACTTGAAATACGATAATTACACAATATTACAATATTCATGATTGAATTATAACTAAATATAATATGAGTTAATAATAAAATAACGTCCAAAATATATCTTAATAAAATTGGCAATTTAGTCCTTATTCTTTGGAAGCCAAGATATATATGTTCCCATCTATCCTCAAATATGAGGTGTAATAAAAAAGGTTGCTTACAATTTGAGTGAGTATGCAGTAAGTAAGCTTTGTAAACCGACGTATAATATTTACTGTCATACTTAACCCAAGTGTAGCGTCAAAGCAATTTTTGAGCTTAGCTTGGCTTACAATATTAATTAGGCTTGCGGGACTCTAGCAGGTTATTTACTTAAAATAATAAATATACATTTTGCTTGTTGTTGAGTTTATTTTTATCTCATATTATTTTTTTATTTATATTTTTTTTTAGGTATATTAAATCTTCATTAAACAAACTTCATTGGCGGTAAAGCTGGCATATATATATCCTTCTACCATCTATCCTTAAATTTGACGGTAATAAAAAGGTTGGTTATAATTTGAGCTAGTATGCAGTAAGTAAGCTTTGTAAACCGACGTATAATATTTACTGCGATACTTAACCTAAGTGTAGCGTCAAAGCAATTTTTGAGCTTAGCTTGGCTTACAATATTAATTAGGCTTGCAATATTAATTAGGGACTCTAGCAGGTTATTTACTTAAAATAATAAATATACATTATGTTTGTTGGTGAGTTTATTTTTATCTCATGTTATTATTTTTGTCTATAAATTTACACAAATTTGTTTAAGTATATTAAATCTTTATTAAACAAACTTCATAGGCGGTAAAGTTAACATACCATCTATCCTTAAATATGAGGTGTAATAAAAAGGTAGGTTATAATTTGAGTGAGTATGCAGTAAGTAAGCTTTGTAAACCGACGTATAATATTTACGGTGATACTTAACCCAAGTGTAGCGTCAAAGCAATTTTTGAGCTTAGCTTGGCTTACAATATTAGTTAGGCTTGCGGGACTCTAGCAGCTTACGAGTATTTACATCACATAATAAATAGTAATTATTCTTGTTGGTAAGTTTATTTTTATTTCATGTTAAATATTTATACAAATTTATGTACCTAGGTTAAAAATATATTAACTTAATAAACATAAGTATCATATACCAGTTAAACCTTTGGGAGAAATTGATTATTTTACGCATGACAAATAATATAAATATGTTTTATTTATTTATTGGAATACGGTATATGACTCTGTAATGTACCTGATGTTAACCGGGACTGCAAATTCAATGAAAGGGGTTGATCAAAATATTATTGCTGAACAGAATACTAATATACTAGCTGACCCGCAAAACTTTGTCTGCGTAACTTTAACCGTTTACACAACGGAAGCTCTCAAAAGGAATAAATTTTCCCCTTTTGCGCGACATTTTTCATTGATGCTTCGCTCCTATTGGTCGTAGCGTGATGTTATTTAGACTTAGCCTTCCTTAATATATGGGTTATTCAACACATTTTTTTTTAAATTCAAACCAGTAGAGAGATTAGCGCTAACCAACTCTTTAGCTTTATAATATATATATATATATATCTTCACGGGTGCCTTACGGCGCCCGAGACCGCCTAGACGGCCCAGGGTACCCAGCGGAGGGGTTTTTAATCCCACCTCGTCGTAGCCGATGGTATGAGTCTACACCGAACAAGTGGCTAGCTCGTCGCGATGTTTTGAATAGACTCAATAACCCATCTATAAACAGTTTCACAAGTTGGTATAGTGAAACCGGGACCGACAGCTTAACGTGCTCTCCGAGGCACTATAGTGGTGTTGTCAAACAAATGTACATAATTTTTTTAATTAAAAACTCATTGGTACACACCGGGATTCGAACCAGGGACCTTAGTGTTTTTAAGTCCAAGGTCTAACCAACTCGGCCACCACGTATATATATATATAGCTTATATAGCTTTATAATATTAGCATAAATTTATTTAAATTATTTATTGTACATAAAAAAATGCTAACCTTTGGAAGAATGATATATATATATTCAATGAGTATGCCGGCTAAATGATACGGTTACGAAATGGGCGACACTAAAGACGAAATTGCACTACTAAAATACTTTAATATCATCACTACAGCTTTACCGTTAAATTAACCCGCGAAGAAAGCGAAGAATCATCTCAGGTTTTTATAATATGTATTAGTATCGTGGTTTCTATGTACATACAGATGCAAAAACCGTCGCATCGTTTAACCGGCATAGTGAGAGCACTCAATATAGTTAAAAAACAATTAATTTAAATTAATTAAATTTAGGTATAATCGGTCTGATTGACTCCTGTAGCAAAGAAGTGATAGATTTTTTTATAGATAAATTTAATTTTTGTTCAAAATGCAAAACAATTACTCAGCATAATATAGAAATCAATACTTTAAAAAATCCCTAAATAAATAATTATCTATTATTTAATATTAAAAAAATGATATATACGTGGTGGCTGGTCGAATTGGTTAGACCTTAGACTTAAAAACACTTAGGTCTCTGGTTCAAATACCGGTGTTTAAGAATAATAATAAGTTGTTAATCTAAAAAAATATGTACATTTCTTTAACAACACCTCTATAGTGCGTCAAATAGCACGTTAAGCTGTCGGTCCCAGTTTCACTATACCAACTTGTGAAACTGTTTATAGATGGGTTATTGAGTCTATCCAAACATCGCGACGAGATAGTCGGTGTAGACTCATACCATCGGCTACGTACTACCCTGAGGCCGTCTAGGCGATCTCGGGCGCCATAAGGCACCAGTGATTTTTTTTGTTTATTATAGATAGTCGAAGACTTATAAACGTGACTTTAAATCTTGCACAGCGACACGAAATAATAAATATAAATTAACAAAGAGTGAAAATAAAATAAATAAACTGCCTTAAATTTTACTAATTATAAGTAAGATAATGTGTTTACTAATAATTTATACTTTTAACATATTTCTTGCATTTCTCAAAACATATTATGTTTAAACATACTAAGTAGTTAACAACAGCAAAACAAAACTTATAAAAAAGAACGCAATTATTTATAAGAATGTCCAAATATTATTTATCAATCTAAAAATAAATAATTAGAGAAATATTATTTTAAATATCATTATAAAACGAACAAAGTAACTTGGTTTAAAATAACGACTCAACTTTCTGGAAAACAAACAATTGTGAATTTAGCTCGGTTTCTCATCGCGAGAGGGCGCTGGAGCGTCATTTTAGGTCTGGAGCGGCTGGGGGCAAAAGGAGGCGAACAAGGGGAGGAAATTCGCCCCCTAAGGCAGTGTCGCGAGCGTCTATTTTTAGACGAAGCTGGGAAAGTGAGGCTCGACGTGCCTCGACTCCGAGCGGCGTATCTATTCACTCTTATGGAGAGTCGGCGATGCCTTGTGCATTCATAAGCAGTATGGCGATTGTTCAGGTGCGCCAATGTCTCGTTAAGAAATATGTTACCGCTTTATTATTGGACCTAACTTAATCAGGTCAACCTTATAAATATAAGGATTATAGTAAAGATTGTTTTATCTAAGTTATGTTGCTTATAATTATTTTATTTTGGTTTTGTACAGACAGTTAAGGTCAATTTATTATAAACTAGCTGATCTTCATCTGCGGAACTTTAACCGTTGACGCAGCGTCAGCTCTCAAAAGGAATATTTTTTCATTGTTTTTGCAAGATATTTTATTGTTACTCCGCTTCTATTGGTAGTAGCGTGATGTTATAGCCTATAGCCTTTCTTGATAAATGGGATATCCAACACTAAAATATTTTTTCAATTCGAACCAGTAGTTCCTGAAATTAGCGCGTTGTACCAAAAAAACAAACTTCAGTTTTATAATATTAGTATAGATAAATATAAATTGTGAAGGTAAATTATACCCATTTATTTTTGCATGTGAATTCTATCAACCTTATGGTAAGCAAACCATGAATGGGGCCGATGAGTACGTTGTTGTTTAATAGCATTGAAGTCTCCCAATATGGCGGCTAACTGATCCGGTTACGAAACAGGCTGCGAAATCTTCCTATAACTCTGTGGCTGCCATAGACGAATTTGTATTATAAGTCCACTTTAATATACTCATAGCCTGTTTCGTAACTATATCCTAAAAGGAGACTAACACCTCGATAAGAACCGATATATCTCTAATCCGAAATAGTCTCTTAAAAGACGGTAAATCCATGAACTAAAAGCTAAGTCACTTGACGGTTTTTGCATCTGTAATGAAACCTTTCGGTCGGTGTTCATCTTTCCTTCCACCTAACATTATTATACAAAAATTTTTTTTTAGTTGGTACAGAAAACCCCAGCTCCTAGCATAACGTCCAAGATGAAATTCGTTATTAAAAAAGTTTAATTTTGATTCAAAAATATGTTACAGTAAATCTTATCGCCGTTATTTTAAAATAATTTATCTACAACGACAAATTATAATTTTTGCAGTGGTATTTTTACATAAAACAAAACAAAAATATCATACATCACCAGCAATCGAAACTCGACTATGTATTTGTTTACACTTAAAAAAAACAAATTTATTTCGCTGTCAAATTAACTGGCTTTAATCAAATTTAATAACAATTAGAATAATAAATTAATAATTCATGAGGCAAATTGGAATATTAAAACGACACTTCCTTGTCAGAAGTTAATTTAGGAATTGAATAACTTAATACTTAGCAGTAAAATTAATTATTGGATTTTTATAGATGTGATCACATCAAACGCAAAATTATTGTTTGGTAAGATTTTTTTAAATACATTTTGGTCTTTTCAACATTTTATTTAATTTTGAACAACTTCAATACAAACAGGGTTTAGATATTTTAATCATAAATAACTAAATGATTTATGACATTATTCGTAAACACTTATTGAGTCGATTAAGAACACTTTAGCTAAAATAGTTTCGGCTCTTTTACGCATATTCATTTTTGCTAAAAAAAAAAGAGACAAAAACTTCTATAACAAAGTGTTCTTCAAAGCCTCAATATGTTTTTATGAATTCCGGTGCTAGAGTTTCTGAAAATGTTAACAAAGGATTTTATAATATTCTACTGGGTCTATAAAAACATCGCAACGAGTTCGCCACTTGTTCGGTGTAGACTCAGTCAGAATATCATCGGCTAATGACTCGCCGCTGCTAGTCTAAATCGAGTAATCCCGCGTGGCATTGGTAGTATAACTAAATAATTTTAATAATAACTGCCTTAATTAATGCTTTGAAATATTTAATGACCTTTATCGCATCGATTTTATTTGTTATTGTAACTTGACTACGGGTGCCGTAGTAGTGCTACGAAGTTTCGTAGAAAATTGTTTTTTCGTAGTACTTTAAAAACTAAAACTTCTATTTTTAATTTGTTTAATATAATTTAAATCTATCATTTACTACAAGTATTTATTACTCTATAGCTAAGTTTATTTCTCAAAAAATATTAGCTTTACAACGAATAAGTAAATAATGATCAGAGAAATGTTTTGAAAGTCAACAAAATTATGTTAAAATTTATAACATCCATAAAATTTGGGAAAATCTATAAATAACTTCCATAATTAATCGTAAAAAAAATAATCCCGATCCCGATGTAATAAAAGTTAATGGATAACATGAAGAAGTCAACGAAAATATAAAAGTTAAAGAAGTCAAACTTTGACACTTCCTGAACCTTATTATTTATCTTTAACGAGGAGTTAAATTAGAAACTGACATACGTTCTTACTACAATTTTTACTAAACATAATAAAATAATAGAAACGAACTCCACTACTTATCTGTGTCTCCCGTACGTCAATCTCGTACGCACCAGTAAATGAATACACCAGTGTCAGAGATAAGAAGAGAATTGTCATCGTACGAGATTTATCCTCTTCCACGTCTGCACTTAAGATCATTTATTAAAGATGAGTTTTTATTTTAAAGTTAGCAGTATCTCATTTTTATGTATGTAATAAATAAAAATAAAGTATTGCTTATTGATTTAAAAACGAGTAAGGATATGTTCCGTTGATTCAGGCTTGTTAAAAGAATGAGTAAAAACGAACTAAATATTAATAGTAGTAAAACAACCAAAATATATGTAAATAAAAAATATCATGTTGATATACAAAATAAATTAATAAATATAAATATATGAGTAACAAAATAAATAGGTAATATATTATGTAAAGGGGAAAATTAATGGCGATGCCTACATATGCAATTTGATAATATCAGGCAGATATGCGGTCTAAAGCTATTATAAATATCAATTGTACCATATATGACCAAATAAAGATTTTACTATTATTATTTAGAATAATAAAAGTCCCTTAAATCAGAATGCATGTATTAAAAGAGTTATGACTGTGGCGGGGCGTGATAAGTATGCAGATCTATATCTGCATGTTAGACATGTTACTACTCGCTAAATTCTTTGCCGTTTTATAGACCGTGCTTATTAATATAAAAAAAACTCTTTATTTATTATTTGAAAACTTTTAAACGACACTAAATATAAATACTTAATAGAAATTCGAAGACTATTTAGTTAGCGTAATGTCTGTTCATGCAATTTTTTAAAGTACTACAGACGTTCCACATACGTGGACCCACTTATAAAGTCCTTCTGGCTTTTGTGAACGAGCTAGCGATTCAGATAATGAGATTATCTCGCCTTCGCTTTGATAACTACTTTTATGGAACGTATAAAATGTCTTTTTTATTTATGGCATATTTAAAATGAGTTTAATAAAATATACCCTCTGCTGAACTGTGAGAATAATTATAAAGAGGTATTTTATATTAAATCAAGTATCTAAATAAACATAATGATAATTAAATATATTAGATTTGTGGGTATATTTTTATAGGCATATTATTATAACATATACATTTAAAATCATAACTATGCAATATTAACAATACTATATGATATATTTTGTGCATTCTTTTTATTTGAGCACAGTATGTGGCTCCTGGTGATAAGCGGTATGTAAATTCCAAAATAAGTCGAAATAAATAAATATGACTATGGCTGTCTCCACTATTAAACAAACAATTTATCTTAACTTCATAGAAACATAATTTTGCTGGAAAACCTCGTCAGCTGTGTCCATTATATCTGAATAGAATCTGAATATTACTATACAAATAGTATAAAGCTGAAGAGATTTTTTGGTTGAACGCGCTAATCTCAGGAACTACTGGTTCAATTGAAACACTATTTTAGTGTTGGATAGCTCATTTATTAAGAAAGGCTATTAAATAACACTACGCTACGACCAATAGGAGCGGAGTAGCAATGAAAAATGTTGCAAAAACAGAAAAAATATTCCGTTTGAGAGCATACGTTGCGTAAACGGTTAAAGTAAGAAACGAAGTTAGTTAAGCTAGTAAGATATAAAACCTGAATATCTTATGAATATTATTAATCATCATTAGCAAGTCTGTTATAGTATAGTTATAACATTATTTGGTTTACTGTTAGTTTCCAAGTTTTGATGTCTGCAGAAATTACAACCTGCCACTCAACTTGGAAACTTCATGAACGATATATTCCAAGCTTACCCACCATACATATTAATAACTAAGTTATTTTCTCAGATTATGATATTATCGCTAACAACAAGAAAAGAATCAAACAAGAATAAATGTTCTAATTCTGTTAGAACTACTGAAGTAAAACTCAAAGAAAAAACATCTATAATATAAAATAGTCAAGTGACCTAGTCATAGCCTAAAATAGTATCTTTCGGTTTTAGTTTGTGGGTTCACCGGTATTCAGGAGACTTCTACAACGTTTACTTTCAGGATGCGGTTACGAAAGGGGTGGTAACATTGAGGATAAAGCATAAAGTGTAAGTTAAACCTTTAAAGAACGATGAAACTTTAAAGTTGCTATCAAACAAAACTTGTAAACTCGATTAATAAAGTTTGCATGTGCACAAAACTCTTCATACGAAAATAAGGTATATCTTTTAACTAAAACTTCTGTACGAAATTGCAGTCAATTGCAACGAATTCTACGGAAATACACTTATTTATATACAACCTAAAATGTGATGAGTATTTTAGGAATGAAGTTTTCTTTTAAAATAGTATATATATATAGGAGGAGAAGGTCGTGGGTTCGATTCCCATCCATGCCAAAAAAATATTAGTACGTTTTTCTGTGCAGTTTGTCATGGTTTGGGTGGTTGTAAAATATAATATGTATTATATCATTGCATCTGGTACAGCGAGCTTAGTTTGTGACCAGAGCAATATGTGTAAATTGTCCTACCTACATATTATTATTCATCATTATCATCATCATGCCAGCCTTTCGCGCGTCCACTGCTGGACATAGGCCTCCCTCAAGGATCGCCACAACGACCGCTTCTGCGCTGCCTGTATCCATCGGCTTCCCGCGACCTCTTTCAGGTCGTGGGGACATCTTGTGTGGGGCCTGCCTCTGCTGGGTCCTCCAGTCGTCAGTGGGTCGCCACTCGAGAACCTTAATGCCCTAACGGCCGTCCGTTCTGCGAGCTATGTGTATGAGCAATATTATTATTACTACTATATTATTATTTTATATTTCAAAATATATCACTTTCGCAATTTCGGCAATATTTAGTATGATGGAGTTTAGCACAAATAACATTTATAGCTATTGTCGCTTCTATAATGCAGTAAAATTTTATGTACTTTTTTATGGTAAAATTTTTATGTAGGATATAAATATTTTTCTATCATGTCAAATCTATGTGGCCGCTAGTTAATAATCTTTAAAACTCTAACGTAATTTGTTAAATGTTTTTAATTGACTAACAATCATAAAAAAAGTTACAACAATCAATAAGTTATCGCAAATAAATTTTAGGTCTTTAAAATTTTATAGATTTTATTAATAGGTATTTTATACGGTGAAGTCGAGAAACCCTATAAGCTTTTAGGTCTCCAGTTTAAACTCTAGTATCTACCAATGAGTTTTTAATTAAAAACATATGTATATTTATTTGACAACACCACTATAGTCCCTCGGAGACCACGTTAAACTGTCGGTCCCAGTTTCAGTAACCACCTTTTGTTTTTTTTTTATATATATCAGTTATTGAGTTTATGCAAACATCGCGACAATGTACTGACCACGTTCAGTCTCACGAAATCTCAGAATTTTTACGCCCAAGAATATTTATATAAGTGGAAATTAGTTACCCACTTTCTACTTTTCGAGTTAATTGTGCAATTATACAATGTTATTTTAATATAATTGTGCACTTATAAATCTATAAATATTTTATATAAATTCTTGCATGTCAAAATTGGCTATTTTGTGAAATCGATATTACAACACTAAGGCTGCGTTCTAAAACGAGGTACCTAATATTCTATTTACACCTATGATCTAAATATCTTTCGGGAAAAAAAAAGAGACGGAGATATGTAATTTCCATCCCTTTCTTTTCCCCGACAGATCGCACGGACATTTGAATTTTGGCCAACAGCCCCCTAATGCACCACACTAAAGGCAGACTATAATCTTGTAACGTATAATACGACATAGAAGTTTTTAAGCATTATCAACATCAATAGACGAGTCATATTAAGGTAACAGATAATTGAGCATTTGAGCCACACTTACTCGTCACGTCATCAGCTGCTCTGGTATTCAGGTCGCGCTCAAACTCGACGAGTGCTCAAATAGGTACGAGGACCCGGAAGTGTGAAGTGGTGGGTGTGTATTCAAGTCCCGCTTAAGCACAGAAATAACCGTTCTTTCTTATTATAGAAGCTATTATTATTATATTCTTGCTTCGAAAATGCAGTAAAAATCTTAAGCGACATTTTTTATAGTGAAATTCGTGGTTTATTTTAAAGGTTATTATATTATTGCTCGATTTTTTTAAGTAATACTACTTAATAGTCTATACTTATAATAAATTAACATAAATTGTAGGCCTTGCTTGTCTGTACATTTATTTATTTATTTAAAATACTTACTTAGGTCCCTGGTTTGAATCCCAATGTGTACCAATGAGTTTTTAATTAAAAAAAAAATGTACATTTGTTTGACAACACCACTATATATGGTGCCTCGGAGAGCACGTTAAGCTGTCGATCCCGGTTTCACTATACCAACTTTTGAAACTGTTTATAGATGGGTTATGATATATTCAAAACAAACAAACATATATATTCAAAACAAACAAACATATATATTCAAAACATCGCGACGAGCTAGCCACTTGTTCGGTATAGACTCATAGCATCGGCTACGACGAGATGGGATTAAAAGCCCTTCGCTGGGTACGCTGGGGCCGTCTAGGCGATCTCGGGCGCCGTAATGCTTGGGCATTTTCTACCAGCTAACCTTTGAGCCCTTTAACCTTTATTTTTTTTTAACCTTTTTTAACATTCTAATATTTTTTATTTTTACATTTATATAAATTGCTTATCAGGATAATCTTCTAGGTACTTATTGATTTTTTTAAATATAAAATGTAAAGAAAAAAATCCTGGTACTCGAACCTACGATTTAAAATATTTAATATAAGTTACTGGAAGACGCATCACATAAGTAATAGAAGATTTTTTTTTTGTCTTTTTGTCGGTTTGTCTCATATCACTCACAAGCCACTTATTGGATTCAAAATCGCATTACTGAAAGATAAATTGGGAAATAACAAAAAAATCTAAAAGGGCTTGCATAGAAAAATAAAATCTATCAAAATATTACAACATAAAGTTAAAAATAGATATAAAAAGGGCTTGCATAGAAAAATAAAATCTATCAAAATATTACAACATAAAGTTAAAAATAGATATAAAAAAACAATTTTATACCTCCTATTAGATATTGTAAAGAGTTTTTGTTCATTTTAGCGCTCCGTCAAATATTTATTTTTCCAAAAGGGTACCGTCGCCAAAAAAGTTTAAGAACCTCTGCGTTACATTATAGCATCGGTTTGCGCATGTAGGGTTCTCAAATAGGATGTGTGAACAGGTGGGTGTGAATTGAAGTCGCACTTAAGCACAGAGATATCTATTATAGTTCTGATTATAGAAACAACAATTTATATTTTCATAAGAAATTTTTTTTTTTTGAGATTTTTTAAGGTAAAAATTGACGATGTAAGCGCACAATCACAAATACCTTGCGGCGCTCAAAACTAGAAGATACAGAGAAACGGCCACCCAGCGGTGGGGTTTTATTCTGACCTCGTCGTAGCCGGTAGTATTCTACACGAAATAAGTGATAATTTCCTAGCAGTATTTTTAATAAATTTTCACAGGTTCTTAAATATTGGTTTAATGAAACTGGGACTGGCAGCTTAACGTACTCTCTGATGAGAGTTCAGAAGTACCAATGATAAAGTGTATAACTTTATAGCGAAATATAAGTATATGATTTATAATTATCCCCTATATATAGGTAATAATAAACAAAAGTACGGATCGACACCATGTCCTAAGTCCCTCATTAACTTACTCATAAAAATCAACGAAAAACTATATCTATCTAAAAATATATATTTTTATAACATTGCTGACTTTAGCAATACTGAGATTCTTTTCATAAGTGTTTAATAAATACACAGAGAATCATGTCAAGATAATTGAAACAAATAAAAAAATTAAAGTGTTTTTAGTCTGTAGGCTGTCCGGTTTTCCGGAGACTACTGCATTGACTTCTTGACGAGGTAGTAGTCTCCTTTTAGGGAGCGGTTACAAAACAGGAAATTAATTTGACATTATCAATAGACAGGGAGGCTATTAATGTATACTCGTAATTAAAATTCGTCTTTGTCGGTGCTCATTTCGTAACGGCATAATTTAGCCATAGTGGGAGCCATCAATACTGTTAAACAACATTATACTAATCGATTTATCCATGTATTCATGAATTTTGTGGGTTTGCTTAACAACAGGTAGATTTTCTCATGCCACGCTCCAGTAAAAATAATCTGATCTAGTATTCAGGTCGTGCACTGGGTACAACCTTAAATAGGTACCTGGATGTATGAAGGTGGGAGTGAACTTAGGTCGCGGTTAAGTACAGACATAACCGTTCTAATTATAGAAGCTACCATTAATAGGTCGTTTCTAAAATGAAGTTAAACTTTTATGCGACATTTTTTATGGGTAAATTCGACGATGATGATAATATATTTTTTAATAGGGGTTCCATAAAATAATCATAACATCTAATTTAATTTACTAAATTTACTTTCATTTCTTTCAAAAGAAATATTTTGTGATTTATTTTAGTGTAATTTATTTCTTTAACTTATAAGTCTATGTCATGCCACTTGATGATATTTCACATTTATTTCTGTCAAAAGAAATATTGTAGGTTTTTTGTGTTATTTTATTTTATTTATTTACCGTTTATAAGTATATACATGCCACTTGTTAAGAATAAACTTAGAATACATCGTTGGCAGCTGTGATGGAATGTATATTTTTAAGCACAACCACACATTTTAAATATTTTGGGTTCAGCTTAACCTTGGCTGAGCCTCATCACCTTAAATATATTTTCACTTCTCATGCTCTGAAAGTGCTTATTTGTGCAGGATATAGGCTGCACAAAATCGAATTTGTGCACAAGTGCATTAACGTATCTAGTCATAAATGTATCTATATTAAGGCAAAGATATAGATAAGCCATGTACACAATAAGAAGCTCATAGATAGAATTTGTTATTTTATAATATTTACTGAAATTTATTTGCCTTATGTATTTTTTAAGACATAAAAATAATTTCCTTCAGTATTCAAAACTGTACTAATTTAACTTTGAATTTTAATTAAAGTAATGTTAAGTTATACTACTGTTTTATTTCCTCGCAATCGAAGTGAAAAGCAGAGTTTATAACTCGTCCACAAAACCATTTTATCCTCGACATTACTATCAGACCTCGCCTTCGGCTCGGGCTGCTAAAAGTCTCGGATAAAAATGGTTCGTTTTGTGCACTTGTTGTAAAATTTACTATTATATATATGTATATATACACTATTGTATTTTAATAAATTGACTGAGTTTATAGATTTATAATACCATCAGTGACGACAAGGTATAAACACAAACTCACATAAGTTGAGTGCGACTCGTGACAATAAATAAAAATTTATAAAAATCAAGATATTTACGGTATTTGCAAGTACTAAACAAGAACATTTTATCTTGTCCGCCTTTGCAAGAAAGGGGTGCGTGGTCAGTGACCGAACTCAGGTGGGGTGCGCATTTTCTGTGCGTGCATGTTGCGGTTGTCGCCCTATCTGTATATATCTACATTCATAATAGGTGTATAATCATTTTACAATTAAATTGCGCCTACACACTCGTTTATAAATGATTCCATAGGTATACTATCATTTGCTTGTTATAATTGTTTTATAGCTACGTCATATTTGGTCAGTGACCGAACTCGGGTGTGGCGCGCATTCTTTATCCGTGCGTGCGCGGGTGTCGATCTATCAATGGAATCATCCACGCTGGGTGTGTAATTATTTTTTCACATCAGGATTGAGGAACTATATCGGTTGTGCATGTTTTTGCCAGTAGTACCAACTATAAATATTGCTTGAGTTAGTAAAAATTAAAACAAAAAGAAAAATCTTATATGAGATTATTATAGGCCAATACTGAAATTCTGATATCAAGATTCTTTGAACTCTTTTATTTTAAGTTTTCCATTTTTATACAGTCATATGCATTATCATTGCCCTTATTCTTAATTCGCCTTTATCCTATTTGTTCAATACACCAGAGGCTCTACCATGGGTTTGCGCATTGCAAAAACGTAACGTATTCATTTACGTATACGTGAGCAACAACCAATAGGATCGCTTTATTCAATCCTGTTACGAAAAATAAAGCGGCCCTATTGGTTGTTGCTCACGTATACGTAAATAAATACGTTACGTTTCTACAATGCACAAACCCATGGTAGAGCCTCTGTTCTTTTATACGTCATGATAAGAATAAAAAAAGCTTGTATTTATTATGCTGTGTTATATTATTATTAATTGTCATTACGTAATAAATGGAATTAAAATATAACATATATTATATTGCATTCTTTATATAGGAAATAATAGTATCATGGCAAATGCTATTGAAAAATAACCTCGCCAAAGTACTTTGGGTCATCAACAAATATATACATACATTATCATATATTTACACATATATATATATATTTTATGGCGCCCATGATGATACATATATATATACATATTCTTATATACATATTCTTATATATATATATATATATATATAAGAATATGTATATATATATGTATCATCATGGGCGCCATATGGTACCCAACCTAAGCGGTCTCAGGGTACCCAGCGGAGTGGTTCTATTTCCCACCTTGTCGTCGCCGATGGTAATTCTGTCTACACGACAATAACAAATAAACAAGTGGGAAGTTCGCGTTGTTTTATAGAGTAAATAGTACAAATAAAACAATATATATAATAACTAGATGTACGCCGCGGTTTCACCCGCAGTTTAATTAAGACAGCCTCCGTAGACTGGTAGTTGCGCACCCACGGCCTCCGAATACAACGCTAAAGTATTCGGAGGCCGTGGGTTCGATTCCCACCCATGTCAAAAAAATATTAGTACGTTTTTTCTGTACAGTTTGTCATGGTCTGGTTGTTTATAAAATATAATATGTATTATATCGTTGCTTCTGGTACACATAGTACTATAGAGCTTAGTTTGTGACCAGAGCAATATGTGTAATTTGTCGTACATATAAAAAAAATAAAATCAGCCCATGTTACTCGCTGAGCTTTATGTTGTGCAATGAATTTAAAATCATCAGTTTATCTGGAACAAACAATCGAATCTATTCTCTTCAAAAATATATTTTAATGGAGCACGGCATGTGACTTTGTATCTACCCGATGTTAAGCAGACCTATAAAGTCCATGAATAGGATCGATCAATACATTGTTATTTTACAATATTGATCGCTCCCATGCTGTTACGAAATGGGCGACACTTTAGTTAGAATAGGTATTATCTCTCTCTTTCTTCTAGCAACAACAATAAATATGTGTAAAAGAGATAAAACATATTTTTAAAGGATAGCATTCAACAACTCGATAGTAAATAAGTAGGTATATCTTTATTAAAAATAGCGCGAATCTATATAGGTACTCGTATCCTATCTTTAAAGTAATTCTTAAACGAAAACAACAAAAAGCTAATCTAAGTTAACCCGTTCCAAATAACATTACGAATGTAGCCTAATATATATGTATTATATTTAGAGGGCGTGAGAAGTTGTTCTTTATTTGAATTTCTAGATATATATATAGTTAGAGGTGACCTTAGTTCGATACAAAATCTGTTAGTGATTATCCATGCGAGTGATGCGAATATCACTCGATTTCTTTTACAGCGTAAAATTTACCTGACAGTTGAATGACAGTAACAATCGACTTTCTATGCAATATGTATCTTCGGATAAGTTTAAATAACATTCTTAGTTCAATCAAAATAAGCCCATTTTTTTATTTAAGTTATACTTTATTATTTATCGAATTAAATTACATATAAATATGAATTAAAACTTACAAAAAGTATATATTTAATTTATTTTATTTCTCTTTCTTTTAAATTAGGTACCATTTATTTCTTTTCTTTTATATTTTTTTGTTTTGCGGGACAGATTAAAAAATATATAATCATAACATTGATGGCATGAAAAGTTATTCTTTATTTGAATGTGTTAAGATGAAGTTAGAGGGCGTAACTAGTTGTTCTTTATTTGAATGTGTTAGATGAAGTCAGAGGGCGTGAATAGTTGTTCTTTATTTGAATGTGTGAATGTACTCAGAGGGCGTGAGTAGTTTTTTTTTATTTGAATCTTTAGATAAACTTAGAGGGCGTGAGAAATTATTCTTTATTTGAATGTGTGGGAGTGTTGTTGTGATCAGAGTCAGACTAGCCGACGACCGCAGACGCGTCGGCTGCTCCTCATAGATGCTCTGACGTCATCACCAGCTACGGCGTGGCGTCATGTTTACATTTATTATTACGCACTGGCTTAGACATCTAGTTCAAGGATTTTATTAGCAGAGACTGATGATAATGCTATTTTTCTGATTCATACTGGTATTTCTCAAGTTATTTTGATATTATATATATATAAGTTATATAGTAAGTTTTGGGTTACAGTTAAGCAGTTAAATTTTGCCAATTCAACTAATGTAAATAACAAAACATAATCAAACTATGTATTATATAAAGAAACTATGTATTATATAGAATATATAAATAAAAAAAACTGTATTCCTTAAAAAAGTTTTTAATAAGAATATCCTGATATTAAAATTTTAGACATAAAATGACAATGACACATTTCCTTAGGTGGGACTCGAACCCAAAATCCTCCCATTCGCGGCAAAATACTCAACCACTGAGCCAACAACTACACAGTACAATTCACCTCTCACAAAAATTTTCATTGTTTTTTACCTATTACAACATACACGCTCTCTATGTGCTCTATATGTCTTCTAATTACTCCGTATTAGAGTGAAGTTAGAAACGGACTTCTGTATACTATATATTTTTGTTTCGAAGATATATAGTTTTACGTAGGTATTAAAATGAGAATGATCAGATAAAAGTAGTATATGTATTAAATACAAATTTTGTTATTAGATTATACAATCGGTATTTATTTAATTCAAAATGACAAAAAAAAAACATTTATTTCACATTCATTAAGAGGGGTTATCTATTTATTTAATTAAGCCATTAAAGTTACGTAATAGACAGGCTGCAGCTGGCTTAAAGATAAAATAAACATTTTTATTTTAGTAATTGGTTTAGGGTGCTTGGAGAACTATCCATAGACAATTAATCTTAAAGTAGACGTAAGTCGTAAACTAAGACTGTCTCATAAAATTTATTGTTATGAGTTCACCTAAACTTTATCGCGAGTGGTCTCTAATTGACTGATATTTACTGCTTCTGATTTAATAGTAAATGAAATAGGTATTTTTTTTATACAAAGTTTAGTATAAAATTATTATTATTCTATTTTAAAGATATTATTTTAAAACCAGTTGGTTGGACAAAGAGAGCAAAAAAAAAAGGTTGCAAAATAGTTACTTCGGTTTATTTTATTTTATTGGAGCACGTCATATGACTTTGTATCTACCTGATGTTAAGAAGCTCTACAAAGGCCATGAATGGGGTCGTTTATTTGACATCGTTGATCGCTCTATCGCGGTTAAATAATGAGGTTACAAAACGGGCGGCGTCAAAGACAAATTTGCTTACGAGTTTAATTTAATATCTGATGAAACAATTTTTATGATCCTAGATATGTTATTGTAAAATAGTATAAATAAACTTAAATGTATACCTACTGTGATAAATTATAAATATCATCACTATTAATATAAATATCAAAAGGCTTAGACGGTCTAAGGGAAAGCGAAGAGGTATTTAATTACAATTCGTCGTAGCCGATCGTATAAGTCTACACTGAACAAGTGCCTAGCTCGTCGCGATGTTTGGATAGACTCAATAATCCATCTATAAGTAGTTTCATAAGTAGGTATAGTGAAACTGGGACCGGCAGCTTAACGTGCTCTCCGAGGCACTATAGTGCTGTGGTTAAACAAATGTACATATATTTTTAGATTAAAAACTAATTGGTACACACCGGGGTTTGAACCAGGGACCTAAGTGTTTTTAAGTCTAAGGTTTAACTAACTCGGTCACCACGTATATATAATAAATAAATTATTAGTATTACATCGTAATGCAATTCGTCTTGTCGTCGCCCAATTAGTAATCGCACCTTTAGCCAGCATAGTGGGAGCTATCAAAGTTGTTTAAGAAAAAATATTGATCATTGATCGACCCCATTCATGGCTTTTGTACATCTGCTCACCATCAGTGAAATAACAAAGTCACATACCGTGCTCCAATAAAAAAATAGAAAAAATATCTACAAAATTCATCCAATTGAGTCGTTAGTTGAATTTCTCTCGTAGCACTGTAGCCCGGCTACGACATTGTGTGCATAGCCTGTGAGATTGTCGTCGAGGTTCCAGGAAATTGAATATCACGCAGCTAACATAACTTAATCGAAGAGACGTGTTTGGCTTCAAAGCTTGAGATTTACGATCAATTTTATTTTACTAATTTAATCATTAGTCTTATGTACTTTATTGTTGAATAATAAATGTAATATTTTTTAGTGACCTTAGTTGTGAAAAAAAAAAGATGGGTATACGGCGACTAAGGCACGGCTTCTGGGTAGTCAGCGGTGATGATTATTAATATTAATGAATGTTTGAAAAAATCTTTATTGCACAACACTTGTTCTTATACATGCTTAATGTTTTAAATATAATATGAGTATAAATATATATATATATATATATATATTGGTTAATAGTTATATTTTTATTTATTTATAAAATAATATACCTATAATAAATTTAGTTATATTATATTATATACCGCGTTACATTAATTAAATGTAGGTATATTCTAATTTGACGCACACACACCTCGCCATTCGCTTTAATTATTAAATTTGTACGTGAAATAAGTTTTTTTTTACTAATTGTATAAAAATTACATAGGTACCTAGTAGGCATAACGCTTATAAGCATGTATCTTTAAATAAATAAATTGCAACAACAGTAAAACAAAAATACCAACAAAATAATTGTTTAAGACAGATAATCTCCGTTAAATAATACTCGACCGTAGATTTTTGTACAAAGGCGGTGGTCTAAGGTGAAGCCGCCCTAAGCCGCTTTCGGACCAATAAATATTTACGAGACGTAGTAGCTACGTGATTTGAAATGCTTAGACAGCAGCTTCTGTAGAAGATAAATCCACTTGTATATTTTTTAACTTTTTGTAAACTCTTTTAAAGACTTGTAACAAGTCTTAAATATTTTTAAAATATTTAAGACCTTTCCGCCTATATTTATAAAAATGTTTAAGTATTCATTTTAAGTATTATTATTAATAATAATAATATAATAGGACAATTTATACATATTGCTCAAGTCACAAACTAAGCTCTAGGCTTGTACTATGTGTACCAAGAGCAACGATATAATATATTTACATGTTATATTTTATAAAAACCCAGACCGTGACAAACTGTACAGAAAAACGTACTAATATATTTTTGCCATGGGTGGGAATCGAACCCACGACCTCCGGATACAACGCCAAAGGCGCAACAACTAGTCTATAGAGGCTGTCAAAAAAATAATGTAAGTAATAATGTAATTGTTTTTAGGTGGGAGGAAGGCCTCTGTTACCACCGCCTATACAGATGAAAAAACCGTCAAGCCGAACATTACTAGGTTATTACTAACTAATGTTTCGGTTTTAGTCTGTAGGATCACCGGTTTTCCGAAGACTACTGCATATATTTATTATCAAGGGGGTAGGATATTAAAATCAATTATAATGTAAAAACGTCGGTGTCGCCGCCCATTTCGTAACATTCCGCATCATTTAACCGGAATAGTGAGAGCGATCCACATTGTTAAACAACATTGTATTGATCGACCTAATTAATGGACTTTGTAGGTCTGCTTACCATCAGGTAGATACAAAGTCACATGCAGTGCTCCATAAAAAAGGCAGTGTTTAAGTTGGTAAGTGTAGTCTTATTTTCATGATTTTTATTTAAAAAAATCTTAAATGGTTTTATAAATAAGTTTAAATGTAGAAGCACTATTAGTACTTTTTTACTTATAGTTTGTTAACTAAACAGAAACAATTTTGTTTCACAAACATATCTAGTTTTAACAATTTCAGTTTGGCGATTAAATCTAATAACAGACACGAAGAAGACTCAAGACATAACGTTATATATAAATAGCAACATAGAAATATGATTATTTGTACCAAGGCTCGTTACGGATGATAGATTAGTTGTTTGTGGCCCACAAAGGAGCTGTCAGAATATTGAATGCTTTGGGCCTACAGCCCGCGAGCAAACTCACAAAGAAACCCATTTTACCAGTTGGTCTGACTGAACACAATATATTATTATTATTATATTGATATTTTAGTTCACATCTATATTTATCTCGGTCTTTATAAGAATATACGTTGCAAGTTTTGGTTGAAAACTTTTGTACCAATGAGTTTTTAAATATATTTGTTTGACAATATACTATAGTGCCTCGAAAGGCATGTTAATCTGTCGGTGCCAGTTTTACTATTACCAAATTTTGAAACTGTTTGTAAATTGGTTAATCCTATACAAACACCGCGACGTGCTGGCCGCTTGTTCTGTGTAGATATGTTAGCTCCAGTTGGCGTCAAATGTCATTAAACTTTTAAAATAAAACTGATACATACGACGCCATTTTTAACTTTAATTGTTACAATTGTTTTAACAGACACTTTGAGGGAACTCAGTCTTAATATACTATCGGCTATGGCAAGGTAGGAATAAAACCCCACCACTGGTTACCCTGAGGCCGTCTTGGAATATAATAAAAACGACTACAGAACTTTAAAATGTAGAAAGTCTAGTAAGATTATAACCTAATATTAGTTAAACTAAAACTATAATATATTTTATTATGCCATAATCTGAGTGTTTATAAAATATGTAATGCATTACTATCTTGTTTCTGGTACAAACTTAGAGCTTAGTTTGTGGCCAGTAAAAATGTCCTACATATTATTATTAAGTCCGGCTTTATATTTTGTATGCAATAAAGATTCAAATAAATAATAATAAATAAATGACATCCGTAGATTAGTGGTTGCGCCTTTAACGTTGTATCTGGAGGTCGTGGATTCGATATTATTACGTTTTTTCTGTACAGTTTGTCATGGTCTGGGTGTTTATAAAATATAATATGTATTATATCGTTGCTTCTGGTACACATAGTACAAGCCTAGAGCTTAGTTTGTGACCAGAGCAATATTTGTAATTGATCCTACATATTATTATTATTATTTATTAAATATGATTATTTATTAAATATTATTATTTAATAAATATTATTATTTATTAATTATTATTCAGTAATAACCTAGTTAAAACAACTGAGGTTTACAGGGTTTATGAATGAAGATGTAAGCAATACGTTAAGTATTGACGGTTATGCCGTAAACCTTGACCCACTTCCGGCAGTGACACAGGTTTAAAAAATGGCACATTGAGTTTAATCACGTGAAATTGTGTACTACAATTACTAACACGAAATTAATTAATTAAAAAAGAACTATATTTTGTAAACACTTGCTTAATTATACGCCTGGTAAAAGTGCTTGGCAATTATATTGTAAAATTATAGAAGCAGGTAAAATCTTTGCCAAGGTTCTTTTAATATTCAAAATGCACATCTGTTATAATTTTTTTGGGTTTCCATTATGCATCACGTCTCTTGCAAACACAATCGTGGTCGCCGATGCTATTCTAATCTACGTCGAACAAGTGGCGATATTGATGCTTTATACAAACTCAGTAAAATATAAGTATAAAATAAAATAAAAAAATTAAGCCGCCTCCGTATTACATACTTTATAGGTTGCGCCTTTGGCAAAAAAATATTAGTACGTTTTTGTGTACAGTTTGTAGACTATGACAAAATTTATAAATTATAATATGTATTAGTATCGATGTTTCTGGTACATATAGTAAAAGCCTAACTTGGTTTGTGACCAGAGAAATAGGTGGGTAATGTCTTTAATTTTATATATTATTATTATAAAAAGCCTAACTTGGTTTGTGACCAGAGAAATAGGTGGGTAATGTCTTTAATTTTATGTATTATTATTATAAAAAGCCTAACTTGGTTTGTGACCAGAGAAATAGGTGGGTAATGTCTTTAATTTTATATATTATTATTATAAAAAGCCTAACTTGGTTTGTGACCAGAGAAATAGGTGGGTAATGTCTTTAATTTTATATATTATTATTATAAAAACCTAACTTGTTTGTGACCAGAGAAATAGGTGTGTAATGTCTTTCATTTTATATATTATTATTATTTAAAAAAATCTAATAGGTGCTTGTTTTCTTTTACATAGGATTAGTCAAATTAATCAAGTATCATATTGAAGTTTACACTTCTTTTCCCATACCATACATACCATAGTTACATATTTAGTTCACTATATAAATTATGAAATAAAAAATAACACCAAATAAAATTGTATTGTATTGAAGGTTTGACTGGTAGAGAATGCCTAGCGGCATTAAGTCCGTCTTTGTACTATTTTTGTGCAATAAAGTTTTTAAATAAATAAAATAACGTACTTATACAATTTTGTACTGTATTATTTTTAATTTCGTATGTATATACGAAAACTATTAAAAGCTATAGATATAATATTAAACCTTATCGACTGGTATTCTAACATGTCACCCCAACAGGTATACAAATTATTTTTTCGGAATAAACGTGACAACAAGTAGAAAAAATCTACATAATAAGATCGGGCATGTCACCGCAATCGTTAAATGTTGACGACAGGTAATCTGTCATACAACGTAACATGACTACGCGCCACGACTACGAGGTTTCTTCGTAGCATATTCGTAGTAGTCAAGAAATTCTTGCGAATGTTTCAAAGGAAAATGTGGATATTAAATATGTATTACATCCTAAGAACTCACCAGTATTTTACTAGGTTATTTATAATCGAGAACTTTTTCAGGGTTAACAATAATAATTAGAAAGGTAATAATAATAATAAACTGATAATCCGGCCCATTAGTAAAAAAAACATATTACTATATATATTTTTTTGTAGGTACAACTACAAAAAATCAGATAAAAAATGTAACGGTACATTCGTGTTACGATTTCCCTGAAATCAAATGCAAAAGAATAATAATATAATCTACTAACAATTATCCGGAAATTCGTGTGCGTTTGCATATTAGATTTATTTACATTATACACTGGGTATGTAAATAAATAATATTAAGTATTATTTATAGAACCCATTTTTCAAATAAAATAGGTAAGATTATTTTCTCCAAAAAATATATTATCATATTATTATGAACGTCTATGCTTAACAATGCTTAACCTATATGCTTAAAATTATTCCAACAGATACATATTGTCCTCATATGAAGTAAATAAAATACCTTTCGATCACCCATCTCAGGTCCGGCGTTGTTGATATCTGCTTAACCTTGTTATCATTTGCGCAGTGACTAGGCTGGGTGCGAACGCTTTTTATCTTTTAATACGGGAAAAACAAGTTATAAAATTATATCGAATAAGTAACTAATTGTCTTTAACTGAAAAAAAATTTGGTCGAAGTTAGAAGATAATTCAAAATTATCCGACTTCACTAAAATAAGGATTTATTTAAAACACTATATATCTTTAGGTCTTGGTTCAAATCCCGGTGTAAACCAATGAGTTTTTAATTAAAAAAATACACCTGTTTTATTTTTATTTACATAACAACACCACTTAATAGTGCTTGGAGAGCTCGTTAAGCTGTCTGTCTCAGTTATACTATATCACTTTGTGAAACTGTTAGTAGATGGGTTATTATGGGATGGGTATGTTCGCGACGAGTTTGGTATAAACATATAATAACATCGGCGACGACAAGGTGAGAATAAAACCCCACCATTGGGTACCCGACTGCGTAGACTGCCTCAGGGTATCCAGCGGAGGGGTTTAATTTAAATCCCACCTCGTCATAGCCGATGGTGTGAGTCTACCTACACCGAAGAAGTGGCTAGCTCGTCGCGATGTTTAGATAGACTATTATCCCATCTATAAACAGTTTCACAAATTGGTATGATGAAACTGCACGAAACACTATAGTGTTGTTCTACGTGGTACTTTAAAGGATATTTATTACACAAAACTACATTTTATTATAATTTTAAAATTCTAATTGTTGTTTCTATGGTTCAATAACAACGTTTGATATTTTCATGCAATGAATTCAATGCCAAAATGGATAGGCGTAGTCGCCAATATTACTTAATCGTTTATCACAGAGAAGCACTTTAGTCTGAAAGGACTTCATACAAACGCACTTCAATAGCCTTTCAAAATACACACAACAATTGATAAATACATAAATATACTTACTCTGATACCTATACATTTGAATTATTTTTAGGATTCCTTCGGGAAACGTAAAAAATAGGTTATTTACGGTTACTTAGAAATAGTAATACTAAACGATTAAACAAAAAAAAAACAGTGAATTTTAAATGAACATTTAACACGTAACTTTACCTACACGAATAGGTTAAAAAAAAATGCAATTAAAGTTGTCGTTATAGTATGCATGTATAAGAGATAAGAATGTAGTCAGGGTAAAAGAAATATATTAAGATAGAGACAATCCAGATCTGGCCAGATGGTAAAAAGGTACAGTTACATAAAGATTTTGGGAGGTGAAGAATATATAAACTTGCTTCGTATCTTTTATTTAAAAATATATGAAATGTTAGACATTTTCGTATAGATAACCAAGTGTTAATTTATGCAATTGAAGCTATTGGAATCGAATTTGATTTAAAATATAAAGCTGGTCAATTTCTTTAGCGCACAAATATAAAGCTGGTCATTTTCTTTAGCGCACAAATATAAACCTGGCCATTTTCTTTAGCGCACAAATAATAAGCTGGTCATTTTCTTTAGCGCACAAATATAAAGTTGGTTATTTTCTTTAGCGCACAAATATAAAGCTGGTCATTTTCTTTAGCGCACAAATATAAACCTGGTCATTTTCTTTAGCGCACAAATATAAAGCTGGTCATTTTCTTTAGCGCACAAATATAAACCTGGTCATTTTCTTTAGCGCACAAATTTATTAAACTCGGCACTGGTTAGGGATGCTAACCTGTCTCCTTTGCATTGGAGAAATAGAGGAGCCATGCTAGTAAATACTAAGTTTGTATTAGTTATCAACTAGCCGAATTAATTGAAATGCACTTACATTTTTAAAGCCTACATAAAATTTAATTTTATATACGTGGTGGCCGAGTTGGTTAGACCTTGGACTTAAAAACACTTAAGTCCCTGGTTCGAATCCCGGTGTATACCAATGAGTTTTAAATTTAAAAAAAATGTACATTTGTTTGACAACACCGCTATAGTACCGGTTTCACTATACCAACTTGTGAAACTGTATATAGATGGGTTATTGAGTCTATTCAAAACATCACGACGAGCTAGCCACTTGTTCGGTGTAGACTCATACCATCGGCTACGACGAGGTGGGATTAAAATCCCTTCGCTGGGTACCCTGCTGGGGCCATCTAGGCGGTCTCGGGCGCCGTAAGGCACCCGTGATGATATGTATGTGTACTAATTGAACTTGGCTACTTTTAAAATAAAATACCTTTATCGGTTGCTTCTATTTGCTATTGGCCTTGATATATAAATAATGGTGTGTTATTCGGAAACGCTGTAAAACATCGATATTTATACCTGGACTATATTTAGCACTAAATATGTTAGGTCTATTTGAACTTATTGAATATTTTAGTATCTGTGTTGTTTCTAGTGTTTTCGAAAGAACGTTTTTAATAAGTCTTAAGTTTATTTCTCTTTTAGTTTTTTTTAAAATATCACTATGACTATGTTAAGATGAGAGAATTAGTTTTCTTTTCTTGTAATGCACATGTAGATAATATTTTTATACTCCTGGAAATGCTCAACCTGCTCGCGTGTTTCCTTCTTCCTAAAATCTCGAGTCCTTTAAACCAGGCGTGTATAGGCATCTTGAGCCGGCATAATAGGTGCAATTAATGGTTACGTAGATCGTAATTGTTGGTTGCATTTGTTCTTGGACCTTCATACTGCTTTCCATCAGATAGATGTGAGGTCACATGCCGAGCTCTCATAAAAAAAAAAAATGTATCGGTTTTAATCTTTGGGTTGCTATGTTAAAATAAATAAAAAAAAAAAAAACTTTGGGTTTACGTTTAGGAGACTATTGCACCGTTTTCTTGTTGTAGACTCCTTTAGTGTAGTAGTCTTCTTGTGGCAGTTAATTTGACGAGATACAGTGCGAAACTCGTATCGCAAATTCGTCTTTGTGGCACCCATTTCTTAACCGCATCATTTAGCCGGCATAGTGGGAGCGATTAATAGATTTATATTAATCGACTCCATTAATGTATTTTGTAGGTCTACCAATAGGTGGATACAAAGTCACATTTCTTGCTTCAGAAAAAAAAACAAATACTTACCTAATGGTCTTTGAAAGATAAAAGATTAGAACGGACATGCGAGCTTTCACAATAGGCTATTTGACTACATTAAAAATATACTATAAATTGTAGTCATCCTATCAGACAGTGGCGTAAAAAACATATTTCACTTTACTTTAAACCAAATTATGTATATCTTTTGTAGATTACACGAAATATAATTGAATATTTTTTACAATTATATTTATAACAAAACATCTTTGATTGGTTGATGACTGGTGACGTCACACGCAAGTAAACAAAACAATACACAGATTATAAATCATGTGGATGAAATAGAATAGAGTATAATATAGGAGATTATTTAATTTGTGCTTGTTTGTTTACTTGCGTGTGACGTCACACTTGACATAGGCTGCGAAACAGCGTTTTTAGCGCCATTGTGAAAATTCAAATTTTAACATTAATTTTAATTAATAATAAAGTAGACATCCCGGAAATATCAATGTAGTGTGCTTATTATGTAATGAAGAATCATATAAAACGAGTTTTAAAGAGGAGTCAAATACCCTATTGTCAGGGTTTTTTTATTACAATGATTTTTTTTTATTTTCCTTGTAACAAACTAAGCTCTGGGCGTGTATGTTAACTAAAACGATACTAACCCAAATTATATTTTATAAATGCTCAAACCATGATAAACTGTACAGAAAAACGTACCGACAATTTTTTTTTGTCATGAAAAAAAATTATATATATATAAATAATCCAAATCTACGGAAGCGGTTAAATATTAATTAGTAAAAGCTATAATTAGTAGTCTGTTTCACGAAAGAATTCCCGCGGCAAGAAGTGGAACTAATAAAATTGAGAGTTAACAATATGTTCTATGCTACTATTAGTACCTACCTACCAACACACTTTTTTTAACTAAATAATTTTTACTTAATAAAATAAATCGAATTAATTCAATTTTTTTTTCGGGAAATCTTAAAACTCTAAGGTCCCGTTCAAAGGAACTTTTTTGTGAAACCAACTTTAGGTTACATGTAGTGTTGCCACACGTCCCGTATTTTGGGCGTAATTTTAAATGTCCCGCCTGGACTGAATTTGTCCCGTATTTCAACCGTGCTTGATTTGTTATTGACAAGCCAATCGTGCTACGGCTGACAAGTACTCATACGTAACGCTCGGACGAAATAAATGTACCCCATGCTTAATATTTTTATTATTCATAATATTTAAGAAAAAATAATACAATTGTTATAATAATTTAAAACAATCAGTAACTTCTTTCATAAAAAATCTGAAATCCTTTGATGGGAGGAAGGTCTCTTTAGGTGAGAGGAAGGTCTGTATAAATTCGTGACGCCCCGCGCCGACCGGCTGGTCTCGTTAACACGGCCCATACAGACGCAAAAACCGTCAAGTGACCTAGTCATGTTTCGGTTTTAGTCTGTGGGTTCACCTGTTTTCAGAAGATTACTACATCGATTTCTTGTCGAGGTGGTAGTCTCCTTTCAGGGTGCGCTTACGAAATGGGGTGAATTGACGATAAGGCAGCGAATTTATTAAAATACATTCGTAATGCAATTTGTCGCCACCCATTTCGTAATCGCATTATTTAGCCGGTATAGTGGGAACGAACAATTTTGTTTAAAAACAATTATTAATCGACCCCATTTTGTAGGTCTGATCACCATAAAAAAAAAAAAAACCTGTTTTTTCCCCATTTAAGCAGAGACCATCATAGTCTGAAAAGAATCCTGCAATACTAGTTACGTGCCTCTTTTTATTAGAAATATATTTAAAACCAGTGAAGTAACGTACAGCACTAGTCTCACGTATCTGAAGTAAATGCGAATTACGTAAAGCTAGCGGTTTTTATCACAGAACAGATATAAAAAGCTTGGACCTTATAAAACCAAATGGTAAATGTGAGATTTAAATATCCATTAAAATAGCGTTGACCTTAGTCGTCATGACCTGAGTCCTATTTGTATTTATACCAAAAGATTCGATTGGTAGGAGGGGTACATAATAGATAGCTGTCGACGACCGCGATCGATATCGCAGTGTTGTGATTTATTATTGGAATAGTTTCATGTAGTACTTATAACATTGTAATTAATAAGTATTGTTTAAAATAAATAAATAAATGACAGCCTCCGTGGACTAGTGGTTGCGCCTTTGGCGTTGTATCCGGAGGTCGTGGGTTCGATACCCACCCATGGCAAAAAAATATTAAGTAGTACGTTTTTTTCTGTACAGTTTGTCATGGTCTGGTTGTTTATAAAATATAATATGTATTATATCGTTGCTTCTGGTACACTTAGTACAAGCGTAGAGCTTAGTTTGTGACCAGAGCAATAACTGTGTAATTTGTCCTACATATTATTATTATTAAATATCATCACGGGTGACTATTTGGCTCCCGAGAATCGATTAACCCGTCCTCATTTCGCCGATGGTATTTGGAGGCAACACCTAACAAGTGGCGAGCTTGTTGCGGTGCTTATGATGAAATAGCCTCGTTGTATAAAGCGGTCACCCATCTCAGGCCGGCCTTGTTGTCATCTGCTTAACCTTGTTATCAGTTGCGCAGTGCAGTGACTTAACCACTAGGCTGGGGCCGCTTTAATATAAAATACGATGAGGTTTATTTGTGTATTAATTAAAAATATTAATATAAACACGGTTATAAAGATTATGACTAACTTATTTATATAATGTCGTTAAATGATAACAGATAAACCTCCACGTTCTTTTTTTAAAATTAATATCACTGAAAACAATATTTAAACGTTTTTAGACGTTTGAGTTAGCGAATACATTTCCTGGCTTATTAAAAAATAAATTAAAAATATATACTGTTGGATATATGTTAAAAAAACAGCTTTGTAGTCTAATTTTAATAACTGAAAACAATATAGTATTTAATAAACAATTTGCAGTCCGAGAGAATTTAATAGACTGGAAAACGAAAAAGAAAAGTTATTTTAAGCGGTACTGTTCTCAAAGTGGAAATTCAAAGAGTTCTTTTCATATAACTTTATTAAACAGCCAAGAAACCTCTGTGCTCGAGTAGAAATAATCGCTTTGCTCTTTAAAAATATTAACTAAGTTGTGAAATAAGTTAATAGCTTCAAATGAAGTTGCTCTCTTTCAAATTATTTTCAGTTTTAAATAGGCTGTTACGATCTTTAGCATTTATAACTTACTAGCTATTGCCCACGGGTTCGTATAGATTAAGTTTTAAATAATCTGTTGTATGTGTTGCTTTAATATTCCAAATTACAAGATTATTTATAAAAATGTCGTTGAGATTTATTTATGTAACTTTCTCATATAACCGATATATTTTTAAATATGGTGTAATTTAAAACTTTTCCTAAGACACTCTTAAAATACAAACATCCTGATCTTCACCCTTGTAGCTATCTCGAAAAGTGATGTGTCCTTTCCAGGGTTTAATACTATGGATCAAATTAAAAATACTAGGCCTAACTATGTATATATATATCATCATAAATGTATAAATCTATACTAATATTATTAAACTGAAGAATTTGTTTGGTTGGTTGAACGCGCTAATCTTCCTGAGATTAGCGCGTTCACTACTGGTTCGAATTGAAAAAATATTAGCATTTTTTGGAGGAAGCTACATAATATCCCGACAGGAGCGGGGTAACAATAAAAAATGTTCCAAAAACGGGGAAAAAATATTCCTTTTGAGAGCGTACGCTGTTAAAGTTACGCAGACGAAGTTGCGCGGATCAGCTAGTATTAAATAAAAACGACATCAATAACTAAAAAACTCTCCCATGAATACTTTCACATATGGAAACTTAAATTTTAATTGGCTTTTCACAATGACTTGCTATACTTTGAGCCTCTCGATAGGACTAATGCAATGTAGCTGAGTTATGTTTACAATATTAAAATGGTAATTTTTACTAGTGAATTTTTCTGTCTCACGTAGTCCCATACGTGGCGGCCGAATCAGTTTGATCGTAGACTTAAAAATACTAACTTTTAGGTCATAAGTTGCCATCATGTAGATACAAAGTCATATGCCTTGCTCCAATAATAAAAAAAAAAAACTTAACGTGCTCTCCGAACGGTACCCATAGGGTTTTGTTAAACCAATTACAATTTTACATTTAAAACTTATTGGTAAACACTAAAGTAGAAACCTTAGTGTTTACCAATAAGTTTTAAATGTAAAATTGTAATTGGTTAACACTTAACTTATTGGTAAACACTAAGGGAGAAACCTTTGTGTTTACCAATAAGTTTTAAATGTAAAATTGTAATTGGTTTAACAAAACCCTATAGGGTACCGTTCGGAGAGCACGTTAAATTTTTGTATTATTGGAGCAAGGCATATGAATTTGTATCTACATGATGGTAAACACTCCTACAAAGTCCATGAATGTGGTCAATCAATAATTGTTCTTAAACAATATTGATCGCTTCCACTATCCCGGCTAAATGATGCGATTACGTAATGGGGGGCGACATTAGTATATTTTAATATATTCGCTGCCTTTCGTCAATGCAACTACTCATTTCGTAACCGGACCCTGAAAGGAGACTATCACCTCAACAAAAAATCGATGCAGTAGTCTCCTGAAAAATCCATGAATGGGAATTAATACACTCTTGTGAAATAGCATTCCACTATAATGGCTAAATGATGCGGTTACGAAATGGACGACGGAAAACACGAATTTACTAATTTGCATTAAGAGTTTATTTTAATGTCGTCGCTGCCTGTTCGTCTATTCAACCGCACCTTGAAAGGCGACCACCTCGACAAGAAAATGATGCAATAGTATCCTGAAACCCACAGACTACAACCGAAACATGACTTGGTCACTTGACGGTTTTTGCATCTGTATAAGCGGTCTTAATTTAACTTTAAAGTGTTATAAGTCCATATCTGTATGGACTTATGGTGTCTGCACCGCAACGAGCCTGTTACTTATTTAGTGTAGATAGATTTAGGCTACTATGAGGGACTTACAAAGTGTTAAGGGCTCTGCAGCGGTCTAGACGCCCATATAAACGTACTTATAAAATTACAACTTGACTGTTAGTCACAGTCCAATTATTATTCTTTATGTTAATAATTATACGCAAAAATCTTTATGTTGGATTTTAATATTAAATCAGTTTTTTTTCCGAGTTAAAAAAACCCCTAACACAGAAAGATTAAATAATATAATGACCGACAAAAATACAAACCGTATAACACTTATTAATAAAAAATAGTACAAAATAATTATAACAGATAAAAAAAAACATTAGAACCAACGCAAATTTCTTGATTAAAAGTACCGAGAACACTGGCTGTATTCCCACGTTGCACTGTTATATGTATTTTTTTTATTTTAAATAAACAGTAGTCGAGTAATTGTTATTTTGTACAAAATCTATTAAAATATTTAAAGTAAGCGACTTAAAAAAATAATCTTCTAATAAAATTATCTACAAAGAGAACAGTAAGATATAAATATTCCAAAACCTTTTCCATAGAATCGATTTCTATTGTTATGACGTCTATTGAACCCTGACAAGGGGTTAGTACTAACACTAAACCGCGATCCGAGTCGATATTTACGTATTATGCTCTAGCTAACAAATAATTATGATTGACAGACAAGTCTATAAAGATTCCGAAATTAATGACATAAAAGTATATACATCAAATATACGTGGTGGCCTAGTTGGTTAGACCTTGGACTTACGAAAAACACTGGTTTCGAACCCCGGTGTGTACCAATGAGTTTTTAATGTAAAAATGTATGTACATTTTTTTGACAACGCCACTATAGTGCCTCGGAGAGCACGTTAAGCTGTCGGTCCCGGTTTCACTATACCAACTTGTGAAACTGTTTATAGATGGGTTATTGAGTCTATTCAAAACATCGCGACGAGCTAGCCACTTGTCCGGTGTAGACTCATACCATCGGCTACGACGAGGTGGGATTAAAAACTCCTCCGCTGGGTACCCTGGGGCCGTCTAGGCGGTCTCGGGCGCCGTAAGGCACCCGTGATGATATATATATACAGCACGGCATGTTACTTTGTAGCTACCTGATAGCAAGTACTACAAAGATCATGGATAGGTTAGATCATTACACAATTATTTAACAGTATTGGTCGCTTCCACTATAACAGCTTGATGATTCGGTTTCGTAATGAGTAGCGACGAAGACATTTACAAGTCAAATTTAATATCGTCGCTGCTTTATCGTCAATTCTACTGCCCGTTTCGTAACCTAATCCTGAAAGATGACTACCATCTCGACAAGAAATCTATGTTGTAGTCTCCTGAAACGATGAACCCTTAGACTAAAACCCAAACATGGCTAGGTACACTGACACTACTGACAGTATTTAAATCTATAATGGCGGTGGTTATGGAGCCAAGCGAAGTATGGAGACCTCTCATCCACCTGAAGGAAATGTTCCAGGTATGTGTCTCTATGTCTTCGGTTCCCTTACGGAACAAAATCGATTAATACCAGAACAATTTCGCAACAAAATTGAATGCCATTACTCAATAGGAGACAGGTCGAATGGTACCATTTCTACAAGTTATGTGTTAATGTTCATTCGCTGCAAGAGTAAAGTACTTAAGCTGACATTGCGTTCAGTGTTCTGTTACAAGGTTCGATGCCAAAAGAGCTAGATGCCAAACAAAAGGCAATATGCCGTTTATGGTACACATGCGAGCGACGCGGCTCGCTCGTGCCCTCTTATGACTTCCTTCAAATACTACATACTTCGAACGTGGTAGTTTGACATTACAAATGAAGTTATGGTGCTCATAACTTTTTGGAAGGATCTTAGGAAGATGCATATATATATAGAGATGAATGGACCAGGATTCTGGGGTGATTACACTACTTATATATTTTAATTGTACATCTTAGGGTCTACCATGAATAACGTTAATACGTTACGTAAAACTCATATTAGAGCTTCTGGATATTATTTTTAGTAATGGATGTACCATCACAAGTGCTTTACGACTCTCGAGACCGCCTAGAAAGTCTCAGGGTACTCGGCGGTGGGGTTCCCATCTCGTTGTAGCCGATGATATTTTGAGTCTACACCGAACCAGTGTACAGTGGCCAGCTCATTACGGTGTTTAGATATACTCAATAAATAGTTTCATAGTTGTCTAAGGCTGCAGTACAAAACAGGAGTAATAATTAAGCTTTGCGATCTTTTGGTAAAAAAAAGATATAGAATAGAATGACATGAAAAAAAAAAACAATCGCGTCGAATCCTTTTCCTTTTTGGAATCAGTTAAAAATAACATCGATCCCGTCAATCGAGAAGTAGAGCACACAATTCTGGTACGGACACTACAGTCAAAACAAAGCATGATAGGCGACGATTTACTGCGTTGTATTTTTATTAACGAAACTTTTCAGCTGAAACACGAAAATAAAACAAAATGTTGGCTGTAAAAATGAAGGATGTAGTAATACTCGTGAAATTACTTGTAGCTACAATGTATGTTGTAATGGTATGGTAGGCAGCAAGGTAAGTGTTATCAACGAGAAAAGAATATAAAGTCTTTGTGCAAAAGTATGTTTTTTTTGGAGAACGGCATGTAATTTAGTATCTTCCCGATGGTAAATAGACCTACAGTCCATGAATGGGTTCGATCAATAGATTGTTGTGTAACAGTATTGCTTGCTCCTACTATGCCGTCTAAAATATACGGTAACGAAATAAGCGACGACAAAGACGAATTTGCATTACGAGTCTACATTAATATTCTTGATGCTTTATCTATCTTCAAATGAACTCCTCGTTTTGTAACCACATAGAAAGAAATATACTAGATCTAAACAATAAATCGATTCCGCTGAACTCGTGGACTAAAACCAAATCATGACTATGTCACTTAACTGTAACTAAACAATTTAAATTGTTATACTTAAGTATATCTAAATTTCGGCAGAATAATTCTAAGATGTACTTTGAGATTCACAACGTGAATCCAAATTCAAATAGAATCCAATTATAATATAATATAAATCCAAATTCAAATACTGATACTCAGTGGAGTGTTTAGTGGAATGAAGGAAGTCTTGAGTACGCGAGTTATATCCAGAGGAGTAAGTAAAGAAAAGGCACTTTCATTTAGAAAGTTTGAAAAGACATTCAGTCAAGAAGAAGTTAATAAATCTACGAAGTAAGTAGCAGAGATAATGCTCGCGCAAGTAAATATTGAACCATTTGAAAGGGTATTATAAAAAAAACATTTGTCAAGATTTTTTCTGTCGATATAATTTGATAGTAACTACAATTACGTTTATTAATCTCTCTATGCCGGCTAAATAATGCATTCTTTAAATTTATTTATATAGCACAGCATATGACTTTGTATCTACCTGATGTTAAGTAGACCTACAAAGATCATGAATGGGGTCGCTCAATACATTGTTTTTTTAACAGCATTGATTGCTCCCATTATGTCGGCTAAATGGCTATGTTACCAAATGGCCGGCGACATGGACGTATTTGCAATACGAGTTAATTGATATCCTCGCTGATTTATCGTCAAATTAACCGCCCGTTTAGTAACAGCATCCTAAAAAGAGACTACTACCACAACAAGAAATCGATGCTATCCTGTAGCCTCGATAGTATCCTGAAACCCGGTAGGTACTCATGTTAAAAAAAAAAATCTTTAAACTAATCGTTTTCTTTTCAGAACATCACATCTTTATAAATGATAAGAAGTTATCCAAGTGCAATTAGTCAAGCCCGAATAAAGATAGCATGATAGCAGACCAGACAGAATAGAAAGCGAAATAAGATTAATGACAGATTCTCCCCGAAACCGTCGAAGAGAGATCGGATGTCACTTCGTTTCCAATATTTACTATTAATTAATATAATGTTTTGATGCGTCTGTTTTAGTAACAAAACAGAAAAGGTAGAAGGGAAAGTTGACACAATGCGTGTGATTGTACTACGACTTATAAATCAGAGTTTTTTTCCTCCGCCGTTTAAAAACTCTAAAAAAATACAGTCGAATTCAATTAGCATTACGAATCTTTAGTAAAACTTTTGTTGGAATATTTCTTCTTAGCAAAAAATCTGGAATTGGTGAGGTAATTACACCAATTATACAATTTAACCGAAAGGTATCTGCAGAATTAGTATCGACAGTTTAAACTGCTATTGAAGGCACAATAACTGTTTGCTACGATATTTTATAATTAGACCCAGCCACTTGAGTGGTCTTCGTTGTGGAATTCCGTATAGTTTAGTAGTCATTTAGCGGTGTATTTTTTTTGTTTTTTCGTTTGTTTAATTCCCATTTATAGGAAAAACATCATAGGTACGGTTTTATGAGCAGTTTTTATTTCTAGGTGTTTATAAAACATAATATGTATTGGTATCTTTGCTCGTGGTATATATAATACAAGCCTATCCAAACTTAGTTTGTGAGCAGGACAATGTGGGTATATGTGAAATGTGTTACATATTAGGATATTTAATGATGCTGACAAATCGCGCCGCGTGGGAAAACGTGGTAAACCAACCTAACGTTTCCATTGTTCAACGTATTGTTGAACAATGGAAACGTATTTTTAAGTAGCTGAGTAAACTTTAATATACTGGAGTCATGTAGATTTTATACACCGGTGGGGCTAGCAAAAAGTAGGCACACGGTATTTCTACTAGAGACGTAATAGTCCGACTATCTGTTTGGGGTCTGTGGCATCAGTATTAGCGCGGGCGTACATGCGGGGGTGTATGGCATCCACGTCAACAACCGGTCACCACAATTTATACCCGAAGTCTTTGGAAGTCTGCCAAACTTTGGGAACCTCTCGTTCGTTAGCTTTAGATACGTTGCCTCCGATCTAATAGTTTTCCCGTGTTTCTAGGACCATTTAATTCTTATCCCATCCGTTGGCAAAAGTCGAACATTCAGCCTACTCAATAAGTATTACATATGTGTGTTTGTAGAAAAGGAAAATGAGGTGTTTTAAATTCTTTTTGCTAGCCCCACCGGTGTATAAAATCTACATGACTCCAGTATATTAAAGTTTACTCAGCTACTTAAAAATACGTTTCCATTGTTCAACGTATTGTTGAACAATGGAAACGTATTTTTAAGTAGCTGAGTAAACTTTAATATACTGGAGTCATGTAGATTTTATACACCGGTGGGGCTAGCAAAAAGTAGGCACACGGTATTTCTACTAGAGACGTAATAGTCCGACTATCTGTTTGGGGTCTGTGGCATCAGTATTAGCGCGGGCGTACATGCGGGGGTGTATGGCATCCACGTCAACAACCGGTCACCACAATTTATACCCGAAGTCTTTGGAAGTCTGCCAAACTTTGGGAACCTCTCGTTCGTTAGCTTTAGATACGTTGCCTCCGATCTAATAGTTTTCCCGTGTTTCTAGGACCATTTAATTCTTATCCCATCCGTTGGCAAAAGTCGAACATTCAGCCTACTCAATAAGTATTACATATGTGTGTTTGTAGAAAAGGAAAATGAGGTGTTTTGTAAGAGATTGCTTTTACATAGTTACCAGGTTTTTTCTTTCTATTTTCAGAAATAAGTAGGTAATTTTGTTTTACACATTTTTGTTTGATCTATTTTTTGTTCCATATTAGGTACAGCTCATTATTACCTTGTAATTTTTAGGTCAAAATATATACAGGTATCTACCAAAATGGTGAAGACGTATGATTAAGAAGAGTCGTAGGTAAATAAATCATTAGGATGATAGCAACTGATTAATCTTATTGGGTCTTATTTTTTTATTTAAGACTAAATAATGAAGTTTCTAATACTAAATGGCAGAGGAGTCTGTTTTTTATTTTTACTTGATTAGATTATCCTAATAAGAAATTTATAAAAATACCTACTCAAAAAAGTTAAAATAAAAAACAGACTCGCCATCTAGTATTAGAAACTAGGACTTCTAATATCTAAATAAAAAAATAACAAATATAATAGGTAAACGAGCCAGCCACTTGTTGGATGTAGGCTCGTAATACAATCAGCACCAGACGAGGTGGACATAAACCCCCACCGCTTGGTACCCTGAGGCCATATACCTAATCTTATGGGCACTGTTTAAATGATTTTTTTATAATAAAGCAAATACAAAATAAAACAATACATTTTAATATTATTAATAATACAAACTATTGGCAAAAATAATTAAAGGAGTGACCAAAAACAATGAAGGTTTTCTTGAAAAAGTAGCCATAGTATGCATTTTGTCTTAAAAGAAATCCTGTTGAATCCCCGGTCACTCCCCTAAGTCTTTACCCAAAGAAAGAACAAAAGTTTTTGCTTCCTTGGACCAAGGACCCATCGTCTCAACAATAAAAGGAACAAAATTAAATAAATAAATTATTTGTAAATATTTTTTGATTTTTTCGTGCATAGGCCTCGGCGGCAAAACCAAATATATCTTATACATACATACATAAACTACATATATATATATATAATACTACCAACTTAAAAATAAATGATCTTGAAAATCCGTTCTATGTTTTGAACGAATAAAACATTATCTGGATGAACGTTGAGAAATATATCGTTCATAGGAACCAGTTCGTGGTGTTTATTTCACTTTCATCGTTGATAGCCTTTGAAGGTATCGTTGGTAGCGAATGTGATCTCGGGACGTGACCGCATCGCACCGTTCACCAATTCAATAAATCTATCCATTCTCAACATCAAACAATATCGAAATCCTTCACTGTGTACTAACTGTTAGTCGATCAAAATCCCGCACCGTGTCTGGCTTAGACAATCAATCAAGCTATGTTATTTGGTTATATTTGCAATTCATTTTTTACAGTTCAATTCATAAAAAAAAAATAGAAGCGTACAATAATGTATAAATAAAAAAAACTAACTAATCACTAAGAAATTGTAGAACTAATCTGCGCAATTAGTAATTAGAAACGGTTCGGTAAAACAGGTAATAGAGTAAACTTGATAATAAATGTGTTTATCACTTTTATGTTTTTTTTTTTTTTTGGAGCACGGAATGTGACTTTGTAAGTATCTGGTGGTAAGCAGATCTACAGTGTCTATGAATTAGATTTAAAATGGTAGGGCTTTCACAGAAAACAGTGAATAGAGAACTACTTAGTTTAAAAATAAAGTTTCTATTGTAATTGTAGACAGTTTAAAGACTAAATTGTAATAGTCATTGTTTTAATTGTTTTAACAAGCAAAATAGTCTTTATAATTATTGACAAAGGCGTGCAGAAAAACGTTTTAGTTTGGACAAACGATGCTTATCGGGTTATTTCTTGGAAGCTTGACTTAAGGCAGGGTTGATTTACTTAATTATCCATGGACTGGCGAGACCGCTCGGCTCGGGGCGCACTAATTGGCGACTAAGGGTTAATAGGCGATCGACAGATACCTACGGCTAAAAATAGACCCTATGGAATCGTGCGTGAGACGGTTTCCATGAATAGCTGTAACAATGAGGTCATTTCCCTTTATATAGTTGTGATTCGTGTTCACTTCGACTTTTATTAAGCTAAAGCAGTTTTCGGAATAGTTTGTATATGTAAACAAGATTGTTTTTTTTTATTAAGATGGTTTACAACTCTGGATACAAGTCCTTTGAAGCCAGTCTTGTTATAATCTCTCTTCTTTTTTTAATCTTATTATTTTTTGTATGTATGTATCATCACGGGTGCCTTACGGCGCCCGAGACCGCCTAGACGGCCCCAGGGACCCAGCGGAGGGGTTTTAATCCCACCTCGTCGTAGCCGATGGTATGAGTCTACACCGAACAAATGGTTAACCCAAAATAGACTCAATAACCCAAAATTATTTTTTAATATTCTTTAAATTATATAGATATTACTGGGTACCCAGCGGAGGGGTTTTAATCCCACCTCGTCGTAGCCGATGGTATGAGTCTACACCGAACAAGTGGTTAGCTCGTCGCGATGTTTTAAATAGACTCAATAACCCAAAATTATTTTTTAATATTCTTTAAATTATATAGATATAACTTGTTATATTATTCCACTGAATTTTTAATATAACTATTAAGTTCCAAAAAGTATTTAGGATTTTTTAATAGCTCTTTCAATTGACGAGAAATATCAATTGCATTTTGATCTATTGAAAGTTCTGCTGCACGTATCAATAGATGAATGTTACATACATACATACCATCACGCCTATATCCCTGTTATGGGGTAGGCAGAGAGCAATGTACGCCATTTTGTACGATCCCTATATACTTCACTAGCTTCCTCAACATTCATACATCTTTTCATGCAGGCGCGTCTATTTCGGAGACTGCGAATTTGTCCCTTTCTCAGGATATCTCCTATTTGATCGAGATAAACGCGCCTTGGTCGACCACGAATTCCACTAACATTCTCAATTTTTGTTTTATAAATTGTTTTAGTTAATCGTTCATCACTCATACGTTCAACGTGGCCGAACCACCTTAGCATACCTCTTTCAATCTTCGATACAACATCGTCTTCCGTTCCACTTCTCTCTCTCAATATTCCATTTCTAATCCGGTCTCTGAGGGTCACACCACACATTTTTCTTACAGACCTCATTTCAATTGCATTAATCTTACTCGCATGCTTCTTCTGCCATACCCATGCTTCACTTCCATACATAAGTGTCGGTAGGAGAATACTATTATGCACAATTTTTCTAGCAGTTTTAGATATATTTTTACTGCGCATAATAGTATTTAAAGCCCCGTTAATTTTGTTTCCCGCGTTCACTCTCCTCTTAATATCCATCTCAATCTTACCGTCCCTAGTAAACATACTTCCAAGATATACAAATTCTCTCACTTGTTCAACGTCCATGCCTTCTATACTTACTTTACATTCTGATATATCTTCACACCTTTCAAACACCATAACTTTCGTTTTTCTCACGTTTACTTTCAAACCTTTCTTCTTACAACCTTCATTCATAATCGATAACATCTCGTAGTTGAATGTTAAAGGCCGGGAAATGTAATAATATACGCTCCAGGTCACAATGTGTAGAGTCACTACTTTTCAATATGTTTAATCTACATAGATGAGCTGGTGTACTTATATGACCCATTCTTATTCTACACAATGTTGCAATTAATATTCGATTTGTATATTTTCCAGTAGAAAACCAGGTTTAGTGGGTAACTGGTTTTGTATGTCATTATACCACAAGATTGATACGAGGATTGGTGTGGCTGAAATGTGACTGGCCATGTCGACGGTTGCGTGCCCGCCGTTATTATATAGTTTACGACGCGCACGTCGGTCGTTCATTCGGCAATTTGATGTATTAATAACTGGAAGTACACAGCTAGAACTACCAGAACTAGTTCTTATAAACCGCTCATGAACTATTCACAGGGGAAATAACCCAATTTGCTGGAACACCACGAACGTAGGTACCCGAATGGTCATTATGTGAAAATTATTTTTGAAAACGGATAATAAATATTAATAAATTTTCGTGTTAGGATTTTGGAGCCAGATATTAAGAAATATAGTTTGAGTCCCTCCGTGGCAATTAGGTTTATTTCGTAACCGCAAATAAATAATTATGTTTCCGAGTTTACGTTTTTAATGTTGGACCTTTTTATTAGGGCTATAAAAACAAATTGTTGTTTATTTTTAGGTAAAAGGAAAATAGGTTTTTTTTTTGTTATTTATACTTTCTGTTATTATTATTTAGGGATGCATTTATTTATTTATAGTTAAATAATGGCACCAACCATTGGTTTAACAAATTAATTTATAATAATAATAAAAAGAACAAATTACACATATTGCTCTGGCAACAAACTAAGCTCTAAGCTTGTAATATGTGTACCAGAAGCAACGATATAATACATATTATATTTCTATAAACACCCAGACCATGGGTGGGAATCGACCCCACGACCTACGGAAACAACGCTAAAGGCAACGCAACCACTAGTCTACGGAGGCCCCATTTTTTTGATTATGCACCAATTTTAAAAGCTTTTATTTAGGTATTTGTCTAAAAATATTTAAAACAAGTAATGGAAAAGAATTTCCAAAAATATAATTCTAATTAAATAATTATGTACCATACATTTTGTACAATAAAAAGCTTATTTATTATTACTTATTAAGTTTATACAATCAATAAAAATACAGATAAGAATTGGAATATAAATATTTCCAATTATTTATCTACAACAAAATAACATTTACGAGTAAACAGAAAAACATATTATATTAACTTTCAGCAGAGAATTGCAGATTTGCAAAGCATGCATGAAAGAAAAACCATAGTTTAAAAATACCTCAATTAAAATATAACATTTCTTGTAGTTAAATTAACTTTTTTATAATTATTTTTTATTATTGGAGCACGACATGTGAATATGTATTTACCTGGTGGTGAGCTGACCTACAAAGTCCATGAATGGGGTTAATCAATCATTGTTCTTAAACAATACAGTCCTGTCACACTTCTTTTTATTTTGTATAACTTTCTGTGAATACGCTGTTGTCACATATTTTGTTAAAAATCTGTTTTCTGTTAATATCTGTATGTGTCGTTTGTATTCAATAAATCTTTAAAATAAAATAATGATCGCTCCCGCTATGCCGGCTAAATGATGCGATTAAAAAAAGGGGGGCGACAATAACGAATTGCATTACAAGTATATTTTAATATACTCGCTGCCTTATCGTCAATTCAACTATACATTTCGTAACCGCACCCTGAAAAGAGAATTCTACCTCGACAAGAAATCGATGCAGCAGTCTCCTGAAAACCGGTAAACCCACAGACCAAAACCGAAACATGACTAGAAAACTTGTCCAAAGTGAGACAAGAACGGCCCAAGAGATAACGTAACCGCAGATATACGGGTGACCGACAAGCGTAACGCCCTTTACTATTCCCACAACGACGCGTCGCTTGCGAATAACGATGTACAAATCCCAGCGAGTTAAAATTGTCATTCTCTACGGCTGAGTTGCACCAGTGTTCGTTTGTAATTGTAACAATTAACGTTAAAATGGGGTCGAATATAACAGCTGTTATTCGACTTTCAAGATAAAACTGGTAGTTACATTCGACGCCATTTTTTATTTAATGAAAAATCAAAAGAAAATGTATAAAGTCTTAGGCTGAGTTATACCAAAGTATCTGTTAGTGTAATGTAACGATTCAAATAAAAATGGCGTCGAATGTATCAGCTGTCTTTCGAACTGCAAAAGTGTGCGAAGAATTGAGTATATTTAGTCTGTTAAGTTGGTCGCCTTGGTGGCAAGTTTGCAAGGCAGATAACAATTAGCAGGTCAATGGAACCAGCTAACCACCTAGTCTTATACTAGTTGGTTATATGGTGTGCGTTCGGTTTGTTTACTATTTACTTTTTATTTTTGTGAATACGTGGAAAGAATTCCGCCTAACGCGCTTAAGGCGGAATTCTTAGACACCATATAACCAACTAGTATAAGACTAGGTGGTTAGCTGGTTCCATTGACCTGCTAATTGTTATCTGCCTTGCAAAGTTGCCACCAGGGCGACCAACTTAACATACTTGGGGGCTTAGCATAACCACATCGATATAGTTTGACAGTCGATAAAATGAAGTTTATGAATGAACATTCTTTCATACAATCAATATGTATCGATTATGTCGATTTATCGAGCCTATCGATGCTGTTGTGCTAAGGCCATATATCTACGCCCCAAATATCTATTATAAGTAATAAATTATATATAAGTACGTTATATTATATATATATATATATATAAATATCTTAAGTTTATTAAGTAAAGCCTGTATTCTTGAAAATAAAGATTATTAATTTATCTATTCACCTATATAGCGAGTATATTTAAATGTACTCGTAATGCAATACGTCAGTCACTCCCCATTTCGTAATAGCATCATTTAGCCGGCATTCACGGACTTTGTAGGTCTGCTCACCACCAGGTAGATACAAAGTCGTAGATACATGTCGTGCTCCAATAAAAAAATAAAATAAAAATAACCCGAGACTCTGTTTCCTCTAGCATGATTCATGTTCTATGGCTTCAACCAAAGTCCTGTCCTCAGTTGTCTATTTACATTCATTATATTGTTTCCTGAATTCATTTCACTCGCAATAAGTTTTAAAGGTTGCGTACGCGGCTCAATAACAAGTCGTATTAGTGGGCCATAAAACTTGAATTTCTATGCCCACGCACCATGAATAAAAGCAATCTCCGCATAAAAGTGGGCAGTAAGAGGCTCTTCAACATAATGCTAAAATTTATTTTCACAATTACATTCCCAAGGTCGGGGATTCGGGCCGTTTTGGACGCTTCCCATTGTCCCACCGATGGTTGGTTGTATTTGGATTGAAAGTCAGTTTTTTATATAATAAATCAATAAACGTCTAGACAAAAAGTCTATTTTATAAAATAACCTATAAATATTAGTAAAATATAAATATTATTACGAGTGCCTTACTTATGGGAGGGCACCCATCTAAAAACAGAATTTCACAAGTTGGTATAGTGAAACTGGGACAGGTTTACGTGCTCTCCGAGTCACTTAGTAGTATTGTTAAACAAATGTACTTATTTTTTTCGTACACACTCACTGGTACACACCGGGGTGTTTTTTTATAATATAACTATGACAAATATATAATCTATAATATATATATATATATATATATATATATTTAAAAATAAAGTGAATATTATGTTGTCTATTTTCCAATAAAAACAAAATTGACAAGTAAATAGGTTTTTTTAAATATTGATGAGCGAAAGTGATTCGAGTATAACACAGTTAACACTCTAAATATTTTTATAAGCAAAGGCAAAGAAGTTTTGGTAATGTAAAGAAGCTTGCCTCTGAAACGGAACGCATCCCGTAGTATATGAGTGGTTGTTATTGATGAGATGCGTCTCGCGCGAGGTCGCGGGCACCTGGCGGTATGCACCGTGCCTGCAGCCGCCGCCAGCCAGTCTGGCGCCGAGCCCGCCCCCGCTAGTCCCCGAACTTCACCCCGCTAGTCCCCGAACCTCGCCCACCCCCGCTTGTTTTCAACTTTGATTGATAATTTGTTATTGAAGCTTACGCACGCTCCGCGAACTTATCGTGCCTGCAGAAACAATTTCACAATTGTAGTATTGGGGGTGGATAAAATATGGTTTCCTATTTATAGAATTATGTCTGTCATTCATAAATAAAAGTTATATAATAAGTTATACATGGTGACTTTGAAAGGTTGTACTATGGGCTAATATGAGGTTCTACTGATCAATACGAACAACTTTTCCCATGGAACCAAAACAATGAAAAACAAATTGCCTTCATACAAACTAGTAATGTTAAAATGACCAATTTGTATGGGGAAGGTAATTTTTTTTTTAATTTGCGACACATGGTTCCTTGAAAAGGGTTTTTCTATTTATAACCTTATATTAGCCCAAAGTACAACCTTTCAAATTTATCCTACATATTTGAATATTGGATTTTAAAATGAAAATAGCTGAAGTTGATTTATAGTTATAAAATATATAGGATATAATAATATGTAGGATTTTTTTTTACACATATTGTCCTGGTCACAAACTAATCTCTAGGCTTGTGTTTAAATACCAGAAACAACGATACTAATATATATTATATTTTATTACTACTAATTAGTTACTAATATTATTTTTCCGTGTGTGGGAATCCAAAACTAATTAGGCGTTCAGATTTAAATACGAGAAGATAAGATGTGTGGCCCTAAAACTATGTTTGTATTAGATGCCTACCAAAATAGGTTAACTAGCTACTGATAAAGTTGAATTTATATTATGAAATTAACAATTTTAAAGTAAACAATGCCATGAATCACGGGGCAACAGCATGTGCCGCGCGGCACTTTTCGTTTGGCACTCGACGTTCAAACGTGCCGCGCGTCACGTGGTTCGAATTTCGAATTCTATTTACTATGTGACTTTCAAACTTCGAAAGTCATTTCATAGTAAATACTATATACATAGAAAGTCATTTCATAGTGTAGTAAATTGACCGCCTCCGTAGACTAATGGTTTCGTATTTGGCGTTGTATCCGAAGGTTTGATTGCCACCATGAAAAAAAACTGCCGCCGACGCATATTACATGATTTTTAAGGCGTCCGAAGTATTAAACAAAAAAAAACTCAGAAATGTTTTCTTTTAATATTTGGAAAGGCATTTTTTCTCGGGAAAAAAAAAATGGGTATAATTGCATGAGAATTTTCGATCACTAGTTATAATGTACATAGATGGATAGACTTCTATATTTCGGTACGGTAAACTTTCGCTATTACATAATTTTGTTGCCACACGAGTTCCATTAACAAAATGGAAACAAGTAAGTATATAAATAACTTTCTATTTTTTCTTTTCCTCCCCAAGTAACTAGTTCCTAATTCTATGAAATTAGCATTGATCGTGGCTCGCCAAAGTCGCGGGATATTACGTTACTTGTTTCTGGGACGATCCACAGGCCAAGGACAATCTTGCGGAACATAATAATTTATTAATTTTATGTTATTTTTTAAGTTATCATTTACATATATCGGAGATAGCCGAACTAGTGCCTACTTCATTTAAAAACAAACACTGGTATTTATAAAAAAACTAATTAAGGTCTTGAATAACACTTTAGTTATAGTAGGTTTTGTCTCTTTTTTAGTGACAAAAATGAATATGCATAAAGGAGACAAAAAAAAAAAACAAATCTGGTACACACTAACACACAAATAAAAAAATGTCCCACTAGATTGCTCTTTTAAAAAAAAAGTATTGTTCTTTGGAACTACTGTGCGTTTGGGGAACCCCCAACATTTCGTGCGCCGCGGCGTCTCGTTAGCGACCGTTACGTCTTCCCTTCGGTCCTTCGCTTCTCTCATCTATCAGGTTTCACTAATAACAACTTAATTAAATCCACGGTAATTATGTTTTGTTATTAATGTCTAATTGTATACGCCTACGGGTAAAATAATAATGTTTGCGAAATTAATTGAGGTTTTGTTTTTACGTTACACCGAATTTTAAATGATTATCTTTTAATTTTGTAAAATATTTTTCTTTTTAATATAAATACCTACTTATATCTGATTTAATTAGACATTATTTAGTAGTCCATACACACATATCATCACGCCTATATACCTTTTAAGGGGTAAGCTGAGAGCAATGTACGTTACTTCGCATGGTCTCTACATACTTCCCAAGCTTCCTCCACATCATGCACCGATCCATACAGGCGCGTCTGTTATTTAGACTTCGTATTTGTCCCTTTTTAAGGACATCTCTGTATTTGATCAAAATTGAGTAGTCTATTACTTTATATAATATTACTTTGCCTCCGTCGACTAGTATTTGCACCTTTGGCATTGTATTTAAGGTGATTAGTTTGTTTCCCACGCATGGCAAAAAAAACATAGTAGGTTTTTCTGTACATGTCATGGTTGGTGTTTATAAAATACGTATTAATATTGTTATTTCTGGTACACATAGTACAAGCCCAGTGACTAGTTTGTGACCAGGGCAATATGTGTATAACCTTTATATTATAAAAGAAATGTACAGTAATTGTTCTAGCGTCGGCAAATATACTAATAAGATACATAGGTGCTAAATTATAATCATTTATAATAAGTGTAAAATAATAAGTTATAGGTACCTATATGGGTTTTATAATAATATGACTTGGAAATAAAATCTCGTCTATTATTTGTTTTACATTTTCTCTAAAGGACATCTTTGAAAGCGCAAGAAGAGAATCATAGAAAATGCTCAGATTGAAACGCTTTGCATAAAAATGGAATACATTGGCAATTGGCCTAGAAAAGAAGATATTTGGACAGGAGAGAGTGAGTGAGTCCTTGAGTGACCTCTGGTGGGAGACTAGCGTGGGAGGAAAAGGCGCCTCGTCGAATAAACTGGATTATAAGTCGTAAAGTGTCGCTTAAACTACCAAAAAATCCATACGTTTTATTCATCACGATAAGAACGTTTTATTTTTATTCGAGGAATAATATAACAATGTTAAATAATTTGGATGTTTTTTTTATTGGAACTGGAAATGTGACTTTTTATTCTGATGGGAAACTGAAGGTTAGGTGGGAGGAAGGTCTCCATAACTTCGCTAGACCGACCGACCGGTCTCGTTACCATTGCCAAAAAGATGCAAAAACCGTTAAGTGGCCTAGACATGTTTCGGTTTTATTCTGTGGGTTCACCGGTTTTTAGGAGACTACGGCATCGATTTCCTGTCGAGGTGGTAGTCTCCTTTCAGGGCGCGGTTACGGAGTGGGTGGTTGAATTGACGATAAGGCAGCGAGTATATTAAATTAAAATATACTCGTATTGCAATTCGATTTTGTCGCCCCCCCATTTCGTAATCGCATCATTTAGCCGCATAGTAGGAGCGATCAATCTTCTTTAAGACCAATTATTGATGACGACATTCATGGACTTTGTAGGTCTGCTCACCACCAGGTAGATACAAAGTCACATACCGTGCTCCAATAAAAAAAAGCAAAACCACAACGTCCATAAATGGGGTCGAACAATACAGTGTTTGTTTAACTACATTGATCGCTCCCACTATGCCGGCCAAATAATGCGATTACAAAATGAGCGGCGATAAAGACGAGTTTGCATTACGACTCTATTTTAAGATCCTTGCAGATTTATTATTAAATCGGTGCAGTAGTCTGAGGAAAACCGGATTATAGTCATAAAGTGTCGCTTAAACTACCAAAAAATCTACATGTAAGTTCCGTTTAACACGATAAGAACATTAAATGTTTATTAGAGGACAACATAATATAACAATATTAATGTAAGCTTAAATAAGTTGTTTGACGTAAAATATGTTTTATATTAAGTTAATTAAAGTGGCTTTTCATGTGATCGGAGTGCGCTAATATTTTATGAAGTGATACGCTTTGTGTGTGGGTACAGAGCTTTTAACATAATTACCTACAATAATGGCAATTAAATGTTATAACGTACCAAATGGTTTATATGATCGTATGTAGAAAATAATATATTAAAAAAATAAATATATAACACTTTAGTTGGTCCCTGGTTCAAACCCCATGAGTTTTTAATCTAAAAATGTAAATACATTTGTTTAACAACACCACTATAGTGCCTCGGAGAGCACGTTAAGCTGTCGGTCCCAGTTTCACTATACCAACTTGTGAAACTGTTTATAGATAGGTTATAGAGTCTACCTAAAATATCGCGAAGAGCTTGCCACTTGTGGAACGTAGGCTCATACCATTGTCTACGATGAGGTGGGACTAAAAACCCCTCCGCTGGGTACCCTGAGGCCGTCTAGGCACCCGTGATGATATGTATGTATGTATGTATATTATAGATGGTGTATTTGCCACCGTTTACACGTACTTTGTGTTCTGTTTTCCGTAAAAGACGGCCGTCGATGTTTGAATCTGTTATATTCCGTCCGCTAAATAACGGCACCGTTTTTGCCGTAAGCTTAAGGGCCGTTATGTTAAGTATTAACATTTGAATTTCAAAAAAGAACCTATCATATTACTTATGTTGGTATATTATATTATATTTAACTTAGTATATAGAAACACTGAGCCACTTGTTCGGTAAAGATTCGAGAAGAATAAAACATCTCCCATGTTTTATTCTTCTCGAATCTTTACTAGGTCTAGTGTATCGTGATGATAAATAAATAAACAGCTAGTTTTAAAATAATATTTAAAAAAATCCGTAGATATCATAATTTTAACATTTAACACGAAAAGTTAAAAAAAATATGTAAAAATTAAAAAAAAAAAAAAAACTAAAAAAAAAAAATATATTTACTTTTATTATTGCACTTACATTTATAATTATATTTACTATAATTGCCTTACATCTATCAAATTGTCCTAAAGGTTTGACTGATAAAGAATGCCTAAAGCATTGAGTCCGCCTTAAGTTATTGCGCCAAGTACAAATACTTTGTGCAATAAAGTTTTTAAATAAATAAATAAAAACCAAATTTGGAACCCTGTACGGGTAATATTTCTTACTTGTTATCGGGTCTTTTTAAGTTTAGAAGCCTTTGTTTGCCTATAATCTACCAACAACTTAACAACGGAAGGGTTCCAACACGCCACGTGGTAGTGTGGACATGTCTTCAGGCATGAGCGATCACCTTTTCAGTTACTGAAAACATGTTTTGGAATAATATATCTACATACATTTTGTTATATATACGTGGTGGCCTAGTTGGTTAGGCCTTGGACTTAATTTTCACTTAGGTCCCTGGTTCGAATCCCGGTGTGTACCAATGAGTTTTTAATTAAAAAATGTATGTACATTTGTTTGACAATACCACTATAGTGCCTCGGAGAGCACGTTAAGCTGTCGGTCCAGGTTTCACTATACCAACTTGTGAAGCGTTTATAGATGTGTTATTGAGTCTATTCAAAACATCACGACGAGCTAGCCACTTGTTCGGTGTAGACTCATACCATCGGCTACGCCGAGGTGGGATTAAAAACCCCTCCGCTGGGTACCCTGGGGTCGACTAGGCGGTCTCGGGCGCCGTAAGGCACCCGTGATGATATATATATATATATACATTTTGTTTTGGGTGGTGGTTTGTGGCAATTGGAAGTTTATTATTCATTATTTATACTTTTATACTGTACTCGTTTTAATATTATAAAGCTAAATAGTTTGTTTGTTTGAATGAACGCGTTATTCCAAGGATCTACTGGTTCGAATTAAAAAAATAAGTGTTGGAAAGCCCATTTATCGCAAAAGACATAACGCTACGACTCATAGAAGCGAAGTATCAATGAAAAATGTTGAAAAATCGGGGAAAATTTATTCCTTTTGAGTGCTTCCGTTGCGTGCGCTGCTTAAACGGTTAAAGTTACGCATACAAAGTTACGCGGGTCAGCTAATTTGAAGAATTTAAATAATAATAATAATATGTAGGACAATTTACACATATTGCTCTGGTTACTAAGCTCTAGGATTGTACTATGTGTACCAGAAACAACGACACTAATACATATTTAATAACTGTACAGAAAAACGTACTGATATTATTTTGCTATGACTGAAAATCTAATTCACGACCTCCGGATACAACGCCAAAGGCCGCCTTCGAGGTAATTTAATACGTTAATTATGATACACCTGGTGACCGAGTTGGTTAACACAATACAGTTTTTACTTCCCCAGTTCAAACCACACTGTGTACATACATACTCATGGAGTTAATAATTATAAAAAATGTTTCTGCATCTGTAATACCACACGCAATATTGCGGCGCCTCAGAGTGCAAGATAAGCTGTCGGTCTTAGTTTCACTATACCAACTTGTAAAACTATTGTTAAGTCTCAACAAACACCGTTATCTTATCCACTGGTTCGGTGCAGCCTCTGAATACCATCGATTACGAAAAGGTGGGTTTAAAACCCCTCCGCTGGGTACCCTGAGGCCGTCCAGGCGGAGTCAGGCGCAGTATAGCCCACAATACAAAATACAACGTTTAAAAAAAATGTATGTACTATAAATACATTTTTTTCAGTATATAAAGTAGCACAAACTCAAATTATCATAATTTGCTAAATTATCATATAATAATTACCTATCTACGTGTGCTATTGTTTACTAAATTATATTATTAGAAATCTACTGACGAAATTAGTTAAAATAATTATGTTAGGAAGCACGTAGGGAACTACCGCCCACGATTAAGTAAGTAGGTACCCGTGGAATAATAACTCTTAACATGTTTATAACTTAGGTACCTATATAAAAACTTTTTCTCTATTATTGTAAGAAGAAGAGCCAAAAATAATTCTGTAGAAGTTAAACAATCAGTTTTTTTCTTGTACAATAAATGAACATTTAAATATTTGTTCATTAAAAAATATATAAAACTATGTGTTTTATATATAAAAAAAACTATATTTTTATTATTGAAACATAAAACCCTAAAAATAGTTTGTCGGCAGATTGCTTCCATACAATTTTTGGTATTGTATTTTTTAATTATAATACCTTTAAATAATAATAAATTATGTATTCGTTGGAATTTAGTTTACGAAATTGGTCTCTTCAGACATGGGTTTTAAATTTTAGTCGTAAATAAATGAAAATAAATAATAAATACCATCACGGGTGCCTATTTGGCTCCCGAGAACCGTTTAAACGGCCTCAGGGTACCCAGCGGAGGGATTAACCCGTCCTCATTTCGCCGATGGTATTCGGAGGCAACACCTAACAAGTGGCGAGCTTGTTGCGGTGTTTATGATGAAATAGCCTCGTTGTATAAAGCGGTCACCCATCCCAGGCCGGCCTTGTTGTCATCTGCTTAACCTTGTTATCAGTCGTAAAACACTGCATAAAGTAAATATTTCTGTTTATTCCAATTTATCCAGTAATCGTAACCTATGTTGACTTATTTTATGATTTTTGTCTCCCTTAGAGATATTATTTTTCCTTAAGCTTTACAATATTAGTATAGATTTATGCTCATCGACCCATAATACTAGATTATATATTTTTTATAAATCCCAAAGTTTTTGTTTTATCTACCGCTAGCTTATACTGTAACACAAAAGAAATGTAAAAGGCGGATACACCGGGCCATAATTGGTTCCACATCTTTAATAGAATGCGCTCTTCTTCAACAAGATTTGGGCATACCTTATTGCATGCACGATTGTGTTTTAGTCACACATCAAAGGAAAACGCAAGATGAAAATGAAGAACACGGACGTGAAGAAGTTATGTTAAGTTAAGAAGTTAGGTCCCAGTTTCACTATGTAAACTTGTGAAACCGTTTATAGTTGGGTTATGATAAGTCAATCTAAATATCGTGATGAGCTGGTCACTTGTTCAGTGTAGACTCAGAATACTATCGAACTAGGTAAGAATAAAACTCTACCACTGGGTACCCTGAGGTCTTTTAGTACTTTTTTATGCTTTAACAAAAGCTATTTAACAATAGGTACAACTATTTATATAACTCTATCGGATCCCGTCGTATCTTGCACAACTATCCATTTGAGTCTGTCGTGTCCATGGTCAACATCGTTAGTTGTACCGCAACACCCGCACATTCTTTATCTAACTTAGTTTAGATTCTAATTAACAAAGGTAAATAAGTAGAACTTATCTATAGATTAAATAACACAATATAAAGGCCGATTGTAGTTAAACTAATAGTTTAGAATAACACCAATGATACTGTTAATACTGTTTCTAAATTTATTTTTATTCATTTAAGTCACCGGGTCAGCTAGTTAGATGTATATATATTTAAATTTCATTTTTAATGTCTAGATTTTCTACTTGGGCCTAAATTTTTTTTTTGTTTAATTTAAAAATCTATTTAAAAAAAAAAACAACAATAAAAAAATATATATAACACTTAAAATAAATATCTATTACAAAAAAAGACCTGCCTAAAGAAAAATATATAAAATAAATGAAAAAAATTAAACCCTACATACTCGTATAAATCGTCCAATTCACTATCCATGGATTAATTATTAATTTTAATTATACAAATCAATTAACTATACACAGCTCAACAGAAAACAATTGGCCAAGGGGCGCAGAACACCCACCTTAACAACAAAGTGAACATTTACATTACATTTTCGAAATTCCCACGGAAACGAAGAAATATATTATATCTATATAATAAAAATATATTGACATGCTTTAGTCTCGCATTAACTCGAGCTTGACCGAATTTTTTTTGCTCACCTTCATACTAGGATGGTTTAGAAAAAAAATAAGTGCACCTACTTTAACATCGGGTGTTTTGCAACCCGCAACATATATAAATTCCCACGGGAATATCACAGGTGGAAAGCTAGTAATCCCATAACATACAATTGTAATTAATGTAATTTAAATTAATTAACTAATAATTAATCTACGAACTAGCCATTACCCTTAACCCCATCAAGGGCTACATTATTGTTTCCTGATTTAAAAAAACATAGTTAAAATCGTTACCAGTGTCTTCTTGTAAATATATCTTTAATATTTATTAATATACTTAAAGCTCTTTGTCACGGTTTTACCGATACCTAAGACATTTTACGTACATTTTAAATGAGTTTGGATACCCATCTGGTCCAGAGGAAAGAGTAGTTCTTCTTTAAAAGCATCGTTCTATAAGTTTCACACTATAATTAATTTTCTTTACGGTATTTCGATGTTTTAGATCGTTGTTTAGTTGGCAGTATTAAGTATATGTATGTATAATTATATATATATATATATATATATAATATATATTTAAGTAGTATAATAGATTGTAAGTATTTTTTTTTATAATCACTTTATTTTACACTCTGTTACTGTATTGCACCTGCCCCACTTATGAACTGCTTTAATTGTCCCGAAGGTTTGACTGGTAGAGAATGGCTAGCCTTTGTATTTTGTATGCAATAAAGATTTAAATAAATAAAATAACATCATTTATAGTACCTAGATATAAAAGAGCTACTTCTAGTGCTTATACCAACCTCTAGCAATAACCATAAGATTTTTTCCAAGAACACAACTAATAAAAACTTTCCCATTTCCCTTATATAGAAACGACCCGACTATGAAACAAACACCGAGCACGGATAAAGACTTCTTGGGTCATAAACTGGAGGAAATTCTAGGAAACTCGGGGAAATCGTTTATAGTGAGTCATGGATGTCGGTGGGGTCGTGTTGGTTGCAACAGTATACTAGTAACTACTCTCAGGAGACTACTGCATCGATTTTTTGTCGTGGGCAGTCTCGTTTAAGGGTACGGTTACGAAATGATCTGCTTTATTAATGATAACATAATATATGACTCATATTCGTACAGGTTAGCTGGTAGATTAATGCATAAGGTATTCAGTCCGCCTTTGTACATCACTTTTGTTTAATTAATTAATAAACTGCAGGTTTATATTTTGTTAAATTTTATACATTTAAATTTATATTAAGTAGTAGTTATAAATAACTGGGTTTCTTAAGAATATCCAGGGCTACAAACTAGGTAGGTACCTCATTTTAGGTTATTTTAATTTGTATTGTTAATTTAATCTAATTTATGTTAAAAAATATTGAGAGAAACTGGTAAAAACAGAATTTTTGTTCTTTAAATAAATAAATAAATACTATCACGAGTACCTTTTTTGGCTCCTAAGAACCTTTTAAACAGCCTCACCCAGTGATTTAAAGAACGATGGCATTCGGAAGGCTTCTAAATACCATAGTTCTTTAAATTAGGTTTTATATATTCATAAATTGAAAAATATTTTTGTGCCAACTATTTTATTATTAAAGAAAACTTCAGTAAATCTGTCGGCTTAAGCATGTGGTTATATGAATCAGCATAAATTGGTATACATATACACATACACACGGAATGTGTTGTGTTGTTCGGACGAGGCATCTAACAAGTGGTTGCGTGAGACTGATGTTAGCTCCTAATTTATAGGTGTGAGAGCTGGGAATTAGCCCCAGACTGCCTTGTGAGTGTACAATGCACCCTTTTTGGCTCGATACACCGGTAAAATTAGCGGAAAACTAACTAACATAAAATGAGACTATGCATATCATCAATAATATATGTATATCATCACGGGTGCTTTACGGCGTACGAGTCAATGGCTCGATACACCGGAAAAAATAGCGAAAAACTAACTAGCATAAAATGAGACTATGAGATAATTATATATATATATATCGACGCTTGAAAGGAGAAATAGGATAAGCGACAATATTTGTGAAATTAAGTTATATATACCGTTGGAATTGCCTGATTTTTCTGCGTCGATTGAGCCCAGTTTCAATTCAATCTGAGCAAATTTATGTCGCTTATCCCGTAGGTGATTTGGCCGCCCAATAGAGTTTTTTTTGTACTAACCGACGTCATTTGTATCAAATTTTGTAATAATGGCACTTGGATAAAATGATGACACATTAATATTGACTAAGGACTTTTTACTCTTCTAATTTATATATTACTGCTTTATATATCCAGTTTTACTTCGCCGTAATAATTAAATCTAATGTCAGTTACATCTTTTTACATATAAGCGAATCGAAAAAACACGGCTGGTATTGCATTTTACCTTCACGTCTAAAATCAAAATATGTCGCTTACATCGTTTTTCTTTATTAATATTATGAAAAAGATTGTCGCTTATCCACCTTTACCTAAATATGAGTAAACGTAATTGTGACAGTAAGGATATTTTTACACGCGAGGAATTTATTAATAAATTATATATAAACCATTTTACTTGTTTCTATTTTGCAAAATTTTGCCAACTTAAAATAATTGGAAGTGTAACATCACGTTGGTTATTCTCTACAAACATTATACAATATGGCGAATATCCTATTTTCGCACGCGCATCACTCTTGCTACAATATTCACATGGACAATTAGTACGTTGCGAGTCGCACTCATGCGACACGTTGTTGGCTGTATTACTTGGTTTATAACTGGATTATTTATTTTGTGAGTTAAATTTTTAAATAAAATAAAACTTTATATTATTATTAGGTTTGTTAATTTCGTTGTAGCATTTGTAATACCTACGTATTTTATTTTTAGATTATTATGAATAGAAATGCTCGTTATTTTACCATCTTAGACCTAGCCCTTAAAGAGTCAGGGATAAAGAATTTAAGAGCTCGTAGAAGATTAAGCTTTATGGATACAATGGTAAGTAGTTAATAAATTCTATTTACCTAGCTAAATATATTTATTAGCCAAAAAATTGTATGTCTTTAACAGTCTGAATCCGCATCCTGAAAGAAGCCTAAAAACCGGTGAACCCACAGACTAAAAGCGAAACAGGACTTCGGTCACTTAACGGTTTAGACGTTTGAAGTTTGCAGGTTGGGTTTTCTGGCTTCTTAAATTTGTAGTTTAGCTTTTTTTACAATTGAATATTTATTATTTTATATAATATTCTATTGCCTCGCTTATTATCAGCGCCCCTAGTTCATTTTCAATTATTTTTTACAGGACATTGATAACAGTTCTGGAAATTTTACGGCAGAACCAGCTGCCTTGCCGATTCAAGATATTTTACAAGAATATATTGTATCAGAGAATTCAGTGTATAATGAATTACAGTTTTACTGCGCTACTTCACTACAATAGATGAACATAACGATACCTTGTTTACTGCAGCCAATGTAGAATCGAAATTAAATGAGCTAGTACCAAGCAACCAACCGTCTATACTCTGGCCAGTTGAAACACACAAAGAAAAAGCCCAGACAAATTATGTAGCGTCAAATATCGATTTGGACAAATCAAACAAGGATTTTGCTGAGCCATCCGCCTCAGGCCTTATAGATACAAAATAGAAACATCTTTCATCGGATTGTCGTAAGCGAAAAGCTAAATTAAATAAGCATTATTTAGATTACATGTCTGACGAAGAAATTTTGTTCGCAAGTGCCTTTGGTGACTGTGAATCTGATACAGATGTTGGCATGAAGTTTCGGAATCCGATATTGAAGAAGATGATGACAGTTGTCGACAAGGAAAGCAAAAAAATGACAAAATATATTAAGGGCAAGTGAAAGACGAGACGAGTATATAGTTAAGTGTTAAAATAAAGAAAATAAATATAAGAAATAGAAGAAAAGCATTAAAAAATGCTGATCTCGAATACATAAAAAGTAATGGCGACAAGGTAGCAACTAAATGTATTCAACCCAATCCATGGCTGGGTAAAAAATGTGACAATAATTGCGGTGTCATTGATGAAGACAAAAGAATGTTTCAGATAAGTTTATCTATTATACAGTAAGTAATGCTGTGTACAGATTTTCAAAAGAAGATTTACGTGGCCAATGCGAGCCGCCTAATAAAACAAAAGTTCATACAAAGAATATGGTTTGCAATTTGCCTGCCATCACATTATTGCCGTCAAAATTCTTCCACAAGAATTTAAACACTTATTAAATTTATATAAAATTTACAAAGCGCAATATATTGAACAAGGTATCGATATAGTTAGCGATAGATTTTTTCGTATTATTTTTATAGACTTTAATATAGGGTTTCATATTCCTAAAAAGGACAAATGTATAAAGTGATTGAAATTTGAGCATTTAGATCAAAATAATGCAAATATTAAAGCCGAAATATTAGCGCATGAAGCTGAAAAAGAGAGGTCCTATGCCCGAATCCAAACCATTTATAAAACTGACCCGAGCACTTTATGCGTTAGTTTTGATTTATAATAATAATGATTTATTTTCAGCTATAAACCCAAAGTTTCATAATATTTAAGAGGTGCAAATGAATTTTTTACCATATTAAATAAATATATTAATAGAAGTGATGAACAGGGCAAAACTAAAAATTTTCTATTATACTGTGACTGCTGCCCAGGCCAAAATCGTAATCGTGTTGTTTTAGCGATATTTCATTCAACTCTACAAACATGTAAAACCAATTCATTTTTTTTTTGGTCACACCTATATGCCCGTAGACTCCGTCCATGCAGTAATGGAAAAGAACATAAAAAATTGTATCATTTATGCACCTTCACAGTGGTATACTGTATTTACAACAGCAAGACAAGACACTGTTCCATATAATGTTGAGATCATTACATACAAATATTTTTTGAAGTGGGATATCGTCAGTGAAAAATATTTTAAAGGAAATCAGTAAAATACGTGTGGCAACATTTAAGAAGAAGGATGAGTCTAAAATTACTGTAAAATGCTCTATGGATGAAGCTGAGGAAAATACCTCTATAGAAGTTCAATCCAAAATCAAGATTGCTCCTACTGCTTGTTACAAAAATCTTTTGCCTGTATCAAAGGCTAAGTTTGACAACCTGTCTAAACTGTGTAAAGATAAAGTTATTCCTTCATCTTTCCATCGTGAGGATTTGGATATACCAAATATCACAATACACAATAAAATATATTTTGCCAGATACTGACATAGAAGATATTGGTGCTAAATAGATGCTGTTACCATGTAGTGTGTTTAACACATTTTTTTTATTATTATCTAATATTTTATGTTATGTATACAAATAGATGCACAGTTTTATTTTATTTTTGTATTTCTTTAAGGTCTTTAAGGCTTTTTATTTTATGTTTATAAACTTTATGTTCCTAAATAAATATTTCACTTTAGATTATAGCAATAATAATTTTATACGTCATAGATTTTATATTTGTGTTTAGGTATTGTTTAAGATAATTTCATCTCAAATAGAAAATGTACCAAAAACGTTTTCATATCATAAAAGATGGCAGCTGATGGCAATTGATTTTATATTTGTTTTTTGGTCAATGTTATGGTTCAAGTTAATTTGATCTCAAATATAAAATATCGTTTTATCTTTATCTCATAGGAGTGCAGCTGATGCCAATTAAGAATATTATTTGTTATTAAGGGTAATAAATAATTTTATATAAACAATAGTTTTATTTGCTATTAAAAAAAAACCTAGAAACTTCCTTTTTCATTCAGATTTTATATTAGCTGAGAAAGTTAAACCATTTATGCACATAAATGAGCAATAAACAATGGCGCGTATGTCTTTATACCTGTTTCCATATTAAGGTATTCATTTTAGGTATTGCATTCTTCCTGATACAAAATTTTTGTCAAAGCCTATTTGTCCCTTTTTACTTCAATAGTTAAATCAGACAATCTTAACTTAATCCTTTTTTCGTGGTTATGTGTTTGTGCTAAAATACTGTTTACCTATTTAACCTGAAAGAAACTAGTATATAATTTTTACTTGGACCCTTTTACCTCATTAAATTTTCGTGACTTAAATGCGTTAGCGACACTATTTCCTAAACTAAGTAATATTCATAGAATGTATCAATGTCATGATTTAGAGGGTAATTTTAGCACCATTTTGGCCTGTTAAATTCGAAAATATAACTAATTGGAGTTATGTTATGATTTTTTTTCTAAAAAAATAACGGTTTTTTGGCTCTCTTGTAAAATTTACTATATGTCGCTTATGCCCTTTCTCCTTTCAAGCGTCGATATGTATATCATCGCGGTTGCCTTACGGCGTACGAGTCAAAGTCTTTTTGGCTCGATACACCGACAAAATTAGCGAAACAGAAAATAAAATGATATATGAGATAATAATATATATATGTATATAATCACGGGTGCCTTACGGCGTACGAGACCGCCTAGATGGCCTCAGGGTATCCAGCGGAGGAGTTTTCAATCCCACCTCGTCGTGGCCGATGGTATGAGTCTGCACCCAAAAGTGGCTAGGTCGTCGCGATGTTTGGATAGACTCAATAACCCATATATATATAACGGTTTCACATAGTGAAATTGGGACCGATAGCTTGACATGCTCTCCGAGGCACTATAGTGGTGTTGTTAAGCAAATGTACATAATTTTTAGATTAATAACTCTATGCTACATACCGGGGTTTGGACCAGGGTCCTAGGTGTTTTTTTTTTAATCTAAGGTTTAACCACCACGTATATAATTAATTAATAATATATATTGATATATTTCATGAAAATGTTATTAGACACGACGAAAGAAAAATTAACAACGAGTTAATATTTTATTAAATTTACAAAAAGTGCAAATTTTACATGACTTTTTTGTTGTTTCGCAAATTGTGCCGGTCTGTATAAATATTAATTTTCCTATGTTTTTTACCTTCCTCGTTTGTAAATAGGTTCATAAAAAAAACCACGAGTAATGTGACAATAATGTACTTATTGTTGGACTTTACAAGTCTGTTTGCCATCAGGTAGATACAAAGTAACATGCCGTGCTCCAATATATAAAAAAAACCAATCAATCAAAATAGTGTTAGAAAAATCCTAACGGTTTAACGCATATTTACCAGTCATATACCGACACGCAGTCAGGCAGACGTTACATTTTATACTGCTAAACATCAGGTGGATGGAAGGTCACATGTTGAGCTCTTATAAAATATATATATATATATATATTATAAGAGCTCAATGTCAATATATATATCAGTGGTTAGAGATTAAGATTAATATTTCGCTTTAAAAGAATTACATTACATTACTTTCATGAAATATCTTTGATACTATATTATTAAAAGGTCGTATAAAATTATATACGACTTCCGCATACTTAAATATAATAAATTATTCATAAATACTTATTGTGTACCTATTACCGAGAAACCAGTTACACGCCTACGTGAAAATATAAGTTACTTTAGGGTTCTAACGTATCTCTAAGAAACAAAAAAAAAACTTCGAGAATATGAGACCGCCTTCATTGTTTAGTGGTTACTCCGTTCGCGTTGTATGCGGAGGTCGTGGGTTCTATTCCCACTAATAGCAAAAACAGTTCTGTACAGTTTTCCTAAGTCTGGGTGTATAAAAAATATAATATGAACATACATACATACTATCGTTGTTTTTGGTACACATAGTTATTGCTTAGTTTGCGACCAATTAAATTATATTTCCTACATATTATTATTTTGTTTTACAGTTCGTCTCTTTTAGATTAATTCGATTTTGAAATATTATCAGCGACGAGTGGGATTAAACAGTTCCTTCCCTTCAGTGATGCTTATCCATGGAACAAAACATACAATCTTTTTATAGTTTAAAAAAAGCCTCATATCGTGTCGAACAATTTTGAAACGTTAAATTTTACAACATTGTCACTCTGACAAATATAGTTTGGTATTAGTTATGGTAATCATTAAAATAAGTTGGTACCTCTGTATAATACTTAGCCTTAATTACGAGAATATTAATAGAACTTAACCCTAATTCGTTATTCTTATTAGATATCAGAATAAACTCTGTGACAATAAAAAAAATACAACTATTATAAAATAAATAAATAAATATAAATATCATCACAGGTGGCTTACGGCGCCCGAGACCGCTTAGACGGCCTTAGGGTATCCGGCGGAGGGGTTTTTAATCCCACCTCGTCGTAGCCGATGTTATGAGTCTACATTACCTACAAGTGGGTAGCTAGTCGCGATGTTTGGGTATACTCAATAACCCAACTATAGACAGTTTCACAAGTTGGGATAGTGAAACTGGCACTGACTGTGCTATGCGAGATGCTAGTGGTGTTGTTAATATACATAAATTTTTTGATTAAAAATTGGTACACTCCGGGGTTTGAACCAGGGAAGTATTTTTAAGTCTAAGGTATAACCAACTCGGCCACCACGTACATTAAAAATACTTATATCAAAATAACAATGTGCTATTAATCCTCTTACAACACGTTCAGTTTTTATTACGAAAAGCTCTGTATATATTTTTTTATTGCTGTCTTAAAATATAGCAGGCTCAGTGTCATGGCGCGGCGGCAATATCCCGGTATCATGATAAAGTGCAAGCCTAGCCCTGCCGTGCTCGCGCGCCTACCAGTGTAGCCAGATGTTCACCCTCGTATATATATATAAGAGTAATACATGAGTTTTTTTTTTTTTTCTTTATTTAACCAACAAAAAAATACAGAATTGTACAAGTATTTCTCTGCCAAACTATATAAATAGTTTGTCGGCAGATTGCTCTCGTTACATGTTTTGACACTTAATTATAACACAATTTTAATTTATTTTTAATAGACACAAAACAACAATACATTTAACAAAGTGAAGTACAGGCTTATAAATGGATTACTTTGGAAGAAACAATCTATTTAGGTTGGATTCAATCTGATCCAACAAATCTTTTTAACTTGGATCTTATAGGTGACCTTTGACATTTCCGTTGTTCTTAGGTCTTGTGATAGTGAGTTTAGTATCCTAGGAACAACGTTCTGTCGCGTCCTCTCGCCGCAGTAGTTTCTACGAGGGGTCGTTTCCACCAATTCCTTGTTTTTATTTCTCCGTGTGTTGAAGTTATGACTAATTGATTCTTTATACTCAGTACTGTTATACTGTTCTATTGCAATTAAAAAATTTACTTTTTCTTGTACCGGTAGTGTTTCACAGTGTAAAAATATTTTTCCATAATTTTGATAATATTTTTGTTTAGTTTGTTTATTTACTAATGATTTTAAAGATCTAATTTGAATATTTTTAATTTGGTTATGGTATGTTGGAAACGTGCAAATTATAGTATGTGTGCATACACATATTTATGTGTATGCACACACATATTTATGTGTAGAGAATAAGTGTGTTAGATGTGTTTCTTATTAGGTAAAATATATAAATTGAAGCTATAAAATTTTATTGCCAATTAAATATTTCGCCTCTCTTTGGAGCGGCGTCATCAGCGACAGTCAAAGAGAGGCGAAATATTTGGCAATAAAATTTTATAGCTTCAATTTATATATTTTACCTAATAAGAAACATATTTATGTATAATATGTTAATAATTAATACAAAAGTATTTATTATAAACCAAATTGGCTGAACATTGTAAGCTTGGCCTTAAGTTTAAAAAAAAAAGTCTTAGGAATGATGCGCTGCGCAATAAGATCTGTAACTTCCTTCCTGTCTGTAATAGTGTTAATAAAACTATTTCAATAATTAAATAAGATCTTTCACTATTTACCCATAAAACCCGTCAATACTAACATATTTATTTAATTGCATTATATGCATTTTGTTACATATTACTGTTGTTATACTGGGTGTATTTATTACAATACCAGTTATATTTTTATAATAAGTATCAGTTATAGAATAGATTTTTTCTATAAAAAAAGGTAAGTATTTTTTTCTTCAAAAAAATGCCCGGCAATTAAAATATCATATAAACGTCTATATGCAATTACTCCAACAAATAAAAATTGTCTTCGTATTTTAAGTCATTTTATCATAAAGTTTTTGTATGGGCGGCACCAAAATGTGCATCTGGATTGAGAGATCTTATCAAAACCAAACAAAACGACTATGTTGGCATTTCGTAGCATAATGTAGAAACTTATATATGAACAATTTTAATTTGTAAAGGCGAGGAAAAAAAGTTAGCGTCCAAAAATAGGATCTCTCAATCCTGACGTTTTTGAAAAAATATAAAAAAAATTTTTTAGAAGTATTTACTCTATGTTATATTTTTTTGTACTAACATTCAGTACACACATCATAAGAAATAATTATAAGAATTCAAAATATTTGGAGGTAAAATGAAGAAGATATAAGGCAAAACATGGATGTCTCAATCCAGACGTTTTAGATTGAGTGATCCTTTGAAACATTATGCTACGAAATGCCAACATAGCCATTTTGCTTGGTTTTGATTAGATCTCTCAATCCAGATGCACATGGCACCAAAAGGAAAAAAATACGTGTTTAATTATTTTAATAATAATAATAATTTTATTTTGATTTTTGCTAAAATCTATACAATGAAAAAGTATTTTTAGTACCTGCAACTGTTATTTAGGTTAGTATTTTTTGTTTATAAAAAAACAAAGTACGTATATTTCCTAAATAGCATTTTTTTTTAAGTTTGTGGGTTAATAAATTTTAGTATATTAATGGGGGATTCCATGAAGGTAAAAACCGTGCCCGTCCGCGCGCCGCTGCTGTAGTAAGCATCATTCAATTTGCAGGGTGCCGCGCGAGTGACAATTTTGTCACTCACGCACACTTTCACATTTTTTCATCCTCAGTCTGATTTGTGCGTTCGGCGGAGAAAAAGCTCCGCTTTTATTGTCGGAAAAATAGTTAATTGTGCATTAAAGCTGTGTAGAAACTACTCTTAAAAAAAAGTACCTGGTATCACGTTTTTCAAGTATGTATTTAACATGTTTTTCTTATATTAAACCTTGATAAAAAATAATAATAAAACCCATAATTAAAATATCAAAATCTGACGGTAACTGTCAAACTATGTTAGAAGTTGAAGAACTAGTGATGTGTTTTTATTTTTATTTTTAATGATAATTTCGATACTTTATAATCATTTTAATTTAATTTAATGAAAAGGTATGGCGACAACAGAACCGTCCAACGAGGTTTGTCAGTTACTTTTTAGTGATGTGTTTTATAGTTGATAAACTCGATATTTCTAAATAGTTTCATGGTTATGAGATATTATGCAATTATTGTTTTTTTTTATATAATACTAATTATATTTTCTATACATACAGTTTCCCGAAAGACCCGGCATTAAAACGTAAATGGGTAGAGGAAATTAAAAGAGAAGAAAATTGGTTACCAATAAGCATACCACAAAAGGCGAAAAACAATTAAATCGTAACTTGATTCCTCAAAATGTACTGAACATACACGATGTTCAGTACATTTAATACCTAATAACAAAAGTGCATGCGCATGCGAACTAAAATAAGTATACATATGTGAAGTAGTATTGTGTAGGTATATAAATTATGTTTTTCTGATGTGTGTATCTATTAGAACAAATGTGTGTATACTATAAGCTGTTTGTGTTGAATTTAAATGACAAAGGCAACATTATAAAGTAAGTAGTGTATACATCCCCGAACCACACCCACAGCTATATATATATATTTATATATATATACATATGCAAGTGCATGCATATAGTTGCATATAGCAAGGTAATTTTTTACATAAACTAATAAAAGGAGAAATGAATAATTTGTAAGTAAATCCAAGTACATAGTTTAATTATGAAATAACATTCAACAAAGCCTTAATTGATCATATTAGCCCAAAGTATATCCTTTCAAAGTTATTGATACTATTAAAAACATCGCAACGAGCTAGCCACTTGTTCGGTGTAGACTCATACCATCGGTTACGACGATTATTAAAATCCCTCCGCTGGTTACCTTGGGGCCGTCTTGGCGGTCTCGGGCGCCGTAAGGCAACAACCGTCATGATATGTGTGTGTATTCCAATAGGGAATATGCATGTTTTTTTATTATTTCATTACTTGATAGAGTAACTACATTAGACCATAAAAACATTTTTTTTTTTAAAGGATAATAACACCAAAATAAAAGGGTTTAAACTGCCACTACCGCAGTAAAAAACGGTACATCACTAGCCGCCATTCTGTGACGTCATTCGTGCTCAAAAAGCATATTAGTTTGATGTTATTGCACCTCAAAAGTTAGTCAAAAGGTTTGTTTCTAACAAATTATCGTAATAAAGGACAAGAAGTACCCGAGAAAACAAGAAACTGTAGACTATAGAACACACGTTGACATTTGTTTATGCGCGAATGACGTCACATGAAGTGTTTGCTAATGTCGGAGCGTTTAGAAATGTTTTCCGTTTCTACAAAAAAAATGATTTTTAAAATCGCATTTATGATAAAATTAGCTAATCAAAATAAAATAGATTACTGTAAATATGACCAATGACATAAAAGGAACATTATATATTAAAATAATAATAATTGGTGTTACATGCATATTCCCTATTGTATGTCGATAATTAATTATAAATCTTTCATGATCTCTATAAATATTTGGTTTATATCGATAAGTAATAATATTTGTTGTTTGTGACAACACTATCGAAACTATTAAGTATGCAATTTAATATTTAGCTTTTTATAATAAAAAAACAATATACTTCATAGACACGCGCAACACTCATTTTTGACAATAGCTAACTAATATCTCTTTCTTTCTCAAGCAGTTTTTTAAGTGTCAGACGCGTTGAGCTGCCATTTGAAGCCACACCTTTTTTCCCGTTCTTCATTTGTTCGCCTCAGAAATTGGCGACACCGGTATCGCACTATTATGAAACAATTTATGTATTATGCTTACTCCATTGGCGCGGGGCGCGTTTTTTTAGCTTCATGGGGGATTCCCATACAAAAGAATTAATCTCCGTAACTATTCAACTATATTTTTATATGGAAATAACAAACTGTTACGGCACTGTTTATTTCGATTGTTTATTAGTTTTTACCAATAAACAATCCGTACAACTGTAAAGTTAAAATTTTACGTACGTACGTCTGGCAACACTGCCGAACTAGGCGGGCCATTTCCGTAGATGTCTATAAATAAACGGTTTTTAATTTCAATAAATTATTGAAGGCAAGGTAGGCAGATTTGACCTATATTTATGAATTTATAAATAACATTTTATGCCTACTCACTATATTTAAAAGCAAATGTTTTCTTATTTTAACCACTTCCTGGTTTTGTGGTTGCGCTATTAATTTTGTTTCCGGTGGTCGTGGGTTCGATTCCTACTCAAAAGACGTTAGTTACGTATTAGTTAGTAATATTTCTGTGTTACATATTTATTATAAGCGACTTTTTTGTAAATTGACTTTTTCTTTCATTCCCCTGGGCCTTTTAACTTTTCCTTTCAATACGTCGGGATAAATAAGATATATAACTATTCCAAATTTCAAATTAATCGGACCACTATTTTTCGAGATACTTGTAGCAAGAACTCTCTCTTATAAGGGTTTTTTTATATAAAAAAAATTCGTAATCCAAATAAGATCTTTGTAATATATATATAGAGAGCAAAACAATAAAAGAAACAACAAATTGAAATTTATATCTCCTAAGATCTCCTTTACTAATTAATACATCAAGCATTCTGGCCGTTCTTCCGAGAGAATCTTTATTGTACGCCCCTCCTATCTCAGACAATGTGTGTTGATTACAAACAAGCCAGCTAAAGGTCACGGGTTAAATAATCGATTACGTTACATTACGAGTTATTTGCATAATTAACCTTCACTTCTTTCTACAGGAACATTAATGGATTACAAATTATTAGACAAAAATATTTTGTACCATATACAAGACAATTTCAGTTCGTAATTTTTTGAGCGTCTAGAAATCTCATCTATTTTACACTTATTAATATATGTATTTTTATTTTTTTACCTGAACTTATAAGAGTCGGATATTTTTTATTATTATTTTTTATTACAAAGTCCATGAATAGGGTAGATCAATAATTGTTGTTAAACAACATTGATTGCTCCCACTATGCCGGCTAAATGCGATTACGAAATGGGCGCGATATAGACGAATTGCATTATGAGTATATTTTAATACCCTCGCTGCCTTATCGTCAACCGTTTCGTAGCCACATTCTGAAAGAAGACTACCACCTCGACAAGAAATCGATGTCGTAGTCTACTGAAAATCGGTGAAACTATAGCTAGGTCACTTAATAAGACCATATAATATTATAAAGTTATAGAGACCCACAAAAATATTTGGAAATAATTTGACTATTTCCATAATACAACTTTTTCTGTTTCGATTATTCTTGTGATTTTTTCTCCTAAAAAAAGGTACAGCAATGTCTTATTTGCCTTTTTTTTATGTATAATATTTTTTCAAAATTGTGTTAAATTCATAAAAGTATATACGCCCTGATGTCTGTAATCACCTTTCCAAAGATAAAAAAAAAATATAATATGGCTGCTCTTAATACAAAGCAATCAAAAAGAGAGATCATAAATAACTCAGTCAATGCTCAAAAAGCTAGAGCAGAATATGGTGACAATGAAAATAATTAAATTAGGCACTTAAGCAGAAATACACTATAATTAATATTCTGTGACGAAAGATCTGTTATCTTAAACGAAATCACGTTCCTTAACTTCCCATTGATTATCCTAACTGAATATTCATAACAGAAGCAGTCCATTTGCTGTCAAATTAAAGCCCGGTAGCTTGTATTTAACCAATGTTAAATTAAACGAGCGATTAAATAATTTATGAAAACTTAAAAAACGATATTAAGTTAATGTGTATGGTTTAATTGATAACAATAATATGTAGAACATTTTACAGGTATTGCATACATACATACATATCATCACGGGTGCCTTACGGTGCCCGAGACCGCCTGGACGGCCCCATCGGAGGGGTTTTAATTAATCCCACCAATTTCGTAGCCGATGGTATGAGTCTACACCGAACAAGTGGCTAGCTCGTCGCGATGTTTTGAATAGACTTACTAACCCATCTATAAACAGTTTCACAAGTTGGTATAGTGAAACCGGGACCGACAGCTTAACGTGCTCTCCGAGGCACTATAGTGGTGTAGTTAAACAAATGTACATATTTTTTTTAATTAAAAACTCATTGATACACACCGGGATTCGAACCAGGGACCTAAGTGTTTTTAAGTCCAAGGTCTAACCAACTCGGCCACCACGTATATTACAGGTATTGCCCTGGCCATAAACCTAGGTCTAGATTTGTACTACCCCCGTATTCTAAGGAAAATTATAAAATCCAGTTTTCACTCAAGGAACTCCGGTTTCCTTTTACCAAGTGTCAAATTATATAAATACCTTGCTTGAGAGAAAAGTTGATGAATATATATACCAGAAATAAAGATAAATATTATATTTTATAAACACCGAGAACTATAGCAAACTGTACAAAAAAACGTAGGTACTTATAATATTTTGCCTTAAGTGGGAATCAAATCTTCTAAACCACCGAGGTGATCTAGAGGCTATTAACATAATGGTTAAATACTTTTAAAGAATTAAAGATTTATGAATTTATTTTTTTAAATAAATTAAACCTAATATAAAATCATGCAATTTCATAGTTAAGGATTTAATTAATAGGTTATCTTAAAACTTAGCTCATTTTATCAATTTTTATTTATTACTTTTATTACTATAAACCGCTGCCATTATGACTACATACTTAACTCTGAGAAGGTATGAAGTTTGTATATGCACCAACATAAGTCGCCATCAACGCTAAACGATTCCAGCAACATAATGTCAAAATATGACCCATTTAAATTTAACGGAGAATTTTACTATTACTTACGAAGCTTTTAGCAACCCGACCTAAATTGAGGTTTAGGGAAGCCAGTTGCTTAACATTCTAATATTAGTTACGTTCCATTTACACGTGGGATTAAAAGGCAATTCGAAATTTGGAACAAATTCATACTAACACAAAATATTTTAGGAAAATATTTTCTCTTTTATGTAACGAAAATATCTTCAAGGTCTTTCTTTTTGGTGCGTAAATTATTAAGTTATTTCTTAAATAAACCCGAATAAAATATGACCTATATTTTGTTTGTGATGAATGAATAATAATGAAACAAGAATTTCTTTATATAGCAGAAGTTAATTTTGGTCGTAGTAACTTAGTTTTTATTATTAATATTTTAAATACTAGTGTATTTGTTTGTATCTTAATTATATTATATCATATTTACACTCATAAACACCGGCAAACATGAATACATACTAAGAAAACACACACAATATAATATAGCAAAACTAACAATTATGTATACACAACTACATACATATTTTATATACACCTTCAGACAAATACCCACTCACCAATTATATAATATAATATTATAATTTTTATTGATCATTCCACATTTTAAGTACTTTATTTTTATTTTTACAAATGTATAATTTTTCAACAAAAATTTATTATATTTACGATAAAATCTATCAAGTAAAAATCTATTAAGTTTAAAAATAGAACTTGCCTACTTAATAAACTTTGAAATTGAGATTTTCTGTAAGAAATGATTGCTTATTTTTAATATTAAATTGATTATTAAATTTAATATTATTGTTATTGTAATGTGTTCTTGATAAATCTGTATTAATAATTGATAATAAATAACGTAATTATTGATACTAAATTATAATATGCAGTGAACGACACCTAAATATACACTGTGACCTATACAAGCACTTTATACCTTTGTATTAAAGTTCAATTGATAATTATGTCGGGTACTAACCTTGGTGTCCACTGTACTAATCGGGATGCTGCGAGGGTCACGCTTGACCTTCCTGTAATCTCTGCCAATGTCAATAAAACGCAAAGATAAAACGTAATTCGGAATAGCGTTCCCTACCCTGCTATGGTGCGGTGAATCCAACGACACGTCACGAATTCACTATTAGGGTTGTCAGATTTTTTTTATGAAACAAAAATTTAAATAAATCTTTCGGATTTAGGAATTGTGATTCGATTTCTTTAAACTGTAAATTTTGTTTAAACTGCGAAAGTCTTTACGTGTAACTTTGATAAAAAAATATATGAAATATGGAGGTCGAGGGTTTCATTATTTCACAGTAATATCGAATAATAACCTACGTGCATATTAGAATAATTATAGATCTTAGTGTGTGCTCAAATAATATGTTTGCAATAACATAAAAAATATTCTTAAATATATACTTAAATAGATACGAGTAATGTTCTTCGATTGTTGATATAAAAAAAAAACTATAGATAAAAGGATTTTACCAAGAGATTTTTCTATAATATTTGAATATATTGTGTTATAAAAAAGAATCAAATAACCCTTGATTTGATCGATAAAGCCTAAAATATATTTTCTTTATTATTCATCAGTCTTTATCAATATATTGATAAATAAATATACAAATTAAAAACCGTACATTTGATATTTTTTTCAGAACTAATAACTATCTCAAAATATTCCAAACGGTGGAAAATGATGCAATAAATATATAAATTGAGATATATATTTTGAGGTGGCAACCCTAGTCACGACTCATAGACTCTGTTATTGTTTGTTCAGATGTCGCTAGCTTCACTCTATTATGTTTATTGTTATTTATAGTGACCGAATTCGATCTATGATTACAGTCATTTGTGTTCAAGACTCGACGATACCCATGGTCGATACTTTGACGTAGGTGTTTTATTATGTAATAGTAAATTATTGTTTATATAACAATATAAGAATTATAAATTTTGTATAATCAAAATATTATTTGTTTATTTAAAACTAAACGGTTACAAAATTATAACTGCGCTACAAAATATACAAAAGACTAAAAGTTTCAAGAAATATAGAGAGGCATTGAGTAGAGATATGAAGAATACGAGCTACGAGATATACAAAGATTACGAGCTACGAGATATACAAAGATTACAAGCTACGATTTTAAGCTATATAAAGATTATGAGAGGTATTCAGAGATACTACGGGCTACAAGATATATAAAGATAATACAGGCTACAAGATATACAGAGAGACTACAAGCATAAATTGAAGCTACGAAGTTTACGAACTACGAAATATACCGAAAGACTACGAGCTACGAAATATGCTGGGAGACTACGAGCTACTACACAAGTATAGATCCGGAGACTACGAGCTATGAAATACAAAGGCAGACTCCAAGCTACGAGTTGAAGCTACATTAAGGCTACGAGCTATGATATATACCTGAAGACTACAAGCTACGAGATATATAGGAGACTAGAAGCTACGAGATGTACAGATAGACTGTGTGCTTTGAGATATACTGAGATACGATAAGCTACGATATATAAAGATACTAAGAGATAAACTTTGAGTCACGAGATGTATCCTCTTTATATGTGTAGACTACAAACTACAAGATTTACAGGAAGCTCGTAGCAAAGTCGTAAAGTTTGTTAAGGGAATTTTGTGGTAAAGGTCAATATAAACAGTATAATAGTAAAGACTTCCGTTTACTACTTTCACAGAATTGAATTTTATCTTTTAGAATTTTACAGTAATTTGTTTTGTCGCGAGTAGAAATTCGATTTCTAGATGGACAGAAGAGATTACGGAGGAAGTTCGTAGTCACTATGTGTGTTCTTTTATTTTTATTGGAGCAAGGCATGGGCTTTGTATCCTTCCACCTACGTAGCGTTTTTGTTAAAAAGCCACTATGCCAGAGTAATAATGTGGTTAAGAAAACGGGGCACTACAAAGACGAATTTGTATTATGAGTCTACCTTAATGCTTCGTTATCGACAAATAAACCATCCACTTCATTATCGCACCCTTAACGGAGGCTGCCATTTCGCAAGAAATCCATCTGGTGTGTCCTGAAAAACGGTGAACTCACAAACTAAAATCAAAAGATTCCCACTAAAAGTAAAAACAAATGTAGTTAAAATCAATAAAAAGCATTATAATACTAATGTTTTCTATTTATAGACAATTGAACTATGAAACTATAAAAATATCTGTATTTTAATATAGTTATAGGTATATAGTGAAATGGTCTATTCAATAAAATCATCAATAGTTTCTTAATTATTTATTTGTAAGCTTAAAAAACATTAAGCATAATATGAGTTAATATTTTTCACAGAATTAAATTGTAAACTGAACTATTGTAAACCTGTACTGTATTTAGTAGTGAAGAGAAATACAATTTCTAACAAGAAATTAGTTCATTATAATTGTAATGGGAATAGATAGCTACGAGAATTACGGAGACTACGAAGGAAGCTCGTAGCAGCTACGTGGGTTTCTAAAGGGAATTTGCGGCAAAGGTCATTAAAAAGCTGCACAATCCGTTTCTATCTCATTTGGAATTTATTTGTGTTGTTTTATTATTTAGAAATTACGGACGGGTTAATCCCTCCGCTGGGTACCCCGAGGCCGGTTAAACGGTTCTCGGAGCCAAATAGACCCGTGGTGGTATTATTATTTATTAACGTAATTTCTAAATTATTTTATTGATTATTATAGTCAATGATAATTGACGTTAAAAGAGGATTATTATATTTATTAGTATATTATTTAGAATACCGCCTCTGTAGTGTATTGGTTATATGCGGAGGTCGTGGGTTCGATTCCCACACATGGCAAAACAATTTTAGTACGTTTTTCTCTGTTTTGTTCACAGTTTCCTATGGTCTAGGTATTTATAATATAAGATGTGTTAGTATAGTAAGTAAATATTAAGAAAATGATGAGAATGTGATACCTAAAAAATAATAATAAAGAATAATAATGTTTGTTGTTTGTTAATCTTAAATACGATTTAACTAAAATAAAATTTGTATAAAACTGTTATGTACAAACTGTTCAGAAAAATTAACGAACAATTTCAATAATGTAGTCATATATTTGTTTATTAGTTTATATTACCTAAATACTATATTATACACGTGGTGGCCGATTTACCTTAGACTTAAAAACACTTAGGTTCCTGGTTCAAACCACGGTATGTACCAATAAGTTTTTAATCTAAAAAAATATGTACACTGGTTAAATAAAACCACTATAGTGCCTAGGAGAACCCGTTAAGCTGTCAGTCCCAGTTTCACTATACCACTTGTGAAACTGTTTATAGTTGGGTTATTGAGTCTATTCAAACATCGCGACGAGCTAGCCACTTGTTCGGCGTAGACTCATATCATTGGCTACGACGATGTGGGATTAAAAACCCCTTCGCTGGGTACCCTGAGGCCGTCTAGGCTGTCTTGGTCGCCGTAAGGCATCCGTGACTATATATATACTATACATGGTGAATTTGAATGGGTGTACTTTGGGCTAATATGATGTTCTACTGATCAATACGAACAACTTTTCCCATGGAACCATGTGTCGCAAATGAAAAAAAAAATTGCCTTCTCCATACAAACTAGTAAAGTTAAAATAACCAATTTGTATGGGGAAGCCATATTTTTTTTTCATTTGCGACACATGGTTCCATGGGAAAAGTTGTTCGTATTGACCAGTAGAACATCATATTAGCCTAAAGTACACCCATTCAAATTCACCCTGTATAAAATTAATCTGTGATTATGCATGTGTGTGTTTATTATATAACTAGTATATAACAAAAAATCTACAGGTATATATATATATATATATATATATATATTAATAAGATGATAGATAACAATATATTTAACTGAGGTATTTTTGTTTTTTGATAATCGAGATCTATTTCTTTTTTTTTCGAAAAGTTCTACACCCTAAGCATATTTAACTCTCTCAAAGGTTAGCTGGTAGAAAATGCCTAAGGCATTAAGCTCGCCTATGTACAATTTTGTGCAATAAAGAATTTTAAATAAAATAAATAAATTAATAAAATACCGTTAAATCTGTATAAAATAGTTAATACCCAAACTGTTTAGTAAAATTTACAAACAATTAAAAAAATGTAGTTATATAATTTGTATTAGCTAGATATTATATTATAATTGTATTGGTTAATTTGGGATTGAGTGTGTGTTTGTTTTGTACAACGTGCGGTTTGGTGGAGGCGTTGGTGAATGGGCCCGGGTGAGCGGGCAGAGGCGCGGTATTGACTGGCCCGTCGCGCCTGCGCAGCAGCGACACCTGTTGCCCATCGTGGAAATATACTCTTTTAAATTACACTGACACCTGATTCTAAAATAAACTCGAAACAAGCAAACTTTCCACTTATGAACTCGAGTGCGAATTGCCGCAAATCCCTTCCTATATAGATATAAACTGTGTATTTATTTATTCCCTCACAGTTTCGACTGAACAAGTATTTGATGTTATAAATAATTCATTCTCAGCGAACGAATGTAAAGCACTTTTCTACAGAGAAAGTTTAACTGGCAATTTATTTAAATTTGCTTAAAACAAAAAGTTTTGACGTTTCCTTTAAGACTTTAGTAAACTTTCTATATTGTGAACATTTATTTGTTTTTATCACTTTTGGTTTATCATAGCTTTGTATCGTAAAAATATTTAGTTGACACATCCTAGGATATAATAATACTATAATAAAAATAAGCCTTTATTTTCAACACTTCATCATTATAAAATTCACGTAACATTATTCATATGAGAATAATACTATATAAAATTACTACAAAAAAATCCACTATTTTTGATATACCTAACCTACATTTGTTAATAATAATACTATAGGTTAAACAAATGTAATAAATAATAAAAAAATCTATTTAAATATACTATTTTATAATTAAAATACTTTTGACGACTATTAAAATCTAATCTTAAAAAAAAAAACTATATACCTAATGTCTCGTGATTAAATAATTCCTTAATTTTAAGCCTACCTTAAAATTGAAAAAAGTACATGTGACTAAATCAAAATTAAATTATTCGCCCTAAATCTGATTATAAATAAAACACAAGTTCACCGATTTTTCGGAGACTACTGAATAGACTTCTTGTGGAGGTAGTAGTCTCCAATCATGGTGCGGTTACTAAGCTGGCGATTGATTTGACGATAACAGCGAGGTTATTAAATTAGACTCTATTAATAATAATAATAAGTAGGACAATTTACACAAATTGCTCTGTTCACAAGCTAAGCTTTAGACTTGTACTATGGGGCCAAACACGCGCGTCATTCGGTTCGATACATATCGATCGATAAGACATATATCTACAAAGCTAACACGCGCGACCACGATATATAACGAATAGACTAATTTGACGCATTGGAAGATATATGTCGACTTTTATCGAAAACGGTAGCACGCAGCTTATTAACATCAAAACTAAACTGTCAGATTGTAGACAAAAGTCGATATATATACAATTTTTATCACGTTTCTTATAGGTGCTGATAAGTGTCGAAATTACTTTTGCTTTGATATTTTTATTGAGTTAATAGCGAAAAACAGAACCAAAATTGTTTTATTCTCGTTAGAAAAACTGTTATACTTAAGTGACTATAAATGTGCGTGTTATAGAAAAGTTGCTGGAACAACTAGAACCTCAAAAAACAATGATTTTGAAAAAAATATCTGGATGCCCAAACCAAGAAAAAGATTATGAAAATGAGATTATCAGAAAATAAGTATTTATGTTTCTAGAGTTATACTATTTAGAAAAGATAATTTATTAATATTAAAATTCTTGTATTATGTTATTATCGTGTAATTTTTTTATTTAACTTCATGTACCTATTTATTATTATGAAGTGGCAGTAGGTTAGTCTTAATATTTTAAAGCGAACAAATCCTAGAGGGGACGATCACTATTAGAGTGAAAACCTTTAAGCTTTGGTAACCCCCGAAGTTCAGAGATTTTCAATTTCAGATAGGTCTTGAATGCGGAAAAATTGATTGTGTAATGTAATTTAATTACTCAACGGATAATTAAAATAAATCATTCACACGTCGACGTATTGCATAAAATTCAAAACATCCATAAAATAATATATTTGATTTATATAATTGAAGTATATAATAGGGAAGTACTCGTACTTTAAGGCTTAATCGCCTTACCAGTCATAAGAAAAAATGATAGCCGCCCGCAATACAAACCAAAATAAAAAGTGACACAAATGCGATCAAATCAATGCTCAAGAAAATTTGTCTGACAATTCGTTTGAATAGCGTTTTTAGGTCTTAGACCACTTCCGTATCTATACGTACTTTTCATTACATATTTTTAATCCTATCCAATGCCTTATTAAATAAAAAAAAACTCACCAAAACTTTCACTTTTTGAGGCCAAGGTAACAAGTTTTCTTCGGCTTTATTTTTTATTTGTTAAATATATGTATTTTTAAATCTTTTTAAATTAAAATAGATATTTGTGTAACGATTATTAATAATAATATAAAATAAATGCATCGTATAAAGTAATAATTATTAATTTATTACATAAATGTTTTCGAAATTGTCAACGAAAACACACTTGTTTTAACTAGTAGACAAAGCTCGAGAAATTTATCGATGTCGGTTTGCGTGCTCACCAATTCGATATATTTTTCGACAGCAGACGGTATAAGTCGAGTCGGTATATATCTTATCGTTGTCCGCGTGCTAAGCCCCTATGTGTACCACAAACAACGATATAATACATATTATATTTTTATAAGCACCCAGACTATGTCAATCTGTACAAAAAAATGTACTAATATTTTTTTTTGTCATGGGTGGAAATCGAACCCACGATCACCAGGTAAAAGGCCAAAGGCGTAACCACTAGTCTACGGTGAGAGTGGGTGATAATGCAAGCAATCAATATTTTTAAACAATAATGTATTGATCGACTTCTTCATGAACTTTGTAGGTCTGCTTACTATCAGGTAGATACAAATCACATGCTATGTTCCAAAAAAAAAAAGTTAAACTAAACTAAGATCACAATAGTTAATCCAAAGCCTGTTACACACGTATACACGAAACAGTTTCAGCTCACGTTCCAATCTCGTTGTGTATAATTTGAGATTATAACAAAGATGTAATAAAACCTTACGCAGGTTATTTTAGTCCCCGACGTGGTTGGAAACCCTGAAACAGGCGATTTAGTCTGCGCCAGTTACTTACCCTCGTTTGTCATTTCTCCAAAGGATAAAAGGTTAACCACCTTACTGGAATACCTACCTTTGTGTCTTGAAATAAGTTTTTTTTTATAAAAATAAATAAGGGTTAAAACTTTATATATTTTATTTTCCAACGTTGAGAAAATAGCTAATAGTTATATAAATAGTTTTAATACAAAATAACGATTAAAATATAATTATTAAAATAAGGGTTAAACCATGAAGCTAAAAAAGCGCGAGCGCGGACGGACACAGTTTTAACCTTCATGGGTTTTAACATTTAACCCTTATTTATGTATGAAAAAATGTATTATATTTTACAACGTTTATACAACGGCTAATAGTTATTTAAATAGTTTTAATATTGGCAACAAAATATTAGTACGCTTTTTCTGTAGTTTGTCATGGTCTGGGTGTTTATAAAATATAATGTGTATTATATCGTTGCTTCTGGTACACATAATACAAGCTTAGAGCTTAGTTTCTGACCAGAGCAATATGTGTAAATTGTCCTACATGTTATTATTATTATTATATAAAATAACAATCAAAACATAGTTAGTAAAATGTGGGTTAAAATATTTAACCCTTATTTATTTATTTATTAAAAAAAACTTTTTGTATTTTTCAAGGTTGAGGCAACGGTTAATAGTTATATATATATATATATATAACATACATATAGTTTTAATACAAAATAACAACTAAAACATAATTATAATTATTAAGTAGGTAAATTTCTTATTCGTATGTATATGTATAAGAAATTATACGTTTTAAATTATTATGTTAATCTAAAATTATAATAATGTGTTTAGCAAGAAATTCCTTTTGATAAATTTATAGCTCTATTTAAATTAACATAACCTGCATTAACCTTTAGCAAGCATTTTAATTCGTAGTAAAATATGCTACGTTTATTCGTAGTCATTATTAAATAAATTAAGTTTGCTCACTTCCAGTCTAGACTATATCTTTTAGTATAAGTAGGTGAGTATTTTTTAAATATATTATATATGTAGTGTAGACGTGATTTTGTTCTTCAATTCACCATAACTTCAAATTTATATATACGTGATGGCCGAGTTGGTTAGACTTTGTACTTAAAAAAACACTAAGGTCCCTGGTTCGAATCCCAGTGTGTACCAATGAGTTTTTAATTAAAAAAATTATGTACATTTGTTTGACAACACCACTATAGTGCCTCGGAGAGCACGTTAAGCTGTCGGTCCCGGTTTCACTATACCAACTTGTGAAACTGTTTATAGTTGGGTTATTGAGTCTATTCAAAACATCGCGACGAGCTAGCCACTTGTTCGGTGTAGACTCATACCATCGGCTACGACGAGATGGGATTAAAAAACCCCTCCGCTGGGTACCCTGGGCCGTCTAGACGGTCTCGGGCGCCGTAAGGCACCCGTGAAGATATGTATGTATGTTCAAATTTTAATGTAGAAAGAAACAAGTATTTTTAATACAATTTTAGAAGAAAAAAAAACATAAAATAAAAAATACGCATATGGACGCGTATGACATAGAATATCGTAAATTGACCATACACTACTTATCTCTGTAGATCGCCCACAAATATACTGCCAAGCCATTTGCGTGCCAATTCAGTACAGGTTAATTAATTGTTTATTAATAAATAGAGCGCGAGTGACAGAGAAAATAAGTAAACTGTCATCATACAAAATTTATTTTATTTCACGACTCTGGTTTATCCTGTCTTACAGAAGTTTGACAGGCATCAAGGACATTCGACTTTAAAATGTCTGAAAACAAACAAGCGTAAAATAGTCTAGAGCTCACATTGAACACATCGCGCGCGGTTCTTAAATGAATGAATGACTAATTAGCAATAATGGTTTGAATGAATGATTTCACCACCACTGTAAACTAGTGGTTGCGCCTTTGGCGTTGTATCTGGAGGTCGTGGGTTCGATTCTCACCCATGGAAAAAAAAATAGTACGATTCGGTACAGTTGGGTGTTTAAAAAATATATTGATATCGTTGTTTCTGGCATGACGGGTGCCTTAGGGCGCCTGTGACCGCCTAGACGGTCTCAGGGTACCCATCGAAGGGGTTGTCAGTCCCATCTCATCGTAGCCGATGGCATGAGTCTACACCGAACAGGTGTCTAGCTCATCCCGATGTTTGGATAGACTCAAAAACCCATCTATATACAGTTTCACAAGTTGGTATAATAAAACTGAAACCGACAGCTTAACGTGCTCTCCGAGGCATACAACTATAGTGGTGTTGTTAACAAATGTACATAATTTTTTAAATTACCAACTCATTAATACACACCGTGGTTTGAACCAGGGGCCACCACGTATATCAAAAAAAATGTTTATAAACAGTTAATAAAACGAAAAGTTGTTCAATTTCATCAATAAGGCCTCATATTAGCCCAAAGTCACACTGTATATCGACAATACTCGTCAATTTGAAATATTTATGTTTGCTGCCGATCTCAATTTCATGAAAGCCCTGTATTTCATCTATGAATATATATGGTATTCACTATATTCTGTCAGCCTGTTTTACGAGCCTGGCAAAGTGGGCATTTATCTTTGTCAAATTGTGTTTTACGGCACACTAGGATATACATTTGCCAGGCAATATATCTAGGTATACGAAGAGAGGATCCTTTCTCAACATATTATTATAACGAGGGTAATTTTGAATATTTTGTACCAAATGCAAACGTTAAAAGGAAAAAGAATAATATCTTATTTTTATCTCTACATATTATTTATGTAAATTACTGTGTATTTATTAAATTAGGTTTGCTTTGATACTTAATAATGCTTTTTAATGTTAGTAAATGTTTGGTTAAAATTATTTCTATTTAAAAAAAACTTCTCAATCCAATAAAAACATATTAAATAGCCTTTGTAGACTAGTGGTTGACTTTTGGTGTTGAATCCGGAGGTTTTGGGTTTGATTCCCACCCATGGCAAAAAATGTCATGGTCTGGGTGTTTTTAAAATATAATATGTATTATATCATTACTTCTGGTATGCATAGTATAAGCCTAAAGCTTAGTTTGTGACCAGATCAATATGTGTAAATTGTCGTACATATTATTATTATTAACAACTTTTTACGAGTATATACGTGGTGGCCGAGTTGGTTTGGTTGGTGACCCTGGACAAAAAAACATTTAGGTCCCTGGTTCGAATCCCGGTATGTATTTGTTTGACAACACCACTATAGTGTCTCAGAGAGCACGTTAAGCTATCGGTCCCGGTTTCTCTATATCAACTTGTGAAACTGTTTATAGATATTGAGTCTATTAAAAACATCGCGACGAGGTAGCCACTTGTTCGGTGTAGACTCATACCATCGGCTACTACGAGGTGGGATTAAAAACCCCTCCGCTGGGCGCCATAAGGCACCCGTCATGATATATGTATGTGTATATAACTTTTTTACAAAGTTAGTTATAGTAAAGTTTTTTTACTCTTCTATCTATATACACAAAATTATACCTACATAGTATTTTAGCCGAAGGATTGGCGGGTTCGGCTAAAATACTATTGAATTATCCGATATCCCACACATTGATATTTAGGTCCGCTAACATGTGTTGCCGCTCCGTACATTTAAAAGAAAATATTTTATTGAGATTCATTTTTAATGAGATGTATTTGGATTTATTTTTAAATATACTTATTACAAGTTATTTGCTCGCGGCCATCTAACATAAATAGCTCGCTTCAAATGAGATCAAATAAAACTTGGTAGAGAATATGGGTTTATCGTTTTATCGTTTTCGACTAAGATTTTCCGACTTTAATAAAAAAACATAATGTTATTTTTGCACTTCCAAACTTGTAATGGCTTTTTTTCATTGGAACACGGTATAGTTTGTATCTACCTAATGGTAAGCAGCCTTACAAAGTCCATTGACTTTATATCGTCCACTTGTTTGGTGTAGACTCAGAAAACGACGTGTTGGGAATAAAATCCCAACGCTGAGTACCTCAATTAATGGATAAATTGATACCGTATTAATTGGCCGGTATAGTGGGAGCGATCAATGCTGCTAATAAACAATCTATTGATCGGCCGCATTCGTGGTATTTTTAGCAAATATCGCGAAAATCGACCAAAAGTCGTAAATATTTTATTTTTAAAAAAACCAAATATAAAAAAATCAGACCTGTTTATTAGCTCATAATTATATTTATAAATATACATTTATATTATAATATTTATATACATGATCAGCAATACAAATATATTTAACAAATCCGTACCTAAGGCCTTCTTTAGGGCAGGGCCTACCGGGCCTAGGTGTGGGACCCCGTATTGCAGAGGATACATTTTTTTTTTTAAATTATCTTAGGTTTATTTTTTACTTGTTTTGGTCATAACACTTTCACGTTTGCTCTAGGGCCCCTAATATCCTAAAGGCGGACCTGTAAATAGTAAGCCCAGAGTGGTAATCGAACGCACGTCCATACCGCGAAATTTTCGCTATAACTCACACAAAATAATAAAATGCGCCTGTCTGTTATGTTTAAACCTATGTCTAGATTAAATCGTTCGTATCAATTTAGGTGAACAAAAGCCAGGGGTATAAATTGAAGTTGTTTACGGTGTGGCGTGGAAGTATTTGGCTGTCGGAAGTCACTAATGAACCTGTTGCAGTTGACTGATGGTCGAGACACCACCTCGACACTAACTGGGTGACAACTACACATCGGAAGTCGGATACTTAGTACACTTTAACATGTTTTTTTTTGTATACATCACGTCTTAAGGCTGTGTTACTCGAGGGCAAAGTATTTTAATTATTTTTTTGAAGATTTTACTTTAAGAAGACTTCTTTCAATTTAATCACATATTCTTCAAAAGTTGCCTAACTGAACGTTCGGTAATCGAAGTTAATAAAATAAAAAACATAACATCCCATATTTTTATGATTTCAGTCGAAATGTTTAATTGTAAGGATCAACTTTTCTTAAGTAACACAGTAAAGAAAGACCATTAAGTGAAAAAATATTTTTTTTTTTTACAAAAACAATATTTATTAAAAATTTTTGAACCTAATAACTTCTACTTATTAAAAAATAACAATAAAGTCTTATTTCAGCAAAATGATTTTCAATATGTAAAATAACTACTTCCCCCCGTGTGGCATAGCCGGTATGAGTTGGACTGAATAAAATATAGAAGCAAAAATGAGGAAGGGCATTTTTCATCGGTTTGGCCATGAAGAAAAAATTTGTGATGAAAAAATAACGAACCAGATAAATAAAAGTAAGGTGAAGGATAAATGTGGCCATGGGAGACCAAGGCAACACTTATCGTGATCAAAAAAAAGAAGATAAATAAAATTCTGGTAATAGGGAATTTTCTAAACAGGATTTTTGGGGCCCTAGAGAAAATACAAGCGAGGCGAAGTTTCATGTCGCTTTCAGTTAAAACTTTATAGATTTTGACAGGTTACAGCGCACCTCACGTATATATCAACATATAGTTCAGACTGACAAAATCTATTCGTTTTCTACTAAGGAGATGTCGTGATATATTGCTCGCATAAATTCTCTAGGCTCTAGACTTATGGCGCGCCTTATTCAATAGTGAATGTTAAGTTCACAATAGTAATCTGAGGCCAAGCTGTCATCAACCTGTGAAACCTGGAGTCTGGACGAAACCTTGCTGTCCATTGTACAAAAGTTGTACCTCTGATCATAGTATTATACTGTGTTTAAATCCAAAACTATGAAGGGTTATATAATCAAATCAACATTAATTGGGGACATTTGAAACCTGGACTAATTAGCCTTTCTGAATTAACTATCATTGTCTATTTTTGTTCATCATTGGATATTATATAAAGGTCAAAGTCACTAATTTTGTGAATACGAGGTCGTTATTTGTAATATTATTTACTATCTATACCCCGAAACTTTGTGAGTCGATATTTGGCCTATTTGGGATGGCAACTATTTAAGGGCGATTACACACGGGCCGTGCCATTGCATATTCAACAACAAGCCAGGCTACAGCTTATGCGGCAATTGCCGTAGATATAATATGAGCCCAGCGGGTATTGCCGTAGAGTATGCATACATAACGCGCGCTGGTGATGGGTGGTTCGTCATACAAAGTAAGCCTAGAAAACTTGAACTCACAAAGCGATTTTCTGTTGCGCCTTCCGCTATTTAATTAATATAATTAACGAATTAATTTTCCTTGAATTATTATTCTCGGAATAAAATATATAAACGTTTACAACCAATTAAATAAAATCGTTTGCAATCGATGTCAAATCGCGCAACCTGCGATTGCTTTCCACTGACTTTGCGATTGTCCAGTTCTTAGCCTTTGGATCTGAAATAAAGCTCTGAGAATTTCGTCGGTTTTCGTAGGTATATATATATATATATAGTAAATCTACAAAGTCGTGAATTCGAACGACTAATACATTGACAATATTGTCTTTACCACTAAGTCGTGATTATGATGCGGTTACGGTTATTTTTCTGTTGAGCGTCGGCAAAGACGAATCAATGTTTTTGTGCCTGAGGCTATATACCCGCGATAGTGTGTAGGAGCCTTAAAGACACTATTCTTCATGCCCACCAAAAGCTTCTCTATCTCTCTTTATTGTACTTACTCTCGTTTTATAAACATACCCTGATAGGAGATTAATAAAATAAAGCGGTAACATTTCATAGCGAGACACTTAAATAGAAAGAAATTGAAAAAATACTTGGGCAAACGACTAAAAGTTCTTTGAGGCACATATTGTAAAACAAACCTTATTTTATGCCGGAGATCGAATCTGTGACTAATTTTTGAATCGACGCTATAACCAACTCTGCTACCACGTTTTATATCATGATATCATTATGATATAAAACGTGGTACTATCATACTACTGCTATATCATATACATGATATAGCAGTAATATGGCTTAAGAATTTAAGCACACATGTGATCACTTAATAACGTGCCAATTATACACAAACAGTTACATTAACAAGATGGTTTGGAAGTTTGATTGCGCGTACAATATGTTGGTTTACCATACTGTCAGTTAATTATTTACCTTAATTAAATATTAATGTGTCAAATGTACTGCTTTATATATTTACTGTTAACTTGTTTATTTAAGTAACCTTCTTCGCGTTCTAGTTGATTATGCCATTGGCGTTGTATTAGGAGATGGTAGATTCGATCCACGATTCCACCATGAAAGTTTGAACAATAAAAGTTGCTGTAATACACCTTCTTCTTCTTATTTTACCTAATTGGCCTTCTACGCTTCACGCACAATTCTGCCAATGTCAAGTGGGTAGATTTATAAAGTAATAGTAATGTATAGTAACCGCATACTGGCTATATTTGAATAATCGTTTGTCGGTTGCCATGCGATTGCTATACGAAATAAAGATCTGTAGAATAAAGTTTATTTTTTATTTTGAACAAATAATATCACTTCGGCAATAAATCGGCTCAGTAGTCTCCTGTCATCCTGAAACCGGTTAACCAAGAAAAGCGGATCTTGAAACCGGCCGGACTGCCTAGCGAAGTTAGAAACCTTCCTAAATACAAATTTAATATTTCGAATAAACCTCACGATTTTTTGTGCGTTCTATATTTGAATTGTTTGACTTTGTCCAGATATATGGTTTGTTATTTTAGGGTCTGCAGATAGAAAAGATATACAGAACTTAAATTAGGTCAATTTTATTTCATCCACAAATGTCAAGAAAATCTTTCGGCTGGGAAGATTCCCAATCGTAGTAGTTACGAAACACTCGTTACGTAGGTGGCCAAAAGTAGGTTTTGTTAACGAAATTCCAAAGTCAAACAAAGTTGATACATAGTATATAAAAAAGCTGCCACGTTCGTTTATTTCTGCAACTAGAGTTCTGTTAACTTCCTAAACTTGTTTATGTAGCTCTTGATGTAGTGATTGGATTGTATGGAAATCGTTTTTTGTTGTTGGAACACGGGATGTGACTGTTTATCTACCTGATGGTAATTAGACCAAAGCAGTTAAAAAGGATCGATCGCTTCCACAATGCTGGCTAATTGGTGCGGTTACGAAATTTGTGTATTATAAAAATGCTTTGTTATTTTTATGAAATCTACATCAAATAATATAAAAGATAATACAAATAATATAAGTAATATTCAAAACTATTTTTCTTTATTGTATTGTACTGTATTGTATATATATGTATTTCTTGTAACTTCGTAATCAAGACTTTTAATTTGAATTGAACTGAATTTTTATTATTATTTTTATTTGTACAAAGACGCGAGTTCTTCAGTTTTCGTTACATATTTTTTACCCAAAAAATGAACAATGAACGTTAATTTTAAAACGAAGTGTCAGAAACAAAAGAGCAAGTAAATTGTTTTTTAGAAAGTGGTAAGAAAGTTCGGAAAAGCGGTAATATAAATTAATATCGCTGCGGTAACACGCGAGACTTTCTGGGGGTTTTCGGGTAAAATAAAACTGAATAATCGTTTGTCGGTTGCCATGCGATTGCTATACGAAATAAAGATCTGTAGAATTAAGTTTATTTTTTATTTTGAACAAATTATTATAAAATATCTTTTGAGTAGGTACTTTGGGAAAAGTTTACATTTTGTTTTAGTATAAAAATAACCTTTTTAGATAAAATTAATTAAAGATAAAAATGAAATTAAAAAAATCCTGGTGGGCGGGACTCGAACCCACGATCGTCGCTTTCGCGGCAAGACACTCAACCACTGTGCCAATCAGGCTCCAATCACCCGTTACCAATTTTGTCATTGCTTGTTATCTACTTATACGTGTTCAACCAGCGTACAAGACAGATATTTTTAGGTGTACACCATGTACCTTATCTGTTAAAATCTGATGACGTCACTATCAGTTCTCGTGGAATAGAGTATATATAATATAACTTAGAGAGCACGTTAAGCTGTCAGTCCCAGTTTCACTGTACCAACTTTGTGAAACTTACTTTTTTTTAGCTAATTAGACTAGTTACATATTCGGTGTAGACTCAGAATACCATCAGCTACGCGAGGTAATAATAAAACCACACCAGTGTATATTAAGGCCATATAGGCACTTAAGGTGTTGTTATTAAAAAAAAAAAAAAAAACGAAAAGTTTGGATACCCTAGTTGTGGGACAATTGTTCCACATTACACCGAACTGGGAATTCCCCGGGCACCGCAAAACCACACCTAGGATTTAATTTGAAGTTATGAATATAATTATTGTTTTACTACCCACGAATATAATAAAAGTTTTTTTATTTGAATGCGTGACATAATCACGGGTGTTACCATGGAAGTATGAATAATAGGCAAAGGCCCTTAATCTAAAACAGCCTGCCGAAAAAAAACCAGAGATGATGCCCACTACACAAAATCATTGCTCAAGAAGTAAGAACAGAAAATAGTGAGCACGGTATTTCGTTTGGAGAAATAATTTGTAGACGAAATAAAAAATGGATCACTTATGCATATATATATTTAAATGAAGGCGAGACATTTATCATACCCTCTCATGGCACTTCCTTTCTGTTAGATTTCAATGGGTATCATTAAATTGCAATTTTTGTTTTTTAAACTTTTGTCTAAGCTCACTTCATGCTTTCTTTTCTTATAATTTCACAACCAAATTATTTCATCGTTCAATTAAAAAAAAAAAAATATTATGTATTATCACGGGTGCCTTACGGCGCTGAGGCCTCAGGGTACCCAGCGGAGGGGTGTTTAATCCCACCTCGTCGTAGCCGATGGTATGTGTCTACACCGAGCAAGTGGCTAGCTCGTCGCGATGTCTCAATATGCCATCTATAAACAGTTTAATTATAATTATTATATAATAATATGTAGGACAAATTACACAAATTGCTCTGGTCACAAACTAAGCTCTAGGCTTGTACTATGTGTACCAGAAACAATGATATAATACATATTATATTTTATAAACACCCAGACCATGACAAACTGTACAGAAATACTTTCACAAGTTGGTATAGTGAAACCGGGACCGACAGCTTAATTTGCTCTCCGAGACACTATAGGGGTGTTGTCAAACAAATGTACTTTTAAAAAAAAAACCATCGTTGCATACCGGGATTCGAACCAGGGACCTAAGTCTTTTAAAGTCCAAGGTCTAACCAACTCGGCCACTACGTATACAAATACGTATTTACGAGTATTAAAAAGGGTAAAATTATATATATATATATGTAATTGTAAAATTATATATATATATATATAATTTTCTATAACTCTCTCCATCATTTCACGCGATGATTTTTTTATTATTTTTTATTTAACATTGGATTTAAATTAAACTTATTTCATTTAACTTTACTTAATTAACTTTTACATGGCTTTAATTGAATGTGGTTCATCCCGTCCCGCCTACGTGCGAACCACGTTTGCCTCGTGAACAAGAGGTTCATTACAAGTTTTAATGAAGACTCAATCTTTACCCTTTTTGGCGTTAAGTGATCGTTGGAATACATCGACTAGAGTTTGACGCTTAAGGACTCTGTAGTCGACTTGACGCCCATACAAACGTACTTCCGATATTACAACTTGGCTGTTAGTCAAAATTCAATTATTAATTTTATGTTGTACGCAAAATCGTTGTGTTGTGGGCAATAAATATTTTTTGTATTATTAATATACATTAAAAGTTTTTTTACTGATTACGAAAAAAATACCTAACATAGAAAGAGTAATAAATATAACGACCGACAAAAATATAATAGTACATTTTGTATGTATAATTAAGGCCAAATATGTCCCTGTTGTTCTTTTTTTTAAATAAAAATATTTAAAAATACCGTTTAAGTTTATACGTTATTTTTAATATTTTTTATTAAAAAAAGACGTAGATTTTATTTATCCGATCTATATTTTATAGTTTTTTATTATAATTATATTCTGTAAAAGTTATAGAATAAAAACTAAATTGCGATTTGAATGAAGCCAGTTTTCTTAAAACCTCTTTATGCAGTAATAACCCCTAGTCTAAAATATTGATCAAATTAATATATTATTAAGATTAGCCATTAAGGCACATACTGAAAAAATTACGTGACGAGACATTAGGGCTTAGCATAACCATATATATATATATATATATATCGACAATTGATAAAATGAAGTTTATGAGTGAACATATATATATCATCACGGGTGCCTTACGGCGCCCGAGACCGCCTAGACGGCCCCAGGGTACCTAGCGGAGGGGGTTTTAATCCCACCTCGTCGTGGCCGATGGTATGAGTCTACACCGAACAAGTGGCTAGCTCGTCGCGATGTTTTGAATAGACTCAATAACCCATCAATAAACAGTTTCACAAGTTAGTATAGTGAAACCGGGACCGACAGCTTAACGTGCTCTTCGAGGCACTATAGTGGTGTTGTCAAACAAATGTATATACATTTTTAGATTAAAAACTCATTGGTACACACCGGGATTCGAACCAGGGACCTAAGTGTTTTTAAGTCCAAGGTCTAATCAACTCGGCCACCACGTATATATTAATATATATACGTACATATGAATGAACATTCATTCATAAAATCCATATGTATCGAATTTGTCGATTTATCGAGCCGATCGATGATATTGTGCTAGGGATGGGCCCTAGCACAATATCATCGATAAGCCAATGATGGGCCTTGTTAGCTAATTTTGATCATATATTAATTTCAACTTCGGGCTACTGAAAACTTAGGATAACTGGCAATTAATTAATTAACGAACGAATTGTAAACTCTAATTTAAAGCCAGAGGGTGCAGCTACCACTGTTTCTTTTATAGGTTACGTACATCATTACGTTACTTACATCATTTCAAGAATAATTTCTAAGATTATATTTTTGGTTTGACTATTTTTTATGAAAATCTATGCAATTATGGCTGCTTTTAAAATCGCTTTAATTCTTTTCCGCTGTAGTTTAGTCTGAACTCAAACTTTTATCTGTTAGTTTTATTCTAGATTTAACTTGTACATCTGTCTAAATAAACAGAACAGCTGATCTACAGCGTGTATCTCGATCTTTTTGTGGTATGTATCAGTATCTATTCTCCATTTTATTTGTGTATAGTGTAGGTAACTATATCTATGTTTATGTATGTTTGTATATATATGTATTCATTATTATATATTGTATGTATATTTATGTATATATACATGATTTATATATATTTTTTAAACTAAACACCCGACTAAAGGTTAGCTGGTAGATAATGCCTAAGGCATTAAGTTCGCCTTTGTACATAACTTTTGCTTACTGTGCAAAAAGTGTTTAAATAAATAAATATCGAAGCTTTAAAATTGCTTTGCTATTTTTGAAGTCATTTAGTCCAGAGTTGGTAAAAACCGTTTTAAGTTTTTTGGGTAGTATTAGTTATTTTTTGTCAAATTAAATCAATGGAGAGTTTTATTTCACTGCTTTAGTCATATATATCTGCTGAAAACCCTTTGGAAGCTTTCAGGTATTATACGATAATTTTCCAGCACGTACGACAAGACAAAATGAAATTGTTCTTTAATAGAGGTTACAGTGAAGGTTTTCTTGTCACAAGAATAAAGGAATTTAATTAACAGAATTTACCGACCGCACCAAAGCAGTGGCGAAAGGTACATTTACGCCGTCATTTTCTTGACATTTCCCCTGTGCAAAGGTTTACCAAATTGAATAAAAACTTAATTAGGATCTCGCTTCATTTCAAATATTATTTTTAAAAGTAAAAACGGCCGGGTTAGGCCTATCCGCGGCTTTCAGGCTGTACGCTCATTCCTTTCAGACTCATTCATTAAAAATGAAAGAAATGCTAATAAATTACAACTTACTTTACTCTTTCAATGTTTTATCACTGGGGATCTTTTAATTAGTTTTATTAGCTTTTGCTTTTTTATGATTTTTATTACAGTAATACAGATATAACCACCTATACAGATGTAAACACCATCAAGTGATGTAGTCATGTTTTAGTTGTTGTCTGTGGGTTTTCAGGAGACTATTGCATCAAGTTCTGGTTGAGGTAGTAGTCTCCTTTCAGGTGCGGCTACGATACTGGCAATTGATTTGACGATAAAACAGCAAGTCTATTAAAGTTTGTCCCATCCCATTTCGCAACCGCATGATTAAGCCGGCACGGCGTAGCGGTAGCGACCAATGTTGTTAAATGTAGTGCTACAATAAAATAAAATGCCCAAGAATAATTTATTAGCTACTTTTACACATAATAGTTAGTACAGTTTTAATTTAATAATTTCATATAAAATTCGAACTAATAAATTATTAATTTGCAAGTACGATCAAATCATTCCTTATCAAGACAGGTTAAAATAGTATCGGAGGAGGTAGTACTAAGGTAGGAGAAATAGCAGAATTGTGTGCCCGCTGTACGCAATGATAGTTTGACATTCCTCGGCTCACATTTCGACAGATTCTTTTGTTCTGACTTTTACTCTACTCTTTCTATGCCTTCTCATTGGTCTAAAAATCTTTAAATTAGACAAGCCCCGAACAGGGTATGAGACTGTGTATAAATATTCTGCATGTTTTTTTTTTGACTGACTAATACAGAGAGCCTGAGGGATTATCTGTATCCGACGGTGGCGTGGCTGCTTGAGTCGCTAGCCGAACAAGTTTTAAATACTCGGTTTATGGAAGCTTTCCCTGAGGGGGTGCGCTCCGACTTGGGTCACCCAGAAGGTAATGTGGTCAGCTCGGGCCTTCCACCATTTGGGAGTGAGATGTCTCGTTGGAGACTACTGGAATCGGTAAGACCGGCTCCGACCAAATAAAAGAGACTCTACTAGTACTTCACATGTTGAATGTGACTTCTTCTTTATATTTAAAATTTTTTGCTCTCATTTTCTCTCTTGTGCTATAAGTATACTATTGTTATAGAAAACTGATACTGTTATATTTACAAATTTATTTATATATATATGTATATTAATGTAAGTGTTGTATATAATATGTTTATACTCATATATACATATTTATTGCACCTATTTTACATACTTACTGCTTAGTTTGTCATTTGATAATGGTTTGATTGGTAAAGAAAGAATTAAGTCCGCCTTTGTACTAAATTTATACAATAAAGTTTAAAAAATATATAAATTTATACAAATACAAAAAAAATATACATAATTTGTTTATTGTATTATTAAATTTGTTTTTCATGACCAATAGCATTAGCTTACAGAGAGACGGAGATATTAACCAATTTGTCAGTTTAATTGCTAACTGACAGTCAGCTGGTATTTTCCGTCTTATCTTACGACATTGTTTATTTAGATCAAAAGGGTCTTACATTTGAAAGGAGTTATAAATTTTATTTATTATGTAAGAATTTTTATATTAATAGTTCAATATTATAAGAGAGAAAGAATTAATTTGACGAAATGACCGAATTTTTCGCCTTCCAATAAATGAGCCATTGAAACAGGTTGCGAAGCTTGTATTTCATGGGATACTTATGCCCGATTTCACCAACTTCGTAATGACAGTTGTTTCATAGCAAATATGTCAAAATTCTTATTTAGGGGTTACTTTAGAGTTAGGGATTTGTTGGTGAAATCATTAACCTTATGAATTGTAAAAAATCTTATTTAAAATGTGTGATAATAACTCTTATTTTAAATTTATACTAGATACCTAGTATTAATAAAAAAATAAAGTGACCTCTAAAATCTACAAGCTTCATTTACTGACATCGGTAAGCTGTGATTAGTCAATTATGGTTGCAGAGCGGATTCCCAACGGACTTATGTTGGAATAGCGAGGCGACTGAGTGGCGACTTAATTGCGACGTGCGAGAGAGCATCCGTAATGCTTCGTGTGACACGCGCGTGATCCTAGATTATGCTGAATGTACACACATGCCTATTCCCTAAAAATAAATTAATGCATGTCCAAACCTAAATCACTTTGTTTTTAGCTGATGTTAAGCAGACCTACAAAGTCCATGAATGGGGTTGATCAATACATTGTTGTTTAATTATATATATCGCTCCCACTATACCGGCTAAATGGTGCGGTTACGAAATGGGCAGCGACATGACGTATTTGCATTACGAGTCTATTTTATTATATTCACTGCTTCTTCGTCAAATCAATCGCCTGTTTCGTAAAGGTACAGTAGTTTCCGGAAAACCGGTGAACCCACAGACTAAAACAGAAAAATGACAGGTCACTTGACGGTAACGAGTCATTTGCTGACATTGTGTTTCCGACGGACTTATGTTGGGAAAGTGAGGCGTGAGTGAATTGCGACGTACGAGAGAGCATACGTAATGCTCCTTGTGACATGCTTGTAATCCTGGATGATAGTAAATGTACACACATGCCTATTCTCTAAAGATAAAAGCTCTAAAGGACACAATATCATAGGGTAACTTTATTTTTTATTTGTTTTTTTATGTCAATAATGTGTATAATTATCTGTCAAGCCATTTTACAGCTGCAGACAATTGAAAATTATTATTTTATTTTATTCTAGCGCCCAGTTTCTATTACCATAATAGTTAGTTAATTGACAACGCCACTTTACAGCAGCTTTTATGTTAATTGTTTGTATATTTGAGTATGTTATTATACTAAAAGTCAGTTTTGTTTACTGACAAAGCCTCTTTACAGTTGCAATTTATTACGTATTTTTAATTATTTTTAGTAATGTTTGGTTTATTTCTGTGAATTATCTGACTTAACCACATTCCGGTAGGAATAATGGTGGTACATTGTAATAATAAAATAATAATGAATAAATGAATGCTTGTGAAAACTTAAGCCACAAGCTTTATTTGCTGACATTGGTAAGCCGTGACTGGTCAATTATTATTTGGCCATTGTAATCCCCACGGACTTATCAATTCCGGTATTGGGTTTCAATATTAAGCTATTCAGTTCCGGAATTCCGGAGTTCAAGGCTTCCTTTAAAAAAAATATACAAGGGGAAGCTACATCGACATACCGATCGACGCGTCGATTGATAAAAATGTATAGAATAATGTATAAGTATTTGATTGAGGAGAAATGTCATATTCCATACATTAGAGTTACGATTTCTATCGATGGGTGTGTCGATGGGCTTACCTGATCCATGAATTCCTAGAAACTTGGTTGGTAGTGAAATTTCAAGAACGTCAATGCGTTCAAGCTATTGAAATGGCGCGCAATGCCTCAATCCGTGACAAAATTATATATTTATTTCGATAACGAAATTCCGGTTTTGATTCACCAATTCCGGTATTACAAACGATATTGAAATATGTCGGAACTCCGGAATTTTGTTAAAACCGGAATTCCGGAGCTTAAGCCTTAGAGGCGACTGAGTCTCACTAATTGGAGACGTGTGAGAGAGCATCCATAATGCATGTAGGTTGACACGCGCTTCAACCTACATTATGGTGAATGTACACACATTCCATAATATTTTTTATTGATTTTATAGGAGCACGGCATGTGACTTCGTATCTACATTCAGACCTACAGAGTCCTACAATCAATCAATACATTGTTATTTAGCATTACATTGATCGCTCCTACTATGTCGGTTAAATGACGCGGTTACGAAATAGGCGTTGAAAATGACGAAATTGTATAACTAGATTCGTTATACAATTTCGTCATTTTCATTTCGTCTTTCCGTTTCATAACTCACTATCATAATTTAGGTTAGGTTTAAACATATATTTATGTACTTATTTTTGCTATATTATTTATGTATTTTAAATAGTTGTTTCTATGCAGTTTATGTATTTCTCTTACATATTATTACCCTTTATTACAATTTTCACTCACCTAAAGGTTAGCTGGTAGATAATGCCTTAGGCAAAGCTCGACTTTGTACAAATCTTCTTTTAAAATAAATGACAAGAAAGGAGAATCGAATAGGTTATAATTATTACACCTAATTTTAAAACAGCTCCTTACATAATACTTTCAAGTAACAAGTGCAAGGGTAATGCTCGTAGATTTTTACACTTTTATTATTAAAATCGTTAAAAAATAATCTTTAATAGTTTTTTTTTCGTAGAAAAACGTTGTTCAATTTTAGTTTTATAACAAAACAAAAAGCTGTACAACTATGTAGATACGGATATTTTTTTAATCAACTTAATTGGTTACTTAAAAAAACAGTACCTACAGCGCGCTTGTTTTTCGGCTGATAATAGCGAATAAGGCTTGGTGTACGCTCAATATTTTTGTACGATTTTCAGTTCAAATATATTAAAAATTTTTCGTAACTTTGCGTTTAATCACTGCAGTTTCCTATATGCGGGTTGCAGTTAGTGTGTACGTACACATTGCCTCACTATGGTGAGTGAAGTCTATTGACTCCTATCAAAAGGGCTACGCATGCTACGCCGTAGTCTCTATTTTATAGCTTTTGTAGTTATTTTGTGTTTAGAGATTTTATAGTTGTTGTTGATATGTTTTTTTGAGTAGATTATTAAACACAAAGACATAGTTTATTTATTAAGGATGTATTAATAAATATATATTAGTTTTAAGATCGCTATCTAAAAAGCCATATTCAAACTAAAGATGAAATGTAGTATAACTTAAACTTTTAGAAAGTAGAGTTACTCACTTTCTAGCTTCTTTGTTTAAAAATGTGAACTGAATACCTTGGTAACTTAGGTCCGTATTCATGGATGGTTCACATACAAAATTTCTCATCAATTATCGTTTGACTCCTCCATTGTTTCTTTGATGACAGAGATAAGACATACTTAAGCGAATATTGAGTTTAGTAAATAGACAGGCTGAGCTCTATGCAGCTAAAAATAATTAGTACTTCGGCGGGAAGATGTTTTTATTTATGTATATGGCTTCTGTTGTTTTTTTTTCTACATCTATCTAATAGTATCTTTTATTTTTCTTAAATTTAATTGGAATAAGATTATGTAATACAAATTGCTTAAGTACCTAAAAGAAATATTAAAAAACTCACCAATTTGAGGAACATCATAGGGTCGACTAGATCGTGAGGCTCTCAGCATCATTTGGCTGGCAATCTCGGAAGGTATTCGGGGAGCTCGTTTATTCCAGTTGTTGGTTCGCGTCCTTCTGCGTTCCTTCGGCAGGGCGGAGTCGTAGGGAGTAGGCTCCGGCTCGAAGAGGTCGTGCAGCGGTCTCGCGCGGGCTACGTGGTTGTCCTGCCACTCGGCCGGGTAGCGCGGCTCGGCTGCCGTGCGCAGTGCCAGCGCCGCCAGCACCGTCGTCACACAGCACACGCGCATGCGCATGCTGAGCGCCCGCACCGGCCTCCACTCGCGCATCACCCTCTCAACTAAGTGTACAATCGGCCGCGACCACCGGACGGGCCGTTGCCGTTCATTATTCGACACTGGGTCCACTCGCTTGGATACAATTTTTTTCGTAATTTTTAAGTCTTTTAATTTAACACTTTGTATAGAATATTGTAAACTCGTTACAGCGTCCGATTACGGGGTAATCTGTAACAATAATAAATCACAATAAATAAAAAACTATTAACAACTTAAACAATAAACTACGAAATAAAAATATTTAACAAATAACTACAAAAAATTCTAATATTTTTATATCTCCGACATTACATCTACCTAATATTTATTTATTTTAAATTTTACCAAGTCTATCAAACACTTGTTCGGTGTCAGAATACTATAGGCGACGTGGGGGTGGAAAAGATATTAAGTATCCATGACTTTAAATAATAAAAACAAAGTTACATTAGGATCTGTGTATTCAATAACAAATTAAATTTTATTTTTAACAACTACCAATTTAGACTTCAATATTCGTAAAATTACCTATAGGTTGATCAATGGATGGCGATTTATAAATAAAATCTATTTTAGTCATGAGAATTCTAGAGTTCAAAGATATTTTAGTCGCTATATATAATTGGAAAAGCACTAAAAGTTATTTTGAGAAAGTTATTTCGTGCAATACTCATTGGGTCACTTTGGTATATATAGATTCCTCCAAATTCTATATTTTCATTGAACCATCTAACCAAACTCTGGACTTTTCCATTTTGTAGTAAACGTTTTGTTAAATTAAAATGTACTACAAAATGTGGAATGCTCCAGCTTGCGTCTTTCTTTCCTCTTATATCTATAATAGGTATCTTAAACCGGCATAATGATGGCTACCAGCGATAAAATAATATTGCATACTACTTATTATTATTATGACATCTAGGTCAAGAAGGCGGTCAAAAATTCTGTATTCGAAACCTCAATCAAATTAATAGTTAATATTTTATTTAAACTCATATTAACACGTAGAATTTAAATAACAGAAATTATTTTTATTATCTATAATAACTTTTAAAATCATTAAAATGTTATAAGAAAATATATTAATAAATACATAAAAATAAACACTAGGTAGATTTATTTTTACAAGAAAATATTTATAGAATATTTACAAAAAATGCCACATAGAAAATTGTGTGTAAATATTGTTTCATGTATGTTTTTGATATTTAATTAACTAATTGGTCCTATTTTTATATTTAGAATACGGTATATTTATGTGGAATATATAATAAATATATTCATACTTGTATATACATGGTGACTTTGAAAGGATGTACTTTGGGCTAATATGAGGTTCTGCTGATCAATATGAACAACTTTTCCCATGGAACCATGTGCCGGAAATGAAAAAAAAATTGCCTTCTCCATACAAACTAGTAATGTTAAAATGACCAATTTGTATGGGGAAGCCAAATTTTTTTTTCATTTGCGACACATGGTTCCATGGGCAAAGTTGTTCGATTTGATCAGCAGAACCTCATATTAGCCCAAAGTACATCCTTTCAAATTCACCCTGTATAATAATTAATGTATTCTAACATCGGAAACTCTTTATAAGTATGTCTACACAAACACCGCGTCGAGATTATCACTTGTTCGGTGTAGCCTCTGAATACCATCAGCTACGACGAGATGGGAATAAAAACCCCTCCGCTGGGTACGTACTTAGACGGGTCCCGGATGCCGTAAGGTAACGGAATGATAACTAATATCAGAATGAACTTTAGACTATCAAACTTTATTCGTAAATCTATTTATATAATGTTATTTCTAGGTTAGTTTATTTATAGCCTTTTTAAACTTCTCGTAGTATGAAAGTAAGTTTATTATAGTTTTATTTCTGTAAGTTCAAACATAAATTAGAGTCTGCGCATGCGCCCTATGAATGTTTTTCATTCAATTCAAAGCAAAGAATTGAAATCGATTGTTTTCGACCGACTTCAAATGTTAATGTTTGGTGAATAGCAATATTTAGGGAAAAAACTTTTCTCAAATACCACTTCAAGAGCATGTTAAGTTGCTGTCAGTTAGGTTTCTACTAATATTTCCTATCAGGGCGTGGTTACGACACGGACAGTTGATTTTACGATAAAGTAGCAACGATATTACAGTACACTCGTAATGCAAATCCGTCTTTGTTGCCGCCCATTTCGTAACCGCATCATTTAGTCGTATAGTTTGACCGACTAATGCTATGTATTTATCGATCCCATTTATGGACTTTGTAGGTCTGCTTACCATAAGGTAAAATTAAAGTAACATGCCTAAGCAAGCTTTAATTAAACGATTAGGTTATTAAAAATAACGTCCTACGTCGAATTGAGAAGTTCCTCCTTTTTAAATCTTCTGCAAAAAGCAGAGCATTTAAATTTTAATAGTGCGACAGGATATTTTACTAGCTAGTGCTTTTGTGTGTTATTTATTATATAAAAAAACACCGTCACAGCCGCATTACTCGACTGTGGCGTTACAAGCTACTAAGCTAACTAAATTGATAGTGATAATATAATAAAATAAACGCTAAATATTACTCCCAATAAAGCTTCTAATATTTGAGTAATTCCATTTTGAACCCAATGTGTGACGTTTGCTTGGTGCACGAACAAACAAACCGAAAAACAGACAACGATTTAAAAAAAAACTTTTTTACTCTCTATGAGAGCGTAGAATATGACCTCTTGGCATGTGAATAATTATCTGATGGAAATCAAGAATGTTTATGAATGAATACAACTAGCAATTGCTAGTGTAAATGCTGGTTTCATCCAACACGTTTTATTTAAAGGAAGGTTATGAAATTAAGAAAACACGTAATCAGGCGAGGCATTCCACAATTTTAAAACGCTACAGAAAGACGTATCTATCTTGTAAGGACTTTTGGTGATTCAGTACTTATAAGTTCATATCTTCTAAATTTAAAAAGGGACGAGTATGTACGAAGTATTCCGGATAACGAAAGTTACAAATAAGAATCGATCGTAAAAAGTGCTGGCGTACATTGCTCTCAGATGGACTTCATAAATATAGAAGACAAACAAATCATTTGGCCGACATAGTGGGAGCGATTAATGCTCAACAATAGGAATGATCGGTCCCATTATACCATCTAAATAATGTGGTTACAAAATGGGAGGCGACAAAGTAACCAGCACATTCTGCTTTACGAGTCTAATATATTCACTCGCTGCTTTCACATTCGTATCTACCCGTTTCGTAACCGCACCCTGAAAGGGCCACTTCAATAATAAATCGATGTAGTTGGTTCCTGAATACAAGTGAACCCACAGATTAAAATCAAAATATGACTTAACGATTTTTGCACTTGTTTGGGCGGTCATAACGAAACCGTTGGTTCTTAGGTGTGAGGAAGGTCTCTATAACTTCGCTAGGCCGAGCGACCGGTCTCGTTACCACCGACCATACAGATGCACAAACTGTCAAGTGACATAATAATGTTTTAGTCTGTGGGTTCATCGGTTTTTAGGAGATTACTGTATCGGTCTATTGTCGAGGTGGTAGTCTCCTTTCAGGGTGCGGTTACGAAATTGGTGGTTGAATTAAAAATAAGGCAGCGAGTATATTAAAATATACTCGTAATGCAATTCGTCTTTGTCGCCGCCTATTTTGTAATTGCATCATTTAGCCGGCTTAGTGGGAGCAATCAATGTTGTTTAAGAACAACTATTGATTGACCCCATTCATGGACGTTGTTGGTCTGCTCGCCATCGCCGTGCTCCAATGAAAAAAAAACAGGCGATCGGTCTAACGAAATTATAGAACACTTCCTGCTTAAATATTTACTACAATTACCAATTAGTAACGTAGTGAAAACGAGGATGTTCCCTGATTTGGGACGCTACGTGTAAAGATAGAGTAGCGCCATCACCACGTGTGATTGTTCCACAGGCCTGTTCATCAGCAGGGACAGCCGCCGTACAGGCTGAAAATTTAAAGTACGCCAGTGTATTGAGCTTCTTTGAATTTCTAGGTTTTGCAGTGGGAAGTTTTGACATGTGGTCCACCGGTGCCAAATATTTTAGAAAATGTCTTTCTAAAATTTTGAAGGAAAAGACCGGGGAACCGCGCGCCGGAGCTTTCTTTCGAAAGCCTGAAAATTCCTAAAAGAGCAATGCTGCCGGCGTTCTCGGAACACTACCACCCTCTACCGGCACAGAGGAGTACTAACGCCTTTAGGACGAATGCCTCAAGTATTATTAAATTTTGTTATCCAATTATTAAGAAACTTCACTACTTATTGAAAAATATATTACGATTATAGGGAATGGCCATCAGTGGAAAAATAAACGTACGTCGTACGTACTATTTGCATCTTTAATTCTAAAACCTCATATAATATAAAGTATATAAATATAGTACTTATTACTAACAACGGAGATCTTTTAATAGGTCTGAAGTGCTATGAGAAGCTTCTAAGGGGGCCTAAATATAATTTTGGTTGACCGTACTTACAATTTTCTTTCATGCTCATGAAAGAAAATAGCTTTACCTTTTTCTAGTGTATTATTCTTACTCTCAGAAGTATACATAGATGAAGTGTCATCCGTCACTAAGCCATAATATTAAATTACATACACATATCGTCACGGGTGCCTTACGTTGCTCAAGACCGCCTAGACGGCCCCAGGGTATCCAGCGGAGGGGTTTTAATCCCACCTCGTCGTCACCGATGGTATGAGTTTACACCGAACAAGGGCTAGCTCGTCGCGATATTTTGAATAGACTCAATAACCTATAAACAGTTTCACAAGTTGGTATAGTGAAACCGGGACCGACAGCTTAATGTGCTCTCCGAGGCACTATAGTGGTATTGTCAAACAAATGTATGTAGATATTTTTTTTAATTAAAAACTCATGGGTACACCCCGGGATTCAAACCAGGGACCTAAGTATTTTTAAGTCCAAGGTCTAACCAATTTGGCCACCACGTATATAATATATGTATATTGAATTATATAGGTATTTATGAAAACTAAAGACATGGCAATGATGTGGTTATATTTGTAACCCGTGCGATCTCTCGGGAAAAAGAAAGAGATGTAATATACACAAATTATATATCTCCGTCTCTTTTTTTTTTTCTGAAAATCAAACAGGTTAATCATAATTTAATTTTTGAAAAATCCCTAATAAAGTATGGAACAGTATTTTAAGACCCTGCGCTCAAAATATTTTTTTGTTATCGCCCCGCCGTATAGGCGGAGCCTCCCCGCAGGCATCACTGTTTTGCCGCTGTCGCAGGCAAGAATTTTCTATTTGGCGCGATTTTACAAACAAAAAATGAATGTGAGTCGTATTTAATATTTTTTTTTATTTTTCATAATTAATATTTTTAAGTTTAATTATATAAATATTAATCATTTACTAAAACTGATATAATGTGAAGCATCAACCAGTGGCTAAAACATCGAACGCGATAGCGATCTTGCGTCATGTCAACGTCATGACAGATCGCTATCGCGATAAATAGCAATGGCAGATTTGACTTTATAAAAAATATATATATATATGGGTTTAGATTGTGTAATCCAAGATGGCGGCCTCAACTTTATTTTTAAAAATCGACATGGGACTCGTTATATAGGTTTTTGGGTGTGCCGAGCACGAATTTGAGGTACATTTTAAAATCAAAGATGGAGTTATCAAGTTTATTTTTAAAATTCAATATGGGACTCGTTATATAGGTTTTTGGGTGTGTCGAGCACGAATTTGAGGTCCATTTTAAAATCAAAGATGGCGGCCTCAACTTTATTTTTAAAAATCGACATTGGACTTGTTATATAGGGTTTTGGGTGAGGGGAGCACGAATTTGAGCTCCATTTTAAAATCCAAGATGACGACCGTAATTTTTTTTTTTTAATCGTTGCGTGTGAAAAGTTGTTCGATTTGATCAACAGAAACTCATATTAGCCCAAAGTACATCCTTTTAAAGTCATCATGTATTACGAGTCCAATGTCGATTAAAAAAAATAAAGTTAAGGCCGCCATCTTAGATTTTAAAATGGACCTCAAATTCGTGCTCGGCACACCCAAAAATATATATAACGAGTCCCATGTCGATTTTTAAAAATAAAGTTGAGGCGCCATCTTGGATTTTAAAATAGACCTCAAATTCGTGCTTGGCACACCCAAAAAAATTTATAACGGCCTCCGGCCACCATCTTGGATTTTTAAATAAACCTCAAATTCGTGCTCGGCTCACCCAAAACGCTATATAACGAGTCCTATGTGCTCGGCCCAAACGGACCTCAAATTCGTGCTCGGCACACCCAAAAACCTATATAACGAGTCCCATGTCGATTTTTAAAAATAAAGTTGAGGCCGCCATCTTGGATTTTAAAATACACCTCAAATTCGTGCTCGGCACACCCAAAAACATATATAACGGTCCCATGTCGATTTTTTAAAATAAAGTTGATGCGGCCATCTTGGATTTTAAAATGGACCTCAAATTCGTACTCGGCACACCCAAAAACATATATAACGAGTCCCATGTCGATTTTTAAAAATAAAGTTGAGGCCGCCATCTTGGATATTAAAATGAACCTCAAATTCGTGCTTGGCACACCCAAAAATATATATAACGAGTCCCATGTCGATTTTTTTAAATAAAGTTGAGGCCGCCATCATGAACTTTAAAATGGACCTCAAATTCGTGCTCGGCACACCCAAAAACATACATGGTGAATTTGAATGGGTGTACTTTGGGCTAATATGATGTTCTACTGATCAATATGAACAACTTTTCCCATGGAACCATGTGTCGCAAATGAAAAAAAAAAAGGCCTTCTCCATACAAACTAGTAAAGTTAAAATGACCAATTTGTATGGGGAAGCCATATTTTTTTTTCATTTGCGACACATGGTTCCATGGGAAAAGTTGTTCGTATTGACCAGTAGAACATCATATTAGCCCAAAGTACACCCATTCAAATTCACCCTGTATATAACGAGTCCCATGTCGATTTTTAAAAATAAAGTTGAGGCCGCCATCTTGGATTTTAAAATGGACCTCAAATTCGTGATTGGCACACCCAAAAATATATATAACGGCCTCCGGCCACCATCTTGGATTTTTAAATAAACCTCAAATTCGTGCTTGGCACACCCAAAAATATATATAACGAGTCCCATGTCGATTTTTTAAAATAAAGTTGAGGCCGCCATCATGAATTTTAAAATGGACCTCAAATTCGTGCTTGGCACACCCAAAAACATATATAACGAGTCCCATGTCGATTTTTTAAAATAAAGTTGATGCCGCCATCTTGGATTTTAAAATGGACCTCAAATTCAAATTCGTGCTCGGCACACCCAAAAACATATATAACGAGTCCCATGTCGATTTTTAAAAATAAAGTTGAGGCCGCCATCTTGGATATTAAAATGGACCTCAAATTCGTGCTTGGCACACCCAAAAATATATATAACGAGTCCCATGTCGATTTTTTTAAATAAAGTTGAGGCCGCCATCATGAACTTTAAAATGGACCTCAAATTCGTGCTCGGCACACCCAAAAACATATATAACGAGTCCCATGTCGATTTTTAAAAATAAAGTTGAGGCCGCCATCTTGGATTTTAAAATGGACCTCAAATTCGTGCTTGGCACACCCAAAAATATATATAACGGCCTCCGGCCACCATCTTGGATTTTTAAATAAACCTCAAATTCGTGCTTGGCACACCCAAAAATATATATAACGAGTCCCATGTCGATTTTTTAAAATAAAGTTGAGGCCGCCATCATGAATTTTAAAATGGACCTCAAATTCGTGCTCGGCACACCCAAAAACATATATAACGAGTCCCATGTCGATTTTTTAAAATAAAGTTGATGCCGCCATCTTGGATTTTAAAATGGACCTCAAATTCAAAATCGTGCTCGGCACACCCAAAAACATATATAACGAGTCCCATGTCGATTTTTAAAAATAAAGTTGAGGCCGCCATCTTGGATTTTAAAATGGACCTCAAATTCGTGCTTGGCACACCCAAAAATATATATAACGGCCTCCGGCCACCATCTTGGATTTTTAAATAAACCTCAAATTCGTGCTCGGCTCACACAAAAACCTATATAACGTGTCCTATGTCGAATTAAAAAAAAAAGTTACATTCATACTTGATGATCATTGACTACTGTCGTTGCGACCGGAACCAAAAAATATTTAATAATAATATTTAGGACAATTTACACATATTTCTCTGGTCACAATTGTTGTTTCTGATACACATAGTAACTATGTGTATCAGAAACAACAATATTATATATAAACACCCAGACCATGACAAACTTTATTAATATTTTTTGTCATGGGTGGGAATCGAACCACGACCTTTGGATATTACACAAAAGTCGCAACCAGTCTACGGAGGCGGTCAAAAATAATTCCTATGAAAAACGTCAATCGACTGTCGCGGTTACCCCTGTATATGGCTTTCTCTATGTTGTCAAAAAAATAAATAAAAAAGTTATAGGTAACCGATAAAAAAAATCGATGTTGTTTCGCGGTGACTCTGGTTTTCCTTGTTCCAGATTCGAAAACTTAAATTTATTCCTAAAACTAAAAAATAATAATATTATTTTGATTAAAAGTATTTTTTCTATAATTCAAGGACCTGTAAGGTTTATACATGGTCAAATTAATTACGTAAATCTTTAATAGCCCCGGCAGCACGAGAGATACACGTCCGTACGCATCGGCACACTAGGCGGGACTGGTCAACGGGGTCATATAATTACTTATTATAGCTCTTGGATCTGCTCCGCAAGATTGAAAATCGCGCAAACAATTTTTAATCAATAAAAATGTCGTAAGTCACTAAACTAATTTTGTCTATAACATACTTAATAATTTATTTAAGTAAAATTTCGTTTAGTAGTGGATTATAAACTGTATTTTCTTGTGAGGTGTATTTATTTTAGACTTAAAACTCAACCCGTTTAGAAGAAAAATGTCTTTATACATAAAAAGGCATCATTTTAAAATAGAAAAAGTATCGAAAAAATGTTTTCCAATTAGGTTTTTGGTTAAGACATGGAGAGAGGAAGATCTGAAAACACTTAAGTTGAAGTGTTTTAATAAATAGATGTGTGCTTGCCTCTGCAGATATAAGCAAATAAGACTAAAATTTATAGTGCCTCCTCTTAATTTATCCAGTTAATAGGGTATTTGACTCCTTTTTGGAACCCGTTTTATATGATTCTTCATTACACAATAAGCACACTACATTGATATTTACTGGATATCTACTCTATTATTAATAAAAATCAATGTTAAAGTTTGAATTTCCATAATGGCGCTAAAAACTCTATGTCAAGTGTCAAGTGTGACGTCACACGCAAGTAAACAAACAAGCACAGATTAAATGATCTCCTATATAATATACTCTATTCTATTTCATTCACATGATTTATAATCTGTGTATTGTTTTGTTTACTTGCGTGTGACGTCACCAGTCATCAACCAATCAAAGATATTTTTGTTATAAATAAAATTGTAAAAAATATTCAATTTTATTTCGTGTAATCTACAAAAGATATATAATATTTTAGTTTAAAATAAAGTGAAATATGTTTTTTTTACGCTATTGTCTGATAGGATGACCACAATTTATAGTATATTTTTAATGTAGTCAAATAGCCTATTTAAGGAAATAGGAGAGTGATCATAGCATCACTCAAACCGTTTCGAAATTGGCCGAGTTTGACCGAGTGTAACAGAGCGATTAACTTGACAGTGCAATTAGTATCTGCGATTTTAATCGGGTAAAGACTGAAAGTAAAAATGGAGGGTAATTAACATTTTGTGGAAAGTTATATATAACGCTTCACGTAATACTGTTGTTGTATTTTTAATTTAATTAATTCAATATTGTAATCGTAACCAAATTACTCAGTACGGTTCTAAAACACCTCTTCTTATATTTATTTTATTTAAAATTATTTATTACACTAAATGGTTTGTACAAAGGCGAGCTTAATGCCTCAGGCATTATCTACCAGCTAACCTTTATAATATATAAATCAAAATACATAAACTAAATACAGTTATAGATATAAGTACCTACACACTCAAATATACAACTACATAAAATACATAAATAATATATTTTAAAATAAATACATAAACATTATATTTTAAACGTGACCTGAATTGTTATAATGTGAAATGAGTAATTTCTTAAAAATGGCGAGAGACGGCGATGGAGGACGGCTCTTTCTCTTTCCTACACATTTATTTCCATCATTTTCTTCGAAGAGAGATCTTAGGAGTAATTGTTAAACGTAATTATAAATGCACTCCCTTGCGCTATTAAACAATCCAATCTTCTTCTTCCAATCTTCTGCTCTTTACTTCACGAAGTTAGTTTTGCGTTGTACTTAAAATTTATCATCATAATAATGTGTCAATGTCCTTTAAACAGTTTTTAGAATACAGATCCAAATATTCTAAAAAGGATTTTGGCAAGAGGTACCTTATTTCTTAGAAGATACATGATGTTCATTTTAAGAGATTGTAACAGATAGGGTGGGACTGAATTTTTAATAAGGGTAGCGGATGTAATCATATCAGTGGAATAACCCGAGTTCTGGATAACTATCTCCTATTCGTTTTCACGTCATATACCCGCTGCGCCACTAAATCTTTGTTTCTACAACATTAGTTTTATCTCTGCTAGTAAAATCTAGATACATTGTACTACCGGTTAGATGTACGGACCATAATCCTTGGTCTTCTGAAAATCAAAATTCGTCAGCATTATACGTGGCGAGTTGATGACATTTCAAAATTTAAAGCTTGGACAAAGTAGATCCCTGGTATGTACATATATTCATTACTATGTATGTATATGTATATCATCACAGGTGCCTTACGGTACCCGAGACCGCCTAGACGGATTCAGATTACCCAGCGGAGGTGTTTTAATTCTACCTCGTAGCCGATGGTATAAGTCTACACCGAACAAGTGGCTAGCTCGTGTTTGAATAGACTCAATAACATATCTATAAACAGTTTCACAAATTGGTATGTAAAAACTGGGACCGACAGCTTAACGTGCTCTCCGAGGCACTATAGTGGTGTTGTTAAAGAAATGTACATATTTAGTAATAATGTTTAGATTAAAAACTCATTGGTACACACCGGGGTTTGAATCAGGGACGTAAGTGTTTTAAGTCTAAGGTCTAACCAACTCGGCCACCATGTATATACGTACCGTTAGGCACCCGTGATTATATTTAAGTCTAAGGTCTAACCAACTCGGCCACTATGTACAGTCCCTGGCCATATTATTAGACGCACTGTCCATTTTTTTATATTATTTCTAATAATTATGCTTTGAATATTATTATTGCGATTATTCGTAAAATTTATAACATTTATTTAGGATGCTTAACTTTTTTTTGTATTATTGAATTTCATATCGATTTTTTTTATGTGATATTAAATTGTTACTTATAGAATAAAATATAGTCCTTAACACTTAGTGTATTCGAAAATATCAGAGGCAGTGTGAATTTTGTAAAGTTTACTATCCAGTTAACTATACTACTGCGTTAATTTTTCCACCAATCAGATAAGCTTATTTTGATAGTCCAACAAAATAAAAAGATTCTATTAGTGGATTTTTATCGATTAAGGAGATAGTAACGTAAATAAAAAAAACTCAGGGCCTCTGATTGATACTTTCCAGTAGACTAAAATAATAACTTTATATTACTTAGCAAAAATATATATAAAATTCAATAATAGAATTTGTGTACTAAATAAACGTTATAAATTTTATTATTAATCGCATCAAATATTGTACATATTCAATATAGAATTATGTAAAAAAAATAATTGCAGAGTGTCTAATAGTATGGCCAGGGACTGTATATACATACCGTTAGGCACTCGTGATGATATTTAAGTCTAAGGTCTAACCAACTCGGCCACCATGTATATACATACCGTTAGGCACTCGTGATGATATTTAAGTCTAAGGTCTAACCAACTCGTCCACCATGTATAAACGTACCGTTAGACATCTGTGATGATATTTATTTTTATTTATTATTTTATTTCCACAGAGTTAATGTAAAATTTACTTTTGGCCTTAGCATTTACATATAACATAAAAAAAAGCAGAATACTCTTATTTAGCGGGGCCATTTTTTTGTTTCAAATTAAGCCTTTACAAAAAGTATCGTTTGTGCATGTTCGAAATGTTATTCCAGTAAGTAACACTTATCTAGAATTTCAAAAAACTTCATAGTTCACGTTACCACAAATAAGATTAAAAGAAAACTTTTATTCGTGAAGTTGGTCTCACGTTAAGACCGATGGGGCACAAATAGGGCACGGTGGGGCACAAATGGGATACGATGGAGCATAAGGGGGTAGGTAGCACTTACGCCGCACCTAATTTGTTTTTATTGATAAAGTTCTTTTATCTTAAGTAAACTCGTATATAATGTCGCTTTAGTTACAACGACTTTTCTAGACTACAATAGTTGTATTATCTGAAAACTCTTTAATATTAAGTACCATCACGAAAGCTTTACGGCGCTAGAAACTACATAGTCGGCCTCAGGGTGCCCAGCGGTGGAGTCTATTCATCACGGTTATATATATATATATATATTTAATAATAATAATAAATAATTTATTAAGGTTCAACAGAAACAGCCTTACAATATATGAGGAAGAAAAAGAAAAGTTTTTTTTTTGTTCTTTAGTTAGGTAGTAGGCTGAACACGAAAGCCGCGCCAACCACTGCACTAGGCAAGCCTGTGTCGCAGTCGCATTTATATTATATTTTCCTTACGGTGCTCGAGACGACCTCACGGCTAGACGGCTTCAGGATACCCAGAAGAGTCGTTTTAACCCCACCTCGTCGTAGCTAATGGTATGAGTTTACACCGAACGGTGTTGTTATACTCAATACCTATGAACAGTTTCACATTTCTGCGGGAATATTATGTAATATTAAATATTTAAAAAAAATTAAAAATTAAATAAAATTAAAAATACAATAATTATGACCCAACCAACCATTAGACATATTTTAACATGGGTACATAAAATTAACATTTGTAGACGGCTCATATTTCAAAAGAAACCGTGGGTTTCACCACTTTTATTATTTTATTTCAGTATTACAAGCAGATGAAAAATATAAATAAATCTTGTCACATTCTATTCCAAATTGTCTGAAACAGAAACGGCGGTACAAAGTTCCATTAGGCGTTTTTTACAACACGTCCCTTTAAACCTTATTGTGATATATTAAATTACATTTATTCATGAAATTTATTATTATTATTAACGGTTGGTTTGAAATATTTTACCTCGAAAATGTTTTGTAAAAAACAACGATGTAGTCGGAATTATTTGTTTTTATTTATTTAATATATACATAAATACCATCACGGGTGCCTTTTTAGCTCCCGAGAACCGTTTAAACGGCTTCAGGGTACCCAGGAGGGATTAATCCGTCCTCATTTCACCGATGGTATTCGGAGGCAACAACTCACATGTGCGAGCTTGTTGCGGTGTTTAAGATAGTATAGCCTCGTTGTATAAAGCGGTCACCCATCCCAGGTCCGGCCTTGTTATCAGTTGCGCAGTGACTTAACCACTAGGCTGGGGCCGTTTTTTTAATGTTAATAATAGATGACACGCCTAAAGGCATAGCCTAGACGGCCTCAGGGTACCTACCCATCGGAGGGGTTTATTCCCACTTCATCGTCGCCGATGTATTCTTAATCTGACACAGTCCAGACGGCCAGCGGAGAAGTTTGTACCTCTGAATCTACACCGAAAAAGTGGCGAGTTCGACGCGGTGTTTATATAAAAAAATATTTATTAAAAAAAAAATATATATAAAAGATACAATAATATATAATACGCTAGCTTTAGTAATACCTATCTATAATGTAAAACATTTAAAGCTATTATTTATTTAATTTCAAGTGCCTTGACCACCGAGGTAGGCATGACCTCCGAGCCACTAGCATCGCACTGTCGTAACCATTCTATACAAACACACCGATTTCAGGGATTTTTGATTATTATATGATATATTAACTGCCTGAAAAAATCCAATTTGGTTAGCTTTATCATCCGCAACTACGTATGCCCTTCAAAAAAAAATTAACACCTAAAAATAACATTAAAGATAAAAATAAAATAATTTAGGTAACTGTGTTTTTAGGGTAGGTATTTCGATATGTAACCGCCCAATTTAGGGGTGTAATCTAGATGTTCTGAATAATTATTTTAGACTTTTTAGTATAAAAATAGTGGGAAACGGAGAGGCCGAAACCTGTGGCGTGTTATCGGCGTGGCTATTTATACTCGGGTGGTGGGCCGTTGACGTCACGCCGCGAAGGGCCGCGAGAGGGCGCGAGAGGGCCGCAAGAGGGCGGGCGACGCGAGCGGCGCGCCCTCTGATACTCTTACAAATTCTCACCTCCATCAATGGGCGAATTAAATTATTCTGCGCTGAACTCAATCTACATTGGCCTCTTGAAATGACCGGGATTTCAGTTTTTTGTACTTTAACTGAAAATAACTGGAAGAAAATTTAAGAAATGGACTCTATTAAAATTCGGTGTATTAAAGGTTTGGTTTGGTATGACGCCTTTCTTACTTCGCTAGGTGGTTTAACGTCCATGCAGATCAAAAAAAAATGTTAAGTCATGTAATTATGTTTTGGTATCAGTCTATAGGTTTACTGGTTTCGTGTCCGGTTAACTAAACCGGTTCTTTGTGATACAATATAAAAGACTCTATAAAAAAGTATTTTATGGGGCTTAGCACATCCACATCGATATAATTTGACAGTCGACAAAATGAAGTTTATTCATTCATAAAATCGATATGTATCGATTTTGACGATTTATCGAGGCTATCGATGCTGTTGTGCGAAGGCCCTATGTATTTATGTCACATTACATTATATTTAAACTGGAAATAATATGTTAATCATAATATATTACTACAGCCAGTTTATTAATTTAAGTAATTGGAACTTCCTACGCATTTAGTTAATTAAATAATCCCTCGCTACATATGATTCTGGGAAGAATGGAAACGATATTTATAATCAGAATATTCCGTGTCACCAAGAATAACTGGTGACACGCGACCCGGCACCAATCTGATCGTTTGCGCGCTCTGTTATACCTCAGCACTCAATTACGTACAGCAACAAAATTCTTATCAAATTAAATTAAAAAGTAAACCGTATGGTTATGGCATATTATATTATTAGACTGCGTTGTATTTTGAGGTCGTGGGTTTGCTTCCCATTCATCGCAAACTAATATTAATTTAATTGTACAGTTTGCCATGGTTTAAGTGTTTATGAAATATAATATATCATTATTTCTGGTAAACACAGTACGTTTATATACATGGTGGCCGAGTTGGTTAGACCTTGGACTTAAAAATGCTTGGGTACCTGGTTCGAATCCCGGTGTGTACCAATGAGTTTTTAATTTAAAAAAAATTGTACATTTGTTTGACAACACCACTATAGTGCCTCAGAGAGCACGTTAAGCTGTCGGTCCCGGTTTCACTATACAAACTTGTGAAACTGTTTATAGATGGGTTATTGAGTCTATTCAAAAACATCGCGACGAGCTAGCCACTTGTTCGATGTTGACTCATACCATCGGCTACAAAGAGGTGGGAATAAAAACCCTTCCGCTGGGTACCCTGAGGCCGTCTAGGCGGTCTCGGGCGCCGTAAGGCACCCGTGATGATATGTATGTATGTATGTACAGTACAAGCCTATAGCTTAGTTTGTGACAAGAGCAACATGTGCAACAAATATCCTACATATTATTATTGTTATTAACGGATATATAGTTTTAATAGATCTGAAAAAGACATTGAAAGTAGATTTCAAGAATACATTAATACAAGAATATTTATTTTATTATATTATTTATGTAGTTGTGTATTTGCTGAATTAATATGGAGGGCATTACACCCATATTGCCTTTGTTACAAACTAAGGCTAAACTAGGCTTGTAGGTATACATAGTACCAAAAATAACGACAATACATATAATATATAATATATATTATATTTTATAAACACCCAGACCAGCATGAAATATTTACACTGAAAGTAGATATAAAAAGTAGAAAAATGAAAATGGGATTGAAAGGAGAGTGAATGTAGGCAATCAACGCATGGAACTGAAAGTTCTTTTAGTCAGCGTTGACACTATTTGAACTTTTTTAACTCGCTAATCTAACTTTTTTAACTGCTAGACCCATTTGTAAATAACAATTTTGGTAGCGTATTTCTTGAGGAAGTTAAAGGGATCACGCTACCTAACGTCACCTTAGGAGCTGTCTAAAAAAGTCGCTAAACGAAAACCACGTAATGATCAGATTTCTTCAGCTAGTAACTTATAACATTATCATTCTTGCAGTTACGCGGGAATATGATGTCCATCCTATTGTTGATTTTAAATACTCCTTTTCGCCTTAAATCAGACATGACTCTAGTTTCTAGAACTACGAATTTATATAATAATAAATTTAAAAAATGTCCTACATATAATATTTTCATCACAAGTACCTTACGGCGCCCGAGACAATCTAGGCGGCACCAGCGTACCCGAGGGATTTTAATACCACCTCGTCGTATGAGTTTACTCGCCAATGGTATGAGTTTACCTACACCGAACAAGTGGCTAGCTCGTCGCGATGTTACGAGTAAGATAGATTAGATAATATACTACAATTTATAATTGTTTAAATACCTATTTTGTACTTGTAACAATTACAAAATATTTCTATTTAAAAAATGAAAAGTAATTTAGTAAATATTTTCTTAATGAGGGTTCATTGTAAAACTCAAGAAGTCACCGGAATTAAACATTTAGTTCAGAAGCACTCTCGTCTATATTTCAACAACATAATAATTTGAAAAAAAAAGGAAGCAAAAGCCCTCTAAACGTGTTAATAATTGTAATTTTAGGTCGGGCAAAAAGTATTTCCGTATTTTGCATGTGGTGGTGGTAAAATCTCTTTGTTGTAGTAGTTGTATCTAGGTGGTTTTGATACCATTATGACATTTTATGAGCATCGTCTGATCAAACATTTCCCATACATTCACGACCTTTTGGTCCTATCTGTTACCTCCCCTAAACATTCATAGATTTTTATGATTTTTGGAGGCGTTATAAATATGATTCAACTGCAAAGTATTACCTCTCCCGGTAATACTTTGCAGTAGAATCAGCATGAGCATCGAAGAGCCTCATCAGACACTCCTCTTCTTAAACGATAAAAAAAAGTAAAAATAAGTTTCCCACCATTTTTCAATGGTTTCTCTGTCCACCAAAATGATAGAATCTAACGAAACCCGGATGAACACGAAATAAGGTGATGCTGTGTGGTGGGATTGGAAGGGCATCGTACATTATGAGCTTTTACGATAGATTCGGGTCTCTACTGCCAGTTGATGAGATCCAAGCAATAAATTAAGAAAAAACGTCTGCAATTGGTCATCTTTCATCACAATAACGGTAGACTACACAAACCTTTAGACACTCAGCAAAAATTGTGGGAGCTTAGATCGGAAGTATTAATGCATACACCATATAGCCCTGACCTTTTCACCCTTAGATTATGACTTGGTGTCGGTCTCTTATTTTTTTTTAGGTAATGCAAGCCTTAGCATAGCTAAGGTTGACATAAATAGAGGACTGTCCATTTTTTTGTACAGGATTACCAAAAATTCTACAGCAGCGGGATCATGTCACCAACAGGATGGCAACAAGTTATCAAACAAAATGGCAAATATATATGTATATTATTATAATTAATGTAAACAAACATGAAACAAATCCTGAATTTGTATATAAATTACGAAGAAACATTTTCCCCGACCTAATATTATTACATATATATATTTTTTTCACATGAGGCAAATAAAGCCAGCCAACCGGCACTTTTTTGTACGAATTAATTTACAAAATATTGAGATTTTCAATAGAAAACTTAATAATTATATTTAAATAGATTATATTTCTCAGGAATAGTGTAACTTTTTATTTAAACATGTAAAAATTACTAGTTGTTGTTCGTCACTTAGTTAAAAGGATTTGATCTTTTGAGTAAAAAAAAACTCGTGGTTTCTTATTGTACTAAAATTATTCTCCAAGCTATTTCATAACCTATATATCAGATATCAACTAAATCCGTTCCGGCGCCGTTTCGGATTATAGATTGAGTAATAAAAATACAAAAATCTAAGCTTTCGCTTTTATAACACAATTTATTTAAACTTGTCTTTTATTAGTACGAATTTTTGAAACAGGCAGTATAACGGAGCTGTATTAATAAACTTTATACCTAAATATAATAAAATCGAAGACGTTCCGTGTGTGTACATTATTTTTTTTTTGCAAAAAAAAGTAATGGAAGACTCGAGGAATAATTATCTAATAGAAGGAGAAAATTCATTTTTGAAACTTTTGTGTCTGTATGTTTATTTTGGCTCGCATTACCCAAAACTCACACACTGGATTTAAAATATAACTATTATTACATTTAACTATTATTTGATCAAAGGTTCTGTGTAGGTAGATCTACAGAATCAAAAGATATTATTAAAATTCAGTTAGAATACTCATGGCGTGATGGCGCCACTATCCGCGAGTAATATATGCTCGGTGGTGATTGCGGGAGGGTTTTTTGTTTATAAAAAATAGCATGCACATGAAGCCGGTTAAATAATGCAGTCACGAAACAGGGGGTGAATAGTCCAGATTTTTATTACGAGTATTTATTATATTTAGAAATTAATTAATCCGTTCATCTATATCTTATTCGTTTTTTTGAATTCATTTAAAATATGATTAATAAAAAATGATTTATTAAATATTTTACAGGTTATCTTTATAGGTTTTGGAACTCTCTTGTTAAGTGTAAAATACCTGTATTAAGAGATTCCCGCTCTTCCTACCGATTATTATTTTGTAATATTTAATCATCTATCACTCAAAGAGAATATATAATTAAATACTTGATATAATATAGGTACATACATATATACACATACATAAATACATTCATATACATACATACATGTACGTATTATATTATTTATAACCACATATTCTAAAGATAATCCCATCTATACAATAAATCGTGCTAGAATTCTCAACAGTTTATTATGTTTTTACATATCTAATTTATTTAGGTGGTAATAAAAGCTGGTAAACTAAAAGAAAGAAAAAATACCCGACAAGCTCAAAAATACGCCAGCAGTTTTTTTTTACCTCCTCAAACTTTTAGGTAACCATTTAATTTTCGTTTAGTACATATCATCATGGGTGACTTACGACGCCCGAGACCGCCTAGACGGTCCCAGGGTATCCAGCGAAGAGATTTCTAATCCCACCTCGTCGAAGCCGATGATATGAGTCTACACCGAACAAATGGCTAGCTCGTCGCGATGTTTTGAATAGATTCAATAACCCATCTATAAACAGTTTCACAAGTTGGTATAGTGAAACTTCTTTTAGTATTTGTGCCAATAACTAGTTAAAAAAAAAATAAGCAAAGTCATGGCAGACAGATTGACAGACAGACACCTGAGTCTTACAATAAGGGTCTTTATTAAAAAGTTTTTTATTAGCAATTTGAAAAATAAAATATATGTTGACTTTTTTTTTTTGGAAAATACACGCTTGTTGTTAGTTAATGTAACGCAGTAGGTATGTAACGCAGTAGGTATGTAACGTAGTAGGTATGTAACACAAGGTTATTTCAAAGTAATAAAGCACTATTAGTGTTATTACAACAGGGCAACTAAGGGTCAGAGTGAATTAAGCCAAAATTGAATGAGAAAGTTTCGGGGTTTACACACAATGTATACCTGTTTCATTTATTAACACTTAGGCCTACTGTCCACGTACGATTTCGTCATTTGCCGTTTGTTGTATACTTGTTTGCAGCTTGCACATATAAACAAATAAAGTATTGCACACGGAGAAAACGATGAATTTGCGTCTTAACACTTAGGCCTACTGTGCATGTACGCTTTCGTCAGTGCCGCTTGTTGTACGCTTTGTTTGCAGCTTACAAACAAAGTTTTACCACGGAGCGGCAACGATGCAATTTAGTAGTAGTAGTAATCAACGGTGATGCAGCTGCGGACTGAGCTTTGTACATTTATATGCAAGCTGCAAACAAACGTATAACAAGTGGCAAATGAAGAAAGCGTAGTGAAAGTAGCGAAAGTGGCGAATATTTACTACAACCCACTGAATAACTATCCATATAGCGCCACTTCATACGTACGCTTTCTTCATTTGCCACTTGTAGTACGTTTGTTTGCAGCTTGCATATAATATACATATATATATATACGTGGTGGCCGAGTTGGTTAGACCTGGACTTAAAAACACTTAGGTCCCTGGTTCGAATCCCGTTGTATACCAATCAGTTTTTAATAAAAAAAAAATGTACATTTGTTTGACAACACCACTATAGTGCCTCGGAGAGCACGTTAAGCTGTCGGTCCCGGTTTCACTATACCAACTTGTGAAACTGTTTATAGATGGGTTATTGAGTCTATTCAAAACATCGCGACGAGCTAGCCACTTGTTCGGTGTAGACTCATAACATCGGCAACGACGAGGTGGGATTAAAACCCCTCCGTTGGGTACCCTGGGACCGTCTAGGCGGTCTCGGGCGCCGTAAGGCACCCGTGATGATATGTATGTATGTATGTATATATATATATTTACTACGGCCCACTGAATAACTGTCCACATCATACGTACGCTTTCTTCATAATATAAAGCAGCAAGAATATTAAAATAGACTCGTAATGCAAATTCTATCTTCATTTAGCTGGTATAGTGATAAATGTTTTTCAATAACAATGTAAGGACTTTGTGGGCTTGCTCACCATCAAGTGGATACAAAGCCACATGCAGTGCTCTGATAAAATAATAAATAAAAATGTAACTACTGGGGGGCTATTTTTACCAAGTCAAAATATAAACTTTTTTACCGGAGCTATATATTATTTTAATTATTATATTGTTTATAAATAGGTAGGTGTATTAAATCTATAGTTAGATCCTTATTATCCTTAATAGATATGTTTGTTTTATCCTCAAGGACTACAATTAAAACATAAATAATAATTATAAAAGTAATTAGATGTAAAGTTTAAATATAAGTTAAAGTTAAGTAGATAAAAATAGAATAAAAGAGAACAAAACTGAACAGAAGTAACAAAATGGTATAGAATGTATTCAATAAAATACACAAAATATTATAATAATACGTATGTAGAGCATTATAAACATATTGCTCTGGTTACAAACTTTACTTTGGTTAAAAGTTTTAGGCTTGTACTATATGTACCAGAAATACCGATATTAAGACATATTCATCTCATGAACCCATGAAAAAGCTCACAGTCACAAAGGGCGATGGAGCGCGCTATGCTCGGCGTTTCCTTGCGGGATCGTATTCGAAACGATGAGATCCGCAAAAGGACCAAAGTAACCGACATAGCCTCCAGAGTTGCCAAACTTAAGTGGCAGTGGGCAGGCCACATAGCTCGCAGAACGGACGGCCGCCCGTTGGGGCATTAAGGTTCTCGAGTGGCGACCGCGTGACGCAGCAGAGGCAGGCCCGACGGCCTGAAAAAGGTCGCGGGAAGCCGATGGATACAGGCAGCGCAGAACCGGTCGTTGTGGCGATCTTTGGGGGAGGTCTAGCAGTGGACGCGGGAAAGGCTGGCATGATGAAGACATATTATACTTTATAAACACCCAGACCATGACAAAACTGTACTAATATTTTTTTGCAATGGGTGGAAATTGAATCTACGGTTTCTATAAATAAAAGTAAATAACCCGAAGTACCTGTGTATGTAAGCAAATCACTTCAGAATGGCTGCACCTATTTAGCTAAATATTTTTTGTTGTGTATATCATTATCAGGATGAAATTTGTGCGAAATATTTGAAAAATCTTATGAAAATGTAAAAAAAGTTGTTAAAATAGTTTCCATATTAAAAGGAACTAAATAAGAGAGATAGAAGACAGTAGGGAGATCTCCAAAAATATTGACAGATTGTCGTTCAGTTAAAAGTCGAGGAATAATAATGCCACACGCGTACGTTTTTCAGCGTTTATTAACAGTTTTACAAGTTTGTACATCGAAACTGCGACCGACAGCTTAACGTGCTCTCCAAGGCACTATAGTGGTGTTATCTAACATATGCATTTTTTCATAAATCATACCCATTGGTACACACCAGTATATATTTTAATATTGAAAAATTATTGAATTAGTTACACCCCCTAGCTTATGCGCTCTAATTTAATAATATTGCATGCATATTCTACTGAGGGGCTAGCGTATGATTCCTACAACTATATTATTAATTCACATTAATATTTAATAACAAAGTAATTGACTTCGTTCAACAACTAATTGTCTTCTATTTTCTTGTCGCTTATCAACTACCTGGTGCCCGGAACTTCGTTTGGGGGTTATTTATTGTAAATATAAAAAAACGCTTTAACCTTTACTAGACAGGCGTTACTCGACGCGGCACGTGGCGCTATGAGGTTTCTCACAAAATAAAAAAAAGTTGATTCTGTTGATCAAATAAACGCTATGTTACTTGCAATAAAGCTTCAATTTAAAATCCAATGAGAGGGTTTTCGGAACACAAACGAACAAACCAACAGACAAAAATTTAAAAACATGTTTTTTTACCGGGTATTACTTTTTTTTCTTGTCTTCCAGAACGTTTTTTTGGAAAAATGTTTAATCCACAGACATGGAACGTCTACGATTTTTATTATATGTATAAATTTAAAAATAACTAAAGATCTTGTGTTCAATGCCATTAAATTAATTAATACTGTTCAGTATTTTATTATTTGCATTTGGGCCATAAATAACATTAAATATTTAACTCTTTACAGGACTTGTATCAGTGTCGTGTTTTATTTTCTCATGAAATTAAAATTCTAATTAAAGAATTCCATTATAAATACTTTATCGAAGTGAACTTCTTCATGAATAGTGCAATACGTGGAACGTATCTCAACCCTTTAAACCTGTGCAACGATCACAGGTTATTGCAGATACATTTTCATTTTTCCAAGAATACCTGTACGTGCTTTATAAAATAATACTGGTCACGTCTCCAATATGAAACGAGCCAGTATAAGCCAAATATGCTCTCGTACGCTCTGGGACTCCATTTTGTTTCATGAGAATGGAGAAGGGCCACATTCAAAGGTCAAAGCGAATCAATGTGTCCCATAGGATCACCGATATGGGATTTCATTTTAACATTATTTTATTCATTTTTGTATCAATCGTATCACATAACCAATTTTGTACGCACGCAATATAATATCGGCGAAATATATAGAGTAAGAAAATCGCGAAAAAAAATCGTAAACATAGCGTAGAGTCTTGAATTATCGCACGAAATAAGATCAAAGTCTTGTCTTTAAGAAGAGAAAGAGAGGCTTTGTTAATTGTAATTTGGAAGATTAGGACTTAGCCAAACCTTTGAAGAATAAAGATTGTTTCAAGTTTGAAGTTCTCGTTAAAGTTATAATTAATTCTTGGTCACATTGTAATAAAATAGGAAAAATACTGATTCATTAATACGTCTTAACTCATCCCTCTATTAATAGATTTCATGTCATAAGTATTTATGTAATGAATTACATGTAATGAGTATACTTACCTACATTGTAATATCTAAAACTCTTTTTAGCTATACACTTGTACTACTATTATCTGAGACTTTTATTGATTCTTATTTTTTTTCATTTGGTCAAAATTGAAATTTATTACTGTATAGTAAACAGTATTGCTCTAATGGCTGGTGGTACGGTTCCTGGTTGAATTTAGAGAAATGTTTCCAGAAAGAAAGAATTTTATATTGTTGTTTAATGAATCTGCATTAACTCTCGAAGTAGTATTACATTCTTCGCCAAGCTTTCTTTTAATGTAAATGATGTTGTTTAATGCCAAACAGTCTTCGATGTCATTGTGTCTGTATGCTAACCTACTTGGCTCTAGTGCTCTATTCTTTTCCTTCTTTATGTTTATTGTAACAACTGCCTACTTCGCTTACTGTTACGTGTAAAAATATACTTCTTATGAATGCCTGCCTAATGCTTGTATTACATTATTTTTGTAGGTTTTCGTAGGTCTTTTTTAGTGTAAAATATCTTTTTGGTATTACTTCATCACAGCTGTCTTTTAGCACATAGTCGGCCTTAGTGTACCCAGCGTTTAAATTCCACCTCGCTATGACTTATAGTATTTTGAGCATAGAGTGAATAAGTGGCAAGCTCATCGTGGTGTTTGTATATATTATTTTATAAATAGTTTTACAAGTTGGTATAGTGAAATCTGGATTGTCAATAATTATTATAAGTATACATTTACTCAGCGGTACGTAACGGGATTAAATCTACAGTATACGTGATACATATAGAAGATATAACAAATATACTCGCGTATATTTGTTATATCTTCATTAAAAATAAAACATAGAATAACCTTTATTAAAAAAAAAAACATTTGAAACTAGCTAGTGCCCGAAACTTGTGCGTGCTATCTATACTAAACGATATATCCCTGGATCTACTAAACTTATTTTGAAAAATCTTTTAGTGTTGGACAGCCCACTTATCTAGGAAGGCTATATAACATACTATAGGCTATATAACATTACGCTATGGTCAATAGGGGCGGAGCATCAATGAAAAATGTTGGGAAAAAGGGAAAATTTGTATAAACTTAAAACTCCGCGCCACAATGCTCGGTAGCTTATTTTTAAGTTTCTAACTTAAGGAAACGAAGATCCCTCTTCTATACACCTCTCCTTGTAAATTTTTTCGAAAATCCTTTTTTAGTGGATGCTTAGTGTTTTTATTGGAGCACGGCTTGTAATTTTGTATCTACCTGCTTGTGACTTTGTAGTCCTACAAAGTCTATGAATGGGCACGATTGTTGTTCATCAATATCGATCGCTCCCACTATGCCGGTTACGAAATTGGCGGCGACAAAGACGTATTTGCATTACGAGTCTATTTTAATATCCTCAATGCTTTATGGTTAAATCAATCGCCCGTTTCGTAATCGCACCATGAAAGTAGACTACGACACGAAATCAATGCAGTAGTCTCCGGAAAACCGGTGAACTCACAGACTAAAACCGAAACATCACTAAGTCACTTGACGGTTTTGCTATCTGTATGTATGGTGGAAACGAGACTGGTTGGTCGGCTTAGCGAAGTTATAGAGTCTTTCCTCCCACCTAAAACGTTATAAAATAAACCTATCACTTTTCTAGAATTAGTAGATTTTGCTGTATGTTGATTGTCATCCAGGATAAACGATTTTATAAGTATAGATAAGCTAAAATGAATAAATAAATACAATAACAGAGGTTAAAGTACAATTTTGTTTTTCTCCAATTTGCCCCAAAAAGGCGTCCCAGCCTGATAACAAGGTAAAACAGATTGCAACAGAACGGACGTGGGATGGGTGACCGCTTTATACAACGAGGCTACACTATCATAAACACCGCAACAAGCTCGCAACTTGTTAGGTGTTGCCACCAAATATCATCTGCGAAATGAAGACGCGTTAAACCCTCCGCTGGGTTGAGGCTGTTTAAACGGTTCTTGGGAGCCAAAAAGACATCCGTTATGGTATTTTTTAATTTGCGTATGTTTTCAGTTGTAATTTTATATAAGAACATTTGTATTTATAAATCAGGGATAAGGTTGTATAAATTGAAAACGTGGACTACGTTTACGTAACCATCAAGACGGTAAATGCCAGAAGCGCACAGACGTCATTACTTGAGACATGAATTAATAGTGCTGTAATTTATTATGAATGAATAATTACATAAATAATCCCTTGTGAATTATAGGGTTAAACCTGAAATTATATTGAAGACCAACAAAAATAAAATAATTATATGTGTAGAAGGTTACATCAAGAATTACTTAGATATATCATCATGGGTGCTTTACGGCGCCCGAAACCGCCTAAAAGGTCTCAGGGTACACAGTGGAGGGGGTTTTATTCCACTTCGTCGAAGCCGATGGTATGAGTCTACGCTGAATAAGTGGCTAGCTCGTAGCGTCGTTTGGATAGACTCAATAACCCATCTATAAAAGTTTTACAAGTTGGTATAGTAACACTGATACCGACAGCTTAACGTGCTCTCCGAGGCACTATATCTAACTCATTGCTACACAGAGGGGTTAGAACCAGGGCTCTAATGGTCAGATTAATAGTCGTTGCTAAGCAATTGCTAATGCTTAGCCGATGCTTCGGACTGTCAAACTGTATATGAAAAAACAACATTTTGACAGTTTCAAGTAATGGCTCTGGCTAAGCAGCGATTATTAATCCGACCATAAGTGTTTTTAAGTCTAAGGTCTAACCAAATCGCCACCGCGTATATACTCGGCCACCACGTTTATAAGATTTAGTTATTTTAAACTATTTCAGCTCCTAAAATTAAAATATATGTACCAAGTCTTACGACGGGACGCTTATGATCGCCTTCGCGGACCAGGGTACCTAGTGGTAGGGTTTTTAACCACCTCGTCGTAGGTATCGTAGCCGATGGTATTATGAGTCTACACAGAACAAGTGGCCAACTCATAGTGATGTTTGGATACGCTCAAGAACCCATATATAAACAGTTTTACAAAATCCTATAGAGAAAGCTCTACGCAGCACAATATAATGGTGTTGTAAATTAAATGTATTTTCTTTTATTAGATTATAGCATACAAATTTGTATACCGGACCTGAAGAACTATGGACGAGGTCGATTTTTTAGCAGCATTGATTGCTCTCACTATGTCGGCGAAATGATGCCGATAATGTTACTAAAGGGACGGCGACAAAGACGAATTTAAATTTAAAAATAATTGGTAGGCACCAGTATTTTTAAGACGGCATCGAAATGGGAGCTCATTTTTTTATAAGAGCTCAACAACTGACCTTGCATAATATTAATTACTATGTAATGTCCAGGAATGATAGCAACTAGCGAACAGGTTGCCATCATTATGCCTGCTCACGCTTCGTTTAAAGCACTGACACGCAAGCTGGTAGAGCGAAATAGTATGAAAACATATCTCATTTACATAATAAAACAAAACAATTTGTTGGCAAAAGCTGCAGCGCCTAATTAAAATACTATGATAGCAATTATGAAAATATAAAGCGCAAAAGTGCAGCTATAAGTGCTGAGTGATTGCGGACTCACGAGTCGCATATGCTAATATGATGGGGAAATCTCTGCACTTGTCCGCGCCTCGGGCCGTTTCCCTTCCTACCTATATTACTTCGCTAACCCATTTGGCTCAGATTCTAAAATAATGTAAATTTCATGCTATTCACGACTCCTAGAAAATATTTTGCAGGATTGTCAGATTTACACAATGTTTTACGAGTTTTTCATATTTTACAGAGACCGTACCTGTGCTTGTGAATTATGGACTAGAAAGTTTTGGAGTTCTGTTGTTTGGGTACCTACTTCCTTCCTTTTTTCGTGTATCTCCATTAAATATAATATTTTTACCAAAATAATTTTATTACAATATTAACAATAGCGTTCAACAAACTTTAAAAAGCACCCCAGCCTAGTGGTTAAGTCACTGCGCAACTGATAATACGCTTAAGCAGATAACAACAAGGCCGGACCTGGGACGGGTGATCGCTTTATACAACGAGGCTATACCATTATAAAACAGCAAAAAGCTCGCCACTTGTATTTTGGTATTCCATTGGCGTAATGAGGACGGGTTAATATCTCCTCTGGGTACCCTGAGGCCATTTAAACCACTTGTTAGGTATTCCATCGGCGTAATAAGGACGGGTTAATATCTCCTCTGGGTACCCTGAGGCCGTTTAAAAATATTTCTCGGGAACAAAAAGGCACCCGTGATGGTATTATTTTTTTCTTTCTATTATTATTTATAACCTCATATTAGCACAAAAAAACAACCTTTTAAAGTCTCTATGTATATTTAAAATCTTATTAATTCTTTATATTACAGCAATCTTGGTTTAAATAAATTGATATTAATATATTAAAACACGCTTTAAACTAAAGGTCTGAGCAGTTTCAAACTGATCTCTTGAATCAAAGCAACTAAAGGTCACGATTGAAACCAGTTCAACTAAGTAATTACTTGATAAACTATCCACGCCAAGTTATCTTCATCAAGTTATTTGAATAAAGCTCGTCACAACTAAATCTAGAATACGGTGAATATTAATTCTGAATTCTAAAGTTTGTGGGATTGAGTCTGAAATCGAAGATTTTCTATCAGTGCATTCTACGCACACACTAAGAAATCTAGCATTAAATTAGCATGTTATCTTAATAAAACATACATTAACTGTAAGTTGTATTCTAACGCTGTAAGATGGCTTACTGTATGAATTTAATAGTAATAGTTAAAACAAACTAAAATAGATATACTTGTTACAACAAAGTTTATACGTGGTGGCCGAGTTGGTTAGACCTTGGACTTAAAAACACTAAGGTCCCTGGTTCGAATCCCGGTGTGTACCAATGAGTTTTTAATTAAAAAAATTATGTACATTTGTTTGACAACACCATAGTGCCTCGGAGAGCACGTTAAGCTGTCGGTCCCGGTTTCACTATACCAACTTGAAACTGTTTATAGATGGGTTATTGAGTCTATTCAAAACATCGCGACGAGCTAGCCACTTGTTCGGTATAGACTCATACCATCGGCTACGACGAGGTGGGATTAAAACCCCTCCGCTGGGTACCCTGGGGCCGTCTAGGCGGTCTCGGGCGCCGTAAGGCACCCGTGAAGATATATATATATATAACAAAGCAAACCTAAATTATTGACATTTACGGTTACCTACTAAAAATACTACTTGCTCGGTAGTGAAAGTTTATGTTTTTTTAAACATAGTATTACATTAGCTAAGAACATTGTCTCTCTCTCTCCTAACACAGTATATTACATAGGTGAAATTACAGGTATTTGGAATTAAACTGCATTGAGATGACCATATTCTGCCGACCATATACGACGAACATATCAAACTTTTTTACATACGAAAATCCATAGACTGCATAAATGATATCTAGCAACTTATAAAAGTAACTTGGTTACAACATATTAATAAAAAAAACCTCCCGCCATAATTGTTAATTTATTATTTTTATTTTTAATATTACTATATTATTTTAAAACGATATGAAGGCCTTAGGGTACTTCCCTATATAGGTATACTTCTAGGAATCAATATATGTGTCAAAATTATTGTAAATATAAATTTTTCATGATTCATCCACGTAGTTATCTGTCAAAATTATTTAAAATAGATAACTGTCATGATTCAAGCACATATCTATCTGTCAAAATTATTTAAAATAGTAAATTCTCATGATTCAATTACATACTTAACTGTCAAATAATTTAAAACAAAACTAAATACTACTCATAAAATATGTATCTGGATAACTGCAAATATTATGATAAATTTAAGACTTACTTTATAGAGGCGATGAATGCAGAGCGACATAATAAATAATCCTAATGTGTCTATGAACTATAAATAGTGTAATAATAATACGTATTGTAAAGTGCCTCCCCGCACTTATATAAACCTTAAGGTTTAAGCTTCGAATACGTGCGATATACTAATATTTTTGTATATGTATAAGCATTAAAACTTTATATAATTAAGCATTAAATAAGGCATTAAGCTCGCCTATGTACAATAGTATTAAGCTTTTGTGCAATAAATAATTTTTCATTCATTCATTCAAATAAAAAAAAGTTCCTTGGTTACATTGTCTAGCCAATTTGAATCAATTTCTCAAATATATCCTTGCAGTTTATTGTACATTCTGGTCTTGTACGGCAATGAGGGGATCTAACAACCTTGACCTGTTCTTCAGACAGCGAACGTGACTTACTAAATCTACGACAAAGGGTTTCAGGTTTGCTTAAACCTCTCTAAACGTTAATTTAATTAATAAATAATAAAACATATTTTGTTTGACTAGTAATTCGTGCGAAAGATTTTTATTAATTAAACTTTTATGTTTTAATACTAGCTTTTGTAGACCCGGTATAGATCCTATTATTTGTAACATTTTTAAAATGTAAAACAACTGTTTTATTTCCCGTAATAATATTAGAAGTACACGACATATTTAGCCTTTCCTTGCCTTTTCCAATAATAAAAAAATATATAATAGGAGTCTACATAAAATAAAATCAAGTTTAACAGCCGTCGTTTTAAAGATATAGAACGATAAGGAAAACTCTTAGTTTTCTAGAAAATCATTAAGGTCCCTATTTTTTTTGGGCATAAATTTTTTTATATAAATACTATTTAATAAGGTTCTACAATACTAAATATAACAATAATAATTAAGTAAGACACCGAATGATCTTTCCACAATCCGGATCAAAATTAGAATTTATGGCCGAGACACGGTCGTAGCCAGGGAGGGGGGTTTTGAGGGTTCAACCCCCCCAAAATATATGGAATTTGACAAAAAAAAAAATGTGAAGGTGCAACTTTTACTATAGATATATTATATATATAGTGTAAGATATTGACGATGGCGTATTATTTTGCTCATCAAACAAAATTAAACGAAGCTTGAACCCCTCCTGATACTAAATCCTAGCTACGCCCGTGGGTTGAGAGATACACGTGTTCCTCAAACATTAAGTACTATTGAGATATTAAGATATTCGCTCGGTTCTTTGATCTAAACGTACCAAAATAATATTCTCGGAAAACTTATCATATTATTATAATTAAATTAGATATAATAAAATGGTAAATGAAAAAAAAAGAGTAATTGATTTGATTTGAAAAAATTACGAGATGGCCTCTAAATACAATGATTTTATTATATTTTTTAGTATTCATGACTGTGATATGACATCACTTAAAAACCATTGGAATACTTTGTTGTTAAATAGCTATTGTGGGGGGGGGGGGGGGGGACAAAATAACGATTTCCGCTATAGAGCGCTCTCCTCCAATGAGAGTAGTTTTTTAACCTTTGCTGATTGGAGGAGAGAGCGCTACGAACGCAATTCGTTATTTTGACAATTTAACGCTCACGTTATAAGAAACAGAATATGGCCGCTGATATACAGGGTATTTGTGTTTTAAGAGTCTGAATGATTTGCGTACGAAGTTGCGGACAACAGTAAATAATTATTAAAAACAAAAAACAACCGCGGTACAATTTGAAAATACATTGTACATTACAAAAGTCAAAATCATTTATTACAGTTATTTATGAATAGACGGCCTTAGAGTGCATTTGGTTAGGCAAGCTATTCATTAACAAAGGAACGACAAATAATTATTAAACCTCGATATCAGATTTAGAACTTAAATGCGATGGAATGGAAATCATAATATGAAAAATACTAACAAACCGAACACACACTACATAACCAACTAGTGTAAGACTAGGTGGTTAGCTGATTCCATTGACCAAGGCGACCATGTCCACGCCTTAAATATATATTCACCGACCATGTCCACGCCTTAAATATATATTCTAAATAACAGGTAAGTTACCATTCACATATAAGTAACAACAACAAATACATTACACAACATATATTATAAATACATTGGCTAAATACATCAAAGTAATATTTGAATAATTTGTGGGAACATTTCAAACAATAGACAATATTGTGTACATGCTCGTACTCGTATCCATTGCATTTCGATTCAGGCTGGATATGATTCGAATAATGTAATTTGTATTTGATTCAATGATTTGAGAGCGAGGTTTCGATACGGGAGCTACGATCCACATACGAGTATATACGAGCCTTATATATCGTTTTACTACAAACCAATGTAAATATGAATTACGCCCAGGCTGTACAGTAGTACAGGCCGTAATTCATATTTACTGGAAAACCTCCTTTAAGTAGTAACTTAAAAGAGGTTTTCCAGTTTTACCGATTTAAAATTAAGTGTCAACCGTAAAAATGATACCTTTTAAACAAAGAATAAAATATATGTCATGTTGGACTATTTTATTGTTATTTGTGTCAGACTCAAAACGTAATTAATATTACATTACTTTGCTCGAACGAAAAAATAAATAAAGACAGTGCTTTTTAATTATTACTTTTTAGACCACTACGTCAAAATAATATTATGCCAAATAAGAATATACATCTTTTACTAAAAAGATGTGGGATTATATTTTATTATAATGGCTGAAAATATTATTAAATAAAACTAATAGCACAGAAGAAATAATAGAACACGTACTTATAGTGAAATAATGAGCTGCCTGCAGCGGCCTACTAGATTTAAGTTTATAAACCTTATAACTTAGCATTAATTCATTCGATAACGTACGGTTTATTATCAACAATCTATCTTTTTTGACGGTTCATAACCATAGTAACTACGTGCCTGTATTTTAGTAGTGACTAAATAGTCATAGACCAAAATAGGTCTGGTTTTATTTTCTTTTAAATAATGTTCGCGAATTTATTTTAGTCGCGTTTATTTTATCTAACGGCGGCGCCTGAGTCTTGGCACGTCATTGTAAGCAGCCGGTGGGGTTTGATTTTTATATCGTCATGGCTAATGGTATGCTGAGTATACACCGAACAAGTGGTAGTCTCGTTTTACCTATACAGAAAGCTTACAGAATAATTACTACAGACTAAATATATTTATAATGCAATATCTAATACAAACTAATTAAACACTAACTAACCTTTAAAAGAGATAATTATTAATTAATAAAAATAAATGCAGTGCCGTAGTTACTAGTATTTAAAATAAATAATAATTTAACAATTTGCAATGAACGGGATAATCTAATTTTGAATTTACTGTTAATTGAATTTTGGACTTCATTAATATTATAATAGTGATATTAAATTGTAATTAATATTTGTAACTGGTAAATATTACATTTGTAATAGCAAACATCCACTGACGTAATATTATGGTGGCCGAGTTGATTAGAGCGTGGAAATTAAAAATACTTTAGCCACGGGTTCAAACCCCAGTGTGTTATTATAATATATACATTTGTTTGACAACGCTACTATTATATATAATCTTCGTTAGCTGTCAGTCCCAGTTTCACTATACCAACTTGTGAAACTGTTTACAAGTCTATACAAACACCGCGAAGAGCTGATGACTTATTCGGCGTAGACTCAGAATACCATCGGCTAAAAACTATCTTGAGGCCGCCCATAGGCCTTAGAGAAAACGCAGGCGAGGCAACATGTCGCATCGCCTCAGTCAAAAACGTATGGATTTTGATAGTTTTTATAATCTGAGGTACTACCATGGGTTTGCGCATTGTATCAACGCAACGTACTCACGTATACGTATACAAATAGTATACGTATACGTGAGCAAAAACCAATAGGATCGCTTTATTCAATCCTGTTACCAAAAATAAAGCGATCCTATTGGTTATTGCTCACGTATACGTATACAAATACGTAACGTTGCTTCAATACGCAAACCCATGGTAGAGCCTCAGGACTTGAGGCTTTAGGTATGCTGTCACCTGTCAAAATCCATACTTTTTCGATTGAAAGCCTCGCCTGTGTGTTCATCAACGCCCCCAGGCGTTTTTAAGCTCCGCACAACATCAGTGATGTTACATACATAAATGTATAAACAAATTTATTTATTTAATAAGTAGGTACCTACTTTTAAAAGATTATTAAAAGATCTATAATTAGAAGCCTATAATTCCCTTTTAATTATAATATAGCTAGTTAGTCTATAGTTGAAGAATAAGCAAGATATTTAACAGCTGATTTAAATACTTTTAGTTTAGTACGCAAGTCAAAACTTTTGGTATTTTATTATAATTCAAATATTATCATAATGTTAATTTAAGAAATCATAATTTTAAGTAAGCATTTTAGTATTTAATATTGACCTATGAAAGGTTGTCAACTTTAGAGCAACCTTTAAGCCTTTAACTCTATGATAGACAAGAATGCTTAAGGTAACATAATAAAACCTGAGCTTTAAGCTTCTATCATACCAGTTTAGTATTAAAAAATGTAATTTTGTGAAACTTGACAGCATATCGTGTTAATTTAAACTTTGGCTTCAACAAAGAGTATTTCGTGGATTGGTAAACAAGATCTTTTGGAGTTTTATTATAAGTTCGTGTATCGAATATTCAGACGCGGTTAGGAATTTCACCTTTTCGTCGCACAAAGCGGGTTGCTTTATATTTTTTAGTGCGCATAGCTGAGGTGTGAAATTCTCTGCTTTTATACATTTAGAATCTGGATTTTTAAAGAATAACAGCCTAACCAACTTGGCTAGATTAACCATTTATATTCCAATTTCAAACTAAGTATATTCCAAGTCCAAACGGCATATAACAGTGAAATAAATATTAGATTACCTCGTTCGTTAGAGATTATTAACAATATTATAGTCGGAGGTCGTGGGTTCGATTCCTACCCATGGCAAAGAAATATTAGTACGTTTTTCTGTACAGTTTTTTATAGTCTGGGTGTTTATATAAATAAAATAGATATGTATTAAGATACATAAAGACTTACCATCGGCTACGATGAATCCCACGATTAAAAACCCCTCCGCTGGGTACACTGAGGCCGTCTAGGCGGTCTTAAGTTTGGTTATTGAGTCTATTCAAATATCGCGACGAGCTAGCCACTTGTTTCGTGTATAGACTTACCATCGGCTACGACGAATCTCACGATTAAAAACCCCTCCACTGGGTACACTGAGGCCGTCTAGGCGGCCTCGGGCGCCGTAAGGAATCCCTGATGATATATATTATTTTATATAGACATAGTAGGCGTCTATCGATTCTAGCGTTGGTGGCGCCTATTCATGGACTGCATAATCTTCTTACTATCTCAAGGTTATGCGGTCACATGTCATTCTATTATTAAAAAAAAAACAGAAAAAAATCAGAAAAAAATCATTCCCCTATATTTATCTTTTTTTTTCTTCTGTTAGACAGAATCCTAAGTGCGAGAAAAGGATTCGCACTTGACCGCTTTTTCCTTTACAGTCAGCACCCGTGATGGGTACGATATAGCGCTTGAGACTGCTTAGACGGCCTCAGGATACCCATTCGTGTGGGTTTATTCACACCTTCGCGTCCGAAGTAATTTAAGTCTACACCGAACAAGTGGCAATCTTGTTTAAGCAAATGTAGATGGTATAGTAAATTTTCAATATAGTGGCCATAGTTTGTGGTCTCGCTAATCATGTTAGAAGGATATAAACGTATAACAGATTCTGACCGCAAACTAGGCACTAGCTGATTGTGGTTTTAATATTACTCGTAAATAAAACGTCAAACACATATTATGATTATCTAAAATATTAACTGGGTGATTTTTTACAGCGTTATTTTTTTAAGCCTAAAATATCACTAACAAAACCAATTTCTAAAATAAAAAAGGTAGGTATTTTTTCTTTTCAAAAAACAAAACCCCGAAAAATTAATTAAAAAACAAAAAAAAAAAAAAACGAGTGGCGGAGGTCTTAATCGTGAGTTTAGTATGACAGTTAAAGAGATTTTTATACCTTTTGAATTATAATTAATTTTATCATGGTTTTTGTATAGGCGACACTTAGGCGAAAAAAATACGTACTTATTTCATTATTTTCATCACTTGAGGACTTGTAAAATTCTCTTAAATAAATGTCTTCTTGACAATTTTATCAAGTCCTGGGCGCGGCTACATTAGCGGCGAAGATACGCGTCGCGTTGTCCCGCCAAAAACATCGTGTTCGGGCTCATGCGATGTTCTTGTCTACATCATCGCGCCTACATACATCACAGCGCCCCGATAATGCATCGTCTTCGTCCGAATACTGCGCATTGCAACAATCTACCCGGCCACACTTATCGCGCTAACACGAATATTCGCCGTAGCCCGCTAATGTAGCAGCGCCATTATAACGTGATCGTTAGATTGTCAAAATAACGATTTCCGCTATTAACGCGCGGAGAGCCAATCAGAGTAGTTTTTTAACCTCCGCCGATTGGAGAAGAGCGCACTAATAACGGAATTCGATATTTTGACAATCTTACGCTCACGTTATAAGAAACAGAATGTGACCGCTGTCCACCACATTTTTTTGTTGTCTTATCTTAAAGTGAATTATCACTTTAGGGCACTACGCAATATAACAAATATACATCTAGAATATAATATTATTACCTACATTTCTAGTAAAAAACAACCCAATGAGAAGTGGTCACCCAGCTAGTGATGGCCTCAAGCGCCTTGACTTGCTTAACTTTGGTAATTGTTGATATTTAATTAAAACAAAAAGCCTATGTTTAACTTAGTTAGTAACTGGATAATATACGGGTTTAAATACCTATTGATGTTGAAGAACCTTTTAAAACCCTAAACTGATATAGGTAACTTTGTAATTATTTTGACCTTTATCATTTAACGTATGTGATGGCCGAGTAGACTTAAAACTCAATAGCTTTAAGTTACCAGGTTTAAACCACGGTGTGTACTATGAGTTTTTAATTTAATATACATATAGATGCAAAAATCGTCAAGTGACCATGTCATGTTTCGTTTTTAGTCTATAATATTTATTTGCAACTTATCCTCTCGTAATTTATTTACAGCTTATTCTCTCAATTTGGATATGTATACACTAAAATTTCCCAAGTACAAAACCTCCTTAAGAGGGCGTATAAAGGCAAATAAAATAGGTGATGCCTCTTACAAAGCCTCCGAGTGAGAAACAAAAAAAATCTCGCGCGGAATTCGAAAAAAAAAACCAGTATGTTTGCTATAACTTTCAAAATATTTAGAATTTTACAAAAACGCTAGGCTATGCACTAGATCTTAAACATATACATAATATGCTGTTCTATATTGAGGTAATAGAAAATATCGATAAAAAATAGAGGTAACTTTGCGATTTATTCCTATAGAGGCAACTTTTTGATATTACGTTTTAAGTTACTCGTACTTCTAAATATAAAATATTATTACTATGTTTTTTGTATAATTGTTGGGTTTGAGGTGTTCTCAAAATCGGAGATCTAGATTTATAGTTTTGCTTTATACGCCCTCTTAAACAAGATAAATAAGTCTTTATATTCCTAGCATAGCTTAGGTACGCACTTGAACACAACAAAAAGGCAGGTTTTTCCAACTTGACGATTTCAAGTGAGAGTAAAACTACGCCGAGGCAGATATGTCCAAGGATATTCATATCGCTTTTCTATTTTTAGCCTCGCAAACTGACAAAGAAAAGGCGTTTACCCACGTCTCCCCGACCCTCCCACTATACCTACCCGACACATTCATTCATATAAAGCGGCGTTGAGGTAAGCAAAACACAAAATGTGAGCAACTGAAACATTTAGGCCAATTTGTACGTTTCTTTTTTCTTTTCGGTTTTTATTATGATAAGTTCCATTAATGGTGCGTGGTTTTTGTGTTCTGTTAAATTAACCAGATACATTTTTTTTTTTTTTTTTTTAATATACTTTATTGCACAAAATTACAAAATAAAATTGTACATAGGCGAACTTAATGCCTTAGGCATTTTCTACCAGCTAACCTTTGAGAGAGTGAAATTGTTTGTTATGTTATGTCCATATTTATAAAATTTATTCAAAAACATATGTCTTGTCTCTTTTCACTAAATGGAAAACCGTCATGTACCTTAGCCATGTTTAGGTTTAAAAAAAAAACTTATTTTGCAAGAATATGTTACATGGGTTAAACACAAATTAATTAGACTCACATACTTTGCCAATATTGGCATGCAAAATTTTTAACAATATAAATAATTTAGAGGAAATACTCTAAAACCATTACAAATAAGTATTTAACTACTATTTTTTTTTGCCATGGGTAGGAATCGAACCCACGAACTCCGGATACAACGCCAAAGGCGCTAGTGATTGCGCCTTTGGCGTTGTATCCGGAGTAAAGACCTACTTTTTTACTACCAGCTAATTAATTTAGATTTGTGACAACCTTATGAAAAATAGTATTAAATATTACTACAAAATTAGAGAATAAACCTAAAAAATATTGCCTAAAAATTGTGGGAATATATTTTCGCGCAATAAGTAGTATCGCGTGTACAGAAGGCGTACTTCCATTGACATTAACTGACATCCAATACAATTCTTGTGATTTTTCGCATCTCGCTTGTTACTGTTGGACTTATAGTATTTGCGTGTAGAAACCGCAAAGACGTCACACGGGCTTTTCTAACGTTTTATAAAACATTTGACTTTAAGAACATTGTAAGCGTTCCAATGCTACACACTTTGTGCCCGTAGCACATTTGTTAGTTCGTAGCAGTGTATATTGTAATGCAATATATGCTGTTACAATATACATTGCTACAACTTGTAGCAGTGTGTATTGTAACAGTTTGAATCAGTATATATATTGTAGCAGTTTTTTTTGTTTATTTTATTGGAGCACGGCATGTGACTTTGTATCTACCTGGTAGTAAGCGGACCTACAAAGTCCATGAATGGAGTCAATCAATAATTGTTCTTTACAATATTGATTGCTCCCACTATGCCGGCTAAATGATGCGATTACGAAATGGGCGGCGACAAAGATGAATTGCATTACGAGTATATTTTAATATACTCGCTGCTTATCGTCAATTTAACTACCCATTTCGCAACCGCACCCTGAAAGGCGACTACCACCTCGACAAAACATCGATGCAGTAATCTCCTGAAAACCGGTCAACTCACAGACTAAAACCGAAACATGACTAGGTCACTTGATGGTTTTTGTATCTGTATGGGCGGTGGTAACGAGACCGGTCGGTCGGCCTAACGAAGTTATAAAGACTTTCCTTCCACCTAAAATAGTATATGACATGGAAGTTTTTTGCATTACGAGACTATTTTAATATCCTCGCTGCTTTATCGTCAAATCAATCGCGCGTTTCGTAACCCTACCATGAAAGGAGACTCGACAATTAACGATGAAGTAGTCTTTGGAAAACCGGTGAACTCACAGACTAAAACCGAAACATCTATAGGCTGTTGTAACGAGTACGGTCGGTTGGCCTAGCGAAGTTATAGAGAACTTCTCCCACCTAAAGGGGCCTATTTCATAAACGTGACAATTGTAATTTAGCATGACAATTTATAATACATTGCTCAGTTTAGTTGGAATTATTTACTTAGAACTAACCAAACCAAGCAATGTATTATAAATTGTCATGGCAAATAACAATTGTCACGTTTATGTAGTAGGTCCAAGGTGGATTTAAAGTGACATGTCGGGATCCATTAACGAAAAATAATAAAAACTGCGCTGTCTATTAAGTTTTAATAGTTAACGTTTGTTACCGACGTATTTACGAGAATAAAATTGTAACGTATTTGTTATGAAAAGCTGACTTTGTGGCTCCGAACCTTCGGATATGATTCAGCAAATAATCCTAAGGCATATATTATTATGTTTGTGAGAGAAAAAGCGTGGGAGCTCTCTACACAAGCTTTTGGAGATAAATTGTTTTTTTTTATAATGGGTTATTTCAATCTTGTATCATTACAATAAAAATAATATTGCTATTTCAATTGCTCTTTTCTAAAGAAAACAATAAAGTCTATACAAACACCACGACGACCTACCACTTGTTTGGTATAGACTAAATAACATTAGTTCAGTGAGTTAAAATAAATCTCTTCTGAGACGGTTTCATACTCCGTAAGGCCTGTGACTGTACATTTTATTATCCTGAAAAACATACGTGTTTTTTTTTTTTTAGCAAAAAAAAAGGTTCGTAACGTAAATAAAATAAGCTTAAAATAAATCTACTATAGCAAGTTCATTAATATTTAGTATAAACTGGACCTGGTATGGGTGACTGCTTTATACATCGAGGCTATACCATTATAAACACCGCAACAAGCTAGCCACTTGTTAGGTGTTACCTTCGAATAACAAGACGAAATGAGGACGGGTTAATCCCTCCGCTGAGTACTCCGAGGCCGTTTAAACGGTTCTCGGGAGCAAAAACACCCGTGATGGTATTTATAAAATAAATATAAACATACAAAACTTAAATTCTCTAATGACATTTGCGAATTCATTAGCGGACATTGACAATTTCTGTTTCTATCAATTACGTCATTTTGAAATTGACGTACATAAAGGAAAATAAATGGAGCTATGTAGCTAACGTAAAATAAAATAACCTTAAAAAAATGTACTTCAGCAAGTCCAATTTATTTAATATCCTGATCCAACGGACCTCTTCTAAAGTACCTGAGATTTGAAACGTTCTGCAGTCGACTTAACGGAAATAAATTGCTTGGTCACAACTTGAAAATCTTGCAGAAACTTTACGTTGATATATATGTTTTTAGTCTTGGAGGAGAAAATCGATAACTTTTATCGGTTTAAAAAAGATGACATGAACCCTTTTGAAAAGGTTAAAGAACACAAATAGACATAAATAAAAAATGTAAGAGTAAAAGCCTTGGTAAATGAATTATGTTGCGTTAACGTTTTATTGGAATAGACGTTTTAGAAATCTATATTTACTTAACAAGATTTCTCTGACAAGAAAGGTAAGTTTAATAAATTTAACGGACGAAATATTCTTCTTGTTCATAAATTCAATTTTGTAATAAAATGACATGGATTTTTTTAGATGTTAGCACTGGTTTTATTTAACACACTTTATAAAATTCTTATTTAATAAAACATGCAATCTTGACTTTATAAAAAAATTTAGTCTTTAATATTTATGACAATCAAACTAAACTTTAGGCTTTTAGTATGTGTTCCAGAAACAATGATGTAATACACATTATATTTTATAAATACCCTGAGGATACAGATAAATGTACTAATATCTTTTGCAACGGGTGGGAATCGAACTTATGAACTCCGGATACAACGCCATAGGCTCAACCACTAGTCTACGGAGGCGGTCATTACTTAGCTTATAAATATTTTCATTTTATTTTATTTTAAATGGAGCACGGTTTTTTTGTATTTACCTGATGGTAAGCAGACCTACTAAGTCAAATGGGACCGAGATTTAATTTCTAAACTCAATAGGTAAATCAACTAGTTTATTGGTGGAATTATTTGACGCGTCGTCGGAAGGCTACGTTTCTAAACTCATTAAGTCGTTAAGTACTAGAAATAAGTTGATGGTATGGAGTTGATTTTTAAATTCGAAAAATCTGGACCACCTACGTCGACCCCCTAGGGGGTCAAGAAGAATATATTTTCTCTTTGGACCCCCTAAATCACCTTGTTTATTGAAAAATAAAACTAACCGAAACGATATACCTACGTGGTGGCCGAATTGTTTAGACTTTAGACTTAAAAACACTTAGGTCCCTGGTTCAAACCGCGGGGTATACCAATAAGTTTTTAATCTAAAAAAAATCTACATTTGTTTACCAACACAACTATAGTGCCTCGGAGAGCACGTTAAGCCGTCGGTCCAGTTTCACATACCAACTTGTGAAACTGTTTATAGATACCCATCTATAAACAGTTTCACAAGTTCAACAGTCAAACAGTTATGAGTAACACAACTATAGTGCCTCGGAGAGCACGTTAAGCCGTCGGTCCAGTTTCACTATACCAACTTGTGAAACTGTTTATAGATGGGTTATTGAGTCGAGCTAGCCACTTGTTCAGTGTAGACTCATATCATCGGCTACGACGAGGTAGGATTAAAAACCCCTCCGCTAGGTACCCTGACACTGTCTAGGCGGTCTCGGGCGCCGTAAGGTCTTTATTTTATTATTTTTATTTTTAACCGAGTATAAACGAATAAATAACTGAACACGGTTACGGTAAAAGGAAATGATAGCGATTAAACTGAAGCTTTGTTCTCGTAAACGTCGATGTTTATTGCCCGCGTACCAAAGCCGGCAATATCCTGATCGGAGCCCCACCTAACTCGAGAGGTGATAATTTTATAGCACTTTGGATGTTTTTATCAACTAGAAAGAGAGTAATTTGATCTTTTTATGACTTTATTTCTAGGTAATAACGCACTGTCTAAATAAACAGAACAACTGTTTATTTTTGAGTGGTATCAGTATCTATTTCTCCATTCTATTTATGTATAATGTAAGTTACTATATATATATATGTTTATGTATGTTTGTATATATGTATGTATTATGATATAGGTTTTGTATGTATATTTATGTATATATACATTGATTTTTATTAATTAAGCACCAACTCATCTTAAAGGTTAATAATACATAAATAAATACCATCACGGGTGCCTATTTGGCTCCCGAACACCACCGTTTAAACGGCCTCATTTCGCCGATGGTATTCGGAGGCAACACCTAACAAGTAGCGAGCTTGTTGCGGTGTTTATGATGAAATAGCCTCGTTGTATAAAGCGGTCACCCATCCTAGGAGCGGCCTTGTTGTCATCTGCTTAACCTTATTATCAGTTGCGCAGTGACTTAACCACTAGGCTGGGGCCGCTTTTCTTAATGGTTAGCTGGTTGATAATGCCTAAGGCATTAAGTTCGCCTTTGTACATAACTTTTGTTTACTGTGCAATAAAGTGTTTAATTAAATAAATAATAACAAAGAAACAGTTTAAATAAAAAATCTCCCGTAGCTTGGCACACAAGTAGTAGTAGTGTAATAAAATTGATTCGAACGGTAAAATTTTGTATATACATTAATTAATTCAACAATGATATCGGGGAAATCAATTAAATCAACAATGACACTAAGTACCTGTAGTAATTATATTGAATAAATAATAAATATATATATATATATATATAGGAGGGGATTTTAATCCTACCTCGAAATTTGAATTTCTCAAATGTGCAATGTATAATTCAGTACAATTGTTACAATAGTGGATTGTAACAAATTCAAAAAATACTGAAAAAATAAAATTTATTACCACCCGCCATTCCTGAAATGTAATTCAGTTTGTAAAAATACTCTAGCACAAAATTACCCCTAATTGATGCTTTTAAAAATGGTGAAACGTCTCTAATTTTCAAAAATATGTACCAAATTTAAGCCTTATCACCTTTCTTCACCAAGATAATAACTTTCATGAAAAATCATTTAAGAGCTCTGCAGCCTGCAGTCTACAGTGACGCCCATACAAATGTACTTGCAATATTGCAACTTGGCTGTTGGTCGAGGTTTAATTATGATTGTACGCAAAAATCTTTATGTTATGGGTAATATAGTTTTTGTATAAAAAAACCTAACGCAGCAAGATTAATTAATACCATAACCGACAAAAAAAAATGTGTCAAAATAGTAGTCGAGTAATGCTGCTGGAAGGGCGAAAGCTCATTTTGATGTAGAACGCAGACTTTGCGATTATGAATGTAGAGTCCATAACTTATGATCACTACGAATGTCTAATATCCTATGAACTTAACTAAGAATAATAACACAATCAAGCGTCTACAGTCTTGGGGCTACCCTCAAAGAATCGTCTATAATTCAACTGAAGATAAAAACTAAAGAAGCGAGAAGAGGCTTTGTCTGAAAGTGTTTATGATGCCATTTACAACGATATATATCTCTGATTTATCAGCTAAATGTCCAACTCGAATCAGAACAAAGTGCTTGAAAAAATTTGCCTTTGAAATAGAGTTTCTTTTTGACTGATTACGGACAGTTTTACAAAATCAAGAGAGCGTAAATATTGAGTAGTACGGTCGGCCAAGAAGTCTATCAAGTTTGCAAAACTTCTTATGTTATCAAAATGAGTTAAGTATATATATGTCAGAATATTATTATGTATTTATTTATACATAAATATTAACTAATACATAAAACTAATTATATTTTTTTATTGCACACCTACCTAAACTTAATGCACTAATGTCCTGAAGGTTTGAATGTCAGATAATGCCCAACGGCATTAAGTCCGCATTTGTATTATGCAATAAAGTTTTATAAGTAAATAAATATTACTGCAAGGGAAAATCAACTTTATTGTTGTATAAAACGCAAATGAACTTCAACCATAATGGTAGAACCACATTTTTGGGCAACTGTATGAGCACGTACTTCTAACCGACCTAGGGTTTTTATTTTAGATATTAAATTATGTACCAATCTGCTACTATAGTATATACGGGATAATGAAAGAAATGATAAAAATTATAATTTGTTATTTATTGTATGATTAACAAGTAATAAAATAAAATCAATCAAAAAGTTATTTATTTCATATAATTAATTGAATCAGGCGTTATTTTCCGGAATTCCATTATTTTATATAATAATATAGATGTAATATTTACTTTATTGCAAATTCTTCCGCTGGTTAAACGACGACTTAAACGACGTCGACATGTTTCGCTTCTCCACGAAGCATCTTCAGGACTGAATTTTAATTATGATGGCCGAAATAGGTTGAGGATAGGTGAATTTGTAACGTTGATTTGTTCATTAATTAGGCTGTCTGTCGAATTTTTAACTATTTCTAATTGTTCCCAAATATTCAAATGTAATCCTTTTTGACAGGTATGTAGTATTTCGAAATTGTGGTTTATAGAATTTTGATGATTTTCTAAAATATGTTGAGCAAATTGTGACCTTTCTGGGTTATTGTTTCTTATCGCCGCTGTATGTTCTTTATGGCGAATGTAAAAACTACGACCAGTTTGTCCAATATATATGTCGCCATAATCAGAACAAGTTAATTTATAAATACAGGATTTTTTGTTATGATCTAATTTATCTTTAGAATTACAGATATTTCTTACCTTATTATTTGTTTTAAAAGCAACTTTTATTTCGTTTTTATTTAATATATTTGCTATTTGTTGTGGCAGTTTTCCATAATATGTCATACTTGATTTAAACTTTTTAATTATTTTATAAGCAGAGGTTGGATACAATTCATTCATAATAAGTTTATTTTGTTTTGTCTTTATAATATTATTTATAATAAATTTATTATAGCCATTGGCTTCTGCTATTTGATAAATTATATTTAATTCTTCTATATAATCTTCTTTATTAAGAGGTATAGTCAATAGTCTATTAACAAAATGATAAAAGGCAGCTAATTTATGACTCCATGAATGGCATGAAGATGCAGAAATAGTAGTATCTGTATGTGTAGGTTTACGATATATTTTAAATTTGTGAGTATTATCAAATCTTGAAACTGTTAAATCGAGAAAATTGATTAAATTATTAATTTATTTTTCCAATTTAAACTGAATTTTTGGATGTTTTTTATTTAAATCAATAAGAAAGCTATCATGTTGTCTCTGTGTACCCGTCCAACATATTATAATATCATCAACATATCTATAGTAATACAAAACTTATATATTGTATACAATATATAAGTTTTCAAAGAAATCCATGAATATATTTGCCGTTAATGGACTTAATGGAGATCCCATTGCTAATCCTTCTTTTTGTTTATATAATTTATTATTAAACTTAAAATAATTTTGTTGCATACATATTTTGGTAATATTTAGTAATTCAGAACTTTCTTCATATGAAAGTTTCTGTTTTTCAAAACGGTTTTTTAATATAGTGAGATATTCTTCATATGGAACATTGGAAAATAAACTGTCGATATCTAATGATAACAATAATGCATTGGACGGTATATGTATATCTTTTATTTTATTAATCAAATCTAAACTATTTTAAACTATATTTAGGATTAAATGAAGACTTATTTATTATTATGTGATTTAATGAGATTAAATAAAATTCCGCTGTTCGCAAACATCTATACGTTATCTCTTTTCTTGTTTAATATATTTTATAAATAAAAATGCTATTTATTGCTTTAAAAAAAAAAATCGGTATGCAATGTTTGTTATAAAAAATGTAGCCTAAAATTTTAGAAATAGTGTTTTATTCTCGTTACCACCGCTTGCATCTGCAAAAACCGTCAAGTGTTACCGGTTTTCAGGAGATTACTGCATCGATTTCTTGCCGAGGTGGTAGTCTCCTTTCAGGGTGCGGTTACGAAATGCGTAGTTGAATTGACGATAAGGCAGCGAGTGTATTAAAATATACTCGTAATGTAATGTCTTGTCGTCTCCTATTTTGTAATGCGATGATTGACCCCATTCATGAAATTTGTAGGTCTGCTCACCACTAGGTAGATACAAAAACACATGCCGTACTCCAATATAAAAAACATTTAACCATTTTTTTTGCTTTTGATGTATCTGGAGCCACCTATTTGTAAACAGACTTTTAAAGTTTATGAATAATGCACCAAAAAGTGTGAACAATATATATTATAGCAAGTATTTATAATCAATTGATATTGCTTAATAAAGAAAACAGAATATTATATAAATATCTAAATTATGCATAAGAAATAAATACAAATATACGTGGTGGCCGAGTTGGTTAGACCTTGGACTTAAAAACACTTAGGTCCCTGGTTCGAATCCCGGTGTGTACCAATGAGTTTTTAATTTTAAAAAAATTGTACATTTGTTTGTCAACACCACTATAGTGCCTCGGAGAGCACGTTAAGCTGTCGGTCCCGGATACTATACCAACTTGTGAAACTGTTTATAGATGGGTTATTGAGTCTATTCAAAACATCGCGACGAGCTAACCACTTGTTCGGTGTAGACTCATACCATCGGCTACGACGAGGTGGGATTAAAAACCCCTCCGCTGGGTACCCTGGGGCCGTCTAGGCGGTCTCGGGCGCCGTAAGGCATCCGTGATGATATATGTATATAAATAAATACAGTTTCATTATAGATAGAAAATAAAGCTTAAACAAGTGAAAATCAAAATATTTATTTAATAAATTAACGTTTTGTTAACCTTTACAGGCATTTTTATTTACTGCCATTCTTTCCACACACACACACCAATAATGCGGTACATCTCATGTTTTTAATTAGCTTGATATCTGATATCCAAATAAACGCGCAGTGAAACAGCAACTCATCTTTGTATGCATAAAATAAAAAGCTACCCAACCGAACACACGCCATAACACTAAATTAATTTTTGGTTAATAATTTAAATTGGAAACCTGAAAACTTCAGCACGGGCTTGCCTAGTGAAGTGTTCAACTTATTATGCTCACAACAATTTGTGTATTTGTTTTTTTTTTAATGAAAAATAAAAATCAAAATGTTCATAAAACAAAAATAAGAAATCAAAATAATGTAACAAATTAATGTGCTTGGTTTACTATATAGCGCCTTAGTTTAGTTCACAAACAACCAAGGGTACTAGATACCTAAATAAAGGGTAGGTCTACAGAATCTATGCTAATATTAAAGCTAAAGTAAAAGTTGATTTGAAAACACTTTAGGTGGGAGGAAAGTCTCTATAGCTTCGTTAGGCCGACCGACTGGCCTCGTTACCACTGCCCATACAGATGAAACAACCGTCAAGAAGACCTAGTTATGTTTCGGTTTTAGTCTGTTGGTTTACCGGTTTTCAGGAGATTACTGCATCGATTTCTTGTTGAAGTGGTAGTCCCCATTCAGGGTGCGGTAACGAAAAAATAAATATATATTGACGATAAGGCAGCGAGTATATTAAAATATACTCGTAATGCAATTTGTCGCCAGCTATTTCGTAATCGCATCATTTAGCCGGCATAGTGGGAGCGATCAATTTTGTTTAAGAACAATTATTGATCGACCCCATTTATGGACTTTGTAGGTCTGCTCACCACCAGGTAGATACAAAGTCACATGCCGTCTTAGCCCAATTCTTAAGAAATTTTAAACGAGTAAGTTATTTAAAATCAAGCAATAAGTCAGACAAAAACGCTGAGCTTAAACGAAGTACGAGTATTATTCAGATTTATTTCAAAATAAACGCCTGTAGACCCGCGGGTCACAGCATGTATATTATAAATTTATAATACTAGGTTATACATTTATATGTAGTGGATCTCAGGTAGGAAAACAAATTGTACCTACACACGTGAATACTTTTTTAAATCGTAAATACCCCACATAGGTCACTGGCAATTCCGAGTAAAACCGTGAAAGCCATTTTAAAATTTATAAATATTTAATTAAGGGAAAAGTGAATTGGGTATCGTAACTGCTGACACTATAGACACTTGGGTTGACTCGCCATTTCCCAACGGACTGACAGCTTCGGGCTTTTAAATATTGAACTACAAATATAATATGTCACACTCGTAAAGGTGAAATGTCAAAGTTGGAAGGAAATTGGGACTTGAATTTATATTAGAGTTTCCTTATTCCTATATTCAAAATTAGCTAATTGTTTATTACTGGCAAAATGATGAAACCACGGAATAGAAAAAACAAGTGGAAATGCTATAAAGCACCAAATGTATTAGAACCAGTGTCGCCAAAATCATATATCTATAAGTATTGAATCTATAACCACTTCGTCCTGATTGATTGCAAATATACACAGCAATTTTAAACACTATTCTCCAAATAATTAGATTTAAATTCATATAAAAAAATTATCATGCCATCTATCATAAAGTAGTAAGAACCACTGAACAAATAAGTAAGAACCTCCTATAAAAGGTTCTGCTATTCCTACACAGATGGCGTGATTACTATAACATTCGATTAAATGTTTTGTTCATTCGACATAAGGCATATTATCTTTTATAAAAAAAAAGTATTTTAGTTTATTCTAGAACTTTCCTTGCATAAAAATATAATAATTCAAAAGGCGGCGACATAATAAAATATTTAAAGTATCGATATCGATGCTTTTTTTAAATATAAATGTGCTTTATATATTTAAACGCAGATGGAAGGGAAAACTTTTTAGAAAACATAGCTATAAAACTTTTAGAAAATGTAAAGGCTTAAAAAACAGATTTTTGAGATAAGTATATTTTTTTTAAGTTGAGTTGGGTGACGTTGTCGTGACGTGAGCACGAAACAAAACTTTGGGACGCAATCTTAATATAACTAGTATTTTTGTAATAAAAATAAAGAAATTAGGCAAAATGAAGAAATTATTTATGCCTGGAATATTCATTATTTTATAAAAGTATTTTTTATCGTTATTCAAAAAAAAAGAGTTTTTAGTCGCAATGGTACAGATCCCAATTTTGTTTGTGCATATGACGTGACGAGTCTTAATTAAATATATATCTCAGAAACCATTTTTTTCTATTTAAAAAATAATAATTTAGGTATATTCACAAGAAAGGAAATCTTTTCGGAAGCCCATTGATTTGTTAAATTTTCATGCATCCTGCCGATAACATCGGCAGGATGCATGAAAATTTAACAATGTGCAACTTTTTTGCTCTACATTGTATTAGAGCAAAAAGTTATTTATAAAAAGTATTTTGCATTAGGCGGCCGGTTCAATTTACAATAAAACAAATATAGTATATTTCTTAGTATATTTCACACAATATCTCACTTTGTTTGTTTGTTATCACACAAGTCTTTGATTTTTTGTTTGTAATAGTTTTATTTTTAGGCTTTGCTTTTTAATTTTGCTTTGGCAAAATCTTAGTTGGCCTTTGAGTTTCTTCTTTCTCGGTGTTAAAGAATGTGAAATGGCTGTTGGTTCTATATTTTTAACTTCATCATCTCTTTCTGGCTGAATTATACTGTCAGCGGAATGTTGTTGCACAGGAAACTGTTCAAGTTGTTCTATAATATCTTTATGAAGTCGATTCTTCTTTTTCGGCTGTACCTTAAACTCGGAACTCTCCAAACCACCTTGCCTTTTTGAAGAATTTGCAGCGTTCATTTGTGTCTGAAACCAAAATAAAAAACAATATAACAAAAACAATGAACAGGAGGAAAACTAAATTTAAAATAGTGTGAAATAGATTTGATATTTAGTCAACAAAATACTCTTTTTATCGGTTATCTTATTCTTATAGAACAATTGACTATTATGAAAAATTTTAATATCATATCATAAACACTTCCAATGCCTCTATGTATGTAGTAATAAAAAAAAACACGGTAACTTACTTGATTAAAAAGCTTAATTAATTATAAGCTTAATTTAGATTTTCAAAGTTGGAAATGCTGTTAGTTTTGTATATTTGTATCCTTTATTTGATATTAAAATATCATCTTCTATAAAATGTTCAGAACATATGGTGCTTGATTTTGTTGGCATCCAATTTATTCTACCTGTAGCATCAATCCATTTCTCTTTGACAGTGGCGTCTTTGGGAAACCTAAAAATATTTTAAATGAAGGTTAGAAAGTTGGTTAAGTTCTTATTGATGACATTTCAATGATTTTAATGAAATTATATATAAACCGCTCATTGTAACAATATGGTAAATGGTAAGTAATGGTAATGGTAAGTAATTGTAACAATGGTAGCCTACTAAATTTTAATTATTCAATTTTATAAACTATTAATTTCAATTTCTTTTTACAAACAACTGTTACTGTGTCTAAATATGAACACAATTCTTCGTAATATAAAATGGCTGCTGCGCTATAAAGATTTTGTTATGTATGTGTTTTAAGGTAAACCAACCAAATTGTGCTGACTTCTACGTATAGGGAGTTTATCGTTATAAAGAGTTTACACGTACATTTTATTATTCTAAGCCCACACTATTAAAAAATTGTATGCGATACAATATGAATAAATATTTAAAAAAATATGTAAGTATATAATTTTGTATAACTGCCGAAACTGTTCCTTCTTTTCTTTAAATAAATAAGTTATATCGATAAGCACCCACTACAACACTAACCGAGTAGCAAGAACTTTTGAAATCTAAATTTCAATCTAAAGTATTCTTTATTACAATTACGTAAGGTTGATTTTAACTTCATTCAAACTTACAATTATTAGTAAACTAAAATAAGCTAAGGTTTTTAAAGAATACTAACAAAATCGTACTTACCGATGACACGAAACCCCTCCATTATGAAGATTTTTTCTACTACTATCGTTTTTGCACTCCAGAATGCAACAATACGGCATATTTGCAATAATTATGCGGAAAAATCAGGAACCACGCGAGACTACCAACTCGAAGCGATGTTAGACACGACCAGTGTCTCCAACTATTTATGTCAAAAATACGGTGTTGTGAGTTTAAAAATACGGTAAATGCAATCATATTACGGTAGAAAAAAAAAATTAAATTACGGTAAAAATACGGTAACACATTTTTGCTTTTATAATGTATGACAATGTCAGTATTACCAGAATTACCCCAAAAAAAAGGAAAACAATATATAATAGGCGTCGATTATACCCCTCAAAATATTATGAGCAAAAAAAAAAAAAAGAATCTCTCATCGTAAAGAATTTGCGCGGCAAAAAGCTAATCTAATCAAATTGAGAGTAAAAATGTGTTAAATACCTATAGTACCTTCGATTTTAACATGTTTGTTTTTTAATTATCTAAATTTTATTTACTAAAATCTATGGGACTCATCCTAAAATTATTTAATAATGATTGTGATATGGCCCGATTCATACATATGATATTACGGTAGAAAGTAGTACCGTAATAATATATCTACGGTAGGTGGTAGATCTATAAAAATTACGGTAGATTTACCGTAATTACGGCGTGGTTGGAGACACTGGACACGACTGATAACGATTGGGATCAAATAAGCGTAGCTACGCTTAATTGTGCCACACTAAACACGCCTACTTTGCACTTCCACTTGTTTTTTCTATTCCGTGGATGAAACCATTCCGTACATGCTTTGGTTTCATCCGCCATTTAATTTTAAATAAATCAGATTTGCTTAGCTCTGATTTTTCTTCTTTTTGCTTGCAAGGGATAACCTTACGCTTAAATTTTATTGGATTATTAAATGCAAACATATTTTTCAAATTTTATTGGTAGTTAATTAAAATAGCGCGCTATAATAAAAAAACATACACTCCAACTTTATTATATTAGTACACATCTCCTTAAGTATTAATTTTTATAAACAAAAAAAATACATTGCATTATATATTATCTTTTTCTATATGTGCCTCTCTATTATTGAAGATCAGCAGTCAATTCTTAAAAGCCTTCTATGTCCATTGCTCCTACAAGTAGTTTTAATCCTGTCCATTCTTTGATGTTACGCAGCCATCACATTTTTATTCTGCCGACTTTTCTCTTTCTTATATCTTCCCCATCATTATAGTATGCAAGAGTTGCTGGTCATGACTCAGCATATGACCTAAGTATACAACCTTCCGCTGCTTAATGGTACCAGGGCTCTATTTCTGGCACTTTCGACATAAGTTTCGGTTCGATATATTCCAGTGTAAGATCCTATATATTATTTGTATTTATGGAGACCACATGCATCTCTAAATCGCCACAATTGCCTTCCTGTTTTTTTCAGTTAGGACGATTTCGTTGCAGATATTGTCGACCCACTTCATGCGTAGCATATTACGGCAATACTACCACAACTCATAGAGGCTTCAAGTTTTTTTGTTACTTTTTATTTTATATGCAAGGACATTTTACACAAATTCCTCTGGTTACAAACTAAGCTCTAGGCTTGTACTATGTGTACCAGAAGCAACAATATAATACGTATTATATTTTATAAACTCCCAAATCATGACAAACTGTACAGATTTTTTTTTTGCCGTGGGTGGGAATCGATCCCACAACCTCCGGATACAACGCCAAAGGCTCAACCATTAGTCTACGGAGGCTCTCAAAAGTTCTTCTCTAATAGACCATGCATCACATCCATAAAGAACTATCGAAACCTTAATTATTTTTTCTCAATAATAACATTTTATATATAATAATTTTAGTATTTAAAATGTGTATGATATTTATACTAAAATTAAAAGGATTTTTTGATTAACAACGCCTCTCTGTTGCATCCCACATACTAAGGATAAAACAAATTAATTAACTGTCCAAATTTGAAACAGCGATCTCGTGCGTCTATTAAAATTATACAATTAACTACCTTTATTTAAAAAAAAACAAAGCTGTAGAAAATACAACATTTTCGAATAAGCTTATTTAATTTTATAGAATAAGCTTGACAACACCATTATAGTGCCTCAGAGAGCACGTTAAGCTGTCGGTCCCGGTTTCACTATACCAGCCTGTGAAACTGTTTATAGGTGGGTTATTGAGTCTATTCAAAACATCGCGACGAGCTAGCCACTTGTTCGGTGTAGACTCATACCATCGGCTACGACGAGGTGGGATTAAAACCCCTCCGCTGGGTACCCTGGGGCCGTCTGGGCGGTCTCGGGCGCCGTAGACACCCGTGATGATATGAATGTAAGTAAGTATGTATTTTATAGAAATCCTACTACACCTACCTACATATGAGTTTTAAAACTTCTTAGGTGTAAAACCGCGACTTTAATGTTTTTTAATTGTTGCTGTAGTTTTACTTTTAATATTTTATTTATAAAAAAAAAAAAAAAATACAATAACTTAAACAGTAATAAAAGTAGAGTTAATTACTCTGTGGTATTAATATTGTTTCGTCATGGGTGAAAGTCGAAACCATAATTAACTTAAGTTAAAGCAAAAAATAAGCTAACTGCTATATAGTTTGTATTGAAATAAATTATTTCAAAGTACTCGTAAATGTCCTCAACCCAAGACAACTAAATAATATTTTGCTTAATTCAAGCTTTTTTAAATTTAATTGTTTCTGACATATATGAAATATAGGTATATTGTTTAGTGGTTTTGATCCAATAATTTTTTTTCACTTCTTATGCTCTGAAAGTGCTTATTTGTGCAGGATATAGGCTGCGAATTATGTGTACATATTAAGGCAAAGAAAATGAGCCATACAGCCAAACACATCAAGAAGTTCATAGATAGAATTTGTTATTTTATAATATTTACTTAAATTTATTTGCCTTATGTATTTTTTAAGACATAAAAACAATATCCTTTAGTATTCAAAATTGTACTAATTTTACTTTAAATTTTAATTAAAGAAATGTTATGTTATACTACTGTTTTATTTCCTCGCAATCGAAGTGAAAAGCAGAGTTTATAACTCGTCCACAAAACCATTTTATCCTCGACATTACTATCAGCCCTCGGATAAAAATGGTTCGTTTTGTGCACTTGTTGTAAAATCTACTATTTACCCTGTACTAAACCAATATTATATTGGTTTAGTACATACCTAAAAAACATTTTTGGGTCATAGTTAGTCCCATAATGAAAGTTGTTCATAATTATGAATAAGTATTTAGTTACCTACTTTTAATAATTTTGCCAGCATAAAAAATATAGACTTAAATAATAAAATACCATCACGGGTGCCTATTTGGCTCCCGAGAACCGTTTAAACGGCCTCAGGGTACCCATTGGAGAGATTAACCCGTCCTCATTTCGCCGATGGTATTCGGAGGCAAAAAAAATAAACTTAATAACATATTTTATTATTAATATTTTCATATTTTAATACAAAAACAACATAAATTCCGAAGCGATTGTTTCATTATCGCGTTAAAAGTTAAAACGATGTCAACTTTATTACGAAGTAAAAACAGAATGATAGGGTTCCAGAAAATAAACAGAAAATTCTGAATTTTCTTTAAAAATAAAATAACGTCTCCTGGGAAACATGTTTATCGTTACTTTATTTTATAAAATATTTGTATCATTAAAAGTTTTTAATTTTAAAAGCTGTACTCGGTATTTACAAGACTAGTGGTTACGCAGTATCCGGAGGTCGTAGGTTCGATTTTCACTTATAGTATTATTTACCTACTACATATTTCTGTGCAGATTTTGGATGCTGATGATATGCAGACCTACAAAGTCCATGAATAGTGTCGATCCATACATTGTTGTTTAACAGCATATAAAATACTGAAAAAAGTAAAAACAAAAAACATACGTCTGTGTCATCTAGTATTAGAAACTAGGATTTCTAAGTTCACTCTAATAAATAATTAGAAGCAAAGCACATATACAGGGTGAATTTGAATGGGTGTACTTTGGGCTAATATGATGTTCTACTGGTCAATACGAACAACTTTTCCCATGGAACCATGTGTCGCAAATGAAAAAAAAATATGGCTTCCCCATACAAATTGGTCATTTTAACTTTACTAGTTTGTATGTAGAAGGCAAATTTTTTGTTCATTTGCGAGACATGGTCCCATGGGAAAAGTTGTTCGTATTGATCAGTAGAACATCATATTAGCCCAAAGTACACCCATTCAAATTCACCATGTATAAGTACCTAGATAATAAACAATAACAAATTTTGTGTGGGGTGACTGGAACCTGGTTGCCTCAGTGGTTGAATACCTTGCCGCAAAAGCGAGGATCGTGGGTTCGAGTCCGCCCATCAGGATTTTTTTCATTGCATTTTATCTTTTAAAATCAATATAAAATATAATAAGTATTATTACGGGTTTATGGTACACATAATACAGGCCTAAAGCCTATGTACATTTTCAATATAGGACCAACTCTGTCTGAGCGATAAGAAAAACATAGCTTCTACAGTAGGAATAGAATAGCGGCCATCTTCTGTTTCTTTAAACGGAAACGTTAGCTTGTCAAAATAACGATATCTTGTAAAAATGGCATTAAACTACCATTAAACTACATTAACTACATTGCACTCTATTTCCATATATTACAGGTTCTTTTGCTTTGAAACTTTTTAGCAATACGAATCATAGCCATAGTATAGTTAGTACTTAAATAATTTCGTTATTTTGGCAACGTTACAATAATGAAAAAAAAAATAATGCCGTAGGATAATTCAAACTTATTAATGTATCGTCCTTCGAGTTATTATTGTAGTTAGAATATTACCTTCGAAATTGATATAAATAGCACATCATGTATAAATACTTCAAAGACTAGCATTTATGAATTATTAACGAAATGATCTACTTTATGAAAAATATTGGAAACTACTTTTCTAATATAACCATTAGCATTAGTCCCTTGAGGCTTTTCTGTTGGAGTATGCAAAGATTAAAAGTATAAAAGTTAGTTAAGGACACTGCATTCGTAATCGCGAAATATGCGTTCTCCATACAAATGAAGTTTCGCACTACCAGTAATACCCGATTACTGTTTATTACAGAATTAAAATAACATATACGTGGTGGCCTAGTTGGTTAGACCTTGGACTTAAAAACGCTTAGGTCCCTGGTTCGAATCCCGGTGTGTACCAATGAGTTTTTAATTTAAAAATTTATGTACATTTGTTTGACAACATCACTATAGTGCCTCGGAGAGCACGTTAAGCTGTCGGTCCCGGTTTCACTATACCAACTTGTGAAACTGTTTATAGATGGGTTATTGAGTCTATCCAAAACATCGCGACGAGTTAGCCACTTGTTCGGTGTAGACTCATACCATCGGCTACAACGAGGTGGGATTAAAACCCCTCCGCTGGGTACCCTGGGGCCGTCTAGGCGGTCTCGGGCGCCGTAAGGCACCCGTGATGATACATATATACATATACATATAAAATAACATTTTTGTCAGTCATTGAATAAGTAAAAAAAACTTTTGTAATAATACAATACAAAAATATTTATTACCCATAACGTTTGTATGGGCGTCAAGTCGGCTACAGAGCTTTTACAGTTCGCATACTGACACTATGGCATAGTTTTCTTATATTTTTAACAATCGCCAGTCGCCGTTAAAACGATTCGAGCGAACTTGATGCGCCTAATCACCTCGCAGATCAGTGAGAATTGGCCTATAATCACCATTCGGGCAAAGGTTTCGTGGAATCAGGTTCGACTGCTTAACGGCAGGTTTTCCGGGCCAAATTTGTGCTAAGAAATAAGGTTAAAAATCGTAAATCAAGGAGGCCGCTGCGGCTAAATATTTCACTATAATTGTTATTTAAAATATTTTCAGCCATTATAATAAAATATCCTAAATCTTTTTAGTAAAAGGTGTATTTTATTTAATCATTGAATGATGGAAAACTTATTAAACGCATTAGAGTGATATAACAATAAATATGAAATAAGATGCATTTTAAGTTTTCACAGATTACCAAAATTATTAATACTTATATAATATGTAAAACAAATCCTAAAAATAAAGAGTAATACAATCATCTGTTTATTTGGCGTATTATTATTTTAACGTAGTGGTCTACAATTTATAAAAAATATATTTAAAAAGCACTGTCTTTAGATTTTTTTTTTCTTAAAGCGAAGTAATATCAATTACGTTTTAAGTCCCATACAAATAAATACCAATAAAATGGTCTTCTATGACATATATTTTATTCACCATTTAAAAAGTATAATTTTCACGGTAAAAATGTAATTTTAAAGTCGGTAAAACTGGAAAACCTCTCGTTAATTTTCTATATAAAACAATGGCAACACGTTGGTACATACCGAGGATCAAAGTTTCTGTCACCGTCAGATGCTAACACGAAGCAAAAACCTATGGTAGAGCCTCAGTATTTGTGTAGACCAGCTATTGCATAGTAACTTCGACCAACACTGATCGTGGTATAGTAAATATGAATTAAATGTTTAAAGTCAACCTTATATTGAAACAAAATAGGTAAGATTCTTTACAAATTCTCTACGTCGAAAACTGGGGTTGTGGTCGCTTCACTCAAGTATCCCTATACTTAATACTCGTCAAATCAAATCATTTATTTCATGTAAATCTTTACAGATATATATGAATAGTAAAAAAAAAAATGTTTAACAATGAGGTCTTAGAGTGCGTTTGGTTAGGCAGCTATTCATTATTAAAAGAACGACAAATATTTATTATTCGTAGAGTAATAGAGTGACCTCTACCTTTTCTTAATCTTATGTAAATTTTTAATTTGTTAAAGAAAATAAATATTTTCATTTCATTTCACAATACAGTCTCGCCGGACGACCACCTCGCGGAGTTAAATAATATTTATGCCCCCTTTGCTTTATAATTAATAAACATGCCTTAATTGTTGGAAAAGATGATAATTTTATTTATTTTTATTATATAAATCACAAAGGTACACGATGGATGGACAGGCAGCGCAGAACCGGTCGTTGTGGCGATCCTTGGGGGAGGCCTAGGTCCAGCAGTGGACGCGCGAAAGGCATGATGATGATGATGAAATCACAAAGGCGGACATAATGCCGCTAGGGATTGTCTGCTAGTCAAACCTTCGGGACAATCAGATCGTATATTTATTAAAGTTATTTTTATTATTTATTATTTAATAAGTAAGGTAGGTGCAATACAGTAACTATAAAATAAAACGTACAATATACATATTAATAGGATTTATTAGTTAATCCAAACAACATTTATAATTATAAATGTTGTAATATCAAATTTATATTATTGTAGAAAAAACCTACCATGTAAAATCATTCTCAAGAAAATAAGGTGAGATTTTGAAAAAAAATTTAGGCTTGTTAATATTTTATTATTTCCCTAACGACTGGCAGAGAAAGAAACCAACTAAAAATGAAAACAATCAAGTTAGTAGCCGGAGCTAGATTCTCTTAAATTAATTTAACTTCAATCATGTCGTAATCGCATCGTAATAGCCATAGAAAACTGCCAAAAATATAGCAAGTTAAGAGGTACAATTAGCCAAAACTCACGTTAGAACTAAAATTTGTGACCGTCCATAATAAAATTGTAAACTGTCCGAGTCTGCACATTAAAGATTTTTGCAAATAATACGAAAAGGCGCGATAAGTACTAATAGAACGTTTTCTTAAAATAAATAAATTTAGTTAGAAACGCCACGTGCCGCTTCGAATCACGCGCACACGAAGTTGCGGGCAACAGCTAGTAATAAATAAATAATTATACATTGTGACTTTGAAAAACTTTTTAATTTGATCCGTAGAGCCTCATTTTGGCTCAAAGTACAGCCTTTTAAAGTCACCATGTATATTTTAAAAGTTGGCATTATTAACTGTGAAATACAACTCTAAAAATATTAATTAAAATTGCATAAAAGTCCTAACCACACCATCAACGCGTACAGACGTGTACATCCCACTACGTTGTATTGTATGAAACAGTATAAACGTGAACGTGCTCACGTCACGCATTGCCATGGTTTGCCATTTTTACAACGTGAAAAACGTGCTCCTGAACTTATACGCGCACGCATCCGGTACGCTGATCCTTTAAACTGAAGAACGTTGTACAAAAATGACCTGCCGCCTTTGGTGCTTAAATGAGTAAGCACAAATTTCATCAACTTCAATCACACATGACAATTTTCATGCTTATTCGCTTGTTCCAATGACAACTATTTAAGTTCCCTTATAATTCTTCGGGGACCATTTTAAATTTAAGCGTTTCTCTTGTAATTTTTTTAAATATTTGTTTTTTAATTACGCATTCACGAATTTTAATGTAATGTAAAGTACCCTAAATAAGGCTTTTTATTTAATTTTCCTGTCCAGCATGGGAAACTTTACTACAATAATAAATTATAAATCGGCATTTCGGGTGGCCCTTGTCCACTGAGAGAAATATAAAATCTACATTATAATCTTCGGACTGTCTGACTGAAAATGAAATTTGGTAGGCAAGTTAAAATCTAAAAGGATTCCCATGAGTCAACATGTTATCTTGTTGTGACTTTTAAAATATATTAGTAAACTTTTTTTAAACTAATTTTTGTATGCCAAGCTGCGGGAAAATACTAGTAATAAATGCATGTTTCGACGAGCTCCTTCTCATTGTAGCAGAACAGCATGAAAAGGAGGGGATCAAGATAAAAATAAAAAGCACATTGACATGCTTCAAGTCCACTCTTTTCATAAGGGCAGTAAGGCCCACCCGCCTTGGTGGGGGCCTTAAAATGACGTCCGACGTCATCACTTAAATGAAAAAAAAAATAGCTAAAATTATTCGTGAAAATTTACTAAGAATTGCCGTTAATTTGTTGATTTTTATTAAAATTATCGTTATATCCGATAAAGTCACTAAATAAAAATATGTTTTTACTCAAGTTTTTTTTTTACTTTCTAAAGGACTCTCATAATCGAACTACCCATTGGTCCCTGCCTGAACGGTCAAAGATAAAATAAAAAGACTATTTAAATCTCAAAAGACATGTTGCTCTAGAAAGAGATGAATGGAAATCCCAGATACCGGCGCGCGGGCATTTATGTTACATTTGGGTAGAGAATATTACTAGTATTCTTACCCCTTTCAACGGTTACAACCGTTATGGTAATAACTTAACAAGGCTTAGTATACCTAACGAAGTTACATAAGTATCCTCAAATTGCTGCTATATTATTATAAGGCTAAATTAGCACCGGTTTTTTGAATCACTTAAAAGCAAGAAAAAACAGGCTTGTGAGGTAGCGAGACTAGTTATTTTTTATTTAAGTAATTTTATATTTAAAAAAATATATAAATAATAAAAATAAAATGCACTGAACCGGCTTTTTATTTAAGGTTATTTAAAAAAAAAAACAATCAATTAAGTTAAACTGTCTATTAAAAAAAAAAACAATTCGACTTACCTCGTGTGGTTTTCACGGAGCTTTCAGGAGTTAATTTGGGGGTATAAGCCGAAAGCACATAGTTTCACAGGGTCACGGGGTGGCTTTGGAGGTTTCAGGGCGCGATCCGCGTGCAAGGCTCACGACGCCTGGCAGCTACTGGGCGGCTGACGGCGCGCATACCCCGCGCAACCAGCGCCCGACGCCCACGGGTACCCTCTTACCACCCCAAAGCTTACCACCGTCAACCCCACAATCTTTACCTCCAAATCAAATAATATCACACGTAATAATCCCTATCATAAAATTGCTAATAAGAATATCCCGAGGAATAGAGATTTTTATCTGTTATTCGGACCCGGATTTTATTGAGATGCAGAATTTATTGTCATTAAGTTGTACAATTAGGGCTACCATAATTTGGCCTGCAAATATTATTAATTTTATAACAATAAATATTTTGCAAATGTTTATTATATTTACAGTTACAAAGTCCATGAATGGCATCGATCAATAAATTGTTATTGTTTGGTCGCTCCAAACAATGCCGGCTAAATGATGGTCACTTGACGACTATTGCATCTATACGTGCAGTGGTAACGGAACCGTTTAACCGTTCGTTCGACCTATTGAAGAGAGGGTCCTATTAGATAATAGCTATGCCCCACGGTTTCACTAGTGTTTAATTTAAAATAAATTGGATTAACAATATAGTGATAATGCTATTAGTGTTTTTTTTTTTAATTGGTCCAGTAGTATGTAAAATGTATATGTAAAAATAACGAATTTCCTATTTGAGAGCAACCTACGTAAATTGTCCGAGTGAAAAGTAAGAGTATTTGAGGTTGACGCCGCAATGTTTTAAAGTTGGTCATTGTGCTTTGTAAATTGTAAAACTAAATACTAATTTGATTGGAAATTGCAGTATTTTAAATTGGAATAAAAATTTAGTAGACATCAGGGCAAAAAACACACAACATTTAGCATGGATATTGTCGGTGAAGTTGGTTGCTTCGGTGGCTCTCTTGTATAATAATTGGCAGGTCAATGGAATCAGCTAACCACCTAATCTTACACTAGTTGGTTATGTAGCGTGCGTTTGGTACGGTAGTATTTTTATATTAAGATTTCTATTCCACTGCATGTTTAATTTCTAAATATGATATCAAGCTAATAAAAAAATATTCGTCGTACTTTTGGTAATGAAAATAAATAATACAATTTATTAATAATAATAATTTGAATTCAATTTAATTGTGAATTTGTTCGATTTGAACCAAATACCAAAAATTTAATTACCTACCAAAAAATGAACAATTTTTTTCTTAGATAAATAGATCCAAAATCTTTTTAATTAAACGCGTATGGAACCGGGGGGCATAGCTAGTATTTAATAAGACCCGATCTTGGAAACTTCGAGCGACCGGTATCGATACCACTGCTCATACAGATGTAACAGTCGTCAAGTGACCTAGTCATATTTTAGTTTCAGCCTGTGGGTTCAGGATTCGGTTGTGGAGTCGGTTTTCAGGAAAATAATGCATCGATTTCTTATCTAGGTGGTAGTGTCTCCTTTCAGAGTGAGGTTATGCATATTAATTTTCTTTTTGCTACTAAAATGCTTCTGATACACATAGTACAAGCCTAGAGCTTAGTTTGTGAGCAGAGCAATATGTGTAATTTGTCCTACCAAAAAAAAATAATAATTTGGCATTAATTTTAATCATTTAAATTTATTTTGGTTTTTTACAACGATCTTTACTTAGTGTTTTACCTAATAATCAACGTTTAACTGAGACCTCCTAGACGGACTCAGAGTACCGATCTGTGGAGTTTTATTTTCACCTCCTTGTAGCCGATGGTATTATGAGTCTAAACCGAACAAGCGGCCAGCTCGTTGTGGTGTTTGTGTAGACTAAAAACTTTAACGTTTAAGTTTATGGTTTAACTAACACGTCACTACGTATATAGTAACTATTGTTAGGTATTAAATAATGATGTCTATTGATATACTGTTTAGAAAAGTGATAAATTTGTTCAGTTCGTTGATCAATTATTGTTTCAAGTATCTATTCCAGACAATGCATTTAAAAAATTAAGAGGATCGTCAGATCAAACATTTGCCATAAAGTCTAGAGCTTTTGATTGCTTGACTTTCTGCGATTTATGGGGAAAATTACCTATGCACAAACATAAAAGTTCGCGCAGAGTTCGGTTTGACCGCACAAATTAACTTCTTTCTTGGTCTACTTAAAAAGCAAACTGTATGTCAACAGACCTGAAATTTTTCCAGAGCTAAAGGCCAAAATAATACGTATTGATGAGATAGAGTTTCATTTATTCTGAAATATGGTAAATTTTTTAAATTAAATTTTTTACCTTATGCAATGGAGTAGATAAGGACATATTTGTATGATATAAATTCTACAAATTAGTATTTTTTTATTCTTTAAGTTTTTATTAAAATATCTTGTAAATATTTACAGTTTACGTGTTTTATTAAGAGAACATTATATTATTTCTAAGAAAATATAATGAATCATCATAAATATCCCACACATTCGTCACTCGTCACGCTCACGTCAGGTTCTATCCCTCATTCCCATTGCCCACCATATTGGGTTTCCGCATTGGCGAACAATATGAAAATCTGTAGCATTGTTGTGGGACGCAACCAAAATTTATCCCGGTGGATATTTCTACTTGTTCCAGCGGAAGATTTCCACTTCAATATTAGTATTATTATTGATTTACTAAAATAGTTGCCCTAGAAGGCCAATTATTTCGCCTGTCGGGCAAATTGAATTCCAGACAAAATAATTATTTATTTATTCTACTAACATTTCATTGTATTCCAATGAGGTTGTATTTATAACATCTGGAGACGCAATAACATATATTTTTATGATTTTAATCGTACCTAGATTTTATTACTGTTTTACGGATAACAGATTTGTTTATTCTTGCTTTCCATTTGGAGGAGGTACTCAATTTGACACTCTAATTAGTTTTTTTATGTGTAAGATTTTTTTTTGATAAAAGTATATATTCAATTTTAAATTGATCGGTATCTGATTATAGAATTTCAGCAGAGAAATTCTTCATCAAAAAGAAACATGCGTTTATTATGATTATAATAACTCTGTCAAATCCTAACTGGTTTTTATTATTTTATATTTCTTTAATTGGTAAGCGCAAAACTCGAAAGCGGCAGGGACAATTCGGTATTTTTTTCTTCAAATATTTAAGGAAGGTTCTTATATAGATAAAAATCCAAAAAATTGCTCAGAAACCCGTAAAAAAACTCCATTTTTTTATTGATATTTTATGATCCTTTTTTGCAACTGCAGTATATACTTATTTACTAAAACCGAAAATTATACCTACGAGTATTAATCGGTGTAGTAAATTAATTATAAAGCGTAGGAAATTACCTTATATGGCAGTGGTACGACAGACACTAAGGTATGGTCAACATATTTATTTTATCTTAGCAATAATACATATAAAAAAAAATTACCAATAGTTTTTTTCATTTTAAAAAAACGCACACATTGTGTATTAAACAAATATATCTCAATGTAATAAATTTGGTCAATTATTTATTCAAAGTTGTATTTTAATGATCAATGTAATTAATCTCAGTTGTTTGTTTTGGTCTCTTTCTCAAAACAAATTCTAAAGATAGACATAACAAAAATAGTTTTAATATAACAAACAAATAAATTCCCGAAAATACATCAAATACTGCGTAGTTTCTGAATGGTGATATTGGTCAACCAAAGAAAATCTATTTTTATTATTATATAAACTAGTTGACTAGACACCATTCGCCTGGATATTGCTTCAAGTAAAATATCATGGTGCACATGAACAGCACCAATTTAACAAATTCACTAAATTAATTTTGTACTTGGGCATTTACAGAAAGATAATGTAATTAGCTACCCTGGATACTCCGTACGGGTTCCGGGTTCATCGGGTATTTGAGAGGCAGAAGGGCAAACTGCGGGGTTCCTGTACCCGCGAAGCAGATTTGAAGGCCAATCTTCAATCTGCACGATCTTGAAAACGCGTTCCATAGAAGTTCCGACGGCCGATTTTGGAAGGCCAAGATCTTTCAAAAGGCAATGCCAAAGACTTTGCTGGAATGCCTCATGTACCGACTATTTACTTATTATCAAAGTATTAAACATTTTTTTTTTGTAATTTTCTTCGTGAGACAAAGTTCGACTTTAGGATATGGACCTTTGTAATGTTTGTTTTTCATGGAAAAGTCAGTTTTACAAGTTTTTTTGTTAAAAAAAAAACAATGATACACACTGTACTTTGAACCCTTGACCAAACTGTTTTTTTTTAATCTAAAGGTCGTTATGTTATTCGCTTTAATAAGCTATATGAAAACAGATAAATTAATCTGTATTAGTTAATTAATTAAATCATAATTCTATAGGTATATTCCGAATAATATGTGTAGGCGAAATTGATTGCCATATTAGCGTAAGCGACTTCCTTAAACATGCTCAAGGATTGAATAGAAACTGGACAAAGGCCAAGCGTCCGCCCTCAGTCTGACACGTGCCATGGTTTGGCCAGACTTGACTCATGCCTTTCTCAGATTTACACAACTTTCCCTGAACTTTTTACGACATGAATGTGAAGCTGCAACATGAGTCATTTATGAATTATGTATGAAAAATGTCTACGTTGAACTTGAGTGTAGACAGGGAACTTTTATTTTATTAATGGAGCACGGCATGTGACTTTGTATCTACCTAATGGTGAGCAGACCTACAAAGTCCATGAATGGGTCGATCAATAATTGATCGCTCCCACTATTAGGTGGTGGCCTAGTTAGTACGTGGTGGCCTAGTTGGTTAGACCTTGGACTTAAAAACACTTAGGTCCCTGGTTCGAATCCCGGTGTGTACCGATGAGTTTTTAAATTAAAAATTTATGTACATTTGTTTGACAACACCACTATAGTGCCTCGGAGAGCACGTTAAGCTGTCGGTCCTGGTTTCACTATACCAACTTGTGAAACTGTTTAAAGATGGGTTATTGAGTCTATTCAAAACATCGCAACGAGCTAGCCACTTGTTCGGTGTAGACTCATACCATCGGCTACGACGAGGTGGAATTAAAACCCCCTGGGTACCCTGGGGCCGTCTGGGCGGTCTCGGGCGCCGTAAGGCACCCGTGATGATACATACCACTATGCCGGCTAAATGTTGCGATTACGAAATGGGTGGTGACAAATTGCATTAAGAGTATATTTTAATATACTCGCTGCCTTACCGTGAATTCAAGCAATTTCGTAACCGCATATCTCCTAAAACTGGTGAAACCACAGACTAACCCTTAACTATTAAACTTATTAATATATTATTGAACTTATTAAAAACATTTACTATTATTTCTACCAAGTTATTTAAGATGTATTATTATAAACTTTAATACTCACATTATAAATACGTAACTACGAGTATATTAAAATAATTTTCAGGAATTTATCTTCCATCTTACATGTTAAATAATTCATTTAGTATCCCACATTTGGTTTTATTTATTTAGTCCTATATTATCCACAGACGGGTTTATGTAACCAGACAGGCGGCTGTGATTATATTTCACGGATTTTCTGAAAAGGTGGTGGGCGCTTCAATGTATATACGCAAAGTATTTTCAGTTTGACCTCAATTTTGTTTGGGTGTGTGTACTTTTGTTTGGGTGTGTGTACTTTTGTTTGGATGTGTGTACTTTTGTTTGGGTGTGTGTAATTTTCTATGGAGGTAAGTGTAATTAGATATGATCATTGGAACAATGTTTTAGGCAGGTATGAGTATACCTTATTTTGGTTAATTGTTGTATCTAACCTTTATATGCGCCTTGTTTTTTTATTATCCAGTACATGTTTTTATTTTTGATAAGTATTACGTACCTATCAAAAAAAAATTTGTGGATATATTAGTAAAGATTGTATTATTATAATAACAGTAATAACAATATGTCCGCCCTTACAGATGCAAAAACCTTCAAGTGACCTGGTCATTTTACGGATTGATGCTACTGCATCGATTTTTATAGAAGTGGCAGTTTCCTTTCAGGACCGCTAGTGTGAGTTTTCTAACTATTACTTTGCGTTTGAGTTAACTAAAATTTGTATGGGAAATGGTTCAGCGCTCCAAGCGGAAATTTTGAGAACTAGAAATGCGGTCATGTGATTGGTCAAAATGTTTACGCGGTAGTATAGTTAACGCGAAAGTAAACGTTAAAAAAACTCACACTAGGCATCAGGTTGCAGTTATGAAACGGGCAGTTGATTTGACGATAAAGCAGCAAAGATATTAAGATATACCCATAATAGAAATTCGTCTCGCCGCCCATTTTGTAATCGTATCATTTAGGAGGCATAGTGGGAGCGATCAATGATATCAATTCAAACGTGATCTCTCGGTATCAAAGTCGATGGTTACCCTCCTGGTCACAAACTAAGCTCTAGGCTTTTACTAGAAATAACTACTAATACATATGGATTATTATTAAAATCATGACGAAAGAAAACTGTAGTGAAAGACACGACTATTATTGTTTTGACTTGAGTGGAAATCAAACCCACGACCTTCGGATACAGGTGGTTTCTATTACTAATAGGGTTCGTAAACTTAAGTACCAATAAAATTATACCTACTTATTATCATACTCGTAAGTATAGATACAATAGAGAATAAAAAAAACATCAACCCAGCGGAGTGATTAACCCGTCTTTTTCGCCGATGGTATTCGGAGGAAACACCTAACAAATGGCGAGCTTGTTGCGATGTTTATGCTTATAGTATCGTTATATAAAGTGGTCACCCATCCCAGGTCGGGCCTTTTTATCATCTGCTTAACCTTGTTATCAGTTGCGTAGTGACTTAACCACTAGGCTGAGGCCGATTTTTTATTCACTTCAAAATTAATATTACTATATAGAGTTGTCAGATACGTGGTAGCCATGTCAACTTAAAGGCTAAAGTCACAAATTCGACCCCTGTTGTGTACCAATGAGTTTTTCCAAATCTATTGAAGTTGTAATACATTGGTTCACTAATACTAACATACAGAGCAAATAAAGCCATTTTACTTCAGTATTTTTCTTCACTAAACTTTGGAGCCATTGCAGCTTTGCAGAGATGTGGCGTCGCGTCGTTTAACGTTTTCTACTATCTCTATCACGGACAGTGCGCTGTACCACTAGTGAGAGTATTTTTAACGTTTACTTTCTAGTTAACTATATATAACTATATAGTATGTATATTTTATATATATATAAAAATAACCGTTTTAGGTCCAAATTTTTTTTATTAAAATAATAATAGTTTCACTACACCAACTTGTGAAACTATTTATAGTGTTGAATCTAAACAACATTTAAAAATCTGGTACTAAGGCATTATTTCTGGTACTAAAGAATTATTTTTATTTTATATTTTATTGGAGTCAGTAGTTTTTTTTAATATAGGATTGTAGATAACCACATTTATATTTTTTTTTACATTTGTCTTGATTTTTTCGATTAGGTTCCGATATTTAAAAAAATGTGTCCGATAACATCATTTTTTTAAATTTATTATATTCTTTTTATCTCTTTGAACATATGTACATTTTTTAAATATTATTTAAGTATAAAACTCCATTTTTTTGTAGAATCGGATTACATTGTGTTTAAAGATCTTTATTGGGTACTCATAAAAAAATATAAGTTCACTTGTTTGAGTTTACAAAGTTTTTCTTACATTAAAGTATCTGCATCGAGATCGTAACATAATAACATAACATAACTAGTAATTTACATAGTATAACATAGAAAGTAATTTAAAATAAAGTAGGTACTTTATATATATAACATAATATAGTAAGTAATTTATAATATAGGATAACACAGTAATTAACAAATATTCTACTGTAAGACAATTATCAGGGGAAGTTTAAAAAAGCTGCATCGACATGCATAAACATTTTTTTTATTTTATTCTAAACATTGTTTTGTATATATAATTTAAGTTTATTCTTGAATACATTGATGTTTTCACAATTTTTTATTTCATTTGGTAATTTATTATGTAGCTGTGCTCCTTCAAATAATATGCATTTCTTACCATAGTTAGTTCTTGGCCATCTTAAATGGATGTTGTTTCTTCTTCTAAAGCTATATTTTGGATTCTCCTTATTGAAAATTAAGTTGGAATGTACTTGGTTCAACAAAATCTTTTTTATTAGAATGCAAGTGTTAAGTGTATAAAGTTGTGTAATATTAAAAAGTTTAGTTTTAGTGTAAAGTTCGTCAGTAGGTGCAAAGTAATCATAGTAAAATATTTTTTTAACAATTTTATTTTGCGTAGTCTGTAAGCGTTTTAAATTCGTTTTGGAAGCAGTTCCCCATATTTCGATTAAATAGTCCAAGTGTGATCTTACTAGAGAGTTATAGAATGAAATTCTTATTTTACGCGGTACGCAATTTGTAATTCTATGTAAAGCTCCTGAGAGAGATGTTAACTTAGACCTTACATGCTCAATGTGTGATATCCAGCTTAGTTTTTCATCTAGCCATAACCCAAGATACTTAGCTTTGCTCGAACGGTGTATAGAGAAGTTATTTATTATAAGTGGATTGTGATGTTGTATTTTTTTATTTTTAGCGGCAAATATCATAAGTGATGTTTTTGATATATTTATTGTGAGTAGGTTGGATAAGAACCACTCATTGAGCATGTCAAGGTCATGTTGAGCTTGGTTTATTATGTCGTGAATAGAATTGCCAAAATAAAACAAACAAGTATCATCTGCATACAAGGTCAGCTGCCCAGTAAGTCCAATATTTGCAATATTATTAACATATATGAGGAAGAGCAATGGTCCCAAAATGGAGCCCTGAGGTATCCCACAACTCACTCTCATGGAATGGCTCTCAAAGTTACCAATCTTAACAATCTGGCGCCTGTCTCTTAAGTATGACTCCAATATTTTCAGGGCTGATCCAGTAATGCCAATATTATTTAGCTTTATAAGTACTTTTAACGCTCCGACATTACCAAAAACCACCTGTGTTATTATTTGTGCACCAAGAAACATCAAAGTGTATTCTAAAGTCTTTACAGTTTCTTGTTTTCTCGGGTTTTTATGACTTTAAAAACACTTTTATTTTTGTGTTACGATAATTTGTGATAAATAAACCTTTTGACTAACAGTTGACTAAGTTTTGAGGTGCAGTTACAGATGTTTCGGTACAAATACAGCACTATATCGCATATTAATTAACAAAAAAATACAATTAAATTATATGCTGATGCGTGCTTTTTAGTAATCTATCAAGTAATGAAATAAAACAATGCGCACGCATTGTTTTATTTCATTATAAGAATATTCTCTATTCCGGTCATAATAAATAAATTATTATCACTTTAATTATTCTGTAAATTGTTTGTTCATAGTTTCACACAAACATAGTCCAATTTAGCATGTCGATGTTTAATTGATCACCGCTGGTAACGAATTTCCCAGCGCTAGCAACAGCACCACAAACTTTAATCAGTAGATAGTCCAAATGTACCAGAACAAGTAAAAATCTCACGTGCCTTGTTTTTGCTAGCCCGAATTTAATTCCTTTCGTTGATACTACGAAATGTTAACATTAATAATACTAATAACTACAACTGTCGTACTATAGAACTTAGAACCTATCTGATAATAAGCGTTGCGTTTAAGAATGGATACAACCAAAAGTTTACAGTATGTATAGTGCATTAGTTACCGAATCATGCTTTTTAAAAGAAATCAATGTATAAAAGTAAGACGTTGGATATATCCAGGCTGGTTAAACAAATCACTTTTTAATAATAATAATAATATGTAGGACAAATTACACATATTGCTCTGGTCACAAACTAAGCTCTAGGCTTGTACTATGTATACCAGAAGCAACGATATAATACATATTATATTTTATAAACACCCAGACCATGACAAACTGTACAGGAAAAACACACTATTTTTTTGCCATAGGTGGGAATCGAACCCACGACCTCCGGATACAACGCCAAAAGCGCAACCACTAGTCTACGGAGGTTGTCAATAGTATGTAAGAATCACCAAAATGTTTAGGACGAGGCGATATGTTTGTCTTAGTATTATAATTGTATTGAGTACATATAATATGTAGGAAATTTACAGATATTGCCCTGGTTATAAACCAAACTCTAGGCTTGTACTATGTGTACCAGAAACAACGATACATATTATACTTTATAAACACCGTATAACGATACAGAAAAACGTACTAATATTTTCCAAGACGCAACCACTAGTCTACAGAGGCAGTCAATTTATTTGTGCATGCACATAAACGGCCTATTAGGACGACTAAACTCCCTGCTTTATACGTCATAGAACAACCACGCGTATTGTGTTCACTCCGCCTTTCTATCAGTTTTCTTTCTATAAACAGCAGGTTTAAGCCTATCTAACTATAATTGATGAACAACTAACTTAATCAAATTTGTTTATTTTTAAAACATTTTCAAATAAAGAAATCCAATTACTTAAGAATTTTCTGAACAATCGATCCTCTCAAACTTTCAATTGGGCTTTTTATTCAGCAACTTGTTCTTCATTTACTGAAACTTTACCCAGGAGAAGTTTTTCAGTTTTTATTAAATGTGTAAATAAAAGAAAACTTTATCAATTTCTTTTTTGATGGTGACATTTCAATTTATTCATATTACAACAGTTTGATGTTGAATTTTTTTGTTATTTTTAGCTTTGCTTTATTAGGTTTTAAATCATATTAAAATTATTTATTTCATGTAAATCTTTACACATATTTATAAAGAGTAAAAATAATTGTTTATAACAATAAGTATACGTGATGGCCGAGTTGGACCTTAGACTTCGACTTTTAGGTCCCCGGTTCTAACCGGTACTTACAAATACAATAATATCTTTTAAGAAATCCTTGAAGTTGCACTTTTTGAATTTATAGGCCATTGATAAGGTATTACTAACGTGATTAAGTTGAAATTATTTGAAACATACTTATTTTTATTTAAATCTTTATTGCATACAAAATACAAAAGCGGAAACAATGCCGCTAGGCATTCTCTACCAGTCAAACCTTCGGGACAATCAAAGCAGTTAATAAGTGAGGTAGGTGCAATACAGTAACTGAGTATATAATGCAGTGAATATTATATAAAATACTTACAATCTAATATACACTACTTAAATATATCTTATATATATATATATATATATATATATATATATATATATATATATATATATATATATACACATACATAAACTACACATACACAATACTACCAACTACCAACAAAATGAGAAAGAAGTAACAAAGTGGAAACGAATAGAATAATGAAAGTTAAATAAAAACTACCTATGAATTTAGATAGTAATCATAAACTCTTTTTTTAAATATGACTCTATTTGGTGATTGTCTTATTTTGACTGGTAAATTATTCCAAAGTCTTGCAGCGACAAACTTATCTTTATATAATAATAATAAATACAACTAATCTATAAAAATGTAATCCTAATAACAAACAAAGTTATTCTGTTAATATCTAATAATTAATATAATTATATGTACATTATAAATAATAATTTTAAATGTAAGTGAATGTTATGTATGTTCTTTTTTGAGTTAATGAATATTCTTAACCTTAAATACTAGAGTCTGCCTTTTAAATGGTCTTAAAATAAAATATTTTTATCACTCTACTGGCTTTGTCTATCGCCACGACGGTATAAACCGCTGGGTACCCTAATACCGTCCAGGCACTCATCATGGTACATATGGCTTTGTCTGAGAGAAATAAAGAAATAGTAATAAGGTCAAATACAGAAATGTGCTCTTCAATTTTTTGGTATATACCAAATAGGTACAAACCAGATCCCTCCGCTAGGTACCCGAGCCCGTCTGGGCGGTCTCGGGCACGGTAAACTAATGATAAAAACAAGCCCCGGATCCAGACGTTTTCGAGGCGTGACAAAAACGTTCGTATACCGCCCGCGAGTTTCTTTAGTCAATGTTTAAGTATCTATATTATACAGACAGTGTGACTTTGAAAGGGTGTATTTTATGAGGTTCTGCTGATCAAATCGAACTTTTCCCATGGAACCATGTGCCGCAAATGAAAAGAAAATGCCTTCTCCATACAAACTAGTAATATTAAAATGACCAATTTGTATAGGGACGCCAATTTTTTTTTAATTTCCGACACAGGGTTCCATGGGAAAAGTTGTTCGAATTGATCAGCAGAACCTCATATCAATTCTAATAATTATTTTTATTATTTCATATAAAAAGTGGTCAGTACAAACAATGTTCGCACATTGTTCGACAAAGAGTATGACGGGGCACACTGTTGAGGAGTTTGCTGTCTGGTGAGAAAGCTATCTTGCACGGAGGGCGGCCGTTAGGATGAGCTTGTTGACTGGCTGGGTAGTATACTCGTCTGGCACACTTAAATATGGCGCCTCCAGAATTTAGCACCCTGACTGGCCCCCCGCAGCCTAGATCCGGGTCTGTAAAAAAAATATTCAATAGCTGAAAACAATTACTGTTTGTTTATGCGTAGGCGCTAAATTGTTTGTCTTTGTGGCACATGTAGCATCCCCACACCATAGTTTTGGCGGATTTCCAGGAATCAATGTCATCCCATCAGGTCTCATACCATCGCTTCTAGATATCCCTTTGGGCTGTAATATTAAAGAGACGTTGGCTGTAATAAGATACCTGCGTAGGATGTCTTTGATTTCGCCTGCGGAATTGCGCAGTACTTTTTTTACACGATTAGTGCCCAAGAGCTGGCGTGTGAGACATTTTTTTTAAATATCAATACAAAAAGGAAACGCCGCCGTCAGCGTCTTGGGTACTATGCCTCAGGGCAAACTTGAGAGATATTTTAATTTAGTTTATTTTGACTTATTTATTTTTTATTATAAATTTATTATATATATATATTTTGTTCCTTGAATAGCCTATTGTATTGTTAACATTCTACCTATATTTCATATATCGTAACTAAAACATGACATGAGATATTATTCAAAAGAACAGAATATTCTTTCGTTAGGTACTTGGGTCGTTATTCCCGTATATCAACAGCTATTTGTAACTTTGCTATCGAAACTAAATATACCGAGTTGCGATTATGGAGGCATTATTTATGCGCAAAGTTTTGTGTGTAGGCGACATACTGGAAAGTTATATGCTTTTTCGACTCTCCTAATTTTTTGAAAGAATTATTTGGATATTTATCTACATGTTTATTGTTAAGTTATATTATTGTTATGGTAATTGTTTCCGACTAAGAATATATTTTTAATGTTTCGTTGGGACTATTATTAAAAAAATAAGGAAGCTATTTGAAAAAATAGGCGTAAAAAAAATAAAATTAGGTGAATATTGTTTCCTACAAATGATTATACCCTCGCTACTTTAACGTCAAATCAACCGCCCGTTTCGTAACCGCACAATGAATATTACCACCGCCCATACAGATGCAAAAACCGTCAAGTGACCTAGTCATGTTTCGGTTATATTCTAAGGGTTCACCGATTTTCCGGAGACTACTGCATCGATTTCTTGTCGAGGAGGTAGACACCTTAGTGGCGACATTTGTGGCGATAGATTTGACGATAAAGCAGCGCGGATATTAAAATAGACTCGTAATGCAAATACGTCCATATCGTAACCACATCATTTAGCCGGCATAGTGGGAGCGGGTAAGTATTGATCGACCTCATTCATTCACAAAGTCCCATGCCGTGATCGACTAAAATATAGGTATACTTATATATAAAACAAATTATTTCTATTATACGTTTCAAATCCCGATGTGTACAAATGAGTTTTTAATTTAAAAAAAAACATTTGTTTGACAATACCACTATTATACCTCGAAGAGCGCACTAAGCTGTCGGCCCCAGTTTCATTCAATCAACTTGTGAAACTGTTTATATATGGGTTATTGTTTCAATCCAATCATCGCGACGAGCTAGCTACTTGTTCGGTGTAGACTTATACGACGTGGTGTGATTAAAATCCCGCCGCCTGAGGCCGTCTAGGTCGTGAAGAGGTCTCGAGTACCCATATTAATAAAATATATAATACATAGAGATGAAATAAATTTTCCCTACTCAGACTAAAACTAAAAATATATCCTTTTCTTTAAACTTTTATTTATATACTAGCTTATATAAATAAAAGTTTATATAAGCCAGCGACTTTATATACCCGCGACTTCGCATGCAACATATTATTCAAAAGATTGTGTTGTTTTAATATTCCAAAATGGTTGCTAAGACAAAATTATTTCTGTAATAAGGCTTTCCCATAAACCTCCTATTCTTCTTTTTTTTTCTTTTGTTATATAGAACCCCAAGTGCCCGAACATAATTTGAACGAAAATAGCGGTAATTTTTGTTTAAACTTAAGACAATAAATCAACTTTAAAAAAAATAATATAAACATATATAAATCCAAAAATATTTTATGTCAATTTTTCTCTATCTGGTGTATATCTTTTCCTAAGATACTTTTAAAACACCCTAAATATCTGCACTCCTATAGCTATAATATGTCGAAAAATGATATACACTATGTCCTTCCCAGGGTATCAAACTAACTACATACCAAATTTCACGTAAATCGGTACAGCTGTTTAGGCGTGGAAACGTAACAAACAAACAGAGTTACTTTGTAATTATATAAGGATTACTAATTGTTTATACTAATATTATTTTTAATAGAAATACACATTCGATAAAATTATAAACTGAACACAACAGTTCTACTAGTAACATAATAAAAAATGATTACCAAAACCAGTATTAGTATTGACTCGCCATTTATATTTGCGAAATACTTAAGATAAATTTAAAACATACTTTTATAACATAGGTAATAAATGTAATTACACTAGACCGTAATAACACAGTAAGGTGTAATAAAGTTCGAAACACTTTTAAAAAATCATTAAGCGTTCTAGATAATCCCCTCCAATCACCTACAATCTTAGTCCAGTATCACAAACCTTTCTCCATTTTGCGGCCACTGTGCACTGGCTGACACAGTAACCGAGTTGAGGCAGGGACGGACAGGCGGTGCGCGGGAGTGACGGTGACGATGCCCCATGTGACGATCCTCACCGTGACCCTACTATTGATCGATTTCACCCACTTAACCAGCAGCTCACGGAAATTATTTGCAACCGAAGAGAAAGTACCGACTCTTTCATTCGCCGAAAACATTTACGCTACACTATCTGGCGCTTGTGAGTATGATTGTAGTTCATTTATTAAATATTTGATTTAAGTAATAAAATTGATTTTGAAAAAAAAAACATCTGCAGGTCGAGCAGTAGTGGATTTACATCACGGTAATATAGGAACAGTGGCCGAAGATCTTAAAACAATTAAAATAATTCAAATTGATGGAAATACAGTGAAAACATTTAAAATTGACGAAGCATATATATCATTAACACAATCTGCGGTGTTTGACATTACAAAACAAACCAAAGTGATCATCCATGGATTTAAGGATAGCGCTCAATCTGAAGTTCCTCAAGACTTGGCCAATGCATATAATGAAAAATTGATGTTTAATGTTCTAATGGTGGATGCAGAATTTGTATTAGATAAGATATACTTAATATCTATACAAAATGCTAGACTAGTTGGTAAACGTCTTGCAAATCTTTTAGCTAATTTAGAAAATTATGGAGTAAACGCTGAAGATATACATTTACTGGGAATCAGTTTGGGAGCACATATAGCGGGGTGGACAGGAAAATATTTCAGAAAATTTAAAGGTAAAAACATCGGTCGTATTACCGGATTAGATCCTGCCGGGCCCTGTTTTTCATATGCACAAAGTGACCAAAGATTGGATGTTAGTGATGCGACATACGTGGACGTGGTGCATTCCAATCGTTTAGTGCAAGGAGTAGCTGAACCCTTGGGACACGCAGATTTCTTCCTTAATGGTGGTGGACCGAACCAACCTGGATGCTTTTCATCTAGATGTAGTCATCTTCGGGCTGCAATAGTTTTTACAGAGAGCATAAGAGTTCCTCAATCATTTGTAGGTATTAAATGTGAAGGTTGGAAGGAGTTTTCTGAGGGCAGATGTAAGGAATCATACTCAGTCCTAGGTTATGGATCATCTGAATCGTCTCGCGGGGAGTATTACTTGAGTACCGCACTGAGTTCGCCATATGGACTTGGGATGGAAGGTGTCAAATTTATGTCATTTCTGAATAATGTGTTGAAAACTCTACATATGCGGTGATTGTTTGGTAAATAATAATAAAACTAGTATTAAATTTTATACCACCATGAACATTAGGAAGCCATACCAACAAATTAAAAGAGATATAATAATTGTCTCTCTAAGTCAAAAATTTGTAAATATTATACGCATCATGTACATATAGAAACTATTAAAATAAAGTTAAATTATAATTGCCATATTAAACTTATTTTTACAAGATCTTTTCATTGCTTCTTAGGGCTTATTAAAAAAAAAGTGGTCCACGGTTATTAAACGGATCATTAAATATTTATTAGCTGGGCCAAGAATAGATTTTTAAGTTTAAATAAATATACATATTATGGTCATAAAGTTCTTTATAAATAACCTTTTAATTTAGTTGTTTGGCCTTTTTTTTATATAACAATATAACGAATACGAAAAAATGTTGAAATTTACAGATCAATAATCGTTAAAAAATATTTATGCATTAAGTGTGTTTACAATTACGCAATTATTAGGAAAAAAAACGATCTAAAATTATCGGAACAAATCTTTGATTAGATTATTTATTGTAAAACCGCCAATTTGCCAGTGATTGATTCATATTTACATAACTAGGTAACCGAAATTCAAATTTAGCAGTTGTTGAAGCGTGCATGCTTTTAGAATTTTGCAAACTTCCGTACTAAGTTGTTATATAATTAGTTACATTGAGATCATAATCTATCCTCCATCCAGTGAGACTAATTACTGGTTCTTTTAATCTCATGTACGGTCGCCAAAACATCACACTTCCTTTATTTTTTAAGGGTCCGTAGTTAAAGAAAAAAAAACCTCAGTAATCACTTTGTTTATCCGAATGTCTAGACTGATACCCTCGAGACTGTTTCAGGTAGAAAATAAAAGCTCAATGTACTTCTCGAGTTTCAGATTATTCGTAATATTTTTTATAAAAAATAAAATAAAAATGAGTTACGGACTTAACTGTTTTTTTATTTATTTTGAACAAAATAAATAAAAAAACAGTTAAGTCCGTAACTCGTTGCTTAGGGGTTGCATTGTTAAATTATGTTATTACAGCACAATATTTGACTTTGTATTTACCAGATGGTAAGCATACCAACAAAGTCGATAGTGTCGATTAAAATACTCGTACATCGACCACTGCCACTTTTCCGACCGAAATGATGGCGATAAACACGAATTTGCATTACGAGTCTAGCTTTATCGTCATATTAATTGCCCGTTTCGTAATCGCACACAAAAACAGCCTACCATTTAATTAGTAATTAAATTGTTTTTTTCAGCTAGTATACGATTATTTTTCCACTTTAAACTTAACTAATTTTGGAATTTGGTTACAAAATGGATGAATTGTATCGAAATGTGGATAGACAAACAAACGAGCAACTACTTTTACATTAAAGAGGTTTTTTTTCAGAAACCTAAAATTCCGAAAATAAAGTCAGTAGAAAATTGCTACTGCATACGTTAATTAGTTTTTAGATCACGTTTCATTTATTGTAAAGGGTAAGCCATATTTTTTTGCACATTTGAAACATAAATAAAAATTAAACTACAAAAATATTATTTTGTTGATCATCTATTTAACATAAAAATTTTTTTTTTTAATTACACCCTCAAGATGTTCTCCGTCTTGTCGTTGGCACTCCTGCAATCAAATAAAAAGAAAACGCATTATTTGGAAAACTCGCTGACATATGCTGTGAGGGATCGCGGCTATATCTTCCTGGATGTTTTCTTTTAACTGGGATATTATCGTCGGCTGATTAAGGTACACTCGACTTTTTAGGTATACTACAAGAAAAAACTGAAAGGTGTAAGGCCCGGGCTACTCGGAGGTCATGGGATATCACCTCTGCTAGAAAACAATTTGTTAGGAAACATTTCTTAGACCACCGGTAAATTAACATGTTAAGTATGACATATTGCTCCATCTTATTGCATCCAAGTCCTGCTAGTATATTCTTAAATATAATTCACCGCCACACGCGTACCTTTCTCTCTAACGGTTTTTGAGAAATCCAGTGTTGTCATTTGCAAAAAAAATTGGCCCACCTGTATATTCGTTTTATTGCTATTAACTTCTATAACTGTCTAAAAATAATTTAACGGTTACTTTAACGTTGCAAAGAGATTATATTACACCCTGTTTATTAATAAATATATTGAGAAAGAATGCTCTCATCTATCCATGGATTCTCCGTACGAGTGGTGTTTCTATCGAGAGGTTGGAGTGACTTGGGACCGCGAAGCAGAGTTGCAGGCCTTCGAATGTAACTCTCCTATGTTCACTACCCTGTCTATAGTATTTAGTTGGTTAACTAAATACTATACGACCCTGTCAGTGCCATCTTGGAAAAGCATTCCGTAAAAAGATTTTGATTATTTTTTAAAGCCAAGATCTTTGAAAAGGCAACGAAAAGACTTGAATTCCTCTATATTATGTCCGTTAATTTTTTAGATAAATTGAAGACTGTACGGAACCCTAATTATGATTACTAATAGCACTTGTCTAGTTTTAATTAGAGCATGACATCGTATGAGTATATATACAATGCCATATCTCTAGAATAGTTTTATGTACACTTTATTCGCAAGGGACTGAAGTAAATTGAGTAATGGTTGAAATTTCGTACCAGAGTCTCTGGAGGATGATTACCTAGCTAATACAAAGAGAGAATAGTTAGAATACTCAAGGTAGCGCTTCTTTTTTGTGTTTTATTTTATTTTTATGAGAGTGTGGCATGTGACCTTACATCTAGCTTATGGAAAGCAGTATGAAGGTCCAAGAGTGAATACCAGCAATTAGAAGTTATGTAAATGCTGGTGACATTAAAGGACCCAATGGATATAGGACTATAGAATGAAGAAAACATGACAGCAAGCACAGCATCCTAACTTTTAAAATGCGACAGATGTAGGAATCTCCATGTATAATTTAGTTTGGGTTAGTACTCTATTCCTTTGAATTATGCCTTAATTTGGTTTGCAATTTCACTACTATATATAATATATATAACATTGGTTCATGGCATGTGACTTTGCATCTCCCTGGCGGTAAGCAGACCTAAAGTTTATAAATATTGTCGATCAATACGTTTTTTACCAGCATTTGCCTTACAAGTACTTTAATATCTTTACTGCTTTATCGTCAATCAATTGCCTATTTTGTAACCGCAAACTAAAAGGACACACAACGTACTACCTTGACAAGTTATCGTTGCAGTAGTCTCCTGGAAACCGGTGAACAGATGTTTATTATTAATAATAGGGAAGGATGTCTATATAAATTATAACAAAGATAAAAAAACACAAATACGAGTTCTAGGGTATCCAGCGGTGGAGATTTAGTCCCTATTATATATAAACATTATCTAATTTTTGGCAATCATGAGTCGCAACCGTTTAAGATCACAGGGGACTGATTCATAATAATTCCCATATAGGTTCCCAAGAAAAGTAATTTGAGTTTGCTGAAACTTCTACTTATGTAGAAACCTATACATAGTAATATATAAGGATATTTATTGGAAAATGCTATTTTTTTATTATTTAAATTGGTATTACCTGACTGCTGGTATCCCACTAGGTGACGTACAATGTCCTTTGCTCTTCTCGGCTTTTATAAATTTATTGGAGCACATACATTGTTATTTAACAGCATTGATTACTTCTATTATGCCGGCTAAATGATGCGGCCACGAAATATGTGGCGACAGAGCCAAAATTGAATTATTAGTCAAAAAGTCTACCACCGATAAGACATCAATGTTGTAGTCTCCTAAAAACTGGTGAACCCACAGACTATAAACGAAATGTATGTCACTTAATGACGGTTTTTGCACCAGTATGGTCGGGGGCAATCAAACCGGTCGGTCAACCTATCGAAATTCCTCCCGCCTCGAAAGTTTGAAAAACGTTGATTTGCACTTTGATGCGACATATATTTTGCATCACCAAGGTTAATCTTAATCTGGAGTCTGATCAAGTTCGCTCTCAAAATCATGGTTTCCTATTTGTTTAAAATTATTCTATTTTCTCAAAGGTTATCTGATATAAAATGCATAAGTTAATAACTTGTCTATGTACAATTTTGTACAAATAATTCAGGGTCAAAATATTTATTTATATCTATTCTATATATACTATATCATATTATACTTCGTATCCCTCCGAAGACGATTACATTACAAGCAGCAGTACGTTGTATGGTGCCGGTCGTTGTCACATTTTTACAGAACAGAGACAAACAGAAAAAAGATGTCTGTCTCGCTCACACCCGCTCCTTACCGATGCCGTAGCGCCCCCGCATCATTACGTTTTTGTGTGCGGTCAAGGTCGCATGCGCTTGTTGAGTGATTTTTATTCTCGCGAATTAAAACTAGCGTGGGTTTCTTTTTCCGCCATTTTATTTTATTATAAAAGCCATGAGAAAAAGAAAGACATCAAAAGAAGGCAACTACGAGAATATAATGAAAAAAATTAAAAAACTCGAGAGAAAGGTAAAGAATCGGCAGGATTTCAAATCCGATTCCGAAAACAATAGCTGTGACGAAATATTTCCCGAAGGTAAGTTTTTTTGTAGATACCTAACCAGGGTTAAAATTTAATATATTTTTATCAGTATTTAACGCTAAGTTTGCTATATGCAATTCGGTTATACAATTCTTATTGCCTTTTTATGTACACGTAAATCGTGTACCTATTTCATTTTATTTATCCAAAAACGAATAAAGGAGGAAAGGTTCCTCTCATGAAGTATTTATTGTACTTTAATTAGTTTTTAGTATCTACCTACTTGTCATAGCTAAACGTAAATCGTTTATTAGCATTATATGTAGGTATTCTAAAAGGATACCTCAGTTAATTTTTCGTTGTTACCTAGCGTAAACCGTTTGTGAACAATATATTTTATTCTAAATGGATAAAATTGCCTAAAAAGAAATCTAAATGGTTTTGTTTTGCTTATTCAATTAAATATATTTTATTCTAAATGGATAAAATTGCCTAAAAAGAAATCTAAATGGTTTTGTTTTGCTTATACAATTACATTTTATTCTACATGAATAAAATTGCCTAAAAAGAAATCTAAATGGTTTTGTTTTGCTTATACAATTACATTTTATTCTAAATGGATAAAATTGCCTAAAAAGAAATCTAAATGGTTTTGTTCTGCTTATACAATTACATTTTATTCTAAATGGATAAAATTGCCTAAAAAGAAATCTAAATGGTTTTGTTCTGCTTATACAATTACATTTTATTCTAAATGGATAAAATTGCCTAAAAAGAAATCTAAATGGATAAAATTGCCTAAAAAGAAATCTAAATGGTTTTGTTTTGCTTATACAATTACATTTTTTTCTAAATGGATAAAATTGCCTAAAAAGAAATCTAAATGGTTTTGTTTTGCTTATACAATTACATTTTTTTCTAAATGGATAAAATTGCCTAAAAAGAAATCTAAATGGTTTTGTTTTGCTTATACAATTACATTTTATTCTATATGGATAAAATTGCCTAAAAAGAAATCTAAATGGTTTTGTTTTGCTTATACAATTACATTTTATTCTAAATGGATAAAATTGCCTAAAAAGAAATCTAAATGGTTTTGTTTTGCTTATACAATTAAATACAATGTAAACAATTAAAACATGTTACCCAATATTTTTAATAAATATTTACCTATTTCATTGTAAACAATTAAATCATGGCCCAGCAGCCCACAAGTGTCTAAAATGTGGTTATTATATCATATATTTATACTAATGATGAGGTACCATCTGTACTGTACTGATTTGTTGGACATACTAGGACTTGTCAAATGATAGAACCCTTGGAGAGAATATACATAAAGATTTAACTTCTAGATGGAAGTATATTTTACTTAATGGCCTTAGTAAGGACTCTAAGTCAGATCTTTAAAGAAAAAAAAAAAAAAAAAAAAATTACAACCACCAGCTACGGCAATGGCCCTCAAAAGACCTATAGCCACTTCATTTACTCCTCGAGCAACTTTAAACATACGGGGGACTTTACGGGTAGCCGCTGAGCAGCGAGTGAACCCCGTAGCACGGCGGCAGCCTCAGCGCCAACCCCAGCGTCAACCAGACCTGACTCGCCAAAACAGGCCAGTGCAATTCCGCCCGAGGAGATATTGACCCAGGTAAATAATATAAAATTAGCTGGTAGATTACAAAATTTCTATAAGAGGTGGCAGGAGATAACTAATGATCACACAATACTATTATGGATCAAGGGATGTAAGATTCCTTTTGAAAAGGAACCCATTCAGTGCTATATACCTAAAAATGTAAATCATTCAGAGGCTGATTGTACTATTTTGATAAATGTGTAAGTGAATATCTTAAACTAGAGTATATCTCTAAATGTACCTTGTGCTGAGCAGTATATTTCCTAATTTTTTACAGTTCCAAAGCCGAATAGAACTCACAGATTAAATAAAAATGAATTCATTACAAATATACATTTTAAAATGGAAGATTACCGTATGGCTTTGAAACTATTAAACTACAAGAATTATATGACTACCTTAGATCTTAAAGATGCTTACTATTATCAGTTAATAAAGCTGATAGAAAGAAGTTATGTTTCTTATGGAATTCCATAATTTGTACCAAGGACATATTGTAAATTTCTTGGATTTATGTTTAATACTTCCAACATGACAATTTATTTACTACAAGAGAAGAAAATAAGAATTAAATATGGGCAAAAAGTTTATTTCTCAAAATAAAAAAAAATAAATAAAAAATAAAAAAATTACTATCAGACAGCTGGCTCAATTTACTGGTATTCTTACCTCAGCATGTCCAGCTGTGAGTTATGGTTGGGTTTATACCAAGCTGTTGGAAAGAGAAAAGTTTTTGGCACTTAACTACACTGATAATTACAACAAGAAAAGGTCTTTAGGTCCTCATCTGACTATAGACTTTAAATGGTGGTTTAATAATACTCACCTAAATAAATTGTCACGTGACATATGGCAGTGGTGTGAAGACTGCAATATATTTATTTTTGCTTCTTATATAAGATCCGCTGATAATGTTGTTGCTGACCAGGCCTCGCGAAAACTCTCATCGGGCACGGAGTGGGCTCTTGCAGATTATGCATTTAAACAAATAACATACACATTTGGCACACCAAATTTTGATCTCTTCGCAAGCATACAGAATCACAAATGTGAGAGGTATGCTTCGTGGAAGCTTGATGCCCAATCTGAAGTTGTGGCTGCATTTACCTTTAATTGGAAAGAGTTAAAATTTTATGCCTTCCCACCATTCAGTCTTATCACTAAGGTGGTACATAAATATATAACTAATAAGGCTGAAGGTATTTTAGTAGTTCCATATTGGCCTTCCCAATCATGGTTCCCACTATACCGAAAGCATATAATTTCACAGGTGTTATATTTACACTCTCAAACAAATTTGTTACTTTCTCCTTTCAGAGAATCTCACCCACTCCATGCAGATCTTACCCTGGTGGCAGCGAGATTATTAGGCAGTCATTCGAAAAGCGAGGTGTCTCAAATTCGTCTCTAAATTTACTTATGGCATCCCTATCGAAAACAACATTAATATATTGACTTTGCCCTTAAATCTTGGTGGATTTTTGTGAAAATAACAGGTTTGATTCTTGTAATGCAAATATAACCCAAGTAATATCATACTTGACAGAAAGTTTTGAATCTGGAGCTAGCTACAGCACCTAAAATACCTCTAGATCGGCTCTAGCATTGGTTTTAGGCACAAATGTAACATCTAATGACTGTATTACTAGATTATTAAAAGGAGTATTCAGGCTAAGGCCATCCACTCCCAAATAGGACATTACTTGGAATACCATTATTGTTATTAATTACTTGAGCCAATACTATCCATATGATAATGTAACTCTACAGGACTTATCATATAAAACCATAACACTTTTGGCTATTGCTTCTGCACAAAAAATGCAGACTCTGAGTCTTATTAAAGTTACAAATATAACATAATAATTAGGGTTGATGACCTCATAAAGACTTCTAGGCCTGGGTCCTTTCAACCACTTGTTAAACTGCCTTACATAAAAGAAAACCCAAATATATGCCCGGCTCTAGCTCTTAAAATATCTTAGAACAGACTCTACTAATAATTTGTTTATAAGCTTTAGAAAACCTCACAAAAAGGGTAAAACTTAGCTTACAAAACAGTGGTATAGACACTTTAATATTTGGTGCACACAGTACTCGCCATGCGTATACTTCTGCAGCGCGTAGGAAAGGAATTAGTTTACAAGTGGTTCGGAGGACTGCGGGCTGGAGTGATTCCTCAAACATATTTTTAAAATATTATAATAGAGAGGTTACAGAAAACGCGGATTTTGTAATAACATTATTTTCCTGAAACTTGGTCTGTGGAACTAAAGTTTTAGATAACTACATTGTTTCGATTGAAAATCAATATAGTACTTGGTAAATTTTCAAAATTTTTTATAACTTTAAACATCTGCTTGTAATGTAATCGTCTTCGGAGGGATACGAAGTATAATTTAGAATTAAACGAACTTACCTGGTGAAGTTCGATTCTAATTATACGAGTATCACGAAGAAGACGATTACCTAGTTCCCTCCCAACCCTTTAATATTTATTTTTACCCATTATTTTATTTTTTCAAAATTTTGAAATTTTAGTATTAACTTTAAACGTAATGATGCGGGGGCGCTACGGCATCGGTAAGGAGCGGGTGTGAGCGAGACAGACATCTTTTTTCTGTTTGTCTCTGTTCTGTAAAAATGTGACAACGACCGGCACCATACAACGTACTGCTGCTTGTAATGTAATCGTCTTCTTCGTGATACTCGTATAATTAGAATCGAACTTCACCAGGTAAGTTCGTTTAATTCTAAATTATAAAGAGGTAAAGTTGTATGGGGTAATCTCTGGATCTACTGAACTAATTTTGATTTTATTTTAGTGATGGATAGCCCATTTATTGAGGAAGGCTTCTAGGCTTAACATCACTCTACGACCAATAGGTGCGGAACATCGATGAAATTTTTTGGGAAAACGGGGAAAATTTGTTGTTCCTTTTGAACAGCGGAAGCTCCGTTGCGTGCGCTTCGTATAAACGGTTAAAGTTACGCAGACAAAGTTGCGCAAGTCAGCCAGTTTCATATAATTTGAATAAAAAAAGGAATTTATAAGCCAGAAATAATAATTATAAGCAGTCAAAAAAATATATAAGCCACACTTAGGAGCTTATTATAATTTATTGACTCTTTCAAATCAAATATAAAAAGTTTATTTTTATAAAAAAAATATCAGTTATCTTAACTTGTTTAGATTCATTATTACAGATTAGCTGAACCGCAGGCAAAAGCTAGTAATAATCTATATATTATGTTAAGAGCTTGTCGTGTCTTACTGATTGATTGACTTATCATCGCCCATCCGAAGCTACTATAGCTGGTCAGAAGCTTGCTTTTATATTTGATGGGTCCACTGAGAAGGATAAAAAGGTGAGGTTAGTTTTTTAGGTAAAGTTAATATCTTGACAATGGATGGTGCAACAGATTTGAAATTCGCACGTACTCTTCTTAGAAAATAAATTTATGCTCAAACCATTTTTTTTTTTTTAAGTTATTAGATTTTAAATTTTATTCAATAAAATATACAAACAAATAATATAAAAGTAACTAACAACTAACTAAATAAAATATTTCATTAAGATCTTCCGATGCTACGTACGTGTTCAAAATGCTCAACGCATTGCATTTTTTTAAATTTCATTTAGGGACTGGGATAGGAGGGGAAAAAGGGGGTGATCTTTCTGTGTCATATCTTAGGAACGGTGGATACTACAACATTGCAACTTTGTATGTCTGTTTGTAGACTCTTCTTATAAAACTGTTGGATACGTGTTTCACTAATTTTTGAAATTTAATTAAGGGAAGTTGGGGCAAAAAAAATTTGTTTTTTTCGTAATATATAATAGGTACATTTTATAAGAATAGTATACATAAAAAGTTGTATCCATGTATACTATACTTATAAAATTAACCATGTATACTATACTTATAAAATTAAGCGTCAAGGGCTTTACTATTTTCCAAGATTTTAAAAGGGGAAGGTAGGGGAAGACGAGTATTATGGCAACAATGAAACTTTGAAATCGTATCTGCCTATAAAACTAACAGACATGTGACTATATTTTAAAATTAAAATAGGGGAAGGCGGGGAATTTAGCCAGGTACTGTTTTTTATACAAATAATAAGACGGGTGAAGCCGGATCAACATAAGCTAGTAAATATATTAAGTCATTGGCAAAACTACTTTATACGAAGTAGTTATACATTGATAGTTTAATAAATCCAATGACGTACTTACACAAATTAAATTTCAGCCCACGCACATAACTATACATTAAATTAAGCTGCCCTAATCATAATATTTCGAAAAAACAATTTACCCTGACGCAATCCTTAAATATTATAATAATACATTTTATTAATATTAGACATATTACTTTTTTAGGGTACCATTTATTTAAGAAAAATGGGTCCGTATAATAAAATGTAGGAGAGAAAGACAATGTTCTTAGTCATCCATGCTGGTGCCGGGTCCATGGCATAGTTGGGAGGCAGGGTAGTGAACTGCAGCGTTCCCGGACTTGAGACCGCCGAGCAGGGTTGCTTTTCCAAATGCAACTCTCTCCTAAACTCCCCTTCACTGGGCTCATTTCCCCCTATATCTAACCAAATTCTATACTATCCTGTCAGCACCCTCTTGAAAACGCATTCTATAAAAGTTCCAATGGTTAATCTTGGAAAGCCAAGATCATTCAAAAGTTTTCTTTGACTGAGAGATACAGGTCGCCCTGATCCCTCAGGGCGACCTGTAGCCTTTTCTGTTACCAACACGACAACACGACACAATATGCTAAGAATAAAATATTTATTTTTTTATGCAATTAACTTTTAAATCTAAAAAAAGTCTGTCTGTCTTAGATTTAACGATTAAACTACTGAACCGTTTTTTTTTGGGATTTTAATTTTGATAGAAAGGTAAATTGAATCCTGGGGTATCAACTATAGGGTATATTATAACTTCACATTTATACAGAGGTTGTTGTTTGTAGAAAAAACTAAATAAAATGTTTAATAAAAAATACTTTCTGATATTAGAGCGTTCTAAAAGACAAACAAACAGGCATTAAACTACTTAACCGTTTTTGAGATTATTTTAGAAAGGTAAATTGGGTATTAATATAGGGTATTTATAATTTTAAATTTATAGAGAGGTCGTTTGTTTTGTAGGAAAAACTAAATTAAATGGTTAATTACTTTCTGATATTATTCTAAAAGACAAAGAGACAGGCAGGCAGACATCGTGACCATATAATATGTATTAGTATCGTTGTTTCTGGTAGGGACACATAGTACAAGCCTAGAGCTTAGTTTGTGACCACGGCAATATGTGTGTAATGTCCTTCATATTCGTATTATTCGACTTTACTATGTAGCGATGACCTTACTTATCAATATATAAAATATCAATCCCATTCGTACTTACTCAATCGCTTTAACCTTTAATAACGGGTGTAAGTACAGTTGGCAGAAATAAACAATATGTTTTATTTTTATTGGTACCTACACAATATGTGACTTTAAAGATACAATCAATCAATCAATCAAAATTATTTATTTCATATAAATCTTTACAGATATTTATTTATGAATAGTCAAAAACAAAATAAAAATGAGGTCTAGAGTGCGTTTGGATAGGCGGCTATATATATATAATAATTATATATATATATATATATATAATAATTATAGATTAATTAATAAAAGGTGTCATTAATAAAAATAAACTACCCAACCGAACGCACGATATTTAACCAACTAGTGTAACACTAGGTGGTTAGCTGATTACATTGACCATCTGATTATCATCTGCCATACAACGGTGCCACCGAGGCGACCAACCTAAAAAGCTAAATATGTATAATAAAAAATAAATTAGGTAATTAGAAATTATTACAATATCAGATTTAACATACCTATTAGGGTACTCATTTGAAAAGGTAACCTGTTTACTAGTTGTGAGACCTTAATTGCAAATCATAACGGGTCCAGATATCTTTATCATTAATGTAGTCATTAACTCTATAGTAAGACCTATGGATTAATGTTTATTTTATACAATTTTTAAACTTTATTTCACTTAAATCTTTAATACTTTTAGGTAATTTATTAAATAACCTTATAATGTTAATGACGAAACTTAATTAGTTTTGCAGCCTATACTTTGGTATATCAATTTTATATATATTTCTTAAGTTTAAATTATGCGTGTCGCCATTTTTACAAAATATACTTACAATAAATTCTCATAAATATATTGAGATGGTAGTGTTAATACATCAATTATAGGAAAGATTTCCTGAAGAGAATCACGAGCCTTCATGCCATATATTACCTGAACAGCCCTCTTCTGTAAAATAAATATAGTATCAAAATCAGCCTCGGATCCCATTATTATTCGTTAATTATTATTCGTCACTATAAATATATATATTATATGAAAATAGGTGAATTACACTAGTCTGGCTGTTGCAACATCAGTTAAATATCTGATTTTTCTGACTGCATATGCAGCATAGCAAAATCTACTGAAAAGAGTATTTATGTGAGCTTTCCACTATAGTTTGGAATCGAATATGATCCCTAAAAATACAGTGGAGTCAACACATTCCAGATCAGTAACACCTAACTTCACTGTGTAATTAATATCAGTAACGTTGGGAAGCGTAAATTTTAGACACTTAGTCTTCTGCGCATTTAAAACTAAATTATTCGCCGTGAACTATTTCGAAACCATTTCCAGAGAGTCATTTGCTGCTGATAATATATTATCTTTTCTATTAACTTTAAACAGTAGAAATGTATCATCAGCAAATAGCACTATTTGCGCCATTTCTTGAACCTTATGTGGAAGACCATTGATGTGTACTAGGAAGAGGAATGGTCCTAAAATCGAGCCTTGCGGAACACCCATCTTTACAAGGGATACACAGCCATCAATATAAACTAAACACTTTGAGTTCTATTGGAAAGGTGAGATTTTAATAGATTTAAAGCTAAATCGCGAATACCATACAATTTTAGCTTATCTAACAAAGTTTGATGATCAACACAATCAAACGCCTTAGATAGATCACAGAAAACAACAACGAAGTCCTGGTATTGTTTCCAAGCATCGATTATTTCCGCAATCAAACTTGTACCGGCATTTGTTGTGTTTCTCGTTTTGTAAACCCGTATTGTTGATCATGAAACAATTATTTTTATTAAAATATTTTACTTAAGGATGGTAGGACAAAACAGGACGATAATTATTTGGGTCTGTCTTACAACCAGACTTGAATATCGGAACTACTGTGTTTTATAAGCTGGGGAAAAATTCATTCATTTTCACCTGTAAATATATATATATATATATATAATTCATTTTTACCTGCAAATATTCTTTATTTTATACTTTTTAGTGGAAATACAGAATGAATGGCTTACTATGAGAAAAGTTTGTATTCCTCCAGCCATAAAATGGTGCACTCTCATGTACGATTGGTATCTCGATAATGGTATCGTAAGAAGAAGGAAAAGCAAGACATGTACATTATGCGGTGTTGCCGTAGAGACTACCAGACTTGCTGGGTGCAAGACTCTATAAGGCAATTCGCACCGATATGATAAAGTTCTGGTTTTTGTAGTATTGCTAGAGCCAGAAAAGGATTGTCAACAAATAAAAGACTAAATAAAGGTAAAAGAGGGACAACTCTTGAAAACATAAAGTAAACCTTTCTCAATCATGGACAAAGCATCAGTCTGGAAAATGGTATACTCTTGTTGCTTGAAAAAAGTGATACTTATAGAACTCATCGTTCCGTGGAAAACAAACATTCCTAAGGACCACACCATCAAGTCAAACAAATACTTTGATCTCCAACCACGCAATGTACCCGGCACTCGAAAGGATAATCCATGGATAGCTAAGAACATTGTCTCTTATCTCTTTGAATTCAGTTTTTTTTTTTTAAAGTTTTTATTTCATTTTTTTAGTTGAATAGCACAGATAAACAAATATGGTAAATCCTAAGTTTTTGCCACCATACTATACTTATGGTGTTTTTTAATTGTGACAAACTTCACATTAGATTTTTAAATTCTTAATATATATAAGCCTAGAGCTTATATATTTATTTATTTAAAAAAAAACGATTTTTTTTAATTTTTATTTTTAAAGCTTTCAGTTTTTTCAACTGGTAACTAAGTTAATATACAACATTATACATTCTTTAAAATAAAACAAGAATCCTTAAATTAGTTGCAGGTTTCACAGATTTGTAGAAAAAAATCTAGATATGTCAAATATATACTCGTATAGTGTACGAATACCTCTCGAAATTTGCAGTTCCAGTATTCAGCTCTTGACATCTTGACAAAAAATTTGTATTGAGATCTTGACAAAAAATATATTAGACCAACTTGGTGACATTTATCAATTAAAAAAAACTAAATCGGTTAAGATTTGATAGAGATATGAAGTAAAATACCCAAAAAAAACGCGTTTAAAAAATAATCCATAGTTTAAAAACAAATTGTTTCTTCAGTAGTTAATATGACGGAAGGTCTTTACAACTTCGCTAGGCCGACCGACCGGTCTCATTATTATATTCAGATGCAAAAACCATCAAGTGATTTAGTCATGTTTTAAGTCTGTGTACTCACCGGTTTTCTGCATCGATTTATTGTCGAGAACCAAGTCTCATTTTAAGCTGCGGTTACGAAACGGGTAGTAGAATGACGATGAAGCAACGAAGATATTAAAATAGACTCGTAATGTAATTTAGGAACCTATTGAACGACCCCATTCTAGAGCTAGATACAAAGTCACATGCCGTGCTCCAATAAAAAAATCAAAAACTATAAATGCTACCAAAAACTATAGCAACGCAAATTAAAGTAAACTAAGCTATGTATCTAAGTAGGTGCTTGTGTCATAAAACGCTAAACGATCTAATAAACGTCAAATGAACCATGTAATTAAAAAAGTAATTCAATGTTAAATTGTATTTTTCTGCATTGGTCTGTAAAATTAAAATACACAAATTTTGTAATAATATTGCAGATTTTGCACCTATTTATGTTTTATACTTTAAACATATAGCAGAAGTTCGTAACCTAATTTAAACTTGCAATAGCAAGTTTTGCATCAAATTATGTTTTATACTTTAAACATATAGCAGAAGTTCGTAACCGCATCATTTAACCGGCATAGTGTGAGCGACTAATGCTGTTAAACAACAATGTATTGATCGACCCTCGAGGCATTTGAAGGTGTGCATACCATCTTGTAGATACAGAGTCCCATACCGTGCTCCAATTAAGAAATAAAAATGTCCGATTTCTTAATAAACATGTGAGATATTATTTCAATAAAGATAAGAATATATAAATCTTCCGCAAAAGGTTTATATTATAATATGAGAAAAACAAAATTAATTAGGTATACTTCTAAAAATATAACGGCAAAGGATCGGGCGTACTGTTCCTGTGATATATTACTTTATTATAAAAAGCTTTCTAAAAAATGTTTAAAAATACTTTTATGCGGAGCACCTTAGACTAACAAAACACCTTTGCTGCTAAAAATACAAAAGGGTACAATAACCTAAACAACAATGTCTACCCCGTATGATACCGAATTTTACGCCCTTGCTTATTTGTATGAAACTTTATTAAACATACCGACAAAGTTCTTTTTATATGAAATAATATATACATATATTTATATATCATCACGGGTGCCTTACGGCGCCCGAGACCGCCTAGACGGCCCCAGGGTACCCAGCGGAGGGGCTTTAATCCCACCTCGTCGTAGCCGATGGTATGAGTCTACACCGAACAAGTGGCTAGCTCGTTGCGATGTTTTAAATAGACTCAATAACCCATCTATAAACAGTTTTACAAGTTGGTATAGTGAAACCGGGACCGACAGCTTAACGTGCTCTCCGAGGCACTATAGTGGTGTTGTCAAACAAATGTACATAAATTTTTAAATTAAAAACTCATTGGTACACACCGGGATTCGAACCAGGGACCTAAGTGTTTTTAAGTCCAAGGTCTAACCAACTAGGCCACCACGTATATGAAAATATTATATGAAATAACTTTATATCTATACTAATATTATAAAGCTGAAGAGTTTTGTTTGGTTGAACGCGTTAATCTCAGGAACTACTGGTTCGAATTGTAAAATTCTTTTAGTTTTGGATAGCCAATGTATCGAGGAAGGCTATTGGATATATAATATCTCGCTACGACCAACAGGAGCAGAGCAACAATGAAAAATGTTGCAAAACAGGGAAAAAATATTTATTTTGCTTCTGTTGCGTGCGCTGTGTAAACAGTTAAAGTTAGGCAGACGAAGTTGCGCGTGAATTTTTTTATACGTGGTAGCCGAGATGGTTTAGACATTAGACTTAAAAACTATTTATATTTTAAGTCCCGGTTCAAACCCCGGAGTGTAACGAGTTTTTTAATTTTAAAAAAACTTTTGATTGAGACACTATAATACCGGAAAGTACATTAATAATAATATGTAGGACAAATTACACATATTACTCTGGTCACAAACTAAGCTTTAGGCTTGTAATATGTGTACCAGAAGCAACGATATAATACATATTATATTTTATAAACACCCGGACCATGACAAACTGTACAGCAAAATGTACATTTTTTTTTGCCATGGGTGGGAATCGAATCCACGATCTCCGGATACAACGCCAAAGGCGCAACCACTAGTCTACGGAGGCTGTCTACATTAATGTAACATATTAGATTATTGAGTTTATCCAACGATGACGAGCTGGCCATTTGTTTCGTGTAGACTTAGAATACCATTGGCTATGACAATGTGGAAATTAACCCTAACCCAGTAAACCCTGAGGTAGTCCAGGTGGTCCCGGGAGTCGTGAATTAATTTAGTACTTTTTTTTATAACCTTAAAAATAGTGTGATAAAGTCATGCGGCAATTCGGAGGCGGTAAAATCTATTTTATTATATAACTTGGTAAAATATATAAATTGAAGCTATAAAATTTCGCCTCTCTATGGAGCGGCATCATCAGTGACAGTGACTGAATATAATACTGTAATAGTAATGGTTTGCATGAGGCATTGCAAAAATTTAAATTACCTTCGGCAAATGAACTACCTCCGTTACCGGCTGGTCATCCCATCGATACATTTATTAATCATATTTTACATAAAATTTCGGATCCTAACTTTATATATTCCCTTCAAAGTAGTAATCAAAATTTATCCATTAGCGAAAAAATAGCTTTATCAAAATTAAAAAATGATGAATCAATAATGGTTTTGCCAGCAGATAAGGGATCTACTATAGTAATACTTAACAAAACTGACTACATTAATGAGGGTCTAAGACAACTAAATGACGCGTCATTTTATACAACTGTTACAGCTGACCCCTGTGAACAGTTAGTTATTGAAATTCAAAATTATATTTACATAAATGCGTCCGATGAAGGACTTTCTAACAATGATATTTCGGCCTTAATTCCTTCTAATCCGAGGACACCACATTTTTACATGTTGCCGAAAGTACACAAACCTGGTAATCCAGGTAGACCAATTGTAGCATCTTATGATTGTCCTACCGAAAGAATATCATCATATGTAGACTTTTATGCGCAACCTTTAGTAAAAAAATTAGATTCGCATATTAAAGATACTTACCACTTTATAAATATTATAAAAAATATTCATATTCCAAATTGTAATGATATTTTCTTAGTAACTATAGATGTTGTGTCCTTATATACTAATATACCACATGACGAAGGATTGTATGCCCTAAAAGGGTATTTCGATAGCCGCCCAAACCCGCGTCTGCCTTCTTCAAAATTTTTACTAGATTTAGCAGAAATGGTTTTAACTAATAACTATTTTACTTTTGATAATAAATTCTATCACCAAAAGAAAGGCACTGTCATGGGTACGCGCATGGCACCTTATGCAAATTTATATATGGGTTCTCTCGAAACAAAATTTTTAAATAGTCAAATTCTCAAACCTTTAACATGGTTAAGATTCATAGATGATATTTTCATGATTTGGCCTCATAGTTTACAAACTCTTAATACATTCCTTAGTCAACTAAATTCATTTAGCAGTCTAAGATTCACTCATGAAATTTCTAAAACTAACATAACATTTTTAGATGTAGATATTACTTATAATAATCATAATATTTCAACTTCTGTTCACTTTAAAGAAACCAACAAGTTACAGTATCTGCACTACAGTAGTTGCCACCCGTCGCACACAAAAAGGTCTATACCACATTCACTTTCTATCCGCGGTAAAAGAATTTGTAATAATTCAACATCTTTGGCTAAATATCAAGGCAAAATCTTCAATGGGTTATGTAGGCGCGATTATCCCCCAAACTTTTTACACAAATACATGAACAGGACTTCTAACACTCCAAACGCTATACACACACAACAATAAAATTCCCTTCGGCTTATAATACCATACTTCCACGGGGCACACAAAATTCTAAATTTATTAAAGGATAGCTTCTCTACCCTTAAAAATAATAATATTACACGAAATCTTTTGGAAACGTGCCCTAGTGTAACGTATAAACAAAATCAAAATTTAAAAGCTATTTTGGCAAAAAATAAAAATACACGGAGCAATAACACATTGTTAGGTACACACAAGTGCAACCAATCTCGTTGCAAAACATGTCCCATAATAAATTCCGATATCAATATACAAACTCATCATAACCCTGTTGTCATCAAAATTTCGCACAATGTACTACTTCTCACTGCGTATATATGCTGGAGTGCAGATTTTGTAACAGTTTTTATGTGGGAGAGACTACGACACCCCTTCGTACTCGCATGAATGGACACAGACAGACATTCAGTAGATTCTCAAATTAATAATATTTTACCTGTGCCCACCCATGCGCGTATACATAACACTACCTTTAATAATTGTTTCACAGTAAGAGTATTAAAGAGTTTTCCTAAAACTATTCGGTCTATTGATTTAAAAACATGGGAAAGATCTTTTATATGGCAGCTTGGTGCATACTATAGCCCTGGTCTGAATGTAATGCATTAGGTTTTGTCTAACTTGTTTTGTAAATTTATTAATATCGAACCAACAATGGACATAACATGCTGATGATGTTTTCCATGATGGGCTAGGTGGTGATGATATTTTTCTAAAAAATAAATACAAAACTGAATAGTGCATTGCCTTTACCATTGCTAAAAGACATAAAATTACTTTTTCAAAATTTATGACAAAGACCTTCAGTCACTGTCACTGATGACGCCGCTCCATAGAGAGGCGAAATATTTGGCAATAAAATTTTATAGCTTCAATTTATATATTTTACCAAGTAAGAAACACATCTAACACACTTTATTTGTTTCAGATAATTTTATTATATAACGAACGTATATTATTGAAGTTCTTGCTTTAGTATAGATACAGTCACTTGAGTTTACTTTCAGACAATTTCGGGACTAGTCCCGGGATTCCGGGATTGGTTTTCAAAATCCCGGAATTGATAAAATTTACCGGGAGTATATTCTCTGTCAAAAAAAAGCGGCCCTAGCCTAGTGGTTAAGTCACTGCGCAACTGATAACAAGGTTAAGCAGATGACTACAAGGCCGGCCTGGGATGGGTGACCGCTTTATACAAGGAGGCTATTTCATCATAAACACCGCAACAAGCTCGCCACTTGTTAGGTGTTGCCTCCGAATACCATCGGCGAATTGAGGATGGGTTAATCCCTCCGCTGGGACCCTGAGGCCGTTTAAACGGTTCTCGGGAGTCAAATAGGCACCCGTGATGATGATGGTATATTATCATTTAACTGTCACAAACGTCATTACTTCATGTGATTTTTTTTTTTTCCACAGTGTGGAAGGCAAAGATCTTTCGACCATGCAGCCTTTCATGTGAAATTAAGCATGAGGATACGTGTAGGCGTCACGGTGACACACTCGTGTACTTGCTTATAGTTATAATGCAGTTTTAGTGGCGACAAACTGCTCGGCCAAAGTTTGGTTTGTACCTATTCGGAATTCTAAAGCTATGTTGTTTCTGTTTAAGTGTTACATATACGGTACCACGAATAATAAAATCAAAAGGCCATCGATAAAAGTAATAGAAAAGTGATTATAAAAAAATATATACCTACTCAATATTATCGTAAACCAAAGTGAGAATAGAAAATACAACTATTTAAGGTATCTTACATAGGCTGACATAAAATATTAAAGAAGGCTGGAGATTTTAAAATAATCAAGAAACTGAACAAAAGAGAACATTTTGACTCGATTATAATCAAGAGTACAAAAATAATAATTAAAAATCCTGGTAAGACATACTTCTTTTGGGGTAGGTACATTATTTCCAATCTCGGTTAAAAGTTAATATTATCTTATATAATAATAATAATAATAATAATAATAATAATAATAATATATATATTTTGTTTGAAAAAAAGTATATTAATCATAAAAGAAAACAAGTTTAAAGCAAAATGTATTACTTACTATTTATTACTTGTTTATATTTAAAACAACATGACGAGTTTGACACTTGTTACTGCGTGTATTCACGATGATGACTAGGATATAATCGATTACCAAAGTATATTTAGCGGGGTGATTACGAGTACAAGGCTAGCTAAACTTTAATCGATATGATGCAATTCCAACGTAATTCAAACCCGGTGACATTGAAAATTTCATTTTGGTTAAAGTTTAGCTTAACATTGTACAGTGTAATAGAGCCTCAATTCAATCGAATCGTACTTGCATCATAATATAATCCCGTTATAATTTTGAAATTTCCTATGGGTATGCTTAGCAGAATATGAAATGTGTCAAATTAAGTTTTTGTAATTCCATTACTAAGCGATTATGACACATTTAAACTAAAGTTTATTTAAGAGAATTGAGGCCTGGGTCTCGTCAACTGTGATGAAACATTCATACTAATATGACTTTAATAGAGCAGCATGGAAACAATATAGCATTATTATTTCTGAATAAGTATCTTGTGCAGTTACTCCCACAAATACACCTACGCAGTGTGTTGTATGCTTTTACTTTTTAGGAGTTATTTTGTTGCTGTATAGAACCTGTTCATGTATGGCTTTTAGATGTTTAGTTTTGTATGTAGGTCACACGTTCCCGCAAGTTCAAAAATTAAACTAGCGGTTGAATTCGAAATGGCTAATTATAGAATTTAGAATATTATTTTAAGAATTTAAAACTGTAGAAATGTTTTATTTAGTAGTGGCAGAATTGGATAAAACTCAGACTTAAAAACACTACAGATTTTAGGGCCCCAGTTTAAATTCCGGTGTGTACCAAAGATATTTTTTTATTAAAATAATTATGTACATTTATTTTACAACACTATGTTTCGGATAGCACGTTAAGAAGCTAGAAAATAGATTCGTAAACTCAGCGTTTAAAAACGTGTAAAAGTTGTTTTCAGTGATTTTTTTTTAAAAAACGTGGAGTTGTAATATTTCTAGTCTTTTTAAAGTTATATATTAACTTTTGATAAGACAACAAAGTTTGATTTAAGATTATACAAATATTACTTTAGTTGACATTTCAAAACTAAACAGATTTTTTATAAAGAAATTATGTAATTAGGATGTATAATATATTTTTTTTTTTCATAAATATATATTTAAACTAAAAACAACATTTAGAGATGTTTTTTGACGTTTAAATTCGCGAATCCATTTCCTATGCACTTAAGCTTAAGCTGTTGGTCCCAGTTTCACTATACCGCCTTGTGACTTTGTTTATCGTTATGTTATTGCGTCTACCCAAACATCGCGATGAGCTAGCCACTTGTTTGGTGTAGCCTCTACATACACCGAGGTGGGACCCCTCCGCTTTGGGTATCCTGAGGCCGTCTAGCCAGCCTTGAGCGCCGTAAGGCACCTGTGATGATATTTATTTATTTATTATTAAATTTAAGGTAACATGCTTTTCTTATATTTGATACTTGTATTATTGTGATTAATTATTTTTTAAGATTTTATTTTATTATTGATAGCCTCCGTAGACTAGTGGTTGCGCCTTTGGCGTTGTATCCGGAGGTCGTGGGTTCGATTCCCACCCATGGCAAAAAAACTGTTAGTAAGGTTTTCCTGTCATGGTCTGGGTGTTTATAATATGTATTATATCGTTGTTCTGGTACACATAGTACAAGCATAAAGTATTAGTTTGTGACCAGAAAAATAAGTGTAAATTGACAGAAAAAAAAAAGAAATGTAACACTATATATTAAAAACAGAGTAATTGGCACGATCTCTACATATAACAGTCTGCTTTACCCATGTACTAATTCAAGGCGTTATCTGACGCGCCCCAAGTTCGATCGCACGCCTTTCCTTATGACGTCATTCTGACGTAGGTCAAGTCTGTAGACATTAAAAAAAGTATTAGGCAATACGTAGCCAACTCTATGTAACCTATGGTGAATACTGGCTGTACAGAATAAGTTGCTTATCCGTCGTGGTGTTTAAAGTCAATAATCCATTTATTAGTTGGGAGCAGGGGCGGATCCAGGGTCTTTTGACAAGCTTTTTAGGGTTATTTTGGAAATTTTGGGTAAAAGTCGTTGGTTTCACCACTTGGCCCTGGATCTGCCACTGGTTGGGAGGAAGGTGGCCTATAAGTTCGCTAGACCGTCCGATGGGTTTCTTTCCGCTCACACATGCAGCTAGCAAAGGATAACCGTCAAGTGCCAACAAAGTTTCTATAAAAAATTGTCTTTAGAGGCGCGTTTGATAGAAGATTTCCCATACAGTCTTGACTGGATGGATAATTTTTGGAGGCGTTATAAATATAACCAAATATAACCAAAGAAAACGAAGAGCCTAGCTCTTCGTTTTCTTTTTGATTAAGATTTGTATAGAAAAAACAATAACCCCAAATCCGAAAAATATCGCAATAAAATCTCTTAAGTATATTAAATTAATTCCTATAAAATATCATAATAGAAAATTAAAAAAAGGTAAAAGAACAGTTATCGTTTACCTTTTACCTTTTTTAATAAAATTAGAGCATTTTTTTAAAAATCCATTAAAGTTTGGGGGCAGAAAAAAGTTTTGTCCCGAAAGTAGTTTAGTTGCCTAAATTGTTGGTACAATCTCTTACGTGTTCCTTCTCTTATTGAGAATGATCTTATTGAGAGCGCTACCGACTCACCCTCACGCGGGGAGAGGTAATGCTTTGCAGTTCAATCAGCATGAGCATCGAAGAGCCTCTTCAGACTCTCCTCTTAAGGAACCCTTTGATACAATAAAATAACAGCATAATAAAATTGGAGCACACGTAACTTTATTTATTTCAAAAACCTGTGCTATCTGTTGCAAACTAATGGTACTAAAGCTTAGGTAGGTATTCTAAATTAATATAACTGGACTCAGCAATGCTTCCTACACACACCAACAAAATAAATGTTATAGTTATTCTTATTTTCTTGTTTTTAAGACCAACTAATATCTTTGAGAAAATAATAGATTTGTAAACTTGGTAGAAAACAGCTTTGGCCTGAAAGTCGTTCCTGGAGCCTTATTCCGAGTGCAACCGCTAATCACGACAAAACTATAAATGTTGGCGCGTTTAGTGGACTGTATAGGGTGCTGCTGGCTGTCCAGAACGGTGACCTAAATGTGTACCGTAGGTAACAAACAATTTGCAGGCTAGATGGAATACAATGAAATTAAGAGAAGGGAAATTAGGGAAAGGTACTCACTGCTGTGACAGCTTCCTGAGATGGTAATTTTAGGGCCCTCGCACGAGGTGCGCAAGGGCAATCCAATAGGGCTATGTCCAGCCCCTTCCAAGGGCTAAACAATTATTTATGACACACAGAACTTCACAAAAACACAGAAAATGCACTTTAAATAGTTTGATTGTTCGTAAATCCTTTTATATTAATTTATTTACAAGAGCGGCGGTGCGGTGCGAGTTAATGCGCAGTCATCTTTTTTGCAACTACCTTCCGGTCGTCCATAGTGAGTAGGACGTAGGTATGGAAGGATGATGAGTTAGAGGGAGAAGAAGGAAGGATATACAAATGTTTGTTACGTTGGTACACATGTTTTATATTTTGTTTTTAATTTCTAATATTTCCAGGCGCGCGTAACCATATCTCCCCCTCCTGGAAGGGGATGAAATAATCCACTTCCAAATAGATAAAGCCAATTGAAGATCAATTAAAAAGCGGGCGAAAAGTATTTAAAATATTCAATAAAATGTAATCCTAATAGAAAACATTCTAAAAGCGGTATAAGATTATTCGAGTACACTTGTATAAGTATTTAATAATAGTAATGTAGTGCGGTATAACTTAAAAGCGATGCGGGTAAAATAATAGAGTAGCGGTTCGAAAATATTCGTATATGAAAGCGGGTTTAATAAGTATTTATAATCCAATATTAACGCGGGAAAAATATTAAAACAGCGATACGAAAATATTTGTAGTAATTAAAGTAAGCGAAACTTAAACTAAAGACTAAGTTATAAAATTAAAACTAGTAGCTTAAAGTACAGTAGTTGATAAGGTTATTGAGTGGGCAGCGGGCAGAGCTTTACTAAAGCTCTTCGATAGATGCCAGAGCTAGTCTTTACATCTGCCACTCGTATGATGCCGTCAGCTCCAGGAAACGTTTTAATTATTATGCCAATAGGCCAGCGAAGTGGAGGAGCGTTGTCACTCTTAATAAGGACAACTGTTCCGAGTGCAATTGGTTGCGTTAATTTATTCCATTTTTGCCTCATCTGTAATGTATGTAGATACTCTAACCGCCACCTGTTCCAGAAGCTCTGAACAAGTTGGTCGACGAGGTGTTTTCTACCAAGCAGAGTGACTCGGTCATCAGACAAGTCTGGGGCAGGCAAGTGGTGTAATGGTGTTAAGGTTAGGAAGTGGGCTGGCGTCAGCGGCTGCGGATCAGCGGGATCGGAGCTGAGAACGGACATCGGGCGCGAATTAAGTAAAGCTTCGATTTGCGAGAGCACAGTACTCATCTCCTCCATTGTAAGAAGTTGAATACCTACTATTTTATTTAAGTGTGACTTAACACACTTAATGTTACTTTCCCACATCGAACCGTGGTGGGGCGCGTACGGGGGGTTTAACTTCCACTCTATGCGGTTATCATAGAGTGATTTAGCAAACGCATCTTTATATTTATTAGAATTAATTAATTCATAGAGCGATTTTAAATAGGATCGGCATCCTATGAAGTTAGTGCCGCAGTCAGAATACATTATGCTGACTGGGCCGCGGCGCGCAAGAAAACGTTTGAAAGCGTTTAAAAATACATCGGTGGACAGGTCGGAGGCCAGCTCGATGTGCACTGCACGAGTCACGAGGCAAACAAAAAGGCAGATGTAGGCCTTCTGAGGGCGCGCCCCGCGACGTCTTTGCAGCAAAACTGACAGAGGTCCGGCGAAGTCCACTCCAGTGTGCAGGAATGGCTTAGCTTCGCGGACACGACAGGCAGGTAGGTTACCCATGAGCGGAAATTCAGGTTTAGGTTTGGATTTAAAACACACGTTGCATAGATGCACTCGCTTTCTGATAAGATTGCGCGCGGAGACAATCCAATATTTCTGCCGCAGCAATGACATCAGCAAACTCGGCCCCGTGTGCAGGTTGCGTCGATGATAATAATCGACCAGTAAATTTACTAAGTGGTCATTAGCGGGCAATAAAATAGGGTGCTTAGCGTCATAATCTACGTTAGCGTTGAATAACCTACCGCCGACCCTTATGAGGCCGTCCTCGATAAAGGGTTGCAATTTTATAAAAATCGGTGATAAAGTTTTATTTAATTTTATTAGTTTTAATTCATTCGCGAAGTGTACTTGTTGTAAAACACGAAGTATAGCATGTTCAGCGATTTCAATATGCGATACATCAAATTTACGCGGGATTTTTTTTATAAATTTAAAAATGTATATAATTATCTTAATTAGTTTAGGCCAAGAGGACACGCGGCGAGCTAAATTATATAAAAATGGGAAGTCTTCTTGTTTATTATTATCTAAAGAAATTAAAACTTTAGCCTTTAGTTCAGGCGGTGTGGCGACCATTTTAGGATCGAATGTATTAATCGGCCACTCGTTCACAGGCGATCGAAGGAATGATGGACCGCTGAACCAAAGATTATGATTAATTAACTGCGCGGGAGTAAGGCCACGTGACAAACAGTCAGCTGGGTTGTTCGTGCCATTTATAAAATAAAAAATATTAGGATCAAGATTAGAATGAATCTTGGCGACGCGGTTGGCCACGAACGTCTGCCACCTGGATGGCGAAGAATGTATCCACGACAAGGCGACTGTACTGTCACAAAAGGCGAAAATATTATTAATTTTACATCGACTCGAGTAGGTATCTATAATTGTATTCATTAGTCTAGATAATATTAAAGCACCACAAAGTTCTAGCCGTGCTAGACTTATGGTCTTCACAGGAGATACTTTGGATTTTCCACATAAAATATTTATAGTTATTTCATTAGTTATTTTATTTTGAACATGTAAATACGTGACTCCACCGTATGCTCGCTCGCTAGCGTCCGAGAAGCCGACCAATGTGACAATGCAGTCTGAAGTGACGCCAAGATAACGCGGGATAGATATTGTTTGTAACAATGGCAGCTCACTTTCAAACTGTTGCCATAAGGTAACGATATTATTAGGGGGTTCGTCATCCCAGTCTATATTATGTTCCCATAATGATTTAATTATAAGTTTAGCGAGTAGTATAACTGGGGCGGCAAATCCCATCAAGTCCCAGAGTCGGGCGATAGAAGATAGAATATTGCGTTTTGTACATTTTCGGTTCTCAGGCGTAACAGTAAAAGTAAAGCAATCGGATGCAGGCATCCAGTATAAACCTAATACTTTTAGGTGGTCGTCAGAACTAAATTCTACGCGTTCACTGATACGATTCTCTGTAGGTATTTCTTGCATAAGTTGAAGTGCATTGCTGGAAAATTTCACAAGTTCAAAACCTCCAGAAGCAAATAACTGTATTAATTGTTTCGACAACATTACGGCTTCATCAGCTGATGGACAGCTGAAAGCCAAGTCATCCATGTACAGAGAGTCTTTCTCCAGAACGGATGACGCGAGCGGGAAGCGATCTTTCTCGTCGAAAGATAATTGTTTAATAGTTCTCATTGCGAGATAAGGACTGCATCTCATGCCGAAAGTCACACGATTAAATTCAAATATTTGAAACGGGTCATGTTTATTAAAGCGATAAATAAAGCGTTGAAAGCGGCGATGATGATCATCTACGATGACCCTCAGATACATCTGTCTGATGTCTGCGCTCATCGCGACGGAAAATAATCTAAAATTTAAAATAATACGAAATAAATCTGATTGCAGATTAGGTCCCGTATGTAAAATATCGTTTAACGATAAACCGGAGTCGGTTTTCATACTAGCGTCTAAAACCATTCGGGTTTTGGTAGTCACTTTATCGGCGCGAAATACGGCATGATGCGGGATTATGTAATGCGGAAGATCATCATTAGTTACTAAGGAAATATATCCTTGATTAATATAATCAGTGATTATCTGATCATATTCTATTTTAATCGACGGATTTAAATATAATCGGCGTTCGAGAGAAATAAATCTTCGTTGAGCGAGAGCGCGCGATTCTCCGAGTAAGGTTGTATCTTGACACAGGGGAAGGTTTACAATATAGCGGCCCGTAATATCACGGCGTGTAGTTTGAGTGTAAATGTTTTCACACTCACTTTCCTCGGCAGTAAGGATTTTAACATTAGGTACGTCTTCTAACTCAAAGAAACGCGATAAGCAGAAATTATCAGTAGTATTGTCAAAGTTACATAAATAGGTACGTATAGCGGACGCGGTATTATTATTATTATTAATAAGGGTAGGCGCAGAGCCCATTATTAGGTAGCCTAACAAAGTATTGACAGCGATGGGTTCATCGACCGAGCGGCTGATTGTATTAGGTAAAAGAATGCGCGCGAAAATATCACAACCTAAGATCATATCTACTGCGCCGGGCGAGCAATACGACTCGTCCGCGAGAGGTATATTATGCAAGTAGGTAAGTGACGCTGTGTCTATCTGGACGGATGGCAAGTCGTTTGTAATATAATCAACAATGTAGGGATTTAGTTTAAATGAAATATTGTTATTAACGCGGGAATATAAATGTAATGTAGTAGTGCCTTGTATATTGCTAGTAACGTCGCCGAGTCCACTGACATAAATATTTTGATTAGTAGAATAGAAAGGTAAATTAAGTCTAGAACAACATTGTCGCGTAATAATGTCCCTCTGAGAACCACTATCTATCAATACGCGTACAGATGACGTTTGACCGTTATTGCAGCGCACATGACACACGGCGGTGCTAAGAAGTACGACGGAGCGGGAGGTATGTTGATCTAGGACTGCGGATGCGGTGTCAGGACTCGTCACATATAGGGACACAGCTTGTCCGGGCTCTACGGAAGAGGTACCAGACTGCGGCGGAGGCGGTGGCCGTGCGGGGCCAGCATTAGTACAAAGCGGGGTGAGGGGAGCGGGGTAGTTAGGCTGAGCGGGGAAAGTCATACGCGGCGCGGGGTTATTATTATTGAAGTGAAGTAATGAGTGATGACTTTTGCGGCATTGTTTACATCTATGTAATGATTTACAATGGTATATAATATGTTTACTACTTAAGCAATTAGTGCATAATTTATTGGATTTTACGAACTCGTAACGTTCGAGCGGCGACATAGAATTGAAGTTGTCACATTGATATAAGTGATGTTGAGAGGTCTTGCAACAACAACAATTATTATTATTATTAGATTGTACATTTAAGAACGTACGAACTGTGTTTTGGTTCTGTGGTCTATTATTAGTATTATTATTACGAGGAGCGGCGGTTTTAATATTAGATTTTATTTGAAACGAGTTTGTTCTGTTTACTAAGCGGTATTGGTCGTGAATAAAATGAATTAGTTGAGTACTAGAAGGATATTCAGTTTTATTATCACGGATGTACATTTCGAAGGCCCTGACGGTGTCCACGTCCAGATTACGTAGCCCGATGTGTACGAACATGAACTCCAGTAAATCTGGTATGTTTATTTGTTTGAGTGCAGAAATAACAGTGGCGTACTTATCTACGAAGCCCTCCAGCGCGGCGGAGGTAGGAGATTGAACAGTAGGTAATTTTAATAATTGCTCAACGTATGATACGGCGAGCGCGCGGTTGTCGTTATATTTGTCACACAGAGTGTTCCACAGAGTGATATAGTTATCACCTGTAGGTATTAACCCCTTGCATAGGGCCTGCGCCTTGCCTGTCAATCTCCCTACCAAATACTGTACTTTTTCTACGTTATTTAATTTATTATTATTATGTATGACGGATTTGAAAGTTTCGTAGAAAATCGGCCAATTATCAATGTCGCCGTTAAAGCTTGGCAACTCAAGTTGGGGTAATTTTATTATTTGCCCAGAATTATTATTTTTATTAACGTTGGACATTTTATTCAAAATTTGTTTTTCTTTGAACTTAATGTTAGAGAAAAGATCTTCGAATGAATTTAATAATTGATAATTAGGTTCCTTTTCAGGATATAAAGAGACTTCTAGATCAACCTTTTCATCTAAAATACTAATAAACTCGCTTCTTAATGAATCTATAGTAGCTATACTAGAAATAAATTCCATTGCATTGTCTTCTTTAATATTAATAATATTATCATGAATGGTTTGTAAGCGCTGAAAATATGAAGACAATTTAGCCTGAAGCCTACCTACGACACGAGACTCGCGGGGTTTATCACCTTCCTTAGACATTTTAAAATATGTAGGTACTATTTAATGAAAAATAAAAAGAAAGTTATACGTAGGTATTACGAAAAAATAATTTTAATTTGCCTACAGGTATGAAATATTTAATAATAAGATGTTATTTTAGCGAATAACTATAGGTATATTTTAATATGCAATCATTTAAATCTGTATATAATACACCTATTGATAAATTAATACCTATATGACACAAAAAAATACATATTTTTAAACATAATGTTTTTATTAGTGATTTAAATTACCTATCCGGCCGAAGTGGCCAAAAACTTATGTTGGCGCGTTTAGTGGACTGTATAGGGTGCTGCTGGCTGTCCAGAACGGTGACCTAAATGTGTACCGTAGGTAACAAACAATTTGCAGGCTAGATGGAATACAATGAAATTAAGAGAAGGGAAATTAGGGAAAGGTACTCACTGCTGTGACAGCTTCCTGAGATGGTAATTTTAGGGCCCTCGCACGAGGTGCGCAAGGGCAATCCAATAGGGCTATGTCCAGCCCCTTCCAAGGGCTAAACAATTATTTATGACACACAGAACTTCACAAAAACACAGAAAATGCACTTTAAATAGTTTGATTGTTCGTAAATCCTTTTATATTAATTTATTTACAAGAGCGGCGGTGCGGTGCGAGTTAATGCGCAGTCATCTTTTTTGCAACTACCTTCCGGTCGTCCATAGTGAGTAGGACGTAGGTATGGAAGGATGATGAGTTAGAGGGAGAAGAAGGAAGGATATACAAATGTTTGTTACGTTGGTACACATGTTTTATATTTTGTTTTTAATTTCTAATATTTCCAGGCGCGCGTAACCAATAAATATGGAAATATAAGTTCTATTGCAATGGGTATATAGTATGTATTAGGTTGGCTATAATAATGCCGCCATCTTGAAATACAAGAATTCTTCGCAAGTTTAAACAAGTGTGGTGCATTGGAATTTCAACTCTATATATAACAGGATAGAACTGATATTTCAATACCAGTACTTTACGCAAAATACGTGACGGTGAACGTGTCAAAACTCGGAATAAAGCCCCTGTTCCTTCTCTTATTGAGGGTTAGGGGGAAGGTTTACATACATATATATGGTAGCGTTACCGACTCACCGTCATGCGCGGGGAGAGGTAATACTATGCAGTAGAATCAGCATGAGCATCGAAGAGCCTCATCAGACTCTCCTCTTAAGGAACCTTTTTGAAGGAACTTTTTTTGAGAATTGGAACACGTAACTTTATTTATTTTAAAAACCTGTGCCATCTATTGAAAACTTATGGTACTAAAGCTTAGTACTCTAAATTAATATTACTAAATTCAGCCATACTACATCAACAAATGGTAGGTACTCTTCTTTTCTTGTTTTTAAGGCCAACTAATATCTTTGTGAAAATAAATGATTCCTATATTATTTTAATTATTATTAATAAGCCAAACTTATAATAAAAATAAGAGGCCAATATAAAATGAGCAGCATGAAATGTTAGCAGCAGTAAAAGAACAACTTAGATATTCTAAGATTCCATGTGATCCAAGAAGCGTAACAATTAGTGTTGCCAGACGTCCCGTATTTCACGGGAAGTCCCGTATTTCGGACGTAATTTAAAACGTCCCGCCGTATAATTTAAAACGATCATTAAAAACAGTAAAAAAATATGTTTGTGCAACAAAAACATCAGAAATCTCTTTTTATTTTTTTAATAAATGTCCTGGATAAAAAATCTTAAATCTCGTATTTTTTGCCAATCTGAAAAAAAATCTGGCAACACTAGTAACAATACTTTTTGGCTCTCATGGGATACAACAGGCGAAACAATTATCCTAGGATTCCATGGCATCAAAGTCACGGACGCCAAGCGGACGCTTTGCAAAGTTCTGTCGATACTTCATATGACTTATTTGTACCAATTTGATTGACTTGTATTCCTCTAAATCAGTGTTTTTCTTAATAACGCGGCCCATTACAAGTTAAAAAATTCTAGCGACCCGCTAGGGACAATAATAAAGAAAACAATACTAGAAAACGTATGAAAAATTAAAGCCGAAAATGTATTTTTTATTGTAGTATAGAACATAGAGAGAAACATTAATTGCATTTTTTTCTTTTGCCTGCGACCTCCTGAGAATGGCTATGCGGGTCGCGAATTAATTAATACGAAAAGACATTAGAAACTTACTACGAGGATTCGTATTTAAAATTGTATCTACGTATTGTAAACTTCGAGAAATTTTATGTAGGTAACATTTATACATTAAGTGAGAGTCGCTTTTAAAGGACATAGGTTGCATTCAGATGACGTCAACTCAGGACGTAACACCCACACGTACGGGCCCCAACACCCTTACCTCATCTAGATAGTGTACTGATCCATAAATTCCAATATTTCTTTTTTGCATTACACCGAAATTTGTATGACATAACATTTAGAAATCACTTGAACTTTTGAGTAAGACGACATTCAGAAACGTGACCCGGATAAGAAGTTTTTCCGAATTCGTCATAAACATAAACATAAAAAAGTTTATAAGTTGTCAGAAAGTGAATGAAGTGAAAAATTTGTAATATTATATGAGTAATATTCGTTATATTATATGACTAGCTTTCCTGTGTTAGTCATTTTAAAAACGAACGCTTGTCATCTTGTATAAATAGGTAAGTGTGCAATTTAAATGACAATACATATAAATTTATTTATGTAATTCAGGCTGGCTAAACCACCTAACTTGAGAGTTCTCTCATTTCTAGGTAGTAAGAAAATCGTATGTTACGGCATTCCATCAAGGTGATTTTTAAAAAAGCGGCCCCTGCCAGAGGTGCAGTCACTAATAACAAAGTTAGCAATGACAACAAGACCGGTCCTGGGATGGGTGACCGCTTTATACAACGAGGCTATATTATCAAAAACGCCGCAACAAGTTCGTCATTTGATTGGTGTTGCCTCCGAAATACCATCCGCGAAATGAGGATGGGTTAATCCCTCCGCTGGGTACCCTGAGGTCGGCTTAAACGGTTCTCGGAAGCCAAAAAGGCACCCGTGATGTTATTTATTTATTTTTATCAATCAAGGTTTCATCGTTTGTCGTTATTGGGCCCCTAAAACACTTTGTACAACACCACTATAGTGCCTCGGAGAGCACGTTAAGCTGTCGGTCCCGGTTTCACTATACCAACTTGTAAAACTGTTTATAGATAGGTTATTGAGTCTATTCAAAACATCGCGACTAGCTAGCCACTTGTTCGTGTAGATTCATGCCATCGGCTACGATGAGGTGCGATTAAAACCCCTCCGCTGGGTATCCTGGGGCCGTGTAGGCGGTCTTGGGCGCCGATGATATGTATGTATGTAAAACACTTTGTGCTTGAAAAGCTGGATATTTGAACCACATTTTTTACGTCACAAACAAGTACTAGTGTGTGATGTGGTAATGTAAAAACAGTTAATAAACGTGTGTCGACACAAGCAGTCGTGTTTCATTCCGTCCTCGCGACACCTCCGCATGGCGACCCTGCCAGTCCGCGTCAGTATCATGGCGTGAGACTTACGTGACGCACGCGCAGAGCGCGGCGGCACGCGCCGCGGCTCCGGCCGGCCGCCCGAGCAGTCCGCGACAAGAATATTTTTTTTATTAACGACTAAATTTAAGTTTTTTTTAGTTTAAATTTTTAACTTTATAATTATTATTATTTTTTTTAATATGAAGAACATTAATAAAATGTAGTGCAAAAACAGTAACAGTATTAAATTAAAATGTTTGAAGTTAACCCTGTCATAAATAACCAAGAACAAAAGGTGGACAATTATTTCACAAACATTACAAATGTGACAAAATACAATGGAACTCTATTAATTGTGGTAGTAATCGTAGTAATAATACTCTTCATTGCCATCTTATTTAAAATTTTCTTGGATTGCCAAAAGAAAATGATAAGAAGCCAAATTCGAGAACATACTAGAGAATCGATAGCGACGAGGCTACAGCAGCCAGCAGATATCTAACGCCCTTTCCTGATGAAGCGAGTGGAGATGACTTCCTAGATCGAGTATCAGTGAGTGAATTAAAAATGATTAACATGTTCTAAAAGTGTTTTGTGCAGTGTTTTTTTTTATTTCAGGTGTTTTGTGTATTTTTTTTTTTTTTTTTATTATTATTTTATTAACATACTTAATGTACTATTATTATTATATAAGTATAAAATGTCGAGTGACATGAAAAAATATTAATGTAATTTTATCTTTTCTATAATTAATGTAACTAGTAGACGTTACACGGGTTTGTGATCCTATTTTTGATACCCATCATGGTATATCATGTCGAGTAACATGTTAAATAATTAATGAATACAGTTAAGGAAATACATACTAAATTGGAAGACGTAAGAGTCGAACTAAGAAAATTAGGTAGTAAAAGATTAGAAAGAAAAACTTATGTGACTAATAAATATAATTATGCTTTAAATTTATATAAGGAATTGCAATTATTGGAGGAAATACAAAAACTTTAGGAATTAATTCTTGGAATTATTCGCAAAAGACATAAATATACAAAACAAAACCCTTTGTTTAGTGTACAAACAAAATGAGGTCACTTTGGAACTCAATACAATGGAACGTGACTTACGTCACCAGGCCACCAGCGAAGAACCAATTAGTCATAATTTCTCATTATCGATACCACCCAGATGCGAGCTTACAACGAATATTTTAGAACAATCAATAACTGTAAAAAATAATTAAACCCCTAATATACTTGTATAACATGAAAGATCCTTCAAGTAGACTTATGAAATTCAGATTAATATTAGACGAATACGATTTTAAAATAAGTTATATAAAAGGTAAAGATAACGTAATTGCAGACGCACTTTCACGCATTGACTTAACTTCGAGCAAGTTAAAGAGCACGTTTGAAAATGTTGTTTCAGTCATGACTAGAGCACAAAGAGAAAGACTAGAAAAACAGTCCAGTGATATCAGTGACAGCAATGTAAGCGACACTTCTCGAAATATTTCTATAAACAACAGGATTGATCACCCCAGAGTAGTAGAAATGTTGCGAAAAGCTAGCGACAGTGTAGACTTGATTTTAATAAAGGAAAATGATTTAAAGGAATTGAAAAATAAGAATTTAATTAATTATGAGTATGTTTGTTTATGTTTTTCATCGAGTATGAAAACAATGTATTTCGACCTTAAGTATTTATTGCAATTTACCCGAGTGGAATTTGTTAATTTGCTTAGAGATTTTTGTAAAAAGTTGAATATTAAAATAATAAATTTTGTTAAAGATGATTATTACTCATCATTTATAGAAGAAATAAATTGTGAAATAAATGAAAGAGATAAGTGGGAAGGACCACAAATAAATGTTTTGTCAAAGGTAATAAAAATTTGTAATGATGAAAAGAAAAAGGTAATTATAAATGATTATCATTTGTTACCTACGAGCGGACATGCCGGCATCCGTCGTATGGTCAATAATATTAAGAAAAAGTATACTTGGTCTAATTTAGAAAAAGACGTCATAGAATTTGTTAAAAAATGTAAAAAATGTCAAATAATGAAATATCAAAAAGGTGTCAAGGAACCTATGTCAATAACGACAACTGCTAATTCAGCATTTGAGAAAATTTATTTAGATTTAGTAGGACCTTTAGATAAGGATAATTTTAATAATAATTATATATTAACGCTTCAATGCGAATTAAGTAAGTATGTAGAAGCTTATGCCATACCCAATAAGGAAACGGTAACAGTAGCAAAATCTTTAGTTAACAATTTTATTCTTAGATACGGAATACCCATGTCAATAGGTACAGATAGAGGTACCGAATTCATGTCAAGTACTATGACAGAAGTTTGCAAATTATTAAATATAGAAAAAATCCATTCCACTGCTTTTCACCACGAATCAATAGGTGCATTAGAAAATTCACATAAACATCTCCGTAGCTTTTTAAGAATTTACTGTGAACAACGCTTGTATAATTGGTCTGAATGGTTACCCTTCTGGAGTTTTGCATATAATAATACCATTCATTCAGAAACCAAATATTCTCCATTTGAACTAGTATTCGGAAAAACTTGCAATATACCAACAAATTTAAGTAATAGTAAAGTAGAACCATTGTATAATTCAGACAACTATGCTTTAGAATTAAAATTTAGGTTACAAACAGCTTGTAATGACGCAAGAAATAATTTGTTACAACGTAAAGAACAAAGAAAAACTAAATTTGATTTAAAATGTAACCCGATTTCTTATAACAAAGGCGACTTAATTCTTGTTAAAAATGAAACTGTAGATAAAGCAGAACCCTTGTTCAATGGTCCATATTTAGTTGTAAACGATGAATCACCCAATGTAATCATTTCTAAGAATGGCAAGAACAGTACCGTTCACAAAAATAGAACTAAACTGTATGTAGTGAATATAAGTACACTATTCGAATGATTTCTTTTATAATGAAGCGAACAAAAACATTTATTAATTATAAAATATTGTAACTTTTAATCAACTTGTATTTACACTGTTAAAAATTTAAATTTATTTGCTACTACTTTTATTTTATAAGATTTATATAAATAATTAATTTTAGAACTTTTGTAATTCAGTAATTTTTTTATTTTTATTATTAGATATGTAAGTTATTCATTTTTTTTAATTATTTTTTTGTATTACCCCGGTGGTGTGATGTGGTAATGTAAAAACAGTTAATAAACGTGTGTCGACACAAGCAGTCGTGTTTCATTCCGTCCTCGCGACACCTCCGCAAGTGTTTTTAAGTCTGAGGTCTAACCGACTCGGCCCCACGTATTTCTTTAACAGTGCTTAATTTTAAGCACCAATGTTATTATTTATATGTAAGTAGGTAAATAAGAAAACTTTTCGTTTTCCTCTTACAGTTGTATTGATCAAAGAACATTCGTGCCTCCTCGTTGAATTAGACCCACGCAACGAGTTAATAAAAACTTGGATTACTTTATTTTCTTGGCTTTAGTACCAAATGGAATTTCTGTACCTAATATATGAACATAAAAACAATATTCAAGTTCATTGCTTGGTAACTTAAAGACGTGGTATAAATTATAATTTGTCTATATATTTTTTTTATTGTTAATTAAGCACAGCATGTGACTTTTTATCTACCTGGTGGTGAGCAGACCTACAAAGTCAATAGGGTCAATTAATAATTCATCTTAAACAATATTGATCGCTCCCACTATGCCGGCTTAACGATGCGATTACGAAATGGGCGGCGACAAAGATGAATTGCATTACGAGTATATTTTAATAACTATCGTCAGTTCAACCACCCATTTCGTAATCGCACCCTGGAAAGGTGACTACCACCTCGAAAAAAAAACGATGCAGTAGTCTCCTGAAAACCTGTTATTATATTTGTTTTAATTCCTGGAATATTCTTATATTGATTTTTTTTTAAAGATAAATCGCAATGAAAGATTTCCTGGTGGGTTGTACTGGATACGATAAATTTCTTGTACTTGTACCTTGTTGGCTAAGTAGGCAAGGTATTCCAGGAAAGCGATCGTGGGTTCCGAGCCCCACCAGGTTTTTTTATTGCAATTTTATATTATATCTAGAATACTTCGGATGTCAGTTAATAAAGTATTAACGGAAAGTTTTCACTTTTACTGATTCAATATTAAATCCGATTTTTTAAAATAACTATATTATAAAAGTGCTTTAGTGGTATGTGTATTGGTCTGTGGGTTCACAGGTTTCCATGAGAATATTACATCTATTTCTTGACAAGATAAGTCCCTTTTCAGGGTGCGGTTATAAAACGAGCAATTATTTTGACTATAAGCAGCGCGAGGCTATTTTAAAGTAGTTGTAATGCAAATTCGTCTTTGTCGCCGCTGATTTAGTAACCGTTGTGTGTTGCTTTTTGTGGCCAGTTTATAAAGTTATCTACAAATGTAATGATGATGTAAATGATGTATTTAATTTAGAATCAGAATTATTTGTTTTCCTATATTTATTGGAGTGCAAGGATTTAATTGCGGAGTTTTTACACAATTTCAGTTTCAGTATTGGACATTGGATTTTTTGTCAATAAAGTGACAACTAGCGCCACTAGCGGTAAGAATTTGAACTAATACTTAGTATGATGTGACGTTGTAAGGGCGTACCAATTTAATTAGCCAAACTATTATTATTCATTTTCATAGTTTATTTTTATGTTTCCGTTTTTTTTTTTCATAAATATGTGGATATGACTCAGGTGTTTGTATATCGATATGTATGTTTATCAATTAGTCTGTCTATGAATCTACATCTTAGCGTCAAATATCTCGAGAACTAATCGTCCGACTGACTTGAAATTTGGAATAGTTATAAATATTGTTAACCCACATTCATCCAAAAGTCATAGTTACTTATAGGCTCGAGTGAAAAATATAGTAAATAGAAAAATAAATAAATTTGGGACAAATTAGGTCATGTGGAGTGACCTGAAAGGTATTTATTTACAAAACATTAATATATTTATATAGTTAAATTAGGTACAGTTTAGCTCCCGTTAAATGAAAATTATTTGTGTTAGAAGGAGTTTACTCTAACACAAAGAGCGATAATGGATACCGTGAGCCAACAGTACCGAACAACAACAGTACCGAACAACAACGGAAAAATAACCATCATTGATGAATATTATTTACTTTGCAATATTATATAGCAATATATTAAAAATTCAATAATGTTGGTATATTAAAAGGAGTTTAAGGTTACTCCAAAAACATCATCTCTAAAACATACAGAATGAGCTTCTGGCAAAATAATAAAATGTCCTAATTTTATAATTTATCTTAAAAAACTTTTTTTCCAAGTTTTCTCTTTAAACTGGTTTTCAAGAAATTAATATTTAAAATGTAAGTTTGTGTCTATATGTTTTTATTAACAAAGCTGACAGTGGCTGTTTCCGGCCAATCTTTCTATATATTACGAGTCCATACTTCCCTTCGTATATCATTAGCAGGAAATCTTTAAAAAAAACCATTAGAAAAAAAAAACTATTGTTTTAGAACCGCAACTTTAAACCCCCAATAAAAATCGTATATATTTTAATACAGCTTTATGTTTTATTATGAAGCAAAAATGCGCATCTTTGCTTCATTTTCATCTATCTGTTATATATCAAAACTTTTTCTAAGATATATATCATCACGGGTGCCTTACGGCGCCCGAGACCGCCTAGACAGCCCCAGGGTACCCAGCGGATGGGTTTTAATCCCACCTCATCGTAGCCGATGGTATGAGTGTACACCGAACAAGTGGCTAGCTCGTCGCGATGTTTTGAATAGACACAATAACCCAGATATGTTTAGTGGCATTTTAAAGAGTTTCTTTAAAATCCGAATATCCCGTATAATTACGAATATCTTAGCCCTCTGAATAAAAATAAATATTTTAATAGCCTATACATAGCAAGGAAGGCTACATATAGGCTATTTTTTATTTATTTTTATACAGGGGGTTAAAATATATGTAACAGGTTAAACAGGAGTTATAACACAAAAACAATTTTTCAAATCGGACTAGTAGTTCTTGAGATTAGCGCGTTTAAACATAATACAAACAAAATCTTCAGCTTAAGAATATAAGTATAGATAATCATAACTTTTATTAAAGTTTCACACTTTTTCATTCGAATTTTGTTTGAGACATATCTTATTGTATTCAGTATAAGTATTCTAGGCGTTAAAATATGTAACGTCATTACAAGGTTAAGTCGTTGATAATAATCTCTCCATACATTAAAATTGAATGAATGAAACATAACCTAAATATATTTTTTTAACATTTAAATATGAAATTTTCGACTATCCGATGATAAGAAATATTGTCTTTCTTTTTGTTGAACTTTGTCGAGTAATTTGTGCAACGTTTTACTACCCAATACGGGATCTTGGCAAGTTATTTAGAGTACTTTTCGCTACCGCTGCTTGACACAGACTGACGTATCGTTGGTGCTAATTTGATTTTTTTGCACCAATGTTTTGGTACTTAAGAAACATGTTTTGAGGCCCGTCCTTACTATTTACGTCAATGGTATTGGATCATAAATTTCTTATTCATTGACAGATAGTTGTTGACTTGTAACCTAGCAACCATAAGGACAGAAGACAAAATGTAAACAATGAGGAATTTTAAATTATTTACAACAATATATGAAATTTACATTATCCAGTTTATGATGAGCATCAATTTAATTACAAAGATTAAAGGATTTTAAACAATTAATAGAAACAAGAGGAGTACCCAAAATTCAAATTAATTTTATTGAAGAATTTTTATTTAAAAGATGTGTATAAGGCATAGATATAAATATCTACGTCAATGGTAAAAGGAGAATGAAAAGCTAGAACAAGCTACAGTAACCCATATGTTATTCTGTATATAATTTATTTGTTAAGTTCTTTAATTTAGATTTGTTTTTTGTTTTTTAAGTAACTTATTTATATTATTTTAATTTATGAATAGGAATAACTCCCAGCCTTGTATGTTAGCATGTCCACTGTGTCCAGGCTCTACTAGACTCGTTAGAGGAGCACACGGCTTAAACATACATAAATCAAAAAATCACAGAATTTTAACACAGATCCCTATATCTACGATTGATCATAGCGCTTCATTAAACATCCAAGATCAAATAATGAGCACACAAAAAAAACTTTCTTAAATTTAAAAAAATACAATAGGGTTCTCAAACATATACCCAAAGGCTCACGTCCTGTCGTAGCAGAAAAACTTATTAGTTTGGTAAATGATGCCATTATATTTAATAATTCTACAAGTTGGTTTGCTTTATTATCTTTTCCTTACATAGCACTACATTTACCTGAAGCAAATAAAAACAAAAAAATTACTTCAATAGTAAAAGAGAATACTTCACTATTTAATAATAATGTCTCAAGCACCCTTCATAGATTTAGTTTTAATAAGTTTAATATTTATAAGAGAGCCGAAGCTAAGGTGTGTGATGGAGATATCAAAGGAGCTGTTCGTTTATTAACATCAGAATGTTCTTTAGCTCCTAACAATGATGACACTCTCCAATCCTTAATATCAAAACATCCTCCACCTGCGAATTCAATTCTTTCACAAGATCAACCTATTAACATAAATTTTCCTGAAATTCATGATAATGATATCGTTGATGTTATTAATAGTTTCAAAAATGGTTCGGCAGGTGGAATTGATGGCTTAAGACCTAATCATTTAAAATAATTAATTGGACAATCCTCAGGTAATCATAGTATTCGTTTAATTTCATCATTAAGGCGTCTGTGTAATTTTTTGCTTCAAGGTAAACTGAACTCTGATATATGTCCTATACGGTGCGAATTTATGTGCCCTGACAAAAAAAGATGGAGGTATTAGGCCAATTGCTGTAGGAAATGTTTTCAGGCGCCTTATAGCCAAAATCTGCTGTAAACATGTGCGTCAAGAAATAGGTAATTATCTTAGACCTACACAATTAGGTTTTGGCACCTCCCAGGGATGTGAAGTTGCAATACACGCGACCAGAAAATTTATATTAACCAATTCCAATTCGGATAAAATTGTTTTAAAATTAGATATAAAGAACGCTTTCAACTATGTAGGACGCACACAAATTCTCCGACAAATAAAAGAAACTATTCCACATCCCTTTATATTTCAATGTTATTCTATTTTTTTTATTTTTATAATGATAATATTTTAAATTCTAGTGAAGGTGTACATCAGGGCGATCCTTTAGGACCTTTATTATTTAGTTTAGGTATTCAATCAATTATCAGGTCTTTAAATTCCGATCTCAATATTTGGTACTTGGATGATGGTACACTTGGGGGAGATTTAAATACTGTTACTTCAGATTTGGAAAAACTTACTTCTTCTTTTTCAAACATAGGTTTGGATATAAATTTTGCTAAATCCGAAATCTATAGTTGCAGTGATTCAAATAACGACCACATTAAACAGTTTTTTCCGGACATCAAAATTGTTAATAACCAACATTTTGAACTTTTAGGAGCACCTATTACGTTAGAATGTGTTAATAAAATTATCAACAATAAACTTTTACAATTAAAAATTCTTCATAATCATTTACCATATCTTCATTCACATATTGCTTACACTTTATTAAAATTTTGTTTTTCGATACCCAAATTTACATACATAATACGGACTACATCAATTTGGAAATTTCCAGCCATAGTTTCTTTAATAGATAACAGTATTCAATTATGTGCAGAATCAGTTTTAAATATTCGCTTATCTGAATCTCAATGGTGTCAAGCTACTCTTCCCATTAAGTCTGAAGGCGTAGGTATCCGTAGAGTTTTAGATGTCAGCTTACCAGCCTTTATTGCTTCATGTTATGGGGTCTCAGATTTAGTCACTACTATTTTACCTAATTTAGGTGCAATATCTGAGATCCCATATTTATCAGAATCAGTAGAGGCTTTTAAGGCGATATCTAACCTTCTTCCTGCCATTCAGTTGTCTTCACAACGTCAATGGGACACAATAAATATTAAAAACTCACAAAAAATAATTTTGGAAACTTTGTCCGGATCTGATTTAGCTCGTTTTAAGGCCGCAATAACACCCGAGTCTGGGTTATGGTTAGAGACACTTCCCTCTCCTTCGCTAGGGACATTCCTAGATGACCAATCGTTAAGAATTGCTATGGCATTAAGGTTAGGCGCAAATATATGCCAACCTCACCTTTGTGTATGCGGTATGCAAGTCTTAGCGAATGGTTATCAAGAATTAAGTTGCAGTAGAAGTGCAGGGCGATTGTCTCGACACCATAACCTCAATGATATTGATCGCCGTGCTCTGTCTTCAGCAAATGTCCCCAGTATTCTCGAGCCCCATGGGCTAAGTAGAGTAGATGGAAAACGCCCAGATGGATTGACGCTAATACCATGGCAGAAAGGACGTTGTCTTATCTGGGATGCAACTTGCGTCGATACATTTGCGGCATCACATTTACAAGCCTGTGTGGGCTCGTCAGGGGCAGCTGATGAAGCAGCCTCTAAACTAAAACATGTAAAATATCAAAATTTGAAACCTGAATATTTATTTGTCCCATTTGCTGTGGAGACGACTGGGGTTTGGGGATCCGAAGCCGTGGTCTTTGGGAAGACGTTATGTGCTCGTCTAAACGAGGCCTCTGGTGATTCTCGGTCCGGTTACTTTTTTAAACAACGTATTTCACTGGCAGTTCAACGAGGTAATGCTGCCAGTGTTATGGGTACTTTCGGACCGGGAAGGGGTTTGGATATGGTGGACAATGAATAATATATATTATTTTTATATATTATATATTTTCTTTGGTAGGTTTAATTTTTATTGTAGGTATTTCATTTTTGTTTTAGGAGTGTTATTTTTTTATATTATATAGGTATTAATTTATTTAGTTATTTATTTTTCTATTTTATGTTTTATAAGTTCTAATATATTATTTGATATATTATATAATAATAGTTAGTTAATAATGTTACCTAAATAGCACAGCGCCATAATAGGAAATTTCGGGAACAAAAAATACGAGCGTGTGATTGGTGAAACTGTTACCGCAGTACCTATAGTAAACTCGAAAGTAAACGCTAAAAAAATTCACACTACACTAGCGCGTTTTACTAGAAATTTGGCATGGTTATAGATACAACTACATTAGCTTTTTAGCTTACCTTCAGACAAAATCACCTACCATGCTCAAAAAATAAATCTACTGAGATACCGTGAAAGAGAATTCTTAAACAGTTTATTTTAGTGACTAAATCATATTTTGTCCGTTAATTTTTTATATTAATTTCGTATGAACACTATAGGTACAAGTCCTTTAATAAAGAAGAGTTAGATAATAAAATGTAAAGCTGGGGTTTAATAACAGTAATAAGGTAACACGAATAAATTCCCGTGGATATGTGCATGGCTTTAATTATTTCTTTATAAATATTATTATAACGTACTGTAAGCAACCTAGACGTTGCTTACAGTTGCTTACTAGCTTCAGGGTACCCAGCGGTAGTTCAAAGTTTAATAATCCTATTGATAATATTTTTACATATTTTTACATATAATGTACCTAAATAAAATACTGAAAAAAATAAAAAAAAATCTTCTTTGCCATCTCGTATTAGAAACTAGCCCCCGCATTCTAAGACGTATCCTTAACTCCACTTTACACTCAAGGAACGTCTGTCTCTTTCCACCAAATGTCAACTATAAAAAGCAAGTTGAGACAGACGCTCCTTGAGTGAAGAATGGAGTTAAGGAAACGTCTTAGAATACGGGGGTAGGACTTCTAACTTCACTCTAATGAGTAATTAGAATCAAAGCACATAGAGGGCGTATGTGTTTAAGTAGATAACAAGCAATGTTATCTACAGCACATCTATAGACTAGTGGTTGCGCCTTTGGCGTTGTATCCGTTGGTCGTGGGTTCGATTCCCATCCATAAAATATAATATGCATTATATCGTTGCTTCTGGTACACATAGTACAAGCCTAGAGCTTAATTTGTGACCAGAGCTATATTTATAAATTGTCCCACATATTTTTTATCATATTTATTATTATTGACAAATTTCGTAGGGAGTGACTGAAACCTTGTTGGCTCAGTGGTTGAGTACCTTGCTGCGAAAGCGAGGATCATGGGTTTGAGTCCCACCCACCAGGATTTTTTTCAATGCATTTTATCTTTATAATATATTCTTATTAAATATATAATATTTTTTTTATTATATACGTGGTGGCCGTGTTGGTTAGACATTGGACTTAAAAACACTAAGGTTCGAATCCCGGTGTGTACCAATGAGTTTTTAATTTAAAAATTTAAGTACATTTGTTTGACAACACCACTATAGTGCCTCGGAGAGCACGTTAAGCTGTTGGTCCCGGTTTCACTATACCAACTTGTGAAACTCTTTATAGATGGGTCATTGAGTCTATTCAAAACATCGCGACGAGCTAGCCACTTGTTCGGTGTAGACTCATACTATCGGCTACGACGAGGTGGGATTAAAACCCCTCCGCTGGGGCCGTCTAGGCGATCTCGGGCGCCATAAGGCACCCGTGAAGATATGTATGTATGTATGTATTTTATCTTCAAAAATTTCAATATAGTATTAATAATATTTGGTATTTATATACTTTATTTGAGTGCCTTAACACTAAAAAGAGCCCTCCAACGCAAGATATATAAAGAATCATGAAATTCGGTCTACATACATCCATATTACTAGGTACCTACAGATGCAAAAACCATCTAGTGACCTAGTCATGTGTCGGCTTTAGTCTGTGGTTTCACCGGTTTTTAGGAGACTACTGCATGAATTCACGTAGTAGTCTCCTTTCAGAGTGCTATTGCGAAACTGGCTGTTATTAAATAACAAATAACAATATATTGATCGACCCTATTTATGATTTTTGTAAGTCTGCATAAGACCAGGTTTGTGTCCGTTAAAAAAAAATTTAGTGCACAGGAAATGGATTCGAGAACTCGAACGCTTAAAAGCATCTAAATATTGTTTTCAGTAATAATAAGGTATTTTTTGAAAAATAAAACGGGCATGAAGATTTTACTTGATCCTAATTACATAAATTATTTATAAAATCTTTTTTAAGTTTTGAAATGACAACTAAAGTAATATTTTTTTGTTATTATTATTTTTTTCTTTTCTTTTTCCACAGTGTGGAAGGCAAAGATCTTTCGACCATGCAGCCTTATAATTCTAACTTCAAAAGTTAATAGTTTAAAAAAAAATATCTAATTAGGATCGAGTATTTTTTTTTAAATTTAATATCACTGAAAAGAACATTTAGACGATTTTAGACGTCCGAGTTCGCGAATCCATTTTGTGGCTTCTGAAAAAAACATAGGTACTTAAAAAACCATTAAATTCGGATAAAAATACACCGTCCCATATATTATGTCTGTACAATAATAATCCTGTAACATAAACACAGGTATTACTTCAGGTAAGCGAGGCCATTATTCGTAATTATCATATTCTTGTCAAAACAATTGTCGGGTGTAACTGAATACCTAACTATAAAGTGTTGGGCTCCCCAAGGTTAGCCCGCCTCCGCAAATGCTCCAAAAGTCCCAAAATGGGTGTTGGAAACCCTTGCGAATCCTTTTCGATCAATAACCTGGGATAGTTTGAAATTGAGATCTTTGACTTTGTTTGTTGTAGTAAGGCATGTATTAGATTTACACAACAGTAATTATAATGTAATACTGTTTCATATTACGTGGTGGCCGAGTTGGTTAGACTTAAAAACACTACAATTTTTAAGTCAGCGGTTAAAACATCTTTGTGTACCAATTAATTTAAATATATAATTATATCATACATTGGGCGCCATAGTATGAAATCCATACCCACGATGTACAGAAATAAAATGAGGTGAGAAAGATAGATAAATGTCTCTAGTTTACCATAGTAAGGGTCGTTTATTGTGGGTACTGTCTGTCTAGCCGAAAAAATAAAAATCTTATTTTATTTTTTATTTATATATTTTTAGCTTCGTTCATATATAATCTATTAATAATTGTTTTTATTAATTTTACAACATACTGAAGCGCCATTTTAACGAAATAGTAGACACTCCCAAAGTAATCGATAAGAACAATAAACTCAAAGAACGCACAGATCGCAACGACTAGTGACGAAGAAAGGACTCGGTTTGCGTAAGTATATGATGTTGCCCGAATTTTCTCTAGCAGGGGCCTTAAAGAAATTTCATGTGAAAATCGGTGCGCGAGCGCAACAACGTTCAAAAAACCTGTTTTTACCTGGCTAATGTGCGAGAGAGACAACATCATATACTTACTGCAAACCCTGCTAGTAGGTACTAGCAGAATGCCGTAATAATAATAATTACTTAATAAATAGGTAATAGGCATTGTGTAAGCATATCTTGAACAAAAATATAGTTTTTTCATTAATCGGTTATATTTAAAAAACAGTTTAACCTAGTTTGGTTATTGTACGGAGTGTTTCACTGACCGGGTCAGATTTACCCAATGACCTTTGTTCGATAATTTAACCGGTTTACCGGAGACTACTACATCGATTTATCGTCGAGGTGGTAGTCTCCTTTCTTGGTGCGGTTACGAAACGGGCGACTGATTTGACGATAAAGTAGCAAGGATATTAAAATAGACTTGTAATATACATATAAATACGTCTTGTCGCCGCCTACCTGGCTTTGTAGGTCTGCTTACCATCAGGTAAATACAAAGTCACATGCCGTGCTCCAATAAAAAAAATGTGAGACATTATAGTGATAGTATCTCTGAGACCACGTTAATATGTCGGTCCCAGTTTCACTATACAAACTTATAAAACTAACAAACTTTATTCGTACACACTGAGGATCGAACATGACCAAATCACCAAACCACTAAAGAGGTTTTGAAGCTACTTCGCATTTCATACAAAAAAACAAATAGGTAACAATAAGAAATAAAATATGTACCTAATATTGTAACAAATTAACACATTTTAACAAATATAAAAGATAAAAAAGAACCGAACTCAAAATCACTAATTAAAACGAGTGATACCTAATCCAGATAATCATAATACAGTAGGACTAAAATAACAGTATTATTTATTTTATTTTTACCTGTTTTTGTGAAGTCGTTTTATTATATTGACACCCTTTTTAGTGTTAGAGGATGACATAATTTTAAACTTGCCGGACTTTATAAGGCCACCTCCGACTAGTGGTTTTGGTTTTGGCGTTGTATCTGGGGGTCGTGGGCTCGATTCCTATCCATGGCAAAAAAATATTAGTACATTTTTCTGTACAGTTTGTCATGGTCTGGGAGTTTCTAAAATATAATATGTATTAAGTTATTGTTTCTGGTACACATAGTACAAGACTAGAGCTTAGTTTGTGACAAGCGCAATATGTGTAATTTGTCCTACACCTATCCTATACCTATTTATTTCATTAATACAAAACTTAAAACAAATAATATTATTTTACTTTTATCAAAAATATTTAATTGAATCAGAGGCTCTACCATGCGTTTGCGCATTGTAGCAACGTAACGTATTCATATACGTATACGTGAGCAACAACCAATAGGTCCGCTTTATTTTTGGTAACAGGATTGAACAAAGCATTCCTATTGCTTGTTGCTAACGTATACGAAGTTCATTATTTAAATGATAGTAAAATTATATCAAATTATAATGATAGTAATAACTTTGCAATTATTCCGCTTTTGATTTTCAAAATGCTAGGTTAAGATATTTTTTCGTTCTGGAGTTTATAAATTAACCTACCTGCTGCCTGCAACTTCGTAAGTGTGTTTTTTGTATTTTATAGATGCCTATTTTTCCTAAGGTAAAGTAAACATGTTAACCATGGCTACCAGGCCCACGTATATACCTTCATTATTTATTTAAAATCCATTTTTTTAGGTATAATTTTGGGTTTTAATAATAATAAGTACCAAATTCTGACATGAAATGTCAACTTTATACAAAAATAGAAAGTTCTAAAAATATATTTGATTTTATATTTACAAAATCAAAAATATTTTAATGAAGTTTTATGTTAATAAAATGTATCCAACTTTTCTTCACAGGCCATTTATTTATCTTCCTAAAATACTCTTAAAAGACAAAGAACCTATATTATCTGTATGTATATCGAAATTTAATATACCCTATTTTACCTACAGATCTAATAGCTATTCATTTAATTTCTTCTGTACCACATAATATTGATAGCCTCCGTAGACTAGTGGTTGCGCCTTTGACGTTGTATTCGGAGGTCGTGTGTACGATTCGCACCCATGGAAAAAAAATATTAATTAGTAAGTTTTTTCTGCACAGTTTGTCATGGTCTGGGTGTTTATAGAATATAATATGTATTATATAGTTGCTTCTGGTACACATAGCACAAGCCTAGAGCTTAGTTTGTGACCAAAGCAATATGTGAATATTGTCCTACATATAAAAAAAAATACAAGCCTAAAGCCTAGTTTGTGACATGTGTACATTGTCCTGTATATTGATATTATTTTCTAGAACCACATATCTAAGGAAACATTCCAAAAAGACACGTTCCGAAACGGTCAATACGGTACATACTGATTACATAGTATGCACACGTTCATACTATGTATCATGACATGTATCATCACGGGTGCCTTACGGCGCCCGAGACCGCCTAGACGGCCCCAAGGTATCCAGCAGAGAGGTTTTATTCCCACCTCGTCGTAGCCGATGGTATGAGTCTACACCGAACAAGTGGCTAGCTCGTCGCGATGTTTTGAATAGACTCAATAACCCATCTATAAACTATATATATTGGTATAGTGAAACCGGGACCGACAGCTTAACGTGCTCTCCGAGGCACTATAGTGGTGTTGTCAAACAAATGTACATAATTTTTTTAATTAAAAACTCATTGGTACACACCGGGATTCGAACCAGGGACCTAAGTGTTTTTAAGTCCAAGGTCTAACCAACTAGACCACCACGTACATACCAATTTTATATTATTTTGTTTTCATTTCATTAACTTTTTATAGCAAACAGGTAAAATATTTTTATTATTATTTTATAGGACCTTGATATTTATAAAAATTAATTAAACGAAATATTAAACCTAATTAGAGGTCTTTTCTTAATTTTCTTTAAGCATTTTTTATTATCTTATAAGTTTATGATATTTTCCCTGTAGGCGTCATAAACACAAAGGTTTTATTATGAACCTAAATTATATTCTCGGCACGCGTCAGATGTTTATGATCGCTAGAGAAAGCATTTGTTGCGTTAAATGATAAAAAATGTCACTTAGGATCGTATAGTATTTGGTTGGTAAGAGAGAGAGTACTGTAGCTTTTTGAAATTATTTATTTACTTATTTAGACACTTTATGGCACAGTAAACAAAAGCTATGTACAAAGACGAACTTAACTGGGGTATTCCAGTTTTACCGAATTTTAAACTAACTTTTAACTGTAAAATATATACCTTTTAAATAGTGAACAAAATATATGTCATTAAAGACCATTTTATTGGTATTTGTGCTGGACCCAAAACTAATTTTATTACATCGCTCGTTCAAAAAAACAATCTAAGCTTTTTAACTCATCTTTTAAATTTTTTTTAGACAACTACGTCAAAATAAGAATGTGCCAAATATATACATCATTTAATAAAAAAATGTGGGATTATATTTTATTTTAATGGCTATGGCTAAGCAATAAAGAATCGATGTTAGGAACTTTCCTTGTATATCTAAGGGGGCTTTGATAAAACGCCTTTTGTCAGCATATCATCGGCACTAACCAAATATAACGTGGAGCCGACCATTATAGGATAGAGAATATGCTGAAACAACAGCTCACCGTGGATAGTACGACCAGAGGGATAGCAGCAAAGGGCTGTCCGCAGGGAGGGGTCCTGTCCCCCCTTCTGTGGAACCTAGTTGTAGACAGATTCTTCTACACCGATTGCAAGAGGTTTTGTAACAATTTCTTCATCTATTATCATTATTTTCATTACAATTAATTGCTTTCGGGGGGCGCCATAGCCCATTTTATGTTGTACGCAAAAATCTCTCAGTTGTGGTATTTGTACCATTATTTCTTCTGTGTTTGTCGCTAATAAATATTATTGTATTATAATAATCATATTAAATAATATTTTTTTCTTTAAAAAAAAATTCACACAAAAAGATTAATTAATACAATGACCGACAAAACGAACAAAGTGGCCGAGTAATACTGAATGTGCGAAAGCTTATTTTGTATGCAGAATATAGACTTCGGTATTTTAATTAGCAAATGCAGTATCCTTAAGCCTGCTAAACACGAAGTCAGAGTGAGATACACTAGGTGTGCCTTGGTGTTTCATCTCACGTCACAAAATGTTACCATAACTTATGAAATTTTGAAAGCTTTTAGGCAAAACGCATTAGCCGCATTTACGTGGGATTGCCGTTATTATGACGTCGCGTCGTTTGAATACAGTGTGTATAATGAATGATCGGGGCCTTGGTTGATAGTGTCGCGTCATATTCTATCTATTTTGCTTATACATTGCTAGTTATAAGTAAAAAAATGTGTTTCAGAAAACAGCTAAGATGGCTTAATATCCGATCTCGCAGATCACTACATCTGCTATCCTTTTTATACAATATACTCTATAATCCTAATCTCACTCTTACTTTAAGACTTGTTTTCTATTTTTTGGTGATTGAAATTTTGTCTCTTTCGTTCTTCTGTCAAAAACCTTATAAAGATCTTCTCACTAGATATACTGATTCGTTCACGGTATCTGCTGTTCGCCAGTGGAATTTGCTTCCTCTATCAGACTGGCACTTTTATCGGAGTTAAACGATCTTATTATCTAAACACTTAAACCAGATCTTCGTGGCCATTTTTGTTGGTATATTTATTGCGTATATATGTGCCATATTTTGGTAGTTTAAGTAATATCATCACGGGTGCGTTTTTAATCCCACCTCATCGTAGCCGATGGTATGAGTTAACATTGAACAAGTGGCTAGCTCGCAGCGATGTTTAGATAAACTCAACGACCCATCTATAAACAGTTTCACAAGTTGATGTGAAATGCTGGCCTATGTACAATTTAGTGCAATAAAGAATTTTAAATAAGAAATTTTTAGCTGGGCAACTAATTGATCATACAGGGAATTAGTATGAGACAGTACAATCGAGTTATAATCATTAGATGCAAGAACTATACTACTGCTTCTTCTACTACTGATACCCTGATCGATCAAACTGTGTCGTCTCACTAAAAGTCTCGAGTACGAGCTAGCTCTTACAGTATAGACTGGAATATCCCAGTATTATAAGGTACTTGTCATTAAAATCATCTTTTAAATACCTTTATACCTTTACCTTTTAAAATTGAGTCCTTGGGATGATGGTCTGACCTGGTATACACTAACGGCAGATTTTTCAATCGTCAGATAGAGTTACATACATACATACATATATGTTCACGGGTGCTTTATGGCGCCCGAGACCGCCTAGACGGCACCAGGGTACCCAGCGAAGGGGTTTTATTCCCACCTCGTCGTAGCCGATGGTATGAGTCTACACCGAACAATTGGCTAGCTCGTCGCGATGTTTTGAATAGACTCAATAACCCATCTATAAACAGTTTCACAAGTTGGTATAGTGAAACCGGGTTAGACAGCTTAACGTGCTCTCCGAGGCACTATAGTGGTGTTGTCAAACAAATGTACATATTTTTTTAAATTAAAAACTCATTGGTACACACCGTGATTCGAACCAGGGACCTAAGTGTTTTTAAGTCCAAGGTCTAACCAATTCGGCCACCACGTATATATGACAAGGACTCGCCAGAGCCAGGCCAATAAAACAAAGGCTAACAAAATAGTCTCTGATATTATCCTAAAAAATCGTACTAAATTCAAACACTGTTTACCCAACCATTTTAAAGTGATAACTCAATAAGTACCGCATTACTATACTATCACTTTCTACACAGCTTAGCTCCTTGCAGTGAAACAACATTTACTGCGAGCAAGGCGCCTCAGAGCCCTAAGTTATGAGGTAGTTGCTTAAATGTCATCTTCATTATGAAAAGGTTGTTTTTGCTTACAGAAACGATTATATATGACTCTTTCGAGGAAGCTTAGCTATAAACATGTGGGAAACAATTTACAACTACTTGCATCTATCATGCTTTCTTATTTTATTGAGTTTTCTGCTTTAAAAGCTTACTTATTTATTTAAACACTTTATTGCAGAGTAAAGAAAAATTATGTACAAAGGCGAACTTAATGCCTTAGGCATTATCTACCAGCTAACCTTTAAGATGTATTCGAAGTCGAGTGCTTAATTAATTTTTTAATAAACTTATATAAATTAGGGCATACATATTACTAATACATATACATATATATTATACAATATATACATAACAAATAATACATACATATATCCATATACAAACATACATATCGGTATACACTTAGAACAATAATATACTGGGTGTATGGTTTATGGTACCTACCAATATTTTTATGGTACTGTAACCACCTATTTCGAACGCAACTACCTATGGTACTGGCTGGAGAAAGCTAACCATAATCTTCTTAAATACTTTTCATTATTTAAATAATTTGAAGGTTCACGGACATGTAAACAGAGAAAAAGGAGAAATAGTTTGGCATCGCTCGATATAGGTTACAAATCACATAATAATTTGTGTAAAATAATATATTATTATTTATTTTGGATGATAAACCCAATAAAAGAAGTTCAAAATAAGGATTGTTTTAGTTATTTCCCAAAAGTTAGGTAGGTATTGTAATAGTAGCGAAAAGAGCTGTTACAGTACCTACCAATATTTTTGTTATCGGTTCTATGATAAAAATAATGAAACATATATTTTTTTTATTTTTAGTGTCGCCCATACAAAACTTTTGAGGTATATGACATTAAGGCCCGATTTTTCAATACCCAGTTAAAGAGTCTGATAGCAGTTATTCTATAATTAGCAAGAAATTGGATTTTTCAATGGTTGGATAGTGTCAAAGTGACAGATAAACACACTAACAGTGAAAAAAAATTTTCTGGTAATTCAAGCGTCAGTTAAAACTTATCAAGCTGTTATTTTGGTCTGTGATGGTTATAATTTAATTTATTTTTATTCTCTTTCTAAGATGTGCAATTTTTGGTAAGTCATTCTCGCTCTGACAAAGATACAACGATCATCAGCTAACTAGCTGACTGAATAAACGTGATTGAAAATTTCAAAACTTTTATTCCACTGTTAAACAATCAAATAAATTAAACAGGCTGATAACTAGCGAGTTATCAGACGATTGAAAAATCGGCCCTTAGAGGTATAAAATGCCTCCAAATCTTAACTTAATATATATTTAAAGTTTCGCAGACGAAGTTCAGCTAGTATATTAATATAAACAAACTGTCGAACTAAAAATAAAAATCCTAGAAATAAAAAACTTAAGTACACTCAAACCTCACTGTGCACTAGAGCATAAAACCCAGAACGCTGGCAATATTTCCTTTATCTTTCTTTTGACAATAAACTGATTAGAACTGAGAGAAGTACAAGCCCTCTAGGGTCACCTGTTCTGTGACGTCAACCAATTTAGAACAAATTTCCTTTGTAAACTTCTAGCTTCAAGGCCCCGTAGTTCTATGTTACTACCACAAATAACATACCTACTAGCGTGTCTTTTACAGAGGATTTTTTTTATGCATTTAGTTTATTTGCATGATACGACAACAGTATTTTTCTCTCTACAGTTTATCTTGGTCTGTGTGTTTATAATTTTATATATATATATATTATTTTTAGTTCGAAAGTTTGTTTATATTAAAATACATAGCTGAACTTCGTCTGCGAAACTTTAACTGTTTACGCAGCGTATAAGTATATAGTAGTACAACGTATAAAAGGAATATTTTTTCCCCGTTTTTGCAACATTTTTTATTGTTACTCCGCTCCTATTGATCGTAGCGTGATGTTATGTTTATAGCCTTCCTCTATGAATGGGCTATCCAACACTAAAATATTTTTTTCAATTCCAACCAGTAGTTTCTGAGATTAGCGCGTTCAACCAAACAAACAAACTCTTCAGCTTTATAATATTAGTGTAGCAGATCTAACTACAGCGGGGTCTGATACAGATTCAACGGTGAAAATTATTAAATCCAAATAATTTCAAACAAGACATCAATATTTATTCTTCTCAATAGACGTAAGTAAATCAATGTGACATAAAAAATGACAATTTTATTATTATTATAAAAATTAAAAAGAATATGGGCTTGGGCTGATTTGGTATCGGTCACAATTAGTATAGATACTGAAAAAAGTTAAAACAAAATAACGCGCTATGACACATTTTGTTGTCTCTGGAGGTAGGTTCCAGTCACCTATCACAAAATTTTTCGTGCTCATTTTTAGTGCTTTTATATTCTACATTTTGCAAAATAATAAAATAAACCTTTCAACATTGAAATAGCACCAAGTCCCGAGGACTAAGCAGTATTGCCACGTTACCTAATACAATAATATAGAAAGAGAATTCCATTGGTAGGTATTCAATAATTATCATTCAGAAGAGTCCAAAATAAATCGACTATAAACACACCAATTAAGTGTGCTTTGCGTGATTTTTTTTTGTCGTTATCTATTTGGTAACCGCGTCATGTAGCCGGTATATCAATCAAAATACTATTATACAATATATATTGATAGACCCCAATCATGGACTTTGTGGGTCTGCTTATCATCAAGTAGATACAAAGTCACATGCCGTGCTCCAATAAAAATAAAAATTACGCCTTTTAGCATCCTTACTTACGACAATACGTTTAATTCTCTACAGCAATTACAGCTGATATATGGCTAAATGCATTAGATTCGGAACTCTTAGCTTAGCTTAATGTTTAATCCCGAAAAGTAGCACCTTTTCTTATCATTCAGTGAATTATAGTGGCTAAAAACCTACAAAAATCACAATTTAAATGGTTAAACAAGCAATCACGCTTTTACCTGTTTTTTTTATTGAGATTATTTTAGATTTGATTTTATTTCACCTTCTAGTATTTATGGCGTTGGGCAAATATAAAATTCGTTAGTGATAATTAAAAATAATAGCTTATATATAATATTATATAGCTTACCAACGTGCCATATAAAAATAAAAGTTTACTTATTAACGACCGAATAATACCGTAACCATTTTTTTTTTTAGTGAATAAAATATGAAATTTTATGCTTTTGTTTGTAATTAACAGATAATATTTTTTTTTTTAAGTCTATTACCTTGGAACCATTTGTTACTCATCAAATGTCGTTATTTCACTTTAAAAAAAAAATGTAAGTGTACCTACTATTAAAATTTCAGTTACAATTTACTCAAAAATCCTGGATTTCCATCGTCAGATCATGGTGTAATTATTGTGACCTTACAGATGAAAGGTGATTCTTTATTTTGTCAACAGGTGACTCCTACTATTGGACAAATAATAAAATATTATAATCAGCTATCGAGTGGCGACCTGCTGCTGGAGGACAAAGCAGAGGCAGGCCCCCCACAAGATGTCGCGGGAAGCCGATGGCTACAGGTAGCGCGCGTGAGAGGCTGGTTTGATGATGATGATGATGAATCAGCTACCGGATGCAAAAGTCTTTCAAAAGTCGGATGAACATACAAAAAACAACCCGTCGACTTCTATAACCTTCTCCTAAGAGCTATTTATCCTTGCATTGTTTTTATATCTCGATTCTTAAAATACTATTTATGGGTGCTTCATTATGAAACATTAGTGTCTTTAAAAAACAAAGGTCAAAGTAAATTAAATTAATTAACAATTAGCAATTCAGAGAATCGCTCAGAACCTTCAGCCACTAAGGACGAGTTACTGAAACTATGGTTATAGTTAAATCCTCCGTCAAAATAAACAAAATATTAATGAGAAAATGTTTCTTAACTATATACGAGTATGTTGCCAAGTATGTATAGCAAGAGAGACAATTTTCTTAGCTATCCATGGATTGACCGTGCGGGTGCCGGGCCTATCGCGTGGTTGGAAGGCAGAGGAATGAACTGCAGCGTTCCCGGACTTGAGACCGCGAAGTAGGTTTAAAGGCCTTTTGAACTGTTACCTGCACTATGTTCACTACCCTCTCTACTCAACCAAATACAATATGATCCTGTTAGCGCCATCTTGGAAACACGCTACATAAAAGTTCCGACGGCTGATTTCGGAAAGCCAAGATCCTTCAATAGGCGATGCAAAGACTTTGTTGGAATTCCTCCTGCACCAACTTCCACTGCATAAAGTTGAGTTTAAATCCGTTTCTAGTAATTTCAATGTGAGATCAAAGTATTTGTTTGACTTGATGAAGTGGTCCTTAGGAATGTTTATTTCCCACAGAACGGTGAGTTCTATAAGTATTACTTTCTCCAAGCACAAGAGAGTAATGTCAACTAGTATGTCTCTATAGGCTGAAATTAATTTTGTAATGTATTTTGAATGTATCCATGCCAAGTTTTCTTATGATAGTTGCATCCAGATTTACCAGAAGAGTTTTATTGAAGTCGTATACAGGAAAGGGCCATGTTAGACGAGATGTTAGTTAGTTGTCATAAATCCAAACTTTCTTGACATTACTAATTGGCTGTTGATCACCTTGTTGATGTCATTAATAAAGCGTTCCACAACCACATCTAAGTACGTTTCAATATTAGTACGTTTTTTTTATGTAAAGTTATACTGGTATTCTCGGTGCTTGGAGAAAGTTATATTTATAGAACTCACCGTTCCCTGGGAAACAAACATTCCCAAAGACCACACTATCAAGTCAAATAAATACTTTGATCTCACAAATCAAATTACTAGAAACGGTTTAAAAACTAAACTTTATGCAGTGGAAGTCTGTGCAAGTGGAATTTAAGCAAAGCCTATTAAAGGATCTTGGCCTTCCAAGATCGGCCGTGGGAACTTTTATGGAACGTGTTTCCAAGATGGCGCTTTAGGATCATATAGTATTTGATTGAGTAGAGAGGGTAGTGAACACAGTGCAAGGAAGAGTTAAAAGGACTTTCCCTACTTCGCGGTCTCAAGTCCGGAAACATTGCAGTTCATTCCCCTGCCTTCCGACCACGCGATGGACCCGGCACCCGCACGGAGAATCTATGCTAAGAACATTGTCTTTCATCTCATTAGACCAGAGGCGCTACTGGGAAGCCACATCGACAAACATATCGATGCGTCGATTGATGAAAATGTATAGGAAAATTTGTCTATTGGTAGAAGTCGATCTACTAGAAACGTCAAATCATATACTATTGATTTTCGATTTCGACGTGTCGATCGGTATTTCATGTGGCTTTTCGGTAGAGCCCCAGGCTATGTTTATGAAATCTATACTAATATTATAAAACTGAATAATTTGTTTGGTTGAACGCACTGATCTCAGGAACTACTGGTGCAAATTGAAAAATATTTTAGTGTTGAATAGCCCATTTATCGAGAAAGGTAAATAACCAATAGGAGCAGAGCATCAATGAAAAACTTTGTTAAACAGGGAAAATGTATTCCATTTGAGGGCTTCCATTGCGCTGTGTAAACGTTAAAGTTACACGAAGTTGCGTGGGCCAGCTAGTATAATATATACATAATTAATAGGTATAATTATTTCTGATACACACACAGTACAAGTAAAACGATTATGATTTCCAGGATTGTTTATAATAGCCATAAACAAAAGTGATATATTAATAAATAATATTCATTTTTCATGGTTGATATTTATTTTCAAGTTACTCTTACCGACTCTAGTGCCACCCGCCTTACTGTTGATCTGTAATTTTATCTCTCTATTCTAAACTATTATATTTATGGCGTAAAATAAAGTAGAAAATAGAAAAGTTAATCTTTTATATGTTTTCTTTCGTTTCAATAAAGCTCTCGGAAAGGTCAGAGATTGTCTATGTATGTATATTTTAATAGAATAGTTTAGTTAAATTATTGTATATACTTACGTATTAAACTAGGAAGTAGCACCTCGTTAAATTTTATGTTAGTTAAATTTAGTTGTAGGTATTTAGGTAGTATTAATATTACACATGATACTGTGGCCTGCTATCGATAGCACAGGTTTTTCTAGTATAGGAGCCAAACAATTATTCTACTTGATTGCTTTCATCTAAACTAATATTATGAAGAAAAAAAAAGAGTTTTTTTTTGTAATAAATTACCTCTAAAACTACTAGACCTCTAGCTCTATTTTATTAGTAACATTTTCGATCCGATATATTTTTTAAGAAACGGCGGGTAAAACCGCAAGGCACAAATATATTGTATTAAAGTTAATTTGGGTAAATATTTATTTATTTAAATATAAAAAAAATAATTTGGGTAAATAAAGTTAATTTGCGTAAATATTTATTTATTTATTTAAATCTTTATTGCATACAAAATAGAAAGGCGGACTTAATGCCGCTAGGCATTCTCTACTAGTCAAACCTTTGGGACAATAAAAGCAGTTAATAAGTGAGGTAGGTGCAATACAGTAACTGAGTATATAATCTAGTGAATATTATATAAAATACTTACAATCTATTATACACTACTTAAATATTTCTATATATTAAATAGTGCCTTGACTTAGTTGGATAAGTATGGATATATTTACAAAGTAAGATTCAAATCTATATACGAAGACTTTTCAAAGACAAATTCAAAATATCACCTATACAGGAGGCACTTATGAGGTGAAAATATTGTAAAACTCTATTTTAGTTTTAATTATTTATCTAGCAAAAGTATGAAGCCTGTATTGTTATTTTTTTTTAAACATAAATGTCATGTCAGTGTCACTTCACTTTGTGTTGGTCACCTAAAAAGTTAATAATAAATAATAGAACTGAATAAAAAGCATATTATTTTATTGACAAGAGAAAATTACTGAAAATATTCCTGGTGGCCAAGTTCGTTGACTTAAGATCACTACAGTTTTTAGCTCTTCGGTGTACTCCAATGAGTTAAAAAAAAAATGGTACATTTATTTAACAGCACCGCTAAAAAGTACCTCGGAGAGCACGTTAAACTGTCAGTGTTAGTTTGAGGCTGAGTTGCACCAAAATAAAAAATAATAATAAATACAATTGCTTTAACGGTCACTTTGGTGCAACTCAGCCTAAGTGTGCTTTTGTCTGCGATTTAGCTTACTATCTGAGTTTTATTTTATTTAATTCAACAGGGTTTACCTATACATGTTTCAAAAATTTATTCAGCTAAATACACGTCCGTACAATGTAACAACATTAATTGATTTTGCACGTCAATTTTCATCTCACATTCAGACTAATCTGAATACTCACAAACGTTATTTGTTGTTGTAAATATGCACAGATATTTGAGCACCCTACCGGACGCCGGAAAAACAAGCACATTCAATCACAAAAACATTTTCATGTTTGAAAAATACTGCATTCAGAAGCTGAAAAATACAATAAAACACAAATTTGAGGTAACACCACAACGTGTTTTTCTTATTTAAAATGAGTAAAAAAGAAAGGAAGCAACAATAGTTCTTTTTGAATAAATATATACTTAATCAGTTACTTAAAGGAGACAATTATTTTTGGTCCCCAAAATTTTTAGCGTATCTTGATGAAATATACCTAGAAAAAATATGGCCCGATATATATTACAAAGAAACATAGCAAAGTCTAACCAGGGTTCTAAAGTATTTGGAATAACATGCAATTTGATTAGGTACTAAATAAAAATAGTAAATATTTTAATTTAGGCGCTATCATTGCATTTACAAAGCGACAGATAACACTGGCGATCAAAAAGTCAAAAGTCAAAATTATTTCATTTACAGATATTTATGAGTAAGCAAAATAAAAAGTTTAACATGAGGTCAGAGTGCGTTTGGTTAGACAGCTATTCATTAACAAAGGGACGACAAAAAACGAACGAATTTATTATACCTCGATCATATTAGAACTCAAAACTCGATGGAATGGAAATCTTAATAAGAAAAATACTACCGAACTGAACACACTAGTGATAACTAGCTAGTGTAAGACTAGGTGGTTAGTCGATTCCATTGACCTGTCAATCAATATCTGCCATACAAGGGAGCCACCTGGCCACCAATTTCTTCCGACCATATTCACGCCTTAAATATTTATTCTCAATAAAAGGTAAGTAACCAATCACATATAAGTAAAAGTATAAGGATGGGTATTTTTAAGGGCGTAAACACTAACTGTAAAGTCGATCCCCTCAGAGACTTTTTTTTCAGGCGTTATTATTACACGTGATGCTATATTTCTCAATATTCCTATACAATATTCAACCGTTTTATACGTATTTATTTTTGGGCCCCTCCGTCATACAAAAAAAAAAAAAACTTATATAGTTAATATAAATTTCTTTCCACCATTAGTGTATTTTATTATTTACTTGTAATTTACTTTAAAATTTTTGGATACAAAAAATATTGCCTAATCAGCGATCGTGTCTTCGTGGCAAGAATACATAGGGTAGTGGTAGCAAAGGTTGAACACACCCCACTTTGAAGAAGCTCTAATAATCTGATTAATTATTAAGGCTATAGATGTCACTATATAAGAGTAAGCTTATTTTTGTGCTTGTCCGTTTATCAAAATAAAAAATAAATACGAGCTAGAACTGATGATCTGTTGTATCCAATAAAACTACATGGCCTAAAGAAATCTATTGACCGTTAAAATTAAAGCATTTCTGTAGATCCTTGAAATATGCTTACGATTTTGTTATTGACTATACTTGTTTTTAAAATTTTACTTTGTTTCGTGCTAACGGTTTATATTTCGACATTTATAATTAGTTTACAGTAATATGCTGTTAAATTAATGGTAAATCATTAACGGCACAATATGAACATCGTTCATTATATTCGTCTCGAATTATTAAATTTATATCTGTCACACCATAAAACTATGTGCGCTAAAAACAACAGTTAATTAATAAAAGCAAGAAATTTTAATTCCGGCGCTATCAACCCTATGAACAGTCCGATTTTCTAGTTTTTATCGATAAAATAAATACTTCCTCTTTCTTTATTTACTTGTTTGCTTAGCCCACGCCGTTTTTAAAAAATATTTTATGCTTCGAAAATTAAATAAACAAAAGCTGCAAAGTAATTCTTTCTCTAAATTAATTTATGCATTTCATAGAAGCAATATTTTAAATTTATTATTTTATTTCAAATTTAATATTCTTCATTTTTCTAAGCTTTGCTACGCGGAGGAAGAAGTATTATAAAGTTTATTTTTATAGATAGTAAATATAGCAGATAAAACAAGTAATTTTAATCGCATCTGCGCAAAGTGTGTTTACCTACAGGTTTTTTTTATTGCATAAAATACAAAGGCGGATTTAATATGCTAGCGACACTAGTGATTCTCTACCAGTCAAACCTTCTGCACAATCAGAGCAGTTAATAATGTAATAAGTGATGTAGGTGCAATACAGAAACTAAAACAAAATTAATACTTTTTTTTTTATATATTATTTATTTAAAGTCGCCCTAACAACACGGTCATTAGCGACTACAATATAATTAATTTAACTTAATAAGTTATATATAATACTTATAATTAATAATTGATGGATTTTTTAAAGTGGAATTTAGTGATTATTTGTAAGCTATAATTTATATACTTTTATAGATATCTATCAACTTAAGGAAATTAAATACGTTACTACAGTTATCTGAGTTTAGACAATCGATAATGTTGGATGGTATTTTATGTTGTTCTCTTTCGCTGTCATATGCTGTGCATTCTACCAATAAATGGGATATTGTCATATCTGTATTACATTTGCAACATTTATTTTTCGGTGTCTTAGTAATTTAATGTATGTGAGTTAAATTAGTGTGACCGATCCGTAACCTTGATAATACAGATTGATCTCTCCTGTTTGTAAAAGGAATCGGAGTTTTATCTAATACTGAGTTCCGGAATTTTTTTATAAAACGATTTGAAAGGTTAAGTTTCCATGAATTGTCCCAAAATTTTAAAATTTCAATTTTAATAATTTTCTTAAAATCATCATACATCCAATTAAAGCCTTTTTCAATTATATTTTCATTATATATTGTAGATTTTTTTGCTTCTTCATCAACTTTTTCATTTCCAATGATACCTTAATGGCTAGGGATCCATAGTAATGCAAATTTGTAGTTATCTCTTAAAAGTTTAATCATGATTTCCTGAATTTATAGAATAAGTGTGTTTGTATTAATTTTATTATTTAAGACCATTAAACATGATTTGGAATCTGTGTATATAACATATTTATTAAAATTAGGTTTAGTACTTATTAATTGTAAAGATTTTAAAATAGCAATAGCTTCGGATACAAAAATGGATGTTAGATTAGGAAGTCCATATTGGTAAAACTGGTTTTCATGTAGGATGGCGCATCCCGATTTTCCATTCATACACGATCCATCTGTGTAAAATGATTTAAAGCCTCTGTATTTGCTATTAATTAGTTCATTAAATAACATTTTATAAACATAGGCAGGTATGTCGTCTCGGAGATTATCCGATAGTTCCAAGTTTATCGGAAAGGTTATTAGTTGCCATGGGGGAGAAGATATATATAATATATTTTGTCTAATAGGAGGAATTGAGATATTAATTTCATTAAAATATTTGGGAACTCTAATTCTAAGTGGTTGAGGGAAGTTAGGTTTAAGTCCATATTCTGAGTCTGATGATCTTTTTCTATTATAGTATTCAAAAGTCGCGTTATTTAGTCGATATAATATTTTTATTGCATAGGTTATACATATTTGTTTTCTTCTAATGGGCAATGGGGATTCTTCCGCTTCAGCTAAAATACTATCGATTGGGCTAGTTTTAAAGGCCCCAATAGAAAGCCTTAATGCTGTATTTTGAATACTTTCTAAGAGTGCGCTGGCTAGCTAAGTCATAAATAACACAAGCATAGTCGATTTTTGCTCTAATTATCGCATGATAAGTCATGAGTAAACATATTCTGTCAGCTCCCCACGTAGATGATGATAGTGTTTTAATTATGTTCAATCTTTTATTGCAGTCTGATTTTAAATTTTGAATATGATATTCCCAATTTAGTTTTTTATCGAATGTTAGTCCTAAGATTTTTAATGTTTGTACCTGTTTTATTAACTGACTAATTATAAATAAAGTTACATTGTCTTTTGTTTTTATATTTTTACGTGTAAATATAATAAATTCTGATTTTCTTTTGGAAAATTTAAATCCTGTATAATTTAAATCTGCAAACATGGTCAAACAGACCATGTTTGCAGATTATTTAATGTTTTTTGTATTAATTGTATCGTTGGGTCTATCGAATTCCCGCTACAAATTATTGTCAAGTCATCTGCGAACAAAAATCCTTTTACTGGCTTTTGGATAGATTTAAAAACATCATTAATCGCTAAAAGAAACAAAATTACACTTAATACGGAACCTTGGGGTAGACCGTTCTCCATTTCAAAGGAGTTTGAAAGTACATTGTTAATTCTTACATTTATTGTTCTGTCGGATAGAAAATTTTGTGTAAAGGCCAAACAGTTTCCCTTAATATTATTTTGCTCCATAATTTAAAGTATCCGGTGCTTCCAAACCATCTCATAGGCTTTTTCAATACCTAAGGCTACTGCTACAACGTGATTTTCATTAGCAAATGATGTCAAAATTTCGTCTTCCAGATTCGTTAAATGGTCTGTTGTTGATCTAGACTGCCTAAAACCATATTGTTATCTTGATAATAAATGATTTGACTCTAAATACCATCTAATTCTTCTGCTAACAATTTTTTAACACTTTACATAGTTTACAAAGGAACTAGCTAAAAAAAAAAATAGGTCTGAAGCTAAAAGGTGAAGTGGGTAACTTACCAGGTTTCAATATTGGTATAACCAGGGCTTCTCTCCACTTAACCGGAAATACTTGGTTACTCCATATAAAATTATATATTTCAAGCAAATAATTTAGTCCACAGTCTGGTAAATTTTTAATTATAATATTTGGTATATTGTCTGGGCCTGGACTACTGTTACCGATTTGTGACAATACAGTTAACAGTTCATGCATTTTTTTTTTTTAAGTTTATAGGGTTAGTATTATCTGAAACGTCAAAATTATTTATTTTATACGATAAAAAATCAGGATCATAATATTTAGAAGAAGAGTTAGATATGAAGCTTTTAGCTAGGCAATCTGATGTTTTAGCGGGGTCATCACTCAATTCATTATTAGATATTTCTAATACAATTTTATCTCTTCTCTGTTTAAATTTATTAACTCTCTGTATCTTTTTCCATACTTCATTTATAGGTGTTCTAGAGTTAATAGTTAAAATGTATTCTTTCCAATAGTTTGTTTTACTTTCTTTAATTATTCTTCTTGCTAATGATCGTTTCTTTTTATAATCAATCTTTAATTCTAAGTTATTATTATTGTTACAGAATTTTTTAAATAGTTTCTGAGCTTTATTTGAATTTTTTCTGCTAATTTGCATTCTTTATTCCACCATGGCATACATTTCTTTTTAATTTTTTCAGACGTTTTCGGAATAGAATTGTTAGCTGCCTCATATAATAAGTTTGTAAAATCTAATACAATGTCGTTGATATTGAAGTGTCTATCGATGTCAATTTATTTAGTTTATGTATATTATTTTCAATTTCATCTTTAAATAGCGACCAGTTAGCATATTCCACCTTCCATTTTTGAGGGACATTAACTGGAATTTGAGTGTGAATACGAATGTAGGATTTTAAAATTATGGGATAATGATCACTGTCATATAGGTCGTCGAGGACATACCAATCAAAATATGATGCTATATTTTGAGATGAAATCGACAGATCTATATTGCTAGTATTGCCTGATTGGCTACAGAAATGTGTAGGTTGATTTGAATTTCATTTCAAAAAACTAGGTTATCGTGTGAATCTAACCAGTCTGCTACCAGTCGTCCTCTTATATCACATCTATTTGAACCTCAATAATAATGATGACTATTATAGTCCCCGAGAATAATAAACGGTTTAGGGAGTTGTTTTATTAATTCGTTTAATTCGCCTAATACAAAAAAATATAAATATAATTCCTAATACAGGAAATTTGATTCTTATTGCAATTGCTTTTAAAATTATGTTTAAATTAACTTCTTCTGGTATAGCACTAGATTTAATAAAGATAGAAATCCCCCCACTAGCCCTAGAATTTTTTGTCTATTTTTGTAAAATGTATCGTAACCGGTCAATGTTCCTCAGGAGTTTGAACTAAAGTTTGTTTCTTATAAGCAAATACAATTGGGGGAAAATTGATGAATTAATATTTTAATATATTCTAATCGCCTATAAAAACCATTTACATTCCACTGTAAAATATCCATTAATTTAACAAAATATATAAAACAAAAAAATAAATATATATATGACTTAATTACTAAATTTAATTTATAAATTATATAATATCTGATATTTCTTTATCAGATATATCCCAGACCGGCGTCAGGGCTGTAAGGTTTATGACATCATTTAACTTTTTAATGAGACGGGAGCATCTGTTCTTTAAACTTCTGTTCATTTTAGGGTGCAGGGTATTACACATCTTTACCAGATCCTTATAGTTGTTGGTATAATCGTCTATAATTTCTTTAACGTCATGTTTTCCTCGAATTGAGTCAAGTAAGCTTATAAATTGGTCTATGTTAAGTGGAGAAAGTTCTTCTTCTTTAATTTCGTTTTTGATGTCAGCCCATACTTCTTGTTCCTTCCTTTAGGTTTTGTTGGTGGGATGAGCTCTGCAATAGTCGGTAGTAGTCGGTGAGTGTAGTCGTTTAATGCCATTATCTTTTGTCGGTGTAGGTAAGTCATCATGGAGTTCTAAGTTAAGTTTTGGTGTAGGGATTGCATTTTTCGTAAGAGGTAAATTAGGGTTGTATGTTCTGTCTAATTCAATTGTTTGTGAGCCTTCTATGTTGTTTTGGGGACAGTTTTTAGCTAAATGACCCAGGTTATTGCATGTGAAACATTTGAGAGCGTCACTGGAAACATATAGCCAGTAATTCGTGTCTTCATAATTAACTTGGAATGAGTCCGGAAGTAACTTAACATCTTCTGGCGAAACATAAAACTGGCGCCTGAAACTCAGGATGTGCGAAAATCCTGGTTCCGCTATGCCGACTTTCATACAAGTTATAGGGCTTTTAATTTTTATATTTAATTCGTGTAATAATATGTCTTCTATAATGTTATGAGACTGGACACACATTTGACAGTACTATTCTTTTATAACATGAAGCTAAAAAAACGCGCCCCGCGCCAATGGAGTAAGCATGATACATAAATTGTTTCATAATAGTACGATACCGGTGTCGCCAATTTCTGAGTCGAACAAATGAAGAACGGGGAAAAAGGTGTGGCTTCAAATGGCAGCTCAACGCTTCTGACACTTAAAAAACTGCTTGAGAAAAAAAGAGATACAAGCAAACACGAATGTGTGCGCGTGTCTATGAAGTGTAATGTTTTTTATTATAAAAAGCTAAATATTTAATTGCATACTTAATAGTTTCGATAGTGTTGCCACTGACAACAAATATTATTACTTATCGATATAAACCAAATATTTTGGGATTTATAGAGATCATCAAAGATTAATAATTATTTATCGATATACAATTGTAATACACACACATATCATCAAGGTAAAACCAGCGGAGGGATTTTAATCCCACCTCGTCGTAGCCGATGGTATGAGTCTACACCGAACAAGTGGCTAGCTCGTCGCGATGTTTTGGATAGACTCAATAACTTTGAAAAATATACTTTGGGCTAATATGATCAAATCAAACAACTTTCTCATGGAACCATGTATCGCAAAAGAAAAAAAAATGGCCTTCTCCATACAAACTAGTAACGTTAAAATGACCAATTTGTATGGGGAAGTACATTTTTTTTTCGCATTTATAATACTAGTGGATTTAAAAAATGTAGGTATATAATAATATAACAATAAGTTAAAATACTTTATTAAATTAAATTATTTATTAAATTAAAACACATGCACAACTAACTACATGTACCTACTAAACGCAATCTCAACATTTTTGACCGACCTCCAAGAGGAAGTTATACTCAAACTACAAAAGGAGAAAAACAATTAAATCGTAGCTTGATTCGTCAAAATGTACTGAACATACGGGTATTCTTGTTGGTTATCAATTTTCTTCTCTTTTAATTGCCTCCCCATTTACGTTTTAATGCCGGATTTTTCGGGTAACTGTATCATGTATAGAAAATATAATTAGTATTATATAAAAAAAACAATAATTGTATAATATCTCATAACCATGAAAGTATTTACAAAAATCGAGTATATCAACTATAAAATCACATCACTAAATAGTAACTGACAAACCTCGTTGGACGCTTCTGTTGTCGCCATACCTTTTGATTAAATTAAATTGAAAATATTATAAATTATTTTAAAGTATCGAAATTCTCATTAAAAATAAAAACACATCACTAGTTCTTCAACTTCTAACTAATGCACATAGTTTGACAGATACCATAGTTACGACGTTAGATTTTGATATTTTAATTACGGGTTTTATTATAATTTTTTATTAAGGTTTAATATAAGAAAATCATGTTAAATACATACTTGAAAAACGTGACACTAGGTACTTTTTTTTAATAGTAGTTTCTACACAGCTTTAATACACAATTAACCATTTTTCCAACAATAAAAGCGGAGCTCTTTTCGACTTACTCCGCCGAACGCACAAATCAGACTGAGGATGTAAAAAATGTAAAGGTGTGTGTGAGTGACAAATTTGTCACTCGCGCGGCACCCTGCAAATTGAATGATGCTTACTCCAGTAGGGGCGCGCGGACGGGCACGGTTTTTACCTTCATGTTTTATAATAATAATTTTAATTTGTTCTTCTAACAGTTCATCAGCTGTTTTTTTGAGTCGAAGTAAATGCAAATTCTGGAGTTTGAAATTCTTGATATAAAACGAATACTTGAAGGGTTCACTAAGGTTGATAAGGAAAGTATATACTCTTTAAGTGTATCTATTGATTCCAATACGACGGCTTGATCTTTCTTGGGAAAACTATTATTTGATGTGACGGTAGCATAACTTTTTGCTTGCAAAATATTTTCACTTTTCGGTTAGAGTACATTGGGGTTAAAGATAACATATTTAGGGACTCCAGCTGTAACCTGGAGTTGCCCTTATCACTCAGCACACGCGATAAAGAAAATAACTTTTTAGGTATCGCGCAACGTAGGTATGCATTACGCGTGCGACTGTGGCGCATGCCCGAGCGGAACTCAGTTACTAATTCTTATTTAAGATAATTCTTATATAAGATATCTTAAGATACTTATGATCCAATATAAGTACTCTGCTGAAAACCTTAAGCTGCACAAAAATGCCGAGTTTGCGCCGTTTGGGGTCGAGACGATGGGGCTATGGGGACATTCAGCCAAGCGCCTGGCCAGGCAGTTATCCAAGCGGCTGACAGAAAAGTCTGGAGACAGGAAGGCTGGCAATTATATCTGCCAACATATTAGCCTTGCTATACAGAGGGGAAATGTTGCCAGTCTCCTTGGGACTATCACTCTGATGGGACGTCTCCAGAGGACATTTTTTATTTAGAGGTAGTTTTCTTTTTGTTAGGTACAAACAGCAACACACCTAAGTGACCATTTGAAGACGTAACTGAGAATAAAGAAAGAGATGACTACATTTTCCACAGCCTGTCTCATCTGAGAACGGTCAAAACTTTTCAAAATTTTAGAACAGTAGGGTTTATTTTAACATTCTCTTTATTTCTACTATAAACAGAATTCAATCCATACAGCCTAAAATACAATAAATTATACAACTAATTTAGTCACAAAATAAAATGAAAGTGTTAACTGTCATATCATTGTCATAACAACCCTATGTCAACCACAAATATTTTGTAATTTACATAGACGTATATACCATGGATAAGCAATTTAGAACAACAGTAGGTCTGCCACGAGTTTATGCAAAAAAAAAATACCATAGTCGCTAGTAAGTAACTATAGATAGGAATCAACGAATAGGATTGCTTTATTTATCAACAAAACATCTCTTATTGGTTGATTTCTATATATAGTTACTAGCGACTATAGTATAGCAATGTATTTGCACAAACTCGTTGTAGACCTACAGTTGTGTTATACTTCGTTGCGGAAAAATTACCGAGAAGAAATGAGGCTTAAATAAACAAGCTGCAGAATTATCCTGCTAATATTATAAATGGAAGTTTGTGGGTTTGTATGTTTGCGCTTCAATCACGCCAAAAATACTAAACCGATTTGAAAGAAACTTTTGTAACATATAGAACATGTTCCGGTATAACATATACTAGTTATACCGGAACAGGTTCAATTTAAAGCATTTATTTATTATAAATACTAACTAGTAATATTCTCTTATTCATAACGATTTTTAATAAATGCTTAAACTATTGAAGTGTTTTGACACTTTCTGTCGTACTACTTTTTTAAAAAGAGTGTATCAGTCAAAGCTCTCAATAATCTAAACGTTCAATAAAAATATTTATGAATAAGGTATTTATAAAGTTTGCCTTCTAATACCATAGGTAAAATGAGGATGGTTTAATCCCTAAACTGCATACCCTGTGGCCGGTTACCAGATCTCGGAAGCTAAATGGCACCCATGATTTAGAATTAAACGAACTTACCTGGTGAAGTTAGATTCTAATTATACGAGTATCACGAAGAAGACGATTACATTACAAGCAGCAGTACGTTGTATGGTGCCGGTCGTTGTCACATTTTTACAGAACAGAAACAAAAAGAAAAAAGGTGTCTGTCTCGCTCACACCCGCTCCTTACCGATGCCGTAGCGCCCCCGCATCATTACGTTTAAAGTTTATACTAAAATTTCAAAATTTTGAAAAAATAAAATAATGGGTAAAAATAAATATTAAAGGGTTGGGAGGGAACTAGGTAATCGTCTTCTTCGTGATACTCGTATAATTAGAATCGAACTTCACCAGGTAAGTTCGTTTAATTCTAAATTATACTTCGTATCCCTCCGAAGACGATTACATTAACCACCTAGTCTTAAACTGGTTGGTTATGTAGTGTGTGTTCGGTTGGGTTGTTTTTTTTTTTTTTTTCTTCCCGCAAGGACAATAGTTTAATAGTTTACGATTTGTTTATTTTGTATTATATTCTCAACATTTGTCTGTGGGAGGAATGGCGACCTGGCCAAGTACACACATGACCTTATATATACTCTTTTTTTTTTTTTGACTTTTCATAAATGCCTGTAAAGGTTTACATGAAATAAATATTTTTGACTTTTTGACTTTTGACATTACAAGCAGATGTTTAAAGTTATAAAAAATTTTGAAAATTTACCAAGTACTATATTGATTTTCAATCGAAACAATGTAGTTACCTAAAACTTTGGTTCCACAGACCAAGTTTCAGGAAAATAATGTTATTACAAAATCCGCGTTTTCTGTAACCTCTCTTATATTATAATATTTTAAAAATATGTTTGAGGAATCACTCCAGCCCGCAGTCCTCCGAACCACTTGTAAACTAATTCCTTTCTTACGCGCTGCAGAAGTATACGCATGGCGAGTACTGTGTGCACCAAATATTAAAGTGTCTATACCACTGTTTTGTAAGCTAAGTTTTACCCTTTTTGTGAGGTTTTCTAAAGCTTATAAACAAATTATTAGTAGAGTCTGTTCTAAGATATTTTAAGAGCTAGAGCCGGGCATATATTTGGGTTTTCTTTTATGTAAGGGAGTTTAACAAGTGGTTGAAAGGACCCAGGCCTAGAAGTCTTTATGAGGTCATCAACCCTAATTATTATGTTAGATTCATTAATAGTTATATTTGTAACTTTAATAAGACTCAGAGTCTGCATTTTTTGTGCAGAAGCAATAGCCAAAAGTGTTATGGTTTTATATATGATAAGTCCTGTAGAGTTACATTATCATATGGATAGTATTGGCTCAAGTAATTAATAACAATAATGGTATCCCAAGTAATGTCCTATTTGGGAGTGGATGGCCTTAGCCTGAATACTCCTTTTAATAATCTAGTAATACAGTCATTAGATGTTACATTTGTGCCTAAAACCAATGCTAGAGCCGATCTAGAGGTATTTAAGGTGCTGTAGCTAGCTCCAGATTCATAACTTTCTGTCAAGTATGATATTACTTGGGTTATATTTGCATTACAATAATCAAACCTGTTATTTTCACAAAAATCCACCAAGATTTAAGGACAAAATTATATTGACTTAATGTTGTTTTCGATAGGGATGCCATAAGTAAATTTAGAGACGAATTTGGGACACCTCGCTTTTCGAATGACTGCCTAATAATCTCGCTGCCACCAGGGTAAGATCTGCATGAAGTGGGTGAGATTCTCTGAAAGGAGAAAGTAACAAATTTGGTTGAGGGTGTAAATATAACACCTGTGAAATTATATGCTTTCGGTATAGTGGGAACCATGATTGGGAAGGCCAACTACTAAAATACCTTCAGCATTATCAGTTATATATTTATGTACCACCTTAGTGATAAGACTGAATGGTGGGAAGGCATAAAATTTTAACTCTTTCCAATTAAAGGTAAATGCAGCCACAACTTCAGATTGGGGATCAAGCTTCCACGAAGTATACCTCTCACATTTGTGATTCTGTATGCTTGCGAAGAGATCAAAATTTGGTGTGCCAAATGTGTATGTTATTTGTTTAAATGCATAATCTGCAAGAGCCCACTCCGTGCCCGATGAGAGTTTTCACGAGGCCTGGTCAGCAACAACTTTATCAGCGGATCTTATATAAGAAGCAAAAATAAATATATTGCAGTCTTCACACCACTGCCATATGTCACGTGACAATTTATTTAGGTGAGTATTATTAAACTACCATTTAAAGTCTATAGTCAGATGAGGACCTAAAGATATTTTCTTGTTGTAATTATCAGTGAAGTTAAGTGCCAAAAGCTTTTCTCTTTCCAACAGCTTGGTATAAACCCAACCATAACTCACAGCTGGACATGCTGAGGTAAGAATACCAGTAAATTGAGCCAGCTGTCTGATAGTACATTTTTTATTTTTTTGAGAAATAAACTTTTTGCCCATATTTAATTCTTATTTTCTTTTTTTGTAGTAAATAAATTGTCATGTTGGAAGTATTAAACATAAATCCAAGAAATTTACAATATGTCCTTGGTACAAATTATGGAATTCCATAAGAAACATAACTTCTTTCTATCAGCTTTATTAACTGATAATAGGAAGTAAGCATCTTTAAGATCTAAGGTAGTAATATAATTCATGTAGTTTAATAGTTTCAAAGCCATACGGTAATCTTCCATTTTAAAATGGATATTTGTAATGAATTCATTTTTTTTTTTTTTTTTTTTTTTTTATCTGTGAGTTCTATTCGGCTTTGGAACTGTAAAAAATTGGGAAATATACTGCTCAGCACAAGGTACATTTAGAGATATACTCTAGTTTAAGATATTCACTTACACATTTATCAAAATAGTACAATCAGCCTCTGAATGATTTACATTTTTAGGTATATAGCACTGAATGGGTTCCTTTTCAAAAGGAATCTTACATCCCTTGATCCATAATAGTATTGTGTGATCATTAGTTATCTCCTGCCACCTCTTATAGAAATTTTGTAATCTACCAGCTAATTTTATATTATTTACCTGGGTCAATATCTCCTCGGGCGGAATTGCACTGGCCTGTTTTGGCGAGTCAAGTCTGGTTGACGCTGGGGTTGGCGCTGAGGCTGCCGCCGTGCTACGGGGTTCACTCGCTGCTCAGCGGCTACCCGTAAAGTCCCCCGTATGAAGTTGCTCGAGGAGTAAATGAAGTGGCTATAGGTCTTTTGAGGGCCATTGCCGTAGCTGGTGGTTGAGGCCTGAGGTCCTTGTAATGGCCTTTGCAGACTTTAATTGTTCCGATAAATCGGACCCAAACAGGTAATCATCCATTTTTGTGTTTTTTACAGTTTCCCTTTCTTCGTTAGATATTGTGTTTATTATGGCTTATCTTCTTTTTGTTAATGTCAGTCAAAGGCGGGTTAATAGATGTACAATTTTCTGGTGTTATATTTTTTATAAAAGATCTGACTTAGAGTCCTTACTAAGGCCATTAAGTAAAATATACTTCCATCTAGAAGTTAAATCTTTATGTATATTCTCCCCAAGGGTTCTATCATTTGACAAGTCCTAGTATGTCCAACAAATCAGTACAGTACAGATGGTACCTCATCATTAGTATAAATATATGATATAATAACCATATTTTAGACATTTGTGGGCTGCTTGGCCATGATTTAATTGTTTACAATGAAATATGTAAATATTTATTAAAAATATTGGGTAACATGTTTTAATTTTTTACTTTGTATTTAATTGTATAAGCAAAACAAAACCATTTAGATTTCTTTTTAGGCAATTTTATCCATTTAGAATAAAATGTAATTGTATAAGCAAAACAAAACCATTTAGATTTCTTTTTAGGCAATTTTATCAATTTAGAATAAAATGTAATTGTATAAGCAAAACAAAACCATTTAGATTTCTTTTTAGGCAATTTTATCCATTTAGAATAAAATGTAATTGTATAAGCAAAACAAAACCATTTAGATTTCTTTTTAGGCAATTTTATCCATTCAGAATAAAATGTAACTGTATAAGCAAAACAAAACCATTTAGATTTCTTTTTAGGCAATTTTATCCATTTAGAATAAAATGTAATTGTATAAGCAAAACAAAACCATTTAGATTTCTTTTTAGGCAATTTTATTCATTTAGAATAAAATGTAATTGTATAAGCAAAACAAAACCATTTAGATTTCTTTTTAGGCAATTTTATCCATTTAGAATAAAATATATTTAATTGAATAAGCAAAACAAAACCATTTAGATTTCTTTTTAGGCAATTTTATTCATTTAGAATAAAATGTAATTGTATAAGCAAAACAAAACCATTTAGATTTCTTTTTAGGCAATTTTATCCATTTAGAATAAAATATATTTAATTGAATAAGCAAAACAAAACCATTTAGATTTCTTTTTAGGCAATTTTATCCATTTAGAATAAAATATATTGTTCACAAACGGTTTACGCTAGGTAACAACGAAAAATTAACTATTTTTGAGGTATCCTTTTAGAATACCTACATATAATGCTAATAAACGATTTACGTTTAGCTATGACAAGTAGGCAGATACTAAAAACTAATTAAAGTACAATAAATACTCCATGAGAGGAACCTTTCCTCCTTTATTCGTTTTTGGATAAATAAAATGAAATACACGATTTACGTGTACATAAAAAGGCAATAAGAATTGTATAACCGAATTGCATATAGCAAACTTAGCGTTAAATACTGATAAAAATATATTAAATTTTAACCCTGGTTAGGTATCTACAAAAAAAAAACTTACCTTCGGGAAATATTTCGTCACAGCTATTGTTTTCGGAATCGGATTTGAAATCCTGCCGATTCTTTACCTTTCTCTCGAGTTTCTTAATTTTTTTTTTTTATTATATTCTCGTAGTTGCCTTCTTTTGATGTCTTTCTTTTTCTCATAGCTTTTATAATAAAACAAAATGGCGGAAAAAGAAACCCACGCTAGTTTTAATTCGCGAGAATAAAAATCACTCAACAAGCGCATGCGACCTTGACCGCACACAAAAACGTAATGATGCGGGGGCGCTACGGCATCGGTAAGGAGCGGGTGTGAGCGAGACAGACACCTTTTTTCTTTTTGTTTCTGTTCTGTAAAAATGTGACAACGACCGGCACCATACAACGTACTACTGCTTGTAATGTAATCGTCTTCGGAGGGATACGAAGTATAATGGTATTTATGTTTATTTTGAGAAACCACTTTATTTAGAAAAAAATAATTAAATTTAACAATAATAAAATCAAATTAACCTAAATAATAATAATGAAATAGCAATCAAGTATAAACCTAAAAATAAAAATTAAACTAAACTAAATAAAAAAAATCTTTATAAGGAGCGCCAAAAGCTTACACTTTGTTTATTTTAGTATAAAGTTTTTTTTTTGTATGATCAGTAATCAACGTATGACTAAACTTTTGTACTGGCTTGCATGCCCATGAATATAATTCAATGGTAATTTATGCACAATAGTTTGCTACGTTGCCGCTATGACTTCTTACGTGAAGTATGGCAACATGTTTATTTGAAAATCGCTATTTAGATTTATTGAGAATTAAATCGATATCACGTGACGTTTATAAGTTTGGTTCCGTAAACTAAAAAAATCGAACCCTTTTGGTTTAACTGGTCTGTCCGCGTCACCAATCGGACCATTGGTCCGATTGACTTATATTTTCTTATAGGCATTGTTAACCCACACATTTACAATTCCGGATAAAGCGCCGAGAAGAAATGAGGCTTAAATAAACAAGCTGCATTTTGGCGATGACGACTATTTTTTTCAGGGAGCCCTCTATAAACTCACAAAGTCAGATGGTTTTGATTACCACCGCCCAAACAGACGCAAAAACCGTCAAGTGACCTAGTCAGGTTTCGGTATCAGTTTGTGGGTTTACCGGCGTGAGACTACTGCATCGATATATTGTTGAGGTCATAATCTCAGCGAGCAGCGAGAATAGTAATATATTAGTACTCGTAATGCAAATTTATCTTATTACCTCCCGTTTCGTAACTGCATCATTTAACCGGCATAGCGAAATCGACCAATGCTGTTGTTAAACAACATTGTATTGGTTCTTCTCATCCATGGACTTTGTAGTTTTACTTGCCATCAGGTAGACGCAACGTCACATACCGTGCTCCAATAAATATATTTATATTAAAATTTATATATCATATACAGGGTGACTACGAATGGTATCACTTTAGGATGTTCGCCTGATCAAAACAAACAACTTACCCCAAGAAGCTACTCGTATATCTCTAAAATGACTAAAAATATTTGCTTCTCATATCTCATATACATGGTGAATTTGAATGGGTGTACTCTGGGCTAATATGATGTTCTACTGATCAATACGAACAACTTTTCCCATGGAACCATGTGCCGCAAATGAAAAAAAAAAAGCCTTCTCCATACAAAGTATATCTTTCAATCAGACTGCTAGTGCAACCGCTCAAAAACCTACTACATGGTTTGAAATGCGTAGAGATTATATAGGTGAAAATATAAGTAAGTTTCTAGAATGTATTTCTAATATAACATTTAATGATGTTCTTATACACACAAAAATAAATGAAGCATTTAATTCTTTTCATGAAATGTTTACACTCTTTTATGATCTGTGTTTCCCATATATTCGTGTTAGGATTAATAATAAAAGACAAAACAATAAATGGTTAACTAAGGGCATTAAGCGATGTTGTATAGTCAAGAGATGTTTATACCTAAAGTCACAAATATCTTCTAATAAACATATAACAAAAAATAAATACACAAATTACACGAAAATTCTAAAAAGATGTATAAATGAAGCACGTAAAATAAATAATGAACGTTACCTAACACATGCTAACAATGTATGTCAAGCTTCATGGAATATAATAAATAATACATCTCAAATTAATAAAACAAATGAAATTCAATCAATAACTTATAATAATATAACATTAAATAATCCAAAGAATATATCTGACATCTTTAATAAATATTTCATTGAACTCAATAATATTGACAATAAATGTCACAGACATGTAAATAAATTAATAATAAATAATCCCAATTCTATATTTTTGACACCAGTGACTAATGAAGACGTTTATAAAATAATTAAATCGCTTAAAAATACGAAATCAACTGGGTATGATAAAATTAATACGAATATCATAAAAACGGTGACGCCATACATATCGCATGTTATGTGTTATCTAATAAATAAATCATTTGAAGAGGGAACTTTTCCAAAAATTCTAAAAATTTCTATTGTTAAACCCATGTTCAAGAAAGGAGATAAAACCGAATTGAGTAATTATAGACCAATCACTTTTATTCCCATATTTTCAAAGATTTTTGAAAAGGTAATGCAAATAAAAATTAATAGTTTTATAAATAATTTTGAAATACTGGAACAAGAACAATATGGTTTCAGAAAAGGTAAATCTACTACACTGGCCTGTTTTCATTTAATAAGAAATATTTCGGAAGCCTTAGATAATAAAGAGTCTGTTGCAGCTTTGTTCCTTGATATGAGCAGAGCATTCGACCTTGTATCCCACTCAATTCTCCATGATAAGCTTGAACAGTATGGTATCAGAGGTGAAGCTCTAAGTTGGATTGATAGCTATCTTGAAGGGAGGCAACAAAAAGTAGATATTGATAAAATCAATAACAAGCAAAAATACACGTACAGTTCTGAATATAGAGAAAATAACTTCGGGGTACCACAAGGTAGTGTTTTGGGGCCATTGCTATTTTTATTGTACATTAACGACCTTCCAAAAGCTCTAAATCACAAGTGCATACTATTTGCCGATGACACGACTATTATTATTAAATCTAAAAATAACAACCAGTTAGAATCTGATATCAATAATAGCTTAAAGAATATAATCGACTGGCTAGAATATAATAATTTAAAAATTTATACAGATAAAACTAAAGTAATTACATTTTCGACATATAATAATACATCAAATACAAATTTAAATATATTTTTTTAATAATAACAAAATTCAACAAATTGAAAATACTTCATTTTTGGGCATTACATTAGATAGGCATTTGAACTGGAAAGCGCACATTGAACAGCTTTGCGACAAATTAGACAAATATGTGTTTGTTCTTTACCGATTAAATCTTATTAGTAACCAACAAACAGCTAAATTAGCGTACCATGGTCATGTATCAAGTTTACTACGTTACGGATTAATTCTTTGGGGCAATTCAGTGGAGGTCAACAGAGCATTTGTTACACAAAAAAAGTGTATTAGGGCATTATGTAAAGCTCACCCGCTCGACAGTTGTAAACCCTTATTTGCTAAATTAAAAATACACCCTTTACCGTGTTTATACATCCTGGAACTTTGTATTTTCGTTAGCAAGAATTTTGATACGTTTAAAACAAATGAAGAAGTTTATGGATCAAAAGGAAAAATTAAAAATAAATTATACGCTCCAAGAGTACGATTACACTTATGCCAATCAAATACATTTGCCATGGCAATTCGAGTGAATAATCACCTTCCTAATTCATTTAATAGTCTACTATTTGGATCATTTAAAAATCGTCTGCATAAATTATTGCTACATAAGTTGTACTACTCAGTAAAAGAATTTTTAGAAGACAGGTCTATTTGTAATGCTGACCGTGCTGATATTGATGTGTGATAATTACAGTGTCAGTGTAAATATAATTATGGCGTAATTATAGTGTTAGTGTAAATTTAATTGCTTGTACTGTTATTTCTTCTGTGGTTTAACTTTAATATTATATAAAGATTAAAAAATCTATATATATTTTGCACGCCATTGGGTGGTAGAATATGTAGGATCAAGCAAACAACTTTTTAACAACATGTACCCATATTCTGGCAAAAAAATGATTTATTATTATTATTATTATTATTACAAACTAGTAAAGTTAAAACTACCAATTTGTATGGGGAAGCCATATTTTTTTTTCATTTGCGACACATGGTTCCACGGGAAAAGTTGTTCGTATTGATCAGTAGAACATCATATTTGCCCAAAGTACACCCATTCAAATTCACCCTGTATAAATAGGTAATTTTAAAATAGCCAATTTGTATGGGGAAACCAAAAAATATGCTCATTTCCGACATACGGTTTCTCGGGGAAAGTTGTTTGTTAAGATCAGGCGAACATCATATTAGCCCAAAGTAAGACCATTCGAGATCACCTAGTATATCAGACGGTATCACAGCTAGAAATTATAATTTTTTAGTCAAAAGCACAAATATTTTAAACATAATTTATTTTAGTCTCCTTAACAATGTCAATCAAATTCTCCTTGTCACACGTATATTTGTTTAGTAACTAAGTTCTTGTCGAAGTCCAAAATAATGTTTTAAAAAATATATTTATATATGGGTCAGACGGCTACAATATATATAATTGAAGTCCGATATTTAAATGGTCGTAATAAATAATGCTTTAAGTTTGTCAATTGCAAAGAGATTAATAAAATAATAGATCGGGATAGTAGATCTTATGCACCCTTGCGGTCCTTGAAACATTTTGGTAGGTATAGTTGTTTAATAATTTTAAACAATAATAATTATAATATGTCAAAATTGTAAATAACAATGTCACAGACATTGACCTTTTGCTTTACTGTTCTCGATTTTGACAATTTTGTGCCTACGACTACTGTGACTTGGCCTATTCCTGTTACATTTCAAATATTTCCTGTTACATTTCATGAAAAGTTTTTTCTTGTCATGTTGTACACTTAACTGTGTTGCTGTTTGTACATACACTACTTAAATGTATATATTATGTAAACATACATACATATACTACATACGTATATATTCATTATTTTTATTGTATTTTATTTTTATTTATTTATTAAACTTTATTGCATAATACAAAGGCGGACTTAATGCCGTTGGGCATTATCTGACAGTCAAACCTTCGGGACATTAGAACATTAAGTTTAGGTAGTGTGCAATACAATTTATGTATCTAGCATACCTACAGAGTCCATGAATGAGGTCGATAAATTCATTGTGTTTGACAACATTATTCGGTCCTACTATGCCGGCTAAATGATGCAATTACAAACTTGTCGGCGACAAAGACGAATTTGCATTACGAGTCTATTTTAATCGCCTCGCAATTCAGTGTTCTGTTTCCTCGTCGACAACAACTCGATGCGTAGTTATATATTTTTTTATCCCATGGGTGGGTATCGACTCCACGTAGTTGGCAATATTATGTGTTGTTAGGCGGGAAGAAGCTCTCTATAACTTTGTTAGGCCGACCGACCGGTCTCGTTACCACTGCCCTTGCAAAAACCGTCAATTGACCTAGTCATGTTTCGGTTTTAGACTGTGGGTTTAGCAGTTTTTAGGAGATTACAACATCGATTTCTAGTCGAGATGGTAGTCTCCATTCAGGGTGCGGTTACGAAATGGGTGGTTGAATTGATGATAAAGCAGCCAGTATATTACCACATACCTACTCGTAATGCAATTTGCCTTTGTCGCCGCCCAATTCGTAATCGCATCTTTAGCCGGCATGATTGACCCCATTCATCGACTTTGTAGGTCTGCTCACCATCAGTTAGATACAAAGTCGCATATCGTCAAAAAAAAAACATAATGAACAGTTTTCTATTCCTGGTCAGCAAATCAGATAAAGATTTCTCCGGTGGGCGGATGGACATTAGACCGGACTCTTAAACTTAATAGCAACTTGGGAAAGTCCGAACTAAAGACTTTTAAAGCGGTAGAATGAGTTTTTTAATATGTATTAATTCAATTTCACAAGGAAAACTTACGACTTATATAAAATTACTTAAATTTCTAGTGCAGAAACAAGGAAACCAATAAAAAGATAGTCCAGGTTGAAACGTGGATTTTTGCCTGGGGCTCGAGACAGAGAGAAAACTCAGGGCGGGATACTGACGGGAGAAAAAGGAAGCAGTTAGAAGTTATACAATAGTATATTGTATCAGTTAGAGGGTTATCGATTTTTTTAATACTTTTATTTTATTTTTCGGATTTTAAAAACAACAAATATGTTAATTACATGTAAAAAAAAAATTTGTAATATTTTGGGGTTTAAAGGTTAAAATCCGAAAAATAAGTAAATTGCCAAAAAAAATAACCTCACTGAATTTGTATTTTCTAAATAGGTGTACCTATTCAGCCTTTAAGTTTGGCTAACCCTCTACCAAACACCCTGTATATTTACAAAAATAGGTTACAAAGAGACAGCAAGAAATGTGTATACAAAAAAAGTTAATAAAAAATAAAACGAAATAAAAAAGTAAAAAAAATATAAAACCTTAACACTAATCAAATAACTAAGCTATGCTCCCCGGGTGTGTGCAGTTTCCTCGTGGAGATCCCTCAGACCATAGGCCTGGTTAGCACCAGCACCGCTACATCAATATTGGTTTGAAGGTATAACTCTGTCCGTCTAGACAGAATAGCTGCCTAATGCCTGTTGAATGGAATCACAATGTTTCTTTCTCAAATAGGATAGAGTATAAAAATGCCTTACCCTTACAAATTGGTCATTTTAACATTTATACTAGTTTGTATGGAGAAGTCATTTTCTTTTTAATTTGCGACACATGGTTCCATGGGTAAAGTTGTTTGATTTGATCAGTACAGCGTCGTATTAGCTTAAAGTACAAACTTTCAAAGCCAACGTGTATATCACTTCTAATTTTTCTATAATCTTTGGTGTAGCGACATTAGAGGAGCTTGCTTTGCGCATTTGAGAAGATTTACTGAACAAAATGTTATAATTAGTTTAGGTTGATACGCTTTAAACTCCGACGATACATTCGTTTAAACTTTCCGCAACCTCCATATAAATGTCTTTTAAAGGTTGTTAAAGAAAAGTAAGATAAAATAAGAAAACATTGCTCCTTGTATTAACTTTCTAATGTTTTTCTTTGTTTTAAATGTTCTGTTTATTTAAATCAAGGAACCGTCTGTTTTTTTAGAGACTGGTCTGTCTGTCCACATGAATATATCATGAAAAATGTACTTTAAATAGTACTAAAACTTAATAGAGTAGGGTAGGAAAAAGTAAATTATTCCTGATGAAAATGGATCTAAGTTTAAAATAAGAAATTAATTAAGTCGTATATGATATCGAAAGAAAGCTTTAACTTTGATTATTTTAAATTATTTATATTTAATTTAAAATAAACAGAAAAATAAGAACAATAGCGACTTTGTTTTTTTACTATTTAGAGGCAAGTTTTTCTTTTAAACTGAATATAGCTATTCAAAAATATTAAAGGGTATTATCATTCTACAAACCCCATGAATGAGTCCGATCTACACATTTTTGTTTAACAGCATTGTTCCCTCCGACTACTCTAGTTAAATGATGCGGTTACGAAACGAGCGGAGACAAAGACAAAGGCATTCGAATAAATTATATGGGAGTTGGGCTGTACTCGTCTGGACCAAATTATCGCCAAAAGACAGGAAATGTAGGTACTAAGGATTATTGTAAAAAATCGTTAAATTATTTGAAGAGAAATTTTAATAATCGAAATTAAAAACAAAATAGTTTAATTATAAAAACCAATTATTATTATTTTTTTTAAATTTATTTGAGGGCATTGCATATGTATGCATCAGCCCTAACCAAATTACAATAATAAAATTAAACTTTACGTACATACAAAATACACTTAAAATAATAAACTTAAACATTACATACAAACACAGAAAAATAGACTATACATACAAATATTTTTATTAAGTTTCACTAGAAACTTAAATAAAAATATAAAATAAAGGTAATTCTAGGACTTAGAAAGTTAAATATAAAATAAGAGTAGTAGTACAATTTTCCAAAAGTATTAATAACAAAATTATAAATTACTATGTACAACATTTCATGTTTTAATAAAGACTGTAGAGTACTTGGAAATTTTGAAGTTTTTAACCTATCTTTGCATTTTGCAATAAAAAGAAGTCGTTGAAGTGAGAACTTTGGGCATTCAAAAAATAAATGATCGAGGTCACAATATTTACTATTACAATATTTACAATTACTATTTGTTTCTAAGTTTATTCTATTAAGATGTGCAGGAAAACGGCAATGTCCTATGCGGAAACGGCTAATTGTAGTTATATAATTTCTGCCAAAATATTGCTTAGATATTTGAAACCAGGCTTTGGTAGTCGGTACTGGTGCTATTTCTTCTAACCATTTTCCTTTTGTTACTCTAGAATTTTGTAGATCTACTGTCCAACGTTTTATCATGGTATCTTTAACAATAATTTCTAAATCGGAATATGGGACTAATTTATTACAATAATTGATACCTATAGATGATTTGGCTAGATGATCGACTATTTCATTTCCAGAAATACCTGAGTGATTAGGAATCCAATATACTATTGTTATATTTTTATTGTTTATAGACATTAATTCATCACGTATTTCGTGTAACAAATAATTCGATCTTACATTAAACGATTTATTTTCTAGAGATTTATCCTAACTGATTCTAAAAGTGCTCTTCAAGACTTTTAGAATCAGTTAGGATAATGTATTTACAGTTATATGTACCTGTTACGGAGTTGATATTGTTTTAATGCATATAATATTGCTAACAGTTCAGCAGAAAAAAATGAAAAATAATTACTACATTGATATATACAGCCTAGGTAAAAATTTTGTACATAGTAAGCAAAACCAGTGCGATCCTTAGTTTTGGAACCGTCAGTATATATTTTAATGTAATCACTTTTGGTGTTTATAAAATTCAAAAAATCAAATTTATTTTCTAATTTATCAATTGTTATATATTCATGATCTTACTATTATAATTGCTATTAAAACATGGAGGTATGTGGGACCAGTATACAAGATCTTGGAACTTTAAGTTTAAATCTGGAAATACAAATATTATCGTTGCTTATTAATTTTAAACTGTATCTATCGGTTTTGAAACTTTTTCTAATAGTTAAAGGAACAACTCCTGCTTCTACCTCCAATGAGTTAATTGGTGATGATATCATGGCTCCTGTTATTATGCGTAATGCTTTCTTTTGAATTAGGTCTAATTTCCTAAAAAAGAGTTTTGGCGGCATCGCTATAAAACATACAACCATAATCAAGATGTGAACGTACTATGGATATATACAAAGATTTAAGAATACTAGGATCTGATCCCCAGTTTAATCCAGCTATTGATTTCATAATATTTAAACCTAGTTCTGACTTTTTACAGATGCTATGGATATGTAAATTCCAGGATAGTTTATTATCTAAAGTAAGGCCTAAATATCTGTGTGATGAATTGATTTGAAGAACTGAATTATCGTATATAATTTATGGAGAATTTTTCTCTGTTTTAGAAAATAAGATTACAGAACTTTTGTCTTTGTTGTGTATTGACCTTCTTGAAGATTTTCGCATTGAGAATAAATCACAAGGTCATCAGCATAAAAAAGATGATTAATATTATTTGAAATATATTTATTTATAAAAAATGTATTTACAATGTATAATAAGGGACTTATTACAGAACCTTGTGGAGTACCTTTATATGTTGATTTAGGTCCAAATAGCTTATTATTTATTTTTAAATAAGTAGTTCTACCGTTTAGAAAATTAAAAAACCATTTTAGTAAGTGTCCTGGAAGGCCCAGTTTATATAAGCTTTTAATTGTAAAATTATGGACGATGTTGTCTTCCTTTGAAATCTAAGAATACTGCAATTGTGCTTTTTCCAGCTTTAAAACCATTTTTAATGTCGCCAATTAAACAACTAAGGTTCATCATAGTGCTTTTGCCCTTGCGGAAACCAAATTGATATTTAACATTAAGTTATTATTTTCTAAATAAAATTCTAATCTATTTTTTATCATCGTTTCAAATAATTTGGATACACAGGAAGTTAAAGAGATGGGTCTATACGAATCTAAACTATTGCTACTTTTGTTGGGTTTTAATATGGGAATTACTAGTTGAATCTTCCATATATCTGGAATTACATTATTTTTCCATAATTCATTTAAAATGTGTAATAAAATAGTTTTAGTGTATTTGGGTAATTTTTTGAGTAGGTAATAAGGGATATTGTCTGGTCCTGGAGTAGTATTTCTTTTATTTACAAGAGATGCATTAAATTCTTCTTCTGTGAATAAATCATTTAACCAATTGGCATTACTATGTCCTTTGGAACAAAAATACTTGAGCAAATTGGATGATAAAGTAAAATATTGAGTGTTCGTAATTTTATTTAAAAAGTTTTGTGCATTTAGATCGTTGTCAAAAAAAGGAACTTTTGAATTATTTTTATTAAAAGAGAATTTAAATCTGTGAATATAATTCCAGATTATTTTTGTAGGAGCACAGCGATTGAAGCTAGAACATAGATTCATTCAACTATTACGTTTCTGCTCTTTTAGATTTTTTTTTTTGTGCATCAAATTGTTTATAAAGCAAGTAATTTTCTAAACTTTGGGTAAGAATGTAAAGCTGATTTAACTTTCAAGATTGCTTGATCACAACTGTCATTCCACCAATACTGTGTCTTGCATTTACTAATATTCTTTTTAGTGGTATAAATTTTCTTAATATTAGTATAAGAATTTAACAAATCTTCTAAGTTTTTAATAAAAGTGGTGTAATTAGTTAACGCACAATCAGTAAGTGTATATGTTCGAAATAAATGATCACAGTCTTTGTGAAGAAATTCATTCCAATGATTTTTTGTTTAAATAATATTTGGTATCGAATTAGCAAAAGGTGGTGAAATAGAGAAAGACATAGGGTTGGTAAAATTATAATTAGAAATATTTGATTTGAAAATTACACTAATATGTATAGGAAAATGGTCTCTACTAAGTGGGTTATCAGATACTGTAAATGTACAACTAGAACTAATATGTTGAGAAGCCAAAACTAAATCTAAAACACTATTATTTCTGCCAAATGGAGCTAATGTAGTATAGTTTTGATCATTTAAACAAACTATTTGTCTATTATTAGTAAAGTCATATATTTCATTACCTCTTTTGTCAATTTTATTGCAGCCCCAGGAGATATGATGAGCATTAAAATCACCTATAATTAGAAAAGTTTTTAGAAGATAATAATGAAAGTATATTAGATAAATAATTAATATTGAATTTTCCAGTAGGAGGGCAGTAAACGCATAATATTTCTAAATTAAAAAATTCCATTTGTAATGTAATTAATAAATTTTGAAAATTGTAATCCGAATTTGTAATTATTAATTTGAATGAATATTTTTTATTTATTGCAATGGCCACACCACCGTGCGGTCTATCAGTCTTTACGAATTAGGTTATAACCTCTAAATTGGATGTCTTTTGTCGGTGTGAGCCATGTTTCATTAAGCAAGATAATATCTATTGAAAGATCGTGAATATATCTGCGAAATTCGTCTAATTTAGGAAGAAAGCTTCTACAGTTCCACTGAATAATATTAAGGTAATTATATTTATTTTTTCTTTTCATTATTATTAATGTTGTTTATAAGCAATTCTTTGATTAATTTAGAGGAGATATTGTTATTTGATTCTTTCTTAGATAGGATGTCAACGACCGTTTTAGTTATAGTTTGCAAAATTAAATTTGAGTTTAAAATTTGGGATAAAAAGTTTCTTTTATCAATTAGGTTAGGATTAATTATATTATCAACAGAATTGAAATTTTGTTTATTTACCACTGGTGGCAGAGTTGGCAGGGCAATATCTCCTCTAGTAACAGAGGCATAAGAAGGTTTACCTAGAATTTTACTTTTAATTGCAGCTACTTTGGCAGATTTTATAGGACATGAATATGAAACAGCGGTATGTTCACCTTTGCAGTTCACACAACATAATTTTTCTTTATTATCGCAGGATTTGTAGTCGTGGTCACCAGCACAGATTGAGCATACTTGTTTATTTTTGCAGGATCCGCTACCATGATAAAATTTGTAACAGTTGAAGCATTGGACATTGAACCATATGTGGTTATAGATTACATGATCAGGGCGGTTGGTGGAGAGGAAAGTTACAAGGACGGTTGGAAGAGGTTCAAATGTTCCATCGGGCTGCCGTTTTTGAAATCTTTTTACTCCTATTATTTGTATGGAACGAGACTCTAAATTGTCCAGGAGTTGTTCTTCTGTAATTTTGACTGGTATTCGAACTATTCCTTGAGATTCTATTTGATCAAATGGAATCCTTGCAATTAAATTATATTTGTTTAATAAATTGCTGTTTAAAATAAATGAATTTGCTGTTGTTTTATTTTTTTAAAATATTTTCTACTGGTTTGACATACTCTACTCCTTCGACTGAATTTTTTAATATATTGTTTATATAAAATATGTCAAGTTTTTGGTTTTCTGAAGAAGAAACCATAACAGGATAACTTTCTCTGTTATCACAATTGTAAGTGGGATGTAAATCACGAAATAATCCTCGCTTGGTATGGTATTTACACTGCATCTTTGTATCAGAAACTTCTTCCATTGGGGAATGGTTTTTTCTTCTTTTACCACTACTTTTTTCACTCATTTCTTATAAAAGAAAGCTAGTGGAGTATTTAACTGATTAAAATAATATTAGTAACAGGGAAATTAAAATGAAAATAAAAATTTAAAAAATTCACATCCACTTCGTTCCCGCGTTTTTTTTTCAAAAAAAAACAAAATTAAACCATGGCAGTAGGTAGTAGTATTTTTTTTAGGTTCAATTCTTTCGTCTTGAAAAAGCAAAGGCACTTAGCCCATACTGCCAAGTAGTAGTATTCTTTTTCCCGAAGGAAAGGGAAAAGGTATATGCCCATTAGTGTTGTCAGACGTCCGTGTTTCACGGGACGTCCCATATTTCGGGCGTAATTTTAAATGTCCCGCGGGGACTAACAGTCCCGTATTTCAACAGTGCTCGATTTGTTATTGTCAAGGCAATCGTGCTACGGCTAATATGTATTCATACGCAACGTTCGTAAAAATGTATGTACATTTCTTTTACAACACCACTATAGTGCCTCGGAGAGCACGTTATTAAGCTGTCGGCCCATACCAACTTGTGAAACTGTTTATAGATGGGTTATTGAGTATATTCAAAACATCGCGACGAGCTAGCCACTTGTTCGGTGTAGACTCATACCATCGGCTACGACTAGGTGGGATTAAAACCCCTCCGCTGGGTACCCTGGGGCCATCACATCTATAGGCGGTCTCGGGCGCCATAAGGCATGCGTGATGATATGTGTTATATAGGGATTATACATAGTACTTCGAGTTGACGGTTTATGAGAGGGCTGTCGATATACACCCTCATTAGTATTATGATTGGCCATTTTCTACCCTTGGTGAGCAATGCACTATTTATCCACCAACTAGAAGGTTACACTTTTATATTTAAAGCACATCTTACAAATCTGTATTGCCAAGTGATACTTACTAAGTGAGCTTGACGCGTTGCTTGGAATAGATCCTTAAGGCATTTTTTTTTTTTAAATGTACTAACTAAGACATTTTTCTAATAAATTAAAAGTAGCTAACATTGTTAGTAAAACTAAATATAGGACCGTTTTTTTGAAAAACTCAAACTTGAACATTTGAGTACCTATTCTAAAAATCAACATTAATTAAAAACACACATTGGTTAGTATTCACACAAAATGAAAGATGAAAATGGAGTTAGTATGCAAAAAAAAATTATATGATATAGTAGAGGATAAAATAAATAGTATTCCATGTAGATATACGTATTAATATATAAAATGCGAGATGTAGTATGACAGTATATATTCTTGATATATTTACAACTTCGTTAGTATATATAGGTTAGGTGTCTATTTTATATAGTTATTACTTTATCACTTTTCTAATTACTTGATTACTTGTAATTTACACTTTTCTAGGCTTAATTATTCTCAAATAACTTTTGTAAAAACCTTACACCCAGTAAGGTTATGATTTGTAAATATGTTATAAATTTGGTGTTAATTTAACCGTATGTTTTCCTAAATAAATAAATATATCATCAGGGGTGCCATACTGCTATCGACGCCTTGACGCCCCAGGGCGGAGAGGTTTTCATCCCACCTCGTCGTAGCCGATGGTATGAGTCCACCCCGAAGTAGCTACCATTATTTATTAATTTATTTAAACATAATCCTATGCTGATTTGATTTGACTCCAGTTAATTAATATCAATTTAATAGTTTTATATAAAGGGTGTCCAGCGGGAATTTTTGAACTTTAAAATTTCATATTAAAAAAACTACATAGATTTTATTTATTTTTATTAAAACAAAATGTACAACATTAATGCGGATTTCATTTCTTAAACACTATATCATTTAAGTTGAAAAATTCCCGCTGGACAGCCTTTATTTTATTGTAATTAAATGATATTTCAGGCCCAGTCAACCAACCAACCAACAACATTTTATATTAAGAACATTGACGCTATATATATCGATAACATTACGACGTCTTTGCACTTTAATAACAAGTCTATTTATTAACATCAAAAGGACATATCTACACCAAATAGAACATTACCTTTGCAAGAAAATTTTGCCGAATTTCGAAAGAAGTTTTTTTTTACATTATTAAGTAATAATATAAAGGGTGAATTTTTCAAGTGTGCCTTCAAGGCCAAATTGTAAACTAGAAGGAATAGCGATAAACGCTCAAAGGAGCCTCGGGCCGATTTTGCAAAAACAAAAAGTGCATAATTAAAAAAAAAAAATCTCCTAGCCGAAAATCGAACCTGTTGATTTAAATAAAAAAGCTCACCCGTTTTATTGCACCATCTGATAGTGTCGCTTATAAGGATCAAATGGTGGAATGTAACTTCAAACGGCAAACTAAAGGAAGTGTTCATTTATAAGAATATATGTTAATGTTTTTAAGCCCCAACTAATAAATTGTTCGAAATTATAGCCAATATTTTTAATACATTCCTGAATTCGTTTTTTCTTACTTGTTTTTTTTTACTGGAGTACGGCATGTGACTTTCTATCTATGAAGGTAAGCAGACCTACAAAATTCATGAATGGATTAATCAATTTATTGACAGTTGAATAGTTGTTTACAAAACAGCGTAGATCGGTTCTACTATGGCGGCTAAAAAATGCGGTTACCATACGGGCGGCTATAAAAACGAATTAGCATTACGAGTCTACTTTAGAAGCCTCGCTGCTTTATCGTCAAATTAACCGCTCGTTTCGTAATCGCACCCTCAAAGGAGACTACCACCTCGACAAGAAATCGATGCAGTAGTCTCCTGAAAACCGGTGAACTCACAGCCCAAGATCGAAACATGACTCGACGAGGTCACTTGACGGTTTTGCACCTGTAGTAGTAGTTACCTATAATATGTATTACTATAAATGTTTCTGGTACACATGAGGACTAGATTGCAAAGGTTCGTGTTGTTACGGCATGTGTGGTCAGACAATACATCATTATGCGAATCATTCGTGCAAAATCAAATACTAGCGCGCGCCGCTGTTGGTAAACTAAAAATAATTACGATAATACTCGGTTACTATTTGTCGCAGAATTAAAATAATATTTTTGTCGGTCATTGTATTTATTAATCTTTCTGTGTTGGGTCATTATTTTTATTTTTTTTCGAATTCAGAAAAAAAAAAATAAGATGAGACAATGTTCTTAGCTATCCATGGCTTCAACGTGCGGGTGCCGGGTCCATCGCGTGGTTGAAAGGGAGGGGAATGAACTGTAGCATGCCAGACTTGAGACCGCGAAGTAGGTTTAAAGGCCTTTTGAACTCTCACCTACATGGTGTTCACTCTCTACTCAACCAAATACTATATGATCCTGTTAGCGCCATCTTGGAAACACGCTCCATAAAAGTTCCGACGGCTGATCTCGGAAGGCCAAGATCCTTCAATAGACGGTACAAAGACTTTGCTGGAATTCTTCTTGCACCAACTTCCACTGCATAAAGTTGAGTATTAAATCCGTTCCTAGTAATTTCGTTTGTGAGATTAAAATATTTGTTCGACTTGATGTTGTGGTCCTAAGGTATGTTTGTTTCCCACGGAACGGTGAGTTCTATAAAAAATACGTACATAAAAAAAAAAAACTTCGACCAACAGCCAAGTTGTAATATTGGAAGTACGTTTGTATGGGCCTCAAGTCGACTCCAGGCACTTAAGCTTATGGTTTGTATATTATGTTTACAAGAACAGTTGTTCTTGTAAACATAATATAATATGTTGTTGGTTGAACAACCGTTATATCCGGAGGTCGTGGGTTCGGCAATATTATATTAAGTAAGTACCTAGCATTTTTTCTGTACAGTTTGCTAATCTGGGTGTTTATAAAATAGATTATCTAATAAATCGTTGTTTCTAGTAGACATAGTATAAGCTTAGCTTAGTTTGTGAAATATGTCAAATATTTCAATTGGGAAATATGTGTAAAAAATCTCCTACATTATTATTTATTATTATTAATAACTGTACCTACTGAAAAACTTACTATAATTATTTTGCCATGGAAATCAAACCTACGACCTCTAGATCCCACGGAGGCAGTTAAAAGTTTTGTTAGATCTCTATCCGTTCTTTACCGGATACTCTAATTACTTGTCCAGATACCTTCACTGCAACTTTCTTTCGCTTAGAGCTAATTTATGTATAATTTATGTTTTTTTTTTATTAGATTATGTCATGAGAGTTTGTATTTACCTGATAGTAAGCAGACTTTAAAACCTCATGAATGGAGTCGATTAATATATTGTTGTTTAACACCATTGATCGCTTCCACTATTATGGTTAAAAAGCGGTTATAAAATGGGCGGTAACGTAGACGAATTTTCATTATGGATTTACTTTAATAGCCTCGCTGTTTCATCGTCAAATTAACTGCCTATTTCGAAATCGCAACCCCGAAAGGAGACCTCCAACTCGAAAGGAAATCGATAAAATTGTCTCCTATTGATGATGTATATCATATTTTTTATTAAATATGTATTAGGTATATCTATATGTAGTTATGTATATTATTGTATACCACGGTCCTCCCTATTTCACCCACCGTTTAATTTAAAATAAAAACGAATTTAAATTTAAATAAAGTTTCCTCTATGTTCCTCGATAAAAATAGAGCTTTCATACATGAAATAATTTTCAAAATCTATTCAGTAGTTTTTAAGTGTGTAAGCTCAAAATCAAATATTTCATCTTTATAGTATATTAATAATAATATGAGTATATATGTATTGAATGTTTTTGTTTTGTTTGATCTCTCAAAGATCAGCTAATAGATAATGCCTAAAGAATTCAACTCGCCAATTTACAAGTATATATGTATTTTAAGCTTTCGTACAATAAAGTAAAGTGAAATAAAGAAAAAGCGGCCCCAGCCTAGTGGCTAAGTCACTGCGCAACTAATAACAAGGTTAAGCAGACGACAACAAAGCCGGATCTGGGATGAGTGACCGCTTTATACAACGAGGCTATACCATCATAAACACCGCAACAAGCTCGCCACTTGTTAAGTGTTGCCTCCAAAAACCATCGGCGTAATGAGGACGGGTTAAACCGCTGGGTACCCTGAGGAGGTTTAAAACGGTTCTCGGGAGCCAAAAAGGCAGTGTGATAGTATTTATTTATTAAACAATAAAGTATGTTTATTTATTGATATTAAATTTTTTAAAGATAAAAATGCAATGAAAAAATTCCTGGCGGCGGGACTCGAACCCACGAACCTCGCTATCGCGGCAAGGCGCTCAACCGCTGAGCCAACCAGGTTCCAGTCAGCCCTCACAAATTTTGTCATTGCTTGTTATCTACTTATACATAGACGCCCTCTATTAGCTTTCTTCTAATAACTCTTATACGAGTAAAGTTAGAAGTCCTAGTTTCTATAACTAGATGGCAGAGGAGTCTGTTTTTTTTTTTTTTTTGTTTTTACTTTTTTCAGTATTTTATATATATGCATTTTTATAAATTCCTTTATAGGATAATCTTATATTAAATTTTTATAAATAAATATTTAATATAAGAATAATAAAAATTTAATGAAAAAATTCCTGGCGGCGGGACTCGAACCCACGAACCTCGCTATCGCGGCAAGGCGCTCAACCGCTGAGCCAACCAGGTTCCAGTCAGCCCTTATTTATTTATTGATAGGTCTATGGTAGGAGAAATTACTCTCAAAAAGATATATATAAACTATACAAGTCATAATAATATAAATGTACTGAGACTGGGATAGTAACAGATAAGGGGAGCCAGCGAACAGATAAGACATACCAGTGAAAAGGTGGTTCAGCGAAGTGGAAATTATTTTAGTTGCGTCGGCGCCTGGCACGCGTTCAATCGGGCGCCCGCGGATTTAGACTCGTGGTGACGCTCTGATTTCAATTCACACCTTTACCATAGTTACCGACATATTCCAAATAAAACGAAAAAATGTCTAAGACTTTAAATACTGCATTAATAGAATGACAGCAAAAATAATAGCATATTTTTGCACATATTTACTAGAGACGCGCCGAATGTTTGGCCGAATATGCGTATTTTCCATATTTTTTTATGTGCGTATTCGGCCGAATATTCGGTTAATTAACCGAATAATTACCGAATATTTAAACAATATTATTTTAAGATTTATTGCAAATGAAACAAGTAGGTACCATAAAATTTCAAATCAACACAAGGTTTTATTTTAAAAACGTTAATGTTTTCTTTTCTCAAACAAACGAAAACGTTCTCTAAACGTAATTTACCATTACATGAAACCACTATTGCTGTGTGTAATCATATCGTATGAAGGTTCCTATTTAATGAAGGTAATTCAAGATTGTTTGGAAATAAACGTAATATTCCGAACCGAACTATTCGGCCGAATATTCGGTTTGTTACATATTGGACCAAACATTCGGCCGAATATACGTACTTATTCGGTTGAACCTACATTCGGCGCATCCCTAATATTTATACATTACTATTATTATACTACAGCTTTTAAGTCAAAGGTTCAAACTTGTTCAAATGAATATTAAATAAAAACAAAAATACATTTGTTTGACAATACCACCTATAAAGCACACCATATTTATTTAATTATTTAAATCTTTATTGCATACAAAATACAAAGTCGGACTTAATGCCGCTAGGCATTCTCTACCAGTCAATCCTTTGGGACAATAAAAGCAGTTAATAAGTGAGCTAGGTGCAATACAGTAACTGAGTATATAATCCAGTGAATATTATATAAAATACTTACAATCTAATATACACTACTTAAATATATCTTATATATAAACTACAAAATGAGAAAGAAGAAGTAACAAAGTGAAAAGGAATAGAATAATATTATGTCGGTCCCAGTTTCACTATAACAAATTTGACTATAACCTTTTTTTTGAGTTTACACAAACTTCGCGACGAGTTAGCTAGTTGTTAAATGTACATTTCAAATACCATCGGCTACGACGAGGTGGGTATAAAACTCTACCGTTGGGGCCTGAGGCCTTCGATGCAGTCGGTACATATTTTACATATTAATAATATATAATAAATAATATGTGTAGGACAATTTACACATATTGTTCTGGTCCCAAACTAAGCTCTAGGCTTGTAATATGTGTTTTAAACATTTATACAATACACGTATCATAGTCAGCAGTTTATCATATAAACACCCAGACATGTTAAACTGCATAGAAAAACGCACTAATATTTTTTTGCCATGGGTAGGAATCGAATCCACGACTATGTCATTAATATTAATTTAATTAGTATTATTATGATATGATACTGATATAAAATAACCTTAAATTTTCACCACTTTTTGACACTTCTCATAAGCTGATTTAAAAATATACTTTTTAATACATGTATTTTTAATATATGTCATATTGATAAAAGCTAATCTTTCTATATATATATATTGTTTTTGTTTTATTTGAAAAATTTTGGTCATATAGCCAACATTTTTCTCAGAATAAGACTGTAATAAGAAATGATAAAGCAATGTTAATTATTTAAAATGTTATCTTAAAAATATCTCTTTAAATTAAAATTTCGCATAGCTAATAAAGTATATTTTTTATTTTATTTTATTTATTATGGACAACAAACAATTGTGCAAAAAAAGTTACAATAAGAACAATAATTACAAAAAATATGGGTATATACAGGGTGAATTTGAATGGGTGTACTTTGGGCTAATATGATGTTCTACTGGTCAATACGAACAACTTTTCCCATGGAACCATGTGTCGCAAATGAAAAAAAAATATGGCTTCCCCATACAAATTAGTCATTTTAACTTTACTAGTTTGTATGGAGAAGGCAATTTTTTTTTTCATTTGCGGCACATGGTTCCATGGGAAAAGTTGTTCGTATTGATCAGTAGAACATCATATTAGTCCAAAGTACACCCATTCAAATTCACCATGTATATACAATTTAATAAGTACAAAATATATTAATTTTATGTACTTTTACTAATTTATTTGCCAAATACCCGCACTTTCCTATTTTGGTTCCCAAATTCCATTAGGAATATCTTTACCTACCATTTCAAATGTCAGCGGTTACATAAAATTTTACACTTTGATAAATAATTTATTGGAAACTGAAAACATGGTGTTTTCGTTAGATTGACCTTTTCTGAACCCTTGATTTCGAATTAGAAATTATTAAATAATATTTTGTAGAACGAGTAACATTGATTTATGTACCTATTTCATTAAATTTTGTTAAATATTTGGTCAATTATTATATTAGTAAATAACAATAATAAGAAAGGAATTAGACACAAAATGAGAAAGAAGAAGTAACAAAGTGAAAAAAAAAATAGAAAAATATTAATATATATAAAATATTATGTTGGACCCAGTTTCACTATAACAAATTTGAATCTTTTTTTGGGTTATTGAGTCTACACAAACATCGCGACGAGTTAGCTACGACGAGGTGGGTATAAAACTCTACCGTTGGGGCCTGAGGCCTTCGATGCAGTCGGTACATATATTATATATTAATAATAATTAATAATGTGTAGGACAATTTACACATATTGCTCTGGTCCCAAACTAAGCTCTAGGCTGGTACTATATATAACAGAAATAATTATACTAATACATATTATATTTTATGAACACTCAGACCTATATTTTTGTTTTTGTTTTGAACCATAGCAATTGACTTTGTATCTACCTGATGATGAGAAAACATACAAAATTCATGAATGAAATCGATCAATATATTTCTATTTTACAGTATTGGCCGCCCCCCTGTGTGCCGGCTAAAGGATGTACCTAGTTACGAAATCGGCGGCGACAAAGACGAATTTGCAACACAAGTTGCTTTACGAACTTTCGGTGCTTTATTATCAAAATAACTAGCCGTTTCGCAACCACGCCCTGAACGCCATTACTACAAAACATACAGTAGGCTCCTAGAAACCGGCAGACACACAGACTAAAACCGAAACATGGCTGTTTTTGCATTTGTAGTTCGGTGGTAACGAAAACAGTTGGTCTACTTAAGGATGATATCCATCGCGGTTGGTAATTAATGTTCCTTTAAGTAACAAGAGAACCTATACTGGGTGTTTTTTTGTCACAGTGGTTAAAATTTTAAATTGTGACCTATGATGAAAACAAAGATACACGTATTTTTTCCTTTGAATAAAAAAAACTTTAAGATAAAATGACTTAAAATACAAAATGTTTGCCTTCCTCGTACAAAAAGGTCATTGTAACATTACTAGTTTGTATGGAGAAGGCATTTTTTTTTCATTTGCAACACATAGTTCCACGGGAAAAGTTATTTGATTGTATTTTGGAGTGCTAGTAATATTAAAATTACAGTTATGTAAGTTAATTAAATGCCTGGTATCTCAATTATGGAACTGAAAGCTTGTGCTCGCAACCAGCAAATCATAATAAAAACATAGCTGAAATGTCAGTGAAAAAAAAAAGTCAACTGTGTAAATGTAAATTGTGTTTAAAACCGTGGGACGAGTACACTCATATACCACTAAAAACCTCAGTACCAACGACATAAGTATTTGTGTTGGATCAGCTTTAGGGACTCTGGATACACGCTGAGGCAGGAGAAGGTGTAGAGACAGTGAGGTATTAGTCAATCTAAGATACTCGTAAGTATATTTTTTTATTTTTTTTATTTTGTTCTTAATAAATTATAAAACATAGTAAATTAAACCTTTTATTGGTTAAAATTAATATTTATTTATTTATATTAAGGCAAATACAACGGACGACAAGCACGAAAATTACACAAACACAATATTTTTAAAACCAGCTTGTAGCCTTAGAGCGTACTCACACAGCATGCTTGTGGGATACAATATTAATAAATTTTATGTTAAACTAAATTAATCAAATTATTACAATAAAATTAAATCCAATTACCTAAATTAATACAATTACAATTATTACAATAAAATTAAATTATTACAATTATAATCATTACAATGAAATTAAATTATTACAATTAAAATAAGATTATATGAAAATATTACAATTACAACAATAATGAACAAACAATAAATATAAAAGTATACATGATATAGCTGGGGAACAAAACCGTATCTTAAACACACTAAAACCAATATCCAAAACCAAAACGAACCCAGAGCAGAGCTTAGATGATTTTTAAAGCGGTTTTGGCCAGCCATAAAAATGTCAAGCTCGTGGTTCTTTGACGACAACTTGTTGTACTGGCGGCACATGTGGCTTATCGGATTATAGTACGAGATGTTTTTAGTATGTGTGGGGATGTTAAATGGATTAGTCCGATGGCGCTGATTGTGTCGGGTGTTGAGACAGATTGTAGACATAATGCTAGTTGTATCAATGTGGGCATGCAGGATTCTGTGCAGATATAAAATATCATATTGCTGACGTCTGACGTTGAGTGGTGTTATTTTAAATTTGTTTAGTCTATCTTCGTACGATGGTAGTGGGTACTATTCAATATTTCTTTGGAAATATTATTTTTATGTCGGATAAATAATATGTCGATACAAATGGCAAACTATGTGCTACTTGTATTCTGTTTGTTGCATAATGTCTACACAGGGCAGGCGGTAGAGTAAAGGCGGGCGGCGCTCTTAGAATGCACAAATCGGCATTCTAAAGTAACAACCGAACATTTTACCAAGTTCATACCAATTTAATGTTTTATTATTGTAGTACCGACCGGACTCGTTAGTGGGCCCATACAGATGCAAAAACCGTCAAGTTATGTTTCGGTTTTCATTTATGGATCACCGGTTTTCCGGAGACTACTGCTTCAAATATTTGTCGATCTCTCCTTTTTTGGTGCGGTTACGAAATGGGTGATTAATTTAATGATAAAGCAGTGAGGATACAAACAAAAAACTAAAAAAACCATCACGGTTGTCTTACGGCGCCTGAGTCCGCCTAGATGGACACAGCGCGGTGGGATTGTATTCCCATCTCGACGTAGCCGATGGTATTCTGAGTCTACACAGAATAAGTGGCTAGCTTGTCGCTGTGTTTAATCTTAACTTAATAATTAATTAAGACTTAATAAATAGGTTCAAAAGTTTGATGTAGTGAAACTGGGACTAACAGCTTATCGTGTTCTCCCAGCCACTAAAGTGCAGTTGTCAAATTAAAGTAGGTAGTACATTTTTAAAAATTAAAGACTCATTGGTACACAGCGGGGTTTGACCGGGCCTAAAAACTGAGTGTTTAAAAAAAAGTTTTATTTCAGTAACAAAGATTACTATTATTACGATTTTTTTTATATACAGAATATTCACTCATTATAACTTTAACAAAATAAGTCTCATTCACGGATGCTGGCAAAAGCTAGTTTTTTTATAAACATTTTTTAAATAAATGTCTTTTTTATCTGACTCATTTTGCGAGTTACATTTGTTTGACGCATAATCTTACCATTAATTAACGCCAAAAAATATCTGAAGCAACATAATTATTTCAACATAGATATAAATCACAGTTTATTTATATCAAAACAACAGCTTCTATTTTCATTTCAAAATAGCTACGTAATTTATAAATTCTTTCAGCAATATGAGTAATTTTATCATCACCTATTATTCTTAAAAAACCGTTTTTATTCGCGTAAAATGATTTTTAAATGTCATAAAACAAATAATTTACTTTTAGAGATACAAGAATTTTCGTCGTGAAAAATCCATAAGTAAAATGGAATATAAATTTAGATTCTGTCGTGAAAGGAGAAGAAACATCCTCACCTTCAGTAAATGTGACAATGCAATACATTCTCCACTTTTGCTCTGTTCAAATTCCTTTGTTTGAATAAAGTTTCCTAACATTCGTATAAAATAATATTTAGAAAATATTGCTATATTTCACTGTACCTACTGTATTTTTGTGTTAACATCATTTTAATGTATATATATATATATATATATATATATATATATATATATATATATATATATATATATATAAGTAAGCGCCTATAAAAGTTAAGGTGAAAATATTTGTGTTAATATTTTTATAAAGTATTTATATGTATCCTCTTTTTAGCATAAAATGCAAATAAATATATATAAATGTGTAACTTATAAGATTTACTGTATGTACCTAACTGTGTTTGTGTGTTAACATAATACTTGAATTAACAAAGAAAAAGAATAATAAAAATAAAATTCCGCGTTGAGTCACGCGTGCCTGGGCCGTGTTCGGAAACTAATACTTTAACACTGGGTAATGTCACAGAGTGCGATAAAAATATTAAAAAATGCTTAGAGAACAAGAGATATAGTGTAGTGACATTACCAAGTGTCAAAGTGTTAGTTTCCGAACACGGCCCTAGTGACGCGGTCGTTTGGACGCGTTTTTTTTTGTTTATAATAAAAACATGCCACGTAAGGCTTACATTGTATGTCAATAAACGTCATACAATGTCAGCCTTACGTAGATTGGTTGTTAGTACCGACAACAGCAACTAAACTCCTAAAATACCAAAATTTTAAATACAATTTCAAGAAAAGTTTTCTAAAAATAAAATTATTCAATAACGGTCTCAGGGTCATAAAACTCCATACCTCAAATGTTCGCATAAAGAAACCATTTTATATTTTAAATTAACTGACGCGATGAGCAAAAGAATCAAGCCATGCTACACAAAAGCTGGTACTATAAAAGCAACAGGCAGTTTATTTAATCAGCCGTATAGCAGTTTACACGCGGGGTAGCTACGTCGACTTAACACAAAAAAATATATATTGGAATCGAGTGTAACACTCGTCAATTCGGAACTACAAATTAAAGGTCGTTTAGTTTTATTCGTTAAATAGCATTTTGCGTGTTAATAATTCATAACATTGTATTAATTTTGCTATTAAAGTAACACGTGTTCTTTGTAGCTTTCGGTTATAAATATAATTGTTTAATTGTATTTATTATTTCTTCAGCAATCGATTTTATTGAATATATAACAGTAGGTCAAAGTCGAAGTTGAAATATTGATTTCCTTTACAGACAATTCTGAAGAGTACAAAAAAAAAACAATAACAATATAATTTTAATGACTTTTATTTTTTTAAATGGAGCACAGAATGTGATCTACCTGATGTTAAGCAGACCTACAAAGTTCACGAATGGGGTCGATCGATACATTATTGTTTAACAATATTAATCGCTTCCACTATACCGGCTAAATGATGCAGTTATGAAATGGGCGTATTTCCATTACGAGTCTATTATAATATCTTTGCTGTTTTATCGTCAAATCAATCGCCCGTTTCTTATAGAGATTGAATCGAAAAAAAAAAAATTAGACTAGTTTTGATTTTTCTTATTATTATTAATTTCGCAACGCTAATATTTAAAATATAACTTAAATAATGTATATTTTTCTTTTAAGTTTGTTAAAAAAACTATTTTACCCTTTATATTTTTTTACTTTGCCAACAAAATACATATTAAGTCCATAAATATCATTGAGATAACCCGAAACAATCTCAGGCGATAAATAAACAGCTTTATTATTCACAGAGAGTTATTAAGATGTTATTTGTTATGAATGCACAATTATTTTCTCTACTTATCATACTTGTTGAGTTGCACCAAAGTGTCTGTTTAAGTAATTGTAACGATTAAACTTTAAAATGGCGTCGAATGTACTAGCTTTATTTTGAAAGTTGAATGACTACTGTAACATTCTATTTTTAAATTTAATCGTTATATTTACAGAGAGTTTATTTTGGTTCTACTCAGCCTTAGTATTTTTTCCTATTTATTTTGTCCTACGTATACATTTTAGGATATCATATCTTTGTCTTTGACCGAAAGTTGTTGATTTATTTGAATTTTATAAGGGTTCACTGTTGGTGATCCAGAATTTTAAAAGGGTTCACTGTTGGTGATCCAGAATTTTAAAAGGGTTCACTGTTGGTGATCCAGAATTTAAAAAGGGTTCACTGTTGGTGATCCATAATTTTAAAAGGGTTTACTGTTGGTGACCCAAAATTTTACTTTTAAGTACCAGCCAAATAAAAACTGGTGTTAGTTTTATTTATTTGTGGCTTTTTTTTATATATACATACATATATACGATCACGGGTGCCTTTTTGACTCCCAAGAACCGTATAAACGGCCTCAGTTAAACGGCTTAATTATTTTTGTTTGACCTCTCTGCCACATTAATGTATTGTTTTATTTATCTTCACGCCAGGTCCCTTACGGGGTAGGCAGAGACAACCGAGCGCCACTTATCTCTATCTCTACATGCTTCTTTTGCCTCGTCCACAGTCATAACTCTTCGCATACATGCGCGCCGATTTCGGGGTAGGCAGAGACAACCGAGCGCCACTTATCTCTATCTCTACATGCTTCTTTTGCCTCGTCCACAGTCATAACTCTTCGCATACATGCGCGCCGATTTCGGAGCCTTTTAATTTCACGGGTTTTTAAATACCTTCCAATTTGGTCGTGGTAAGTATGTCTTGGTCTCCCATGGTCACGTTTTACCCTTCACCTTACTTTTATATATCTGGTTCGTCATTCTTTCATCACTCATTCTTTCTACATGTACAAAACAGCGGAGTTTACCATTCCTTATTTTTAAGCCTATACGGAGTTTACCATTCAGTCCCACTCATTCTCGAATCACGTCATTATATTGTATTTTATTATATTGCATCATTGACTTCTATGTAAACAAGACAAGTTGAACGAAACTAAGATTTTGCTCATTGTATTGCGGTCAATTCACATAATCGACAAACTCTCACATATTTTATTTAATGTGATATAAACCCTATCATTACTTACATGCGCACTGTGTTTTAACAATTTAAAGTTTATTTTAGGTAACAAATTTATTTCGTATTTTCCTACAAATAGTATTTCAAATACTATTACAAATAGTTTTCTCAAATGTTCGTGTCTAGTCTTACATAGAAGTCAATGTATTGCGTTGCATTTATAATAGGCGTAGCGTTAAAAATACAAATATATAAAATAATGGTAAAAACAAACACCCACTTTTACAAACCCACTCCAAGCACTACACATAAACACAAATATACATATACATTTGGCTTTGCTTCTGCTATTTTTTTCTGTTATTTTATGAAAATCTCTTACTGGCTTTTTATCAGTTATTGTATTTTGTATTTGTAATGTTGTATTCTGTGGATTATCTTATATATCCACTTACTAAATTTACAACCTCCAAGGTCTAGTGGTTGTGCCTTTGACGTTGTATACGGAGGGCGTGGGTTCGATTCTCACTCATGGCAAAATAATATTAGTACGTTTTTCTGTGCCACGGTCTGGGTATTTATAAAATAAAATATGTATTCGTATCGTTGTTTCTGTTACACATAGTACAAGCTTAGCTTATTTTGTGACCAGGGCAATATCTGAAAAATCTGTCCCGCATATTATATTATAGTTAAATAAATAATAAAAATCACTATGTGCCGCTTTATACAACGAGGCTATACCATCATAAACACCGCAGCAAGCTCGCCACTTGTTAGCTGTTGCCTCCTAATACCATCGGCGAAATGAGGACGGGTTAATCCCTCCACTGCGAAGAGTATGTTAAGCTGTCGCCCCCAGTTTCACTACACCAACTTGTGAAACCGTTTATAGATGGTTTATTGAATCTATCCAAACACGCAACGAGCTAGCCACTTATTCGGTGTAGATACTATCGGCTACTACGAGATGGGATTTAATATGATTATTATTTATATATTTAAATAAGTAAGTAGGTAATAAAAATAGTTCACCCGTAATATTTCCCCACATAACTTTAGATTTGCATATTTAACTGAATACGAATCTGAAAGTTAACCGAGTGGAACAGGTAGAGACACTGTAAAATGCGCCACCTACTCACATGTAAATAGCGGCCTTACCTGCATAGAATCTTGTACATTTGAATTGCAAACGCGGAAAATTAAACCATTTCAGTGCACGAGGCATTTGCTGCTCGCGAATGTAAAATCCTGTCGCAGTACGAGGCGTAATGAACACATTACTCATTCAAAAGTACGTAACGAGCGCGGGTGGGCGGGCTTCGGAAAATTTGCAGTATAGTAATACGGTAGTCGGTACACCGCAAATGACTAAACACGAATGTTTAGATTTACTATTTGAAAATCATGTTTCGATTTTAGTCTGTGGGTTCAGGAGTATATTCCATTACTTTTTTTTATGTAGAAGTCTTCTATCAGGCTTAGTCTTATTCTATTAAGTCTTATGTCATGTTTATAGTTATAACGATTTTTCATTTTTTAATGAAGCACGGCATGTAATTTTATACGTATCTACCTGATAGTAAGCAGACCCACAAAGTCCAAGAATAGGGTCGATCAATACATTGTTGTTTAACAATGAATTGGGCGGCGGCAAAGACTTATTTACATTGCGAGTCTATTTTAATATCCTGCTCTTGTATATCGCTGCTTTATCGTCAAATTAATCAATAATAATAATTACGGGTGCTTTTTTGGCTACCGAGAACCGTTTAAACGCCCTCAGGGTACCCTTAGCCTCGTTGTATAAAGCGGTCACCCATCCCAGGTCCGACCTTGTTGTCATCTGCTTAACCTTGTTATCAGTTGAGCATTGACTTAACCAATCAGTGTAATCAGTGTTGCCAAACGCTTGTATTTCACGGGACGTCCCGTATTTCAGGCGCAATTTTAATTGTCCCGCCGGGACTGACTTTGCCCCGTATTACAGTAACCTTTTCTAACAAAAATTACTAGTTTCATTAACAAAAAGTTAATGATCGTTTTAAATTTATTATGATTATAATTGTATATATTTTATTATATACAGGGTGAATTTGAAAGGATATACTTTTGGCTAAAATGAGGTTCTGCTGATCAAATCGAACAAATTTTCCCTTGGAACCATGTGTCGCAAATGAAGAAAATACTTCCCCATACAATTTGGTCAATTTAACATTACTAGTTTGTATGGAGAATTCCTGATTAAGCCCTGTGTAATTACACAGGGCTTAATCAGGAACCACAAAAAATATTTTGGTGAATTACTTATACTTGGGATTTCTTCCCAGTTTTAAACTCTGCACAATTGCACATACTATTATTTTAGTTTAGGTAAAGAATGTTTTCTTACACATGATTAGGTAAAACAAACTATGTCAGCATAATAAGGTTAGTAAGAGCATATTTAGAGGTTTAATGTTACGGAGGCGTGCTGACACGGCCTCGAGGGGCATTAAAATCTCTACCGACATTCCATAATGAAACTACGTGATGAACTGAATTCATGGACATAAAATTATAATGCCCTTTGAGCCCTGAAGTTTTGCTATGAAAATAACTATATGAACACTGTAAATTTACTTTTGTGGTTTGTTTTACCTAAATATGGAAAATAAATCAATCTTTACCTAACCTAGGTTAGGTTCCAGATTTTATCCAGTGTATACCAATGCATTTATACATTTAAATGCTATAAGCACATGGTAACATTAGAAGGTTGTACTTTGGGTTTATAAGAGGCTCTACTGATCAAATAAAAAATCTTTTCCCATGGAAAGAAAAACTTTCAAAGTAATAAAATAAAAAAAGCCTTTTAGGTCCTTAAAAATTACGTGATGTGATGTGTTAAGCCGCATGATTGGTAGAAACCAATCATGCGGCTTGATCTAATTTGATCATTGACAATAGTTATAACATTAAGTGTTAATCTATTAAGATTATTATTTCTAGCAAACGAATTTATTCGTTTAACATTCATTGATTGATAAACAAAGTAGTGTAGTTGAAAACGTTTCTATTTGTGAGACTCCGATGTCCTCTATCGCTATGGAATATCTCAACAACTAGGTTTGTCTAACAAAAGACGTCTAAAAAAACTCCAGTTGCACCAAAGTGTTTGTTCGGTATTGATAAGGCTGTATGGGCAATATACCCTTTTGCCTTTTCACTCTTGACACAAGGAAAAGAGGGTCTTATGCCCATACAGACTTAAATTAATAAAAGAAAAATATAAATAATTAATTATTAATACCGAACAGTGTTCGTTACAGTAATTGCAACGATTAAAGTTCAAAATTACGTCGAGTGTACCAGTTTAATTTTAAAAGTCGAATGACAGCTGGTACATTCGACGTACTTTTAAACTTTAGTCGGTACAATTACTTTAACGGGCATTTTGGTGCAACTCAGTTCAAGTTTGTCTAACCAAAGACGTCTATAAAAGCTCCAGTTGCACCAAAGTGTTCATTACAGTAATTGTAACGATTAAAGTTAAAAATGACGTCGAATGTACCAGTTTTATTTTTAAAGTCGATTGACGGCTGGTACATTCGACGTGCTTTTAAACTTTAATCGGTACAATTACTTTAACGGACAGCCTAAGTTTGTCCTACCAAAGACATCTATAAAATCGCCAGTTGCACCAAAGTGTTCATTACAGTAATTGTAACGATCAAAGTTAAAAATTACGTCGAATGTAGCAGTTTTATTTTTAAAGTCGAATGACAGCTGGTACATTCGACGCCATTTTTAACTTTAATCATTATTTTTTTATTTATATTAAGGCGAATACAACAGACGACAAGCACGAAAATTACACAAACACACATAAAATATTTTTAAAACCAGCTTGTAGCCTTAGAGCGTACTCACACAGCATGGTTGTGGGATACAATATTGATAAATTTTATGTTAAACTAAATTATGCATTACAATTACCTAAATTAATACAATTATTACAATAAAATTAAATTATTACAATTACAATGAAATTATTACAATTAAAATAAGATATATGAAAATACTACAATTACAACAATAATGAACAAACAATAAATATAAAAGTATACATGATATAGCTGGGGAACAAAACAGTATCTTATACAAACTAAAACCAATATCTAAAACCAAAACTAAAACTAAAACGAACCCAGAGCAGAGCTTAGATGATTTTTAAAGCGGTTTTGGCCAGCCATAAAAATGTCAAGCTCGTGGTTCTTTGACGACAGCTTGTTGTACTGGCGACACATGTGGCTTATCGGATTATAGTACGAGATGTTTTTTTACAATTACTTTAACGGATACTTTGGTGCAACTCAGCCTTAAGTATTTTGTATTTTATAAGGATTGTAGTAACATTGTTTACGATAAGTACTATTGGTCGTTTATAATAACTGCGAAGAAAAACCTAGTGACGAACCTAGCGTCACCAAATGACGATGTGTTGTACCACCCATGACGTAGGTAATGTACGTGGGACGGTGTTGCAAAAATAACGTGGGAGTGAAATACTTTGGCCGTTATAAGAAGGCCATAAAGATTTTTAATATGCTACAGTAAAAATCTATTAGCATAATTAGTGTTTACATAGCAACTAGGCAATTGATAATAAAAAGGCTATTTTAAGTGTCATCACGATTGTTTTACTGTGTACAAGAGTGTCTAGAACTCTAGATGAACTTAATGTCGTATCTGGAGGTCGTGGGTTCGATTCCCACTCATGGCAAAAGAAATATTAGTCATTATTTCTGTACTGTGTCATGGTCTGGGTGTTTATAAAATATAATATGTATTATATCGTTGTTCTGGTACACACAGTACAAGCCTAGAGCTTAGTTTGTGACCAGAGCAATGTTGTCTACACCGAATAAGTGGTCAGCTTGTTGCAGTGGTTGGATAGACTATCTATTAAGTGTTTTACAAGTTGTCGTAGTGAAACTGTGACTGAAAGGTTAAAGTGGTCTTTCTGCCACAAAGACCACTAGTGGTATTTTTTTTTAAATTAATAACTCATTGGTAGATACTGGGGTTTGAACCGCGGACCTAAAAATAGTAGTAGTGATTTTAAGTCTAAGGTTCTACTCGGTCACCATTTTTTCCTGTAACTATAAGGAATTTTAACTATCTTAAACTCATTTGCCTCCCGTTCGTCCAACTAAATCTAAAACTATTCCAAATTTAAATAAATCGGACGAGTATTTATGGAGATATTAATGCGGACATAGACACCCGAGTTTCCTAACCATAAGGGTTCTATTCGGATACCACGTATGAATAAATAATTTTAGAAGTAGTTCTACTTTATTATTTAGAATAACGACCACTCTATCTCCTAACGGTTAGCCGTAATCCTACATTAATCCTGTAATAGTAATCCTGGTTCAAACCCCGGTGTGTACCAATGAGTTTTTAATTAAAAAATGTATGTACATTTATTTAACAACACCAATATAGTGCCTCGGAGACCACATTAAGCTGTCGGTGCCAGTTTCACTATACCAACTTGTGAAACTATTTATAAATAGGTTATTGAGTCTATTTAAACATCGCGACCGACGTCCTCATCCACTTGTCCGGTGTAGACTCATACCATCGGCTACAACGAGGTGGGATTAAAACCCCTCCGCAGGGTACCCTGAGGCCGTCTAGGTGCCTTATGGCACCCGTGTTGATATATATCAACAGGAAACCCTACAGGAAAAAAAGAGTTAAGAATAAAAACATGTCGTATTTCTAAATGTCATTAAATATGTAACGAAAAATATAAAATGTAATAGAAAACATAAATATTAAGAGCTAAATAATGTTAAATGTGAAATTTTAAGGAAAAATTATAGATGTTTGTAAATAAAACACAAATAGGTACGATGATTCAAAAATAATTTTAGATGCTTCTTATTTTACTTATCTATTGATGTAGTATCGAAGGAAAGCTGTAACTTTGCTTATATAATATACAGAATACAGAAAGTTTTTACGATAAAAAAAAATCCACGCGGATGAAGTCGCGAGCACATCTAGTATTTTATAATATTCTTCTCAGTTCACTACCCACACGGTCACTACCCGAAATAAAATTTAAATAAAATAAAAATAGAATAAGTAATCTTCGTGGTCAAAATAGTGATTGACTCAGAACAAACATATTATTCCCTTTGGGTATATATTCCTTTTATAACTACACAAAAATTTTATTTGTCTGGATTTAAATTGGCTGTTTGACAGGATCTTTTTTAAAGTGTTTACGGCAAAAGCTTTTACTCGATCTATTTTTGCGGCATGACAAGTGCAACAAACTTTCAGTGGTCTGGATACATAGAAAAGTCAAATTTTCTAAATGTAAACAGTCCGTTGCTTACATTATAAATGCGAAGGCGACTTTTGGTTTGATTTCATGTCAATATACAGTACCGCCTCGTTTTATCTGCCTATATTTTAATTGCAGTGCAGGTAATGAGTTATTATAACTAGTTCAAAGCTTAACTAAATTGGTTAACTAAGCTTGCTATTGGAAATTATATATTTTTGGGTAAATTGGCCCCATACCTTCCTGCCTTATTTTTTTTTTTATAGGAGCACGGCACATTACTTTATATCTACCTGGTGGTAAACAGACCTACAAAAGTCATGAATTGGGTCGATTAATACATTGTTTTACTTGCATGTAAAAGAACGACAAACTTAAGTTGTCACTCACTACAAACTTAATTAAAAAATAAAAATAAACTTACAAAAAGATAGACAAGAAATCGACATGACTTCTAAAAACCGGTAAGCCCGCAGACTGAAACCGAAACTTGGACAACAGGACACTTGATGGTTTTTGGTAATGAAAACGGTCGGTCGACCCAGTGAAGTTATAGAAATCTCTACCTACCTTAAAAACTGGCCAAATAATAACTTTGTTTAAATACCTCAATAAAGCTACAAAATATAGTAATTTAATTAAGTAATAATAGGTACCAGCGGCGAATATTAGAGATCATATTATAATTATTAGTTTTGGGTCAGGCTAACGACTTCATGGAGAGGTCATTCTCTTTTTATTTATAAAATTTTAATTAACTATTGATTTATTTTAAACTACGGCAATAAAAATATGGCATGTTTGCAACGTCAAAAATGTATTTACCGTGTTATATTGACGTAGTCTGGGCAAATTGTTTTTTCTGACAACAAGAAATGTGTTTATGTGTCTGGGATATTTTTAAAAAGAAAATTTATATTCTACATCTACCTCTTCACAGATTATAACGAGATGTAGAGGTTATCTGTGATTGAGTAGACAGCATTAATTATTAATAAAGACATGTTTTCAACTTTGCATGCTGATAACGATTGACAGGTCAAAGGAATCAGCTAATCACCTAATTTTACACTATGTGGCGTGCTTTCGGTTGGATGCATTTTTTTTTCATACAAAGACACAAGTTGCCGTTTTAAAGATTGCACTTTTTATTTTTTACAAAAACATGAATTGGGTCGATTAAGACGTTGTTTTACTTGCATGTAAAAGAACGACAAACTTAAGTTGTCACTCACTACAAACTTGATTAAAAAATAAAAATAAACTTACTAAAAAGATAGACAAGAGATCGACACGACTTCTAAAAACCGGTAAGCCCACAGACTGAAACCGAAACCTAACTAGGACACTTGATGGTTTTTGGTAATGAAAACGGTCGGTCTACCCAGTGAAGTTATAGAAATGATCATATTAATGTAAAACAGAAATGTACATAAACATAAATATTTGTTAGCGTGTGTGAATGGCAGCCTAACCAAACGCATACTAATATCCGTAGATTTTTTTTTTCTTACTCTTCATAAATGTCGGTGAAGCTTTACGTAAAAAAATAAATAATTGACTATTTAATATTTAAATTACCAAAAATATTTTATTTAGAAACTTTAGGTCCATGGTCACCTGATGGTGACCTAAATTATTGGGAAAATTATTATTAGAGAAATCAGGTGACCGACGTGCTAGATCCTAATTTTTCCAACGCATAGTTCTTGACACCTGCGCGGCTCCAGAGGATCTAAAATCCAAAGAAAATCTTTCATTAATTTAATTATTTTATATTTTAGAAACTAAATGTAAGTTATTGACTAAAAGTCTATATACCTTAGTAAAGTGATTAATACGCTGGCAGCATTGCTACATTGTATGACAATACTGATTTTCTGTTTTAAATAAGTAGGGTTTGGAATTTCCACTTTACAGGGACATTCTTTTCCCGAGGCCGAATCTACGGGACTTCTATTTTTTTATTTAGCCAACAAAAAAATACAGAATTTTGCAAGTCTCTTTGCCAAATAAATAGTTTGTCGGCAGATTGCTCTCGTTACATTTTTTGGGTACTTAAGATTTTTTTTTAATAAACACAAAACAACAATGAAGTACAGGCTAATAAACTGCTTACTTTGGAAGAAACAATCTATTTAGGTTGAATTCAATCTGATCCAACAATGAGCCATAAATATCGAACCCAAATGCTACGTGTATGTGTATTAAATCCCGTATTTCAGGCATACTAGTCGCATAGCTATACTCAGAGGGTCCCAAGCAAAATAAAAAATGCAATTAATGTTTCTTTCTATGTTTTCTTACACTACAATAAAAAATACAATTTCAATATTTTTTCAAAACTTGGTTCTATTTTTCTTGTGTTAAGTTAATAATCAAATATTTTTTTAGTATTGTTTTCTTTATGTCCCTAGGAGGAAGCTAGAATTTTTTAACTTGTAAAGAGGTCGCTTTATTAAAAAGATTGATGAACACTGCTTTAACAGAATATTTCAATAAAAATTCAAGTAAAAATACTTTTTAGTAATCAAGATTTTTGCTTCAGTCATAACCATTCTTGTGTCAGTTTTAAAGATCACGTATTCCATTAGAATATTTAATAGCAAAATAAAAGCTTTATTTAATATTTAAGTAAAACGAAAGTCAAGAGGCTTTTTTGTATAATATCTTCTAAGCCCTAAAGATTCTTATACAACTTCCGGAAGAAACAATCGTCTTATTTTTATCCTCCAGTTTACCTTAATTTTTTGGACATTTTGTATAAAAAACGGAGTAGCTGGGATAATAGAAGATTAAATTTAGTTTTAGGTAATTTACGAATTTACATAATGTTTATAATATGAATAAAATTTTAATAGGTACGTATGCAAAAAAAAGAAAAACTATACCATTATATATATCTGAAAATAATATCTAATATACTAGTCTAGTAGTAATAAAATGCAACGTCTGTTTGTGTGCTTGAAAACTATTTATCCCATTTTCGTCATTATTATTTACAAATATAGATATATTTTGTAGTGTGATATGCTGTCGGTCCCAGTTTCACTATAACAACTTTTGATACTGTTTATATAAGTCTATCCAAACATCGCGACGAGCTAGCTACTTGCCGGTGTAGGTAGACTTATGCCATCGGCTTCGAAGAGATGGGATTAAAAAACCCCTCGCTAGGTACCCTGAGGCCGTCTAGGCGTCTTGGGGGCTGTAAGGCAACCGTGACGGTATTTATATAAAATGTATATTAAACTGATAAAAAAAAATCCGGGTAAAACTCTAAATAGGCTATAGAACAATATTATATTATTTTTAGAATTTGTGTCTGTCTGTTTGTTTTTTGGGGCATCACTTAAAAACTGATTTACGTGCGTTTTTTATGATGAATAGCTATTAAATATGGGATTTAGTAAGTACTTACCCACGAAATTCTATTGTTGGCAAAAAGATGACATAAATGTCAACTTTAAACAAAAACACAGTTTTTACATATAAAAAAATAGAAAATATTTAATGCAGTTTTCTTCTTTTAAATAATGGCCTCTACTCCTTACGAGTAATTTTGCCAGTGTCTAGGTAGGTTTAAAATTTATTGAATTAAAGTAAAAGTGGGATAATGGGATGGAAAGGAATCGGGAAAGGACAAGGGTAGAAAAAGGAATGGCGACATGACCGTATGTAAGCATACGGTATAGTTTTGCCAATATTAAGTGAAGAAGGAAAAATAATCTACAGTAAAATGGGAACCGCCAATTTACTGAAGATTATAGGATTAATTGAGATAACACAAACACCGAGATCACTGCGTAAATGCTACACGTATCACACTTAATATTACTATACGAATGCTTATTCTACAAAATTAGTACACTTTTGCACCATAATATTAAAAAAAAAAAAAAATATATAAACACGCGTCTACAGTCTTCGGGCTACCCTCAAAGAATCCTAAAGTAGTTTTATGTCATTATAATATCTCCAACTTTATTTCACAGAATACTACTTTCTATCTATAGAAAGTCCCCAACTTTATTTCACAGAACCCTATTTTCTATCTATAGAAAGTAGTGTTCTGTGAAATAAAGTTGGGGATATTATAATGACATAAAACTTTCTATAGATAGAAAATAGTAACATAAACATCATCACGGGTGCCTTACGGCGCCCGAGACCGCCTAGACGGCCTCAGGGTACCCAGCGGAGGGGTTTTTAATCCCACCTCGTTGCAGCCGATGGTATGAGTCTTCACAGAACAAGTGGCTAGCTCGTCGCGATGTTTTTTTGAATAGACTCAATAACCCATCTATAAACAGTTTCACAAGTTGATATAGTGAAACCGGGACCGACAGCTTAACGTGCTCTCCGAGGCACTATAGTGGTATTGTCAAACAAATGCACATATTTTTTTTTATTAAAAACTCATAGGTACACACCGGGATTCGAACCAGGGACCCAAGCGTTTTTAAGTCCAAGGTCTAACCAACTCGGCCACCACGTATATTATAGAAAATAGTGTTCTGTGAAATAAAGTTGGGGATATTATAATGACATAAAACTGCAATGGTACAATAATAATGTTTTTAAATAGACAAGGTCTTAAACATTATTATTATTTATTTGGGAAAGTGTGTGCGTGCAGCGAATCGGTATAAAATATTATCCATCGGACTTTATGACTTTTGGATATCTACACCCACTTAACTTTACCTTGGTACTAGTACCTACTAACTTAACAAGACATATAGGATAAAAATAGGTCGGAAATTTATAAATACCCTTCAATGTTTGCCTTACAATTTTTTTTAAATAATAATAATATAATATGTAGAAAAATTTACACATATTGCTCTGGTTACAAACTAAGCTCTAGGCTGTACTGTGTGTAACAGAAACAAATATATATACATATTATATTTTATAAACACCCAGACCGTGACAAACTGTACAGAAAAACGTACTAATATATTTTTGCCATGTGTTAGAATTGAACCCACGACCTCCGGATACAAAGGCGCAACCACTAGTCTACGGAGGCGGTCAAATACCCACAATTCTAAATAAAAATTAATAAAAAACTATATCCAAGCCTCAAATCGATTTAGTTAATCCCCGCCCCCTTGATTATTCCTAATTTACCGCACCCATATAATGCTATTTTTTTTTTAATTTTTCATGAATTCGAGTATTAAAAAGAGGATTGGCCCTGGTCTTTAAGATGTGGAAAAAAATCTTGTACTCTTATATCATTTGATGTATAATACTCTCGCTCACGCATATATAGGGAATCTATATACTCGTAGTAATTAATACTCTATAAAGATAATATTAACCGAGAAGTACTGCAAAAAACTTTTGAATCAGAGCACGATAAATTTACCACAAGTCTGCACCGAAGTCGTTCCCAATTTTATTAAAATAACGTCATTAATAATAACTTACAAAGATGTTGCCAAAAATGTTACAAATTTATGTCAAATCACATTCCCCAAGCTTCTTTGATTTGGATTTTACAATCTGTAAGCAAATGTAGTAATAAATAATAGGCGTTGGTGTTTAAAATTGGCGCATTAAAACCAGACTAGCTGAAGATCGGACTAGGAGAGTCTGCCAACAGTGCGTATTTGCGGCCATAGAGCGCGCTCGCCACTACCCTGCGCCCGCGCATCAACTTTTTTCGTGACACGATTTTTTTTTATCGCCCTGCCAAATTCTAGTGTCTCCATTTGTGTCTAGAGCCAGTGTTACGTCATTAACGTGTTTTGGATTTTAGTGTTTTTTTTTTATAAAGTGCCTGGCATTTGTTTTTGTTTCAACACGACTAAAAGAGTAAGATACAAATTAAATTTTCTCTGATTTTTTGTTTTTTTATGTTAACGTTACTCATTTAAAACTAAACTCACATTCTTTTATTATTCATTCATTCTAAAACCCATTAAAAAAAGCTTGACTTTGATATAATTATTCATCAATTAACTTTGCGCTATTATTAAATTATCTATGTGAGAGCACGTTAAGTCGTCGATCCCAGTTTCACTATTTTAACTTATAAAACTGTTATATTTATACAAACACCGTGATGAGCTTGCCGAGCGCAAGCTTAGAATAGTATAAATTACGACAAAATAGGAACATGACCTCTCCTGGGTACACTAAGGTCGTTTAGGCGGTCACAGAACTCTAAGTTTATATACTTATTGAAAATATAACTAAATATATAGATATATATATATATATACATATACTAGCTGATTCGCGCAACTTCGTCTGCGCTTTAAGCGTTACGAATATTTTTTTCTCGTTTTTTGCAACATTTTTCATTGTTTCTCCGCTCTTATTGGTCGTAGCGTGATGTTATGTAGCCCTGAAATTAGCGCGTTCAACCAAATAAACAAACTCTTCAGCTTTATAATATTAGTATAGACAGCCTCCGTAGACTAGTGGTTGCGTCTTAGGCGTTGTATCCGGAGGTCGTGGGTTCGATTCCCACCCATGGCAACAAAAATATTAGTACGATTTTTCTGTACAGTTTGCCATGGTCTGGGTGTTTATAAAATGTAATATGTATTATATCGTTGCTTCTGGTACACATAGTACAAGCCTAGAGCTTAGTTTGTGACTAGAGCAATATGTTTAAATTGTCCTACATATTATTATTATATTAGATATATATTGTAATTTATTGTAAGGGGCCAGGGTACCTGAATAATAAAACGGAATAAAACTTCATCACACATTTACATTACATTTACATGCCTACTTTATTACTGTATATCATTTATAATAATTTTGACCTCCAAAATTAGTTATAATTCATGAGATCATCCTGAAATTAATGTGTGGAGGTAAATAAAACATATAATAGTTTCAGCCGCTGTAAAAACGTCTTATTTTTTTTTTCATTACTTGAGTAGTTCTGAATGAAATAAACTCATAAGAAGAAGGAATGTTTGCACAATTTTTTTATTTTTAGTCGTAAAATGATAAAAAAATTAACATTTAAATTGTGCTCAGTTTAAATTGTGGTTGGTACTTGCTATCGCTACGTTGATTTTATATGTCAATTATTTATTGGTTATTTTTTCTCTTCTCTTGATGGACATCATTATAAACGTGCTTGAAATATATAGTAAAGCATTTTAATTTACTAATAGTGCGGCATCTATAAAAATTACAAAAATAATAAGTAAAGATAGCGGCAAATAACTTGAACATAGTCTGGTGTAGTCATAGATATAAATATGGGTGTAGTAGAAAAATTGGAGTTGACATTTGAGAAAAAAATTAAACACATTTGTCGTTTCTTTTTAAGTTTCTTTCCGGAAAGCTCTTAGATACTCATGCTGATTCTAATGCAAAATATTACCTCTCCCAGTCAATGACGGTGAGTCGGTAACGCTACCATACATTTATGTAAACCTTCCCCCGACCCTCAATAAGAGAAAGAGCACGTATGAGATTTTCGAGCCAAAACTGTTACCTACCCCTAAACTTTAAAGGATATGAAAAAAAAATAGTCTCATTCTATTATAGAGAAAATAAACGAAGACTGTAAGTATGTTTTATTTTATTTATTTTCTGTCTTGATATTTTATAGGAATTATTTTAGTATGAGGCATCTTTCACTTCTTATTTCGGATTTCACGGTTTGATATTTTTTTCCTATACCAAACTGAAAAAAGACAATCTTAGAAGCTTAGATATCAGTCATATTTATAATGCCTCCTAATAAAGATTTAAATAATAAAAATAATTCAAGAACAATCCAAAAACTTCAAAACTACTGAACTGATTTAAAAAATTCAATCGAAATAACAGGTGAAACCGCTGTGGCCAGCTAGTAAATAATAAATAAAATAAAATATTTATGTAAGAAATTTTCCTTGCAACCATCCAAGTATAAACGTACCTAGTTACTTTCAAGTTCACAGTCAAGATCTTCTACTTGGCTACGTTTCCTAACTAGCATACACTTTGAAATGGTCCTTAAATTTGCTTTGACATCTGTTACATTTCTGTATTTTTTTTTTTAAGAAGGAAAAATTCTTTCGACTATTACATTTCTGTAAATTTTATAAAGTATTTTTTATTGGAGCGCGGCATGTGACTGTTTATCTACCTAATGATAAGCAGACCTACAACGTCCATGAATAAGGTCGATCAATACACTGTTGTTTAACAGCATTGATCGCTCTCATTATGCCGGCTAATTTATGCAGTTACGACTGTCGTTCCCAGTTTCACCAACATATGAAAAAACTTATAAAAAGAAATAAAAATATCATCACGAGTGCCTTACGGCGCCCAAGACTGCCTAGATGGCATCAGGGTACCCAGCGGAGGGGTTTTTAATCCCACCTCATTGTAGCCGATGGTATGAGCCTTCACCGAACCAGTGGCTAGTTCGTCACGATGATTGGATAGAATCAATAAGCCATCTATAAACAGTTTCATAAGTTGGTATAGTGAAACTGGGACCGACAGCTTAACGTGCTCTCCGAGGAACTATAGTGGTGTTGTTAAACAAATGTATATACTTTTAGATTTAAAATTTGAACCAGGGACCTAAGTATTTTTAAGTCTAAGGTCCATCTCGGCCACCACGTATATACGTAAAACTACTTATATATATTATCAGATATTTAGTATATACAAACGCTCGGACGAGGTGGCCTTTTGTTCTGTATAGACCAGGCTAAGACGTGGTAGGAAAAATAAAACTACCTCTGCTGGGTACAGTCAGGCCGTCTAGGCAATCGATGGGGCCCGTGGTCGCGTTCCACCCTTAGCAGCGCCGCCACGAATGGCTGATTTTTTTACCCAAAGTCGTTTCATGCGTGTGGAAATGTTAGCAATTCAAGTTACACAAAAAGTTATATAATTGAAGCTCTAAAAAAAAAATATGTAAGTAAATTCAGCTTTGGTATGTTTAGTTTGAGGTTATTAATTAAATTAATATTGTAATATCATAAAATTATGGTATTTAAACAATATTTAATAAAAAAATTATATACTTATAAAATTATATATACACATGTTAGGTAAGAAAATTTCAATTATTTAATAAAAAATTGTTGATTCTTCTCAAAAAGTGCCATCAAAAATCAACACCGATCGTTTCAGAGCTGCATTTTGTCAACGCTAAAAAAATAAAACGGCTGTGTTGAAACGGCGTCGCGCTGGTTTTTGATGTCGCCACGAAATGCTGCCTGCGCTACGTCTTGGAACGCGGCCCGTGATAGTATGGCATTACAGGCGCCCAAAGAAAGTACATTCTTTTCTTTAATGTTTTTTTTAATAAGCAATAAATAATTGTATATACGTAACTGAAAAAGTACTCAATTGGAAACCTAATAAAAATACACGAAGAACTAATTTAAAAATAATCTTCGTGTCCCACTTACAGCGAAGTTCGGAGTTATTTTGATCCTACCCGTAATATGTCATAAAGAGTTATTTATATAACTATCCCGAGGGAACAAACATTATAAATATACAATGTTTTCCATAGATGAAAGATTTAAGGCTCTAATAGTCGTCAACGACCTTTCTCATAATAAATCAGTATCATCATCATTACGGGTGCCGCCTCAGTTTTTTTTAATTGGAGCACGGCATGTGACTTTGTATCTACCTGGTGGTGAGCAGGCCTACAAAGTCCATGAATAGGGTCTATCAATAAATGTTCTTAAACAATATTGATCGCTCTCACTATGCCTTTGGCTAAATAATGGGCGGCGACAAAGATGAATTGCATTAGGAGTATATTTTAATATACTCGCTGCCTTATCGGCAGTTGAACCACCCATTTCGTAATCCCACCCTGAAAAGGAGACTACCACCTCGACAAAAAATCGATGCAGTAGTCTCCTGAAAAGCAGTGAACCCACAGACTAAAACCGAAACATGATTGGGTCACTTGACAGTTTTTACATCTGTAACGAGACCGGTCGGTCGGCCTAACGAAGTTATAAAGACCTTCCTCCCACCTGATAGAGTACGGTGGGTTTTTATTCCCACTTCGTTGCAGCCGATGGTATTCCTAACAAGTGGTCAACTCGTCGCGGTGTTTGATAGACTCAACAGTTTCTCATATTGGTATAGTGAAAAGGGACCGACAACTTAAAGACATTGCATTCGCATTCGCGAAGTCTGGGTTCTCCATATTAATTGAGCTTTTGCATTTCCAATATTACTCTATTGGTGTTTGTCGCAGAATTAAAATAATATTTTAGTAGGTAATTGTATTTATTAATCTTTACTAAATACAAAGATCACTATATGTGGCACTATAGTGGTGTTGTCAACATGTCAATATTTTTTTACTAAAAAACTTATTTGTACACATCGGGATTTAAACCTCTAGTGTTTTATCTAACACTCTATTGTTACATAACGGGATAGTTTTCTTTTTCCGAATTATTCCGTTAATACATTTGTATATATGTAAGTAGGTTAATTGTTTTTATATTATAAAACATGATCAAATAAGAAAAAAATATTGAATAACTTTGAGGCTCTTCACAAATAACATAAAAATGTCAGGGTACATATTTTTTTAGAAATAAATGAAAAGAGTTTGCTTTGAAATATCAAAGGTAGGTCTTGTTATCCCCTTAATCAAATAAGTATAATAAAATATAAATAAACAAGAGTAGGTTATTACCTACTTACTTACTTTTGTTTTATCTTCACGCCAGGTCCCTTATGGCTTATGGGGTAGGCAGAGACAACCGAGCGCCACTTGTCTCTATTTCTACATACCTACTACTTTTGCCTAGTCCACAGTCTTAACTCTTCTTATACATGCATGCCGGTTTCGGAGTCGTTTTTATGCACAACCTTCCCATTTTCATAAAAAGTGTGTCTTGGTCTCCCACGTCCCCGTTTACTCTTCATCTCGATTTATTCTGGTTCGTCAGTATTTCCATCCTCATTCTTTTTATTGGCCCACACCCTCATTTACATGTCTATATTTATTCTTTCTATATAAATATAGACATGTAAATGAGGATTTCTATATAAATATAGACATGCAAATGAGGAAGGGTATCTTATTTTTGCTTATCGGTATTACAAAGTGTGGTATAGGATAACAAAGAAGACGACCAAAACGAGATTTTTTTAAATATTTAAAATAACAAAAATAAATAATTTTAGATGTTTTTATAATTAAATATTCGATTATTTCAAATGAACAAAAAATACAATGAAAGTTTGATAACTTATTATGCCCATGATTAGTGTGCGTTTTACCCATAGTTGTGTTATATACGTGTTTTTCTTGTTCCGAGCTAGAAGTGACAGAAAAACATGCTCGGGATATAGGGCCTTTGCTCGTCCATAGTTATTTCGCCTGAGACCCAAATCAGAGGAATATAGCCTTCCGCATTTGCATGCCTATATTTATTTATACTTTCTATATGCCCACACCAGCAGAACATACCCTTCCTCATTTACATGTCTATATTATTTATACTTTCTATATGCCCAAGCCATATGGAGCATAACCTTCCTTATTTTCATACCTATATAATTTATTATTTCTATATGTCCAAACCAGCGGAACAAACCATTCATAATGGTTGAAAGAAAAATTATTTATTGCACAAAGGCTTAATACTATTGTATATAGGCGAGCTTAATGCCTTAGGCATTATCTACCAGCTAACCTTTGGGAGATTGACCAAAAACAGGCAGAGTGCTAATTAATGCAATATATAATATAAAATACAAGGATATATAGATAAATTATTAGGTAATATAACAATACATACTGGTATTATAACATTTAATAGTATACATAAACTTACATAAATAATAATATATAGACCAATAAGTAGATATATATATATATATATATACATACATAAATAAATAATTTCGCATACTTACAGTAAAAAAAAAAGAAATGTTAACAGTTTTGAATATTGAGGAAAAAAGAGTGAAGATGAGTTTTAAAAGAAGCTGTAGTAACTTTATAATTTTTATGCCTATATTATTTATACTTTCTATATGCCCAAACTAGCAAAACATATCTTTCCTCATTTTCACACCTATATTATTTTTACTTTCTATATTCGCAAACCTGCGGAATATCCCCTTTCTCATTTTTATGTCTAAATTATTTATACTTTCTATATGCCCAAGCCATATGGAGCATACCCTTCCTCATTTTCATACGTATATAATTTATTATTTCTATATGTTCAAACCAGCGGAATATACTCTTCATAATTTTTATGCTTATATTATTTATACTTTCTATTTGCCCAAGCCATATGGAGCATACCCTACCTTATTTTCATACCTATATAATTTATTATTTATATATGTCCAAACCAGCGGAATATACCCATCATAATTTTTTATGCCTATATTATTTATACTTTCTATATGCCCAAACTAGCAGAACATACCCTTCCTCATTTTCACACCTATATTATTTATACTTTCTATATTCGCAAACCTGCGGAACATACCCTTCCTCATTTTTATGTCTTCTATATTATTTATACTTTCTATATGCCCAAACCATATGGAGCATACCCTTCCTCATTTTCATACCTAGGTACCTATATTATTTATTCTTTCTATATGCCCAAACCATATGGAGCATATTCTTCCTCATTTTCATACCTAGGTGTATTATTTATTCTTTCTATATGCCCAAACCAGCGGAACATACTCTTCCGCATGTTCATGCCTATATTATTTATACTTTTTATATGCCCAAACCAGCGGAACATACCCTTCATCAATTTCATGTCTATATTATTTATACTTTCTATATGCCCAAACCAGCGGAACATTCTCTTTCGCATTTTCATGCCTATATTATTTATACTTTTTATATGCCCAAACCAGCGGAACATACCCTTCCTCATTTTTATGCCTATATAGTATTTATATATATGCACCTACTTAAAATTTCATTATGTATATGTTTTAAGTGTGTATACTATTTTACTTATTGTATGATTTATCCGGTTTTATCTGAAATTAAACCATTTGAATGCTATCTATTCATTTACGATTATTTCATGTATTTGGAATACATGAAATAAATGATTTTGACTTATTTTTTTTTGACTTTTGATTTTCCGCCCAGTAAGATGTTTATTTTTATTTTTGATAGATATTAAAAAAAATGTACTGTGAAATAAAATAAAAATACAATAAGTTTATTCACAATATAAAATTAAATTATAAATTAAGACTAAAAAAATAGACAATAAGTTAACTATAGGTACCAAATATAAACAAAAAAATAATAATAAAAGCTTTTTTTTTGGAGCTAATAAATTTGGTGATTAAATTCGTTGATACTTATTCACATACGCCCTTTTGCATTAAGATCGAGGATTTATGTTTACATAAGAAGAGAATAAGATAAAGGAATCTTGTGGAAGAGAACAAATAGTGCGAAGCTTTATAAACATTGTATTTGCAATAAAGCTGTTCTTAGTAGAGAGGTTAAATATTTGTAAAGATGTCATTGACCTCTGAAGGTTACGCAGTATATGTTCGCGTATCTATTTTCAGTGAATATTTCCTTAGGCTAGTAATTTTTTTTTTTTTCGAAACTATTTTTTTTTTTTTATGCTTAAGTTAGTAGGTACCTAAGTATTAATTTTCAAATTACTAAATGAAAACGTATCTTTGTTTGACAAGGCTTAGCGAACACGTTAGACTGTTGTTTCTAGTTTTACTTATTACGAACTATTACAAAAAATATTATTTTAGTTTTGCGACAAACAGTAGTCAAGAAATACTAGAAGTGCGTAAGCTCATTTTGTATGTAATGCAATACGCTGACATCGCCATCACGTATGGTACTCTGACATTTGAGGTGTCTGTCTTTTGTTTTGTCTTAAATGTTTCGAAACTACTGGTCCGTTTTACTTTAAATTTGAAATGGTTATGGATCTATTCACCCAAATATAATACAAAAGGGTAAAAATTATTTATAGACACAGTTAAGTAAGGGTACTTGTACTATTATTTCTTCTGTGGTAAGGGTCTAAATAGAATAAAATAAATTTAAAAAAAGTAGGTTGTAGATATTCTTATTAAAATTTGAAAGATATATTTTAGCTTATAACTATATTTATTTAGAAAAATAACCCTCCTTATCACCGAAGTTTATTGATTTTATCAAAGGTAGAAAAATGGTTAGTGAGAAAAAAGAAACAAAGCGTAACCCTCCATAGGTGTCTACGTATTCACACTTTTATGTTAATGACGCCTTGGACCACGAGAGAGCTTAATACTTCTGAAGTTCGATTGATAATGTTTTAAAAAATCTACGGTCCTGTAATAATAACCTAACGCAAATAAAGCCTATAAACCTGGGGCCAAATTATAAAACAGCGAAAGCGATAGCGATCTGTCAATGCGTTGATCATTTAAGTGGTCATCCCTCTTATTTCCAATGCAATAAAGGCTATGAAGGCTCTAATTGCAATCGATCACGATAGCGATCTGTCAAAATTTCGTTTCATAATTAGGGACTCACTAAGGATTATTATTTTAGGTGGGAGGAAGGTCTCTATAACTTCGTTAGGCAGACCGACCGGTCTCGTTACCACCGCCCATACAGATGCAAAAACCGTCAAATGACCTAGTCATGTTTCGGTTTCAGTCTGTGGGTTCACCGGTTTTCAAGAGATACAATGATTTTTTGTTGAGGTGGTAGTGTTCTTTCAGGTTGCGGTTACGAAATGGGTAGTTGAACTAACGAGAAGGCAGCGAGTAAATTAAAATATAATAATGCAATTCGTCATTGTCGCCCCCATGAAGCTAAAAAAACGCGCCCCGTTTACCTTCATGGTCGCCCCCCATTTCGTAATCGCATCATTTAGCCGACATAGTGGGAGCCATCAATTTTGTTTAAGAACAATTATTGATTGACCCCATTCATGGACTTTCTAGGACTGCTCACAACCAGGTAGATAGAAAGCCACATATCGTGCTCCAATAAAAAAAGAGGATCATAATTTGAAAACAATCACTAAAATTGGATAAGTGGTTTCGAGTCTTAGGTAAGTAGTAGGGCCTACTACAAAAAGACGTTAGAATAGTTGAGACAGACGTTGCATTTTTTTATTGTATTAGAGAAAATGCTTGTTATATTTTTGTCATTATCTTAGAAAACACTTATGTATTTATAAAATCTACCTTTTTATATTACTGACTTCTTGAAATATAAAGATTTTGTTGGAAAATATATGTGAATCTAATAATGTTTATTATATTACTATAGTTGTGTTCAACAGACAGTTGTATCTATGCTGTGAGATGTTTTTGCAGAATGACGTCATTGCGGATTCGTAAATAGATTTATAGTATAATTTATTTTTCTCGCTAGACTTCATCCCGAGCACAAGTATCTACTACTCTATATTTTTATTTTATAGGTCTTAATCTAAATTATTTGACGGATAAAAACTATATTTCAGTAGTTACCATGGTTACTAACGGTGAAGAAAAGATAGATAGTTTATTGAATACGGCTGTTATCGTACTCTCAATATTTAAAACAAATTACGCATATAATTTACTAATAGTGTTACAAAATCTTTCTTTGTTATCAATTGCGCAGTGACTTAATTACTAGGCTGGGGCAGCTTTTTACTTTAAGCAAATGCCAACAAGGGCGGACCTAAGATAGGTGACCGCTTTACCGTGACGAGGCTATACCATCATAAACACCTCAACAATCTCGCCACTTGTTAAATGTTGCTTCCGAATACCACCGGCGTAATGAGGACGGGGTAATCCCTCCGCTGGGTACCCTGAGGCCTTTCAAACGGTTCTCGGGAGCCAAAAAAAAGACAGCCCGTGATGGTATATTATTATTATTAAAATAAAATCTCCCTTTAATGTTTTGCTTATGAATTTAATATTTTTATATTTTTTGACCTGGCTCCATATTATTTGGATAAAATTTTTAGCTTCTTGGCTAAATTGTAGTTTTGGCTAGGCAATATGGTAAGAAATTTCGTCAGACAGGACAAACTCTTTTATTCAGATAAATAAATACAATTTTTATTTGCACTAACTACAAAAAAATTTGACCGCCTCCGGTGTCTAGTGGGCAGTTTTTAGCCTTTGGCTTTGTATGCGAAGGTTGTGGGTTCGGAACCCATGGCAAAAATATTATAGTACGTTTTTTTGTACAGTTTTATATAAAATATAATATGTACTTATATATTTTATTTTTGTATGTGTACCTACCAGAGACATAGTAGGTACAAGCCTAGAGCTTAGTTTGTGATCAGAGCAATAGCAATAATTGTCCTTCATACGAGTATTATTGCTATTTTAAGTTAAAATCAAGTGACCTAGTCATGTTTCGGTTTTAGTCTGTGGGTTCACCGGTTTTCAGGAGATTAATGCATCGATTTATTGTCGAAATGATAGTCTCCTTTCTGGGTGCGGTTACGAAATGGGTTGAATTGACAAAAAGGCAGCGAGTATATATACTCGTAATGCAATTTGTCGCCATCCATTTCGTAATCGCATCATTAAGCCGGCATAGTGAGAGCGATCAATTTTGTTTAAGAACAATTATTGATCGACCCCATTTATGGACTTTGTAGGTCTGCTCACCACCTGGCAGATACAAAGTCACATGCGGTGCTCCAATAAAAAAAACGTTATTTTACTAATACCTTTGAAGCATTTATGAATCTAAAAAAAATAATGAGGTAGTATGTAGGTTATCAAATAATAATCACAAAATTATATTATTGTTATATACTTCGCTACATTCATCGGGGTGATTACGAACACAACGCTAAGCTAAACTTTAATATTTGATGCAATTCTGACGTAATCTGGTGACAATGAAAATTGACAGACAACTACGTCATTTTGGTTAACGTATCTCCACTGTATAATATTACATTACTTGGTCTTTCTGTAAAAAAACATTTCAGTCTCAAATGAAAATGGAATAAAAGAAAAACTTTATTATTTTCCTTTAATTCCTTGAGTAAACTAATCGTGCCTAAACTTCGCACCTCCCAAGTGGCTTTATTCAAAATCCGAATGGTAGAACCACTGTGCGTGGGTGTCTTTCTTTATTAATTTTATATACTTGTTGTATTACTTACGCAAATTATTATTCTAAACGCTAATACTATTCGTCCACTCGGCCATAAATAATACTATTGATATTTCACTCGCACTTACTCTTTAATATTTTTTAATGAAGTTTGCTGAGGACAAACACACAAGATGGTGGTTAACGCAGCAAGGGCTAATACATTCCAAGAAATTCATTGGTATGAAGACAATAGGTCTGGATAAGATATGGAAATTCAACAGAATTCAAATAAGGCTACTGGTGGGAGTGTTCTCAGGACACTTTTCAGCAGGACACACCAACAAACACCTCTATACTATAGGAGTAAGAGATGATCCCACATGCAGATTCTGTGGTAAAGAGCCCAAATCCATGCGGCACCTACTGTGTGACTGTGACGCTAGGGCCATCCAAAGAATCAAATACCTAGGACAGGCTTATCCGGATCCAGAAAGCTACAGGCTAACCGACCTTAGTGATGTCCTTAAATACGTCAACAACATATTTGGGGACGATACTGAGGTTTGTGCTTAATAGGTATTGGGAACACACAAAAGATCCCAAAGGGTCGAAGTGTTTTTGACTGATGTCAACTCCAAAACCAATAAGATAAGATAAAATACTCTTTAATAGGACTACAGAAAAACTCTTTGGCAGTATCAATTGAATATGATTCAATTGATATGATTACCAAGAATCATTAAAATATCAAAAGGGCCTATTAATAAATTGGAGGAAAACTTGAATGACGGCCGCACGCAAGGCTTGTCTTTTATGGTTACTGCTCTGCTCTTATAGGTCGTAGCGTGATATTATTTCTTTCTCAATAAACGGGCTATATAACACAAAAAGTTGTTTTTTTCAAATCGGACTATACTTACCTCCTTATAATATTACTATACTACTAATAATACTACCTACCTATTATTAAAACTACGAGTATACATAATTTTTAAATGTATCTACTTCAGATAAAAATTATATATAAAAAGTTTCAAGTTTAAAGCTCGCCTTTTGTTAGGTGTTGCCTCCGAATACCATCGGCGAAATGAGGACGAGTTAATCCCTCCGCTGGGTACCCCGAGGTTAAACGGTTCTCGGGAGCCAAATAGGCACCCGTGATGGTATTTATTATTTAGTTTAAATAATTTCAATTTATATCGTTCTTCAACGGTCAGTAAGGCGCGACCTAATAAATGCAAAATCGTACTGATTTTATATACGAATTCGCAAAAGGTACCGACTAGGCGTATTAATGAAACTTTTTATTGTATATTTTTTATCTGAAGTCCAGTCGGTACCTATAGCAAATTCGTATATTAAATCAGTACGATTGCATTTAATAGGTCGCGTCTTACTGACCGTTGAAGAACGATATAAATAACCGCTCGCCGCCGGTTATACGCGACATTTAGCTTTCGTTGCATCGTCTATTTGTGTTCGTCACACGCTATCCCGGGGGACTCCGCGTTACGTCATTCCCTCTCATTTACCCTAATCCCGTATAATGCCCTAATACTTTCCCTTAAGGGCATTCCAGCTAATTTTATCGCTTATAGGTGTTTTAAGAGTTTTTCAAGCGCTGTCTTATTCTATTGTAACAAAGGAAAAAACTGACTTTCCATTACAAGTTGGCCGTTAAAATATTAATATTTATATTTTATCTAAAAACAATACTTGAATATAAAAAAACTATCAAGATGCCTATTTTATATCTATTTTTATACTAAACCATTCATTATTACACAACTTGCACCGATTGATAGAGAATTAAAAAACTAATTATTTCGTCGTTTTAAGTTTGTTTTTTGGTGATTTTTTATCGCGTTTAATATAATTCTGCTTACTTTTTGTGCCAGCAAATCGAAATCAGTCCGCTTATGTGCTTTGACATGAGAAACATTACTCAAAGTTCAATTATTATTTTTATGTTGGTAATTGTACGATAAAATCTTTCAGTTATGGATAATAAAATAATTTTATAAAAGTTTTTTTTCCAATTTCGAAAAAAAAACATAATAAAAACCCACCACAGAAAGATTAATAAATAAAATGACCGACAAAAATATTATTTTAATTCTGCGACAAACAGTAATAGAGACTGGAAGGGCAAAGGTGCCTTTTGTATGGAGAACACAGACTTTGCGATTACGAATGCAGTGTCTTTAAAGTTTATTTTTGTTTGTATTAAAAACATAAACTGGCAGGAGCCCTTAACTCCTTTTTATCCAATAAATAATTAGGCACGTCGATGTTCCACCCACGGACTTCAGATTCACGTCCATTATTATATTTAATCCAATCATTAAAATAAAAGGGAAAATTACCGTCGCAAATAAGCGTGTGTATCTTTACAGCCTAAATATAGAAATTAATTAATTATCCACAATATGATGGGCAGTTGGGAGGCGCAAAATTGCAGAATGAACTTTACCTATTGAATTTGAAATATCCTATATGCTTTTTTTGCACACCTTAAATATTCAACTTTATTTTTTGCTTAATTATAAAAAAAATAACATAGAATTATTAAATAGTTATAGTAAATTAAATATTCTAGTACCAAACTAACAGTAACGTGCTTATGCAAAAATATAATAGGTACTATATAAATTTTATTTGCAGTAGCTGCTTTATTATTTTTCATATGTCATCCAATTATATACATTATACATTCTCGGTCTGGTTACTTTTTTAAACAATGTATCACTGGCAGTTCAACAAGGTAATGCTGTCAGTGTTATGGGTACTTTCGGACCGGGACGGGGTTTGGATATGGTGGACAATGAATAATATATATTATTTTTATATATTATATATTTTCTTTGGTAGGTTTCATTTTAATTGGAGGTTTTTTGTTTTAGGAGTGTTCTTTTTTATATTATTTAGGTATTCTGTATTCATTTATTTATTTTCCTATTTTATATTTTATAAGTCATAACTATAGTAATAAATGTCATTAGACAAGATAATTAATGGATATTTATTATAAACATAAATAAAGACAAAATATTATAATAATTACTTGATATATTTCGCTATATTAGAGCGTCTTCAGGCAATAATATTCACGAAATAAAGTACCTACATGACATATTATATTTTTTTGGTACATTACATATTTTATTATATTTTCAATAGGTGTTCTTGTTCTTATGGTGGGTACCTAAGATTTGCTTAAAAACTAATTAAATATGTTCTAATTGACCTATGTTCTATTTTTAAGTACCTACTCGTATGTAATACACCTGTGCCCACTCTTTTACCTAATAACAAAAGTACATTCGTATATGCTAATTTTAATAAGTAAGTACATAAGATAGTATTAACGCGTTAGTAAAATATGTTTATGATAGTGTATTCATATGTATATGAGAATGAGTCCACGTATAGCTATTTTATATGAAATAATAAATCAGTGTGTGTAATGTTTGTTTATCAAAGTGTGTATTTATGTGTGTATTGGAACTAATGGGTGTATGTTTTGTTTTATGTTGTTTGTGTTGAATTTAACTGTCAAAAGTCACATTATACATTAAGTATAGAAATATAGTTGTAAGTACATATAATGATTATTTAACCTATTGCCAAATAAAGAGAAATAAATAATTTATAAATATAATAGTACATTTGCACAAGTGCACAAAACGAACCATTTTTATCTGAGACTTTTAGCAGCCCGAGCCGAAGGCGAGGGCTGATAGTAATGTCGAGAATAAAATGGTTTTGTGGACGAGTTATAAACTCTGCTTTTCACTTCGATTGTGAGGAAATAAAACAGTAGTATAACATAACATTACTTTAATTAAAATTCAAAGTAAAATTAGTACAGTTTTAATAATACTAAAGAAAGTTGTTTTTTGTCTTAAAAAACACATAAGGCAAATAAATTTAAGTAAATATTATAAAATAACAAATTCTATCTATGAACTTCTTATCGTGTTTGGCGGTATGGCTCATTTTCTTTGCCTTAATATAGATACATTTATGAGTAGATACGTTAATGCACTTGTGCACAAAATTCGATTTTGTGCAGCCTATATCCTCAACAAATAAGCACTTTCAGAGCATGAGAAGTAAAAAAATTATAGTCTAGGCATGATATCCAATTTGTGACAGACTTTCACAGTTATAGTAATTTATTGTATATATTAAGCACATTGTTTAGCTGATATATTTTATAATTAACTATATTTGTTTTTCTTTCTCCAGCTCCAATAATGGTGGCCGGAGATGTAACACGGCGAGCGTCCCTGACGGCGCCGTCGATGCACCGACGGACGTCTGCCCGGCGCGGCTCTCTCATCCGGTCACCACAATCACAGTCACAGGTAATATGTTAATATTTCTTTATTTAATATTCATTACCATTTTATACATAAGTATTGGTCAATTAAGTCCGGTTGCTTTTATATATTTTAACTGACTTCAAAAAAGGAGGTTTTTAATTCGGTTGTATTTGCTACTTATTTATATAAACACATTGTTAAAAATGTTACCTAAATAATAACTATCTATGTATTTACCTTTACTTGAATACATCATCATCATCAGCCTATCGCAGTCCACTGCTGTATATAGGCCTCTCCCAAGACACGCAACTGATACCTATCCGCTCTTCGCATCCAGTCTCTGCCAGCCACCTTCCGCAGGTCATTACTCCATCTAGCTGCAGGGCTTTCTACGTTACATGCGCCAAGACGTGGTCTCCACTCTAATATTAGCCTGCTCGAAGGGTTATCCGTCCTGCGGCAAATGTCGTTGACTTTAGTTCTCTTAATATCCTCATCCCTGATTTTAGCCGTAAGAGAAACTCCTATCATAGCTCTTTCCATAGCTCGCTGAACGACCTTGTGTTTGTGGACTAGCATGACCTGGTAGTTGAACATGACCTTGGTCTTTTCCAGATTCATTCCGAGACTCACCCGTCGAGAGGCACAGTTTAAACTGTACAGCATTTCCTGCATATCCTGCAGCTTCTCCGAAAATAGGACAAGCGTTCGTAAGGAGATGCGTTCTCCGTTTATATTTATACCCAGTCTTTTCCAACCTAACGCCTTGAAGCTTCGGCGATATAACATCGCCCTGTCTCACATAATATTATTATATATTATATTATATAATTTAGAATTATTTTTTATTTTGGTAAGGTAAAGATTGTTCCACCGTATGTTTATAAGCTGTGCGAGAAGTCGGGAAACAAAACTATTCAGTCCAAGCTTCTCACACGAGTGCGTTACGCACCGCTGAAAAAACTATTACTTACTGGTGGCTCTTGTGGTTTCGCTTCAGCGACGGGTTCCCCGGGTACCCAAGGAATGCAATATCTTCGTTGTCTTCTGAACCACTAACATGCCACGCAATTACTATTCACAGATTATTAACAATAGTACGTTGGATACTAAAACTTCACAACGCGACAAATCTGACAATTATTTGTAGGCGCCTAAATACATGGCGAACGAAACACTACACACAAAATTATCAATAGAAATTGACTATCTAGGTTATTAGCGGCAGCATAATTTTGACTCAGAACCAAACGTCCTGTTTTTTTCTTTTTTCCTTGTATCGAGAACGAAAATGCAAAAGGGTCTTTTTCCCATACCATACATTATCAATACCGAACATAAGCCTTGACATTCGTGTATTGATTTCTTTAAAACAGAATTGTTACACTATGATTTGAAGTGAAAACTTTTTCCAGGGCCAATCCGTTTCGTTGTGCAGGTATTTTTATTTCCAAACAGCAAATTAAAAACTCCCACAAATCACAGCTCAATTAAAATTTCCTTATATCAAATTTTCAACTTTATTCCCCAAGCATAAAGTGCAAAGTTAAACTTGAAGCTATATGCAGATGAATGTATGCAGATTCGGTGGTATGAAATTGGTTGCCTTTTCAAATTAAATTTTATTTTTGTTACTAGTAACGCGCTACCTGTTCCAACGGGTATTAGAGTACCTATATAACCATGTAGGTTTTAGGCAGATAATTCAATACTTTATAATAAATAAATACCATCACGGGTGCCTTTTTGACTCCCGAGAACCGTTTTTAAACAGCCTCATGGTACCCAGCTGAGGGATTAACCGTCCTCGTCCTGCTTTATAATTAGTAAAATAACAATAATTAAATACGTTGTTAGGAAATGAGGATATCTCTATTATTTCCTTAGGCTAAACTAAAGGCATCTTAATTTTAATGTTTAAAAAGGCAACTGAAAAAAAAAATATGGACAATTTACATATTGCTTGAAGCTCTAGGCTTGTACTATGTATACCAGAACAACGATATAACACATATTATATTTTATAAACACCCAGACCATGACAAAAAAGCGTACTAATGTTTTTTTTATTGCCATGGGTGAGAATCGAACCCATGATATAACCTCAGGATACAACGCCAAAGGCGCAACCACTATTCTACGGAGGCGGTAATAGGTTAATTTTCAATGCTTACTTAAATTTTAGGGTAGCCTTAATTTATGGTACATATTTACCTGTAATCTAAATCTAATTATGACTGAAGTTGTTGTAGACGAAGATAAATATACTGATGTATTAATATATATATAACACCTACGTGTTGGTCGCTCTCACTATGCCGGCTAAATTATATTTTAAGAAATGTTAAAAAGATAGTTTCCTTGTGCTTAGGCAACATATTATTATTAAATTATATGAAAATATTACTCTGTTACTCTTATAGACCAGTTGAAGGACAGAAAATCTTGTTTTCTTATTTTATAAATAGGTGCTTTCCATAACTTCGTGTGCATGCCATAGTGGCATTTCACTTGATAAATTATTTGTGTCGTTGTATTTAGCCGAATATTTGTGCAAAAATAAAATACACGAACCGGCCATCCACACATGGAACCAAACAGCAAATACGATTCTATACCATCTACTACTTTTTGCTCGTGTGCCCCATTTATTTATTTTTTTGCAAGAATCTTTAATGTAGCAGCACAAAGGTCTACGATTTTATTATATTTATAGATATTTGAATTATATAGAAGAACTTGTAGATTTATGAGTAATGAAACAAATAGGTATATATAAAAAAATGGAAAATTTATAAATGCTAATCGGCTATGCCTATATTTGCATTCTGATAATATCAGAAAGACATGTGATCTTAAACTATTATAACACCTATTGTACCATATTTGAGCTAATAAAGATTTTATCATTATTATTATTTATTCAAAAATAAAAGCAACTCTTTTGATTTTTGGCATTTTAACAGAAACATCGGTCAATTTGTCACCTCGGTATTGTTTTTAAGACATTGCATGCCTACTCAATAGGAGATAATTCAGGGGAAGGAATGTCTCTATGTCCGACTGACCCGTGGCCTGACCAAACAACACAATCGCCAATCGAATCGCCGCATCGATCGTTAAAAATGTATAGGAATTTTACTCTATGGGTAGAGCCTGATCGCCGAGAAACGTCAAATCCCATACATTTGGCTTTCGATTGGTATTTTGATTCGGTTATCGATTGGTTCTTTGGTAAGGCCCCAGGTTCATTACCACCCCCATACAGATGAAAAAATTGACAAGTGATGTTTCGGTTTTAGTCTGAAGGTTCACCGGTTTTCAGGAGACCTGTGCATTGATTTATTATTGAGGTAGTAGTCTCCTTTTAGGATGCGGTTACGATAAAGCAGCGAGGCTTTTAAAGTACATTCGCCCCAATCGTAATCACACAACAATGTATTGATCGACTCCATTCATGGATTTTTTAGGTCTGCTAACCATCAGGTAGATACAAAGTCATATAAAAATAATACCTTATAAAAAAATTACAATATTGTTAATTCTTTCATAAAATTTATTCTTATAATTTGTTTGAAATATTCTCAATAAAATATTTAACATAAATTTTATTTTTTTAATAAAAAATGTAAAACATACCTATATCTAATACCGTTTGTAAAATTGTATAAAAATATTCAGATTTTCTATTAAAAATTCAGCTATATTAATGTAAACATTATTAAATTAGACCGGTAACCTTTGACATTCCTTTATAAAGACCTATCTAGGTAATGGGCTTTGAGAAATCTTTTAGAGGTAAACGCAAGAGAGATGTTTTTTATATATTAAATTATCTAGTTTTATCAAAAGGTAAGATAATATTTTGCAAAGTAGTATGATTTAATTTATAAAAAAATACCAAGTACGAAAACTCAAAAAGATATTGTTTTTTGGTAATCATATTATTTTCGTTCACTTTTTGGTAATCATCATTATATTTCTGTACTATATTTGGGTAATTGCCAATAATCACTCGTTTTACGAAGAAATCGGTCAGTGAACTTCGGAGATATGGGGATAATAATTGTTTCAGATATTTTTTATTTCTTTGATAGTAGCATGTGACCAAGGATTTGATATCTGGGGGGGGGTTAAGCCTCGTAATTTTTTTATGTTTTTTGGTATTAGTTTTTTTATTGTGAAATAAAAAAAAACTAAAAACGAACGCCACCGTGATCATAATATCACCTAATATGTGTTTACATGTTTAGCATTCGTATACGCGTAATACTCACATTACAACACCTCGTCAAAATATCACTTGCATATGGTTCTTGTATACCTGCTTCTCCGCGATTTTTGATGAGCAATAATAAAAAAAACACCATCGTCACCTGTTAGGGAGGGTTTTCAACCTACAAACACTCAACATACGCCGCCCCATGTCTACTCCCATACAAATTTATCTATTTCCAAACATTTCGGGGGGGGGTTTGAACCCCCAAAAATATATTTGATATAATTGAACTGATATTACCTACAAAACTCATCGCTTAACCAGCATAGTGGAAGCAATGAATATTCATTATTCAATAATTTATTGATCGACCCTATCGATCAATGTGGCTAAACGAAGCCATTACAAAATAGGCGACAACAAGGACGAATTTTGCATTACGAATCTAGTTTAATAATATCCTTGCTGCTTTATCGTCAAATCAACGGCCCGTTTCGTAACCGCACCTAAAAGGAGACTACCACAAAAAAACGATACCGTAGTCTCCTGAAAACCAAAGACTAAACCCCAAACATGACAGGTCACGTTTATAAAGAAGTTGAGAGACCTTTCTCCCATCTAAACCTGATTAGAACTAAAAAACATAAGAATTATGTAAAAAATTGCATTTTTATTTTGTTCACAAAACTTCTAATTAATTTACAAGGTATGTTCCACACCAATGGAAATTTTTAAGATTTATAATGTGACTCGCAAACATTTTTTTTTATTACATGTACCTTACATTATATATTATTGATGTTAGGTTTTATATGGTTAAGGAAGAACCTTTTAAACTTTGGTCTGTATATACTTCCATTTTTATAAAAAATCTGCTTTTCGCTAGGCAATTAATTTAGAAACTTTGGAGTTAAATAATTAAAATCGACCAAAAATCCAGCATAGTGGAAGCAATGAATATTCATTATTCAATAATTTCTTGATCGACCCTATCGATCAATGTGGCTAAACGAAACCGTTACAAAATAGGCGACAAGAAGGACGAATTTTGCATTACGAATCTAGTTTAATAATATCTTTGCTGCTTTATCGTCAAATCAACGGCCCGTTTCGTAACCGCACCCAAAAGGAGACTACCACAAAAAAACGATACCGTAGTGTCCTGAAAACCAAAGACTAAACCCCAAACATGACAGGTCACGTTTATAAAGAAGTTGAGAGACCTTTCTCCCATCTAAACCTGATTAGAACTAAAAAACATAAGAATTATGTAAAAAATTGCTTTGAATTAAACAAAGTTATAACTCAAATAAAAAAAACCTTAGATCCTTTCTCACCTGAACCTATAAATATTTATTTGACTTATAACTAGATTCTTATTATATTTCAGGAGGTACCATGGGACATCATAGATCGCTGTGCGTTGCCGATTGTACTCTGTCACTCCCTGGCTGTAGTCCTCTCCACGGTGCTGAATGCTCTACATCTGAGCTCCATATCTGTCTTCACCCTCTTCCTCTGGTTCGCCACCTCCGTCGTTGGATCACTTTGGTTTTACCATAACTTACAGGTTAGTATTTATTTTACTTTTAAACTTAGTTGTACTAAAATTCTTATATATTTTTTCCACAGACCTGGCAACTGTAGGTATACGTATGCGTGAGCGACGTAAGTAGTGTGGTCACTGCACGAAATTATTTCTTCTTCGCGATTGTATTTTAGTAAATATAGGCAATCGGTAATAAATGCAAAAATAGTAGTTATTTTTATTATCCACACTACATATTAATAATTGTATGTCTGCGTCTACTGGTATTATGAATGATGCTGTGTGTATATCTTTGTGTCCAGAATTTATTTTATTATATTCGAATTTTCCGGTATATCCATATTTTTATCTATCTACTCACATGAATAATTGAGTTAGGTAGATTAGGCATTTTGTCTAAAAATAATATATACTTTATTATAATATAATGATGCAGATTTAGCTCTAATGAACTAGAATCAATGCAGCACCTACTGTGCCAGTGCGATGCAAGGGCCATACACAGAATGAAATACCTGCAACAGGCTTACCCGGAACCGGAAAGCTACAGGCTCCTCAAACTGGAGGACGTCCTCAAATATGTCAGCAGCATATTTGAGAATGGGATGGACGAGTGAGGTGTTAAGGACTGGGGAATACACAAAAGATCCCACCGGGTCGAAGTGTTCTGACTGATGTCAGCCCCAAAAACTAATAAGATAAGATAATATAATAAAGTTAATCAAACGCGCTAATTTCAAGGACAACTGGTTCTAATTTAAAAAAAAAAATTATCGGATATCCCATTTATCAAGGAAGGCCTTTAACATCACGCTACGACCAATAGCAGCGGAGCTTCAATGAAAAACTTAGCAAAAACGGGGAAACTCCTTTTGAAAGCTTTCGTTGCGCTGCGTAAACGGTTAAAGTTACTAGTGTCAGCTAGTGTTTTATAAAACGATGACAAATCAAAGTGATGATTATTAATTAATTAAAAACTAAACATAACTAGTATTACTCCTTTTCGAGCACATAAAACTGTACGTAACAAATTTTACGTTACATAAAACAAAATATGACGAGATACAATATTAATTTTGTTTTAGCGGTCATTTGCATTTTGGCTGACAGCGTACGTGTTGACAAACCCCCATAGCGAAGGCCCAAGTCGGCTTATTACAACTAATGAATATTCATTTTGTGTATCACACACGACGTTATTGTCCTTAACAAGGTATTAAATTAGTAATTTTGTAACAAAGCAGTAGATGTATCGTCAACCGAATATTTTTTTGGTCTTAGAACCATGTGACACAAAATTAATACATATAAAAAAATCGTAGACCTTCCGTGTCCGTATCATTAAAGATTGTTTTCAAACAAAATACTAGAAAGGGCGAGATTTTTATTTTTTAATATTTTTGAAATTTCGGTCAGTATTTGAGTGAAAAGCCATTTATGGGATTCAAAATTAATTACTAAAAGATAAAAGGATTATTAGGAGTAACACATATATCATTTTTATTTTGTTCACAAAACTTCTAATTAATTTACAAGGTATGTTCCACACCAATGGAAATTTTTAAGATTTATAATGTGAGTCGCAAACATTTTTTTTTATTACGTGTACCTTACATTATATATTATTGATGTTAGGTTTTATATGGTTAAGGAAGAACCTTTTAAACTTTGGTCTGTATATACTTCCATTTTTATAAAAAATCTGCTTTTCGCTAGGCAATTAATTTAGAAACTTTGGAGTTAAATAATTAAAATCGACCAAAAATCAAAACGTTAATTTCTAAAATGTTGTTAGCAACCTCATAGCGCGCCGCGTCGCGTCGAGTAACGGCATGTGACTTTGTATCTTCCTAATGATAAGCCGACCTATAAAGACCATGAATGGGGTCGATCAATACATTTTTGTGTAACAGGTCACTCCCACTATGCCGACTGAATGATGCAGTTACGAAAAGGGTTATTTTGTATTTTTTTTAAATCAACTGGTTTTCAGCCGCATCAATTTTAGGTGCAAGAGAACATCACCTGAAATCGATGTAGTAAGCTCCTGAAAACCGGGGAACCCATAGACTAAAACCAACATATATTTGAGTGTGTGCGCGCAATAAAAATTATGCCTCCATATGACAGACATTTTGGTAGCTATTTAATACATATTATATAAATACCATGGCAGTTTATATATAAAAAAAGAACAATAATATTTGTCATGAAGCCGGGGAATAATTCAATCTACGAAATCATAAAACACGGTGAAAGTTTGAAATTTATTAAAAGGAAATCGGCCCCCCTAGCACTTTAAGGGCTTTTTTAATTTAAAGTTTAAACCCTTGTTCTTCTGAAACATTAAATTGGTAGGTGGATGTAATAAAAATATCTGAAAACCCATACAGGGAAAAGTAATCCATGACATTTTTTACAGGCTTCAAAAACCATCAAGTGACTTATGCCCGATTAACTAAGTTAAGGGACTGACAGTTGTTTTATAGCAAATATGTCAAAATTCTTATTTAGGGGCTCCTTTAGAGTTAGGGATCGTTGGTGAAATCGGGCATTAGTCACGTTTCGGTTTTAATGTGTGGGCTCGCCGTGTTCAGAAGACTATTGTTTCGATTTCACAACGAGATTGTAGTGTTCTTTCGGGGTATGGTTACCGGCTCCTTGCCGGCTAAATAATGCAATTACGAAATGGGTGGCGACAAAATTGCATTAGGAGTATATTTTAATATACTCGCTGCCTTATCGTCTATTCACCCATTTCGTAACCGCACCCTGAAAGGAGACTTCCACCTCGACAAAAAATCTCTGCAGTAACTGAGAACCGGTAAACGGTACGGTACGGGTTAATTGGTACACAAAGAGATTTTAACAGCTGAAAAGATTCATATTTTATTCGTGGAATATTTTAAATATGAACATAAATAATTTTATTCAAGGAATAGTTATTTTTACATAAGCAATTAATCTCAAACTAAATAATATTAAGATATATACATATACAGGTGACCTTAAATGGTTGTACTAAAGACTAATATGAGGTTCGACTCATGAAATCGAACAACTTTTCCCATGGAACCATTTGTCGCAAATGAAAAAAAAAATGCTTTCTCTATACAAACTAGTAACGTGAAAATGACCAATTATGTAATTTGTATGGAGAAGCCAAAAATATATTTGTGTAGAGACTATATCCAAGAAGTGGCCAGCTAATCACTGTGTTTGTATAGTTAATAACCCATCTATAAATAATTTCACTAATTGGTAATAGTGAATATGAGACCAACTGCTTAACATGCTCTGGATAGTGGTGGCAAGCAATTTAAAAATAAATAGCAAACTAAATACTCCACTTTTCGCGAGCTCGTTCCGTGAAATAGATATTATATATCAAATTATATATATTATTCAATTTATTATTTGTATTTTTTTTAACGCTTTGACCATTTTTCTTGTTCAAATTTCTTGTGTGATTTTTAATCGCCTGGTTCACGTCAAACGCCTCCACAATCGCTGCTTCTGTCAACTCTATCAAGTAAAGCCCCAAGAGCCTGTAATTTGTTTTTTATTATAAAATTACTTCACAAAAGTTTGTTATACATCTCTTTTTGTATTAAATCGATTAATTTGTTTATAAAAATATATAAACTAATGGAAAATATTGATGGTATTAATAGATGGTATTCTGAGACTACACCTGATAAGTGGTCAGCTCCTCGCGGAGTTTGGATTGGCTTATAGAGCCACCTTTAAAAACAGTTTCACAAGTTGGTATAGTGAAAATACCGACAGCTTAACGTTCTCTCCGAACGAACAAATGTACATATTTTTTTAATTAAAAAATCATTGGTACATATCGGTTTTTTGAATTGAAGACTTTGAATATCAAATGTAGACTCAATAACCCATTAATAAACAGCTTTACAACTTGGTATAGTGAAACTGGGACCAACAGCTTAACGTGCTCCCCGAGGCACTGAAGCAGTGTTATTAAACAAATGTACATAAATGTTTAGATTAAAAAGTCACTGGTTTTTGCACCAGGGACCTAAGCGTTTTTAAGTCTAAGGTCTAACCCACTCGGCCACCATTTATACTTACTTATACGTCGATGACGATGCGGTGATGCGGTTTTGGCCATTATTTAGGTAATTTCTTCCGGAAGGTTTATATGCATAATACATAGTTCTGTGATACATATAATTAGTAGAAACCGGGGCCCTTCGCAAGCATTAAGATATCTTTTAGAACTATAAAATTAATGATTCTTTAGGTTTAAGGGCCTTAAGTTCAATCTTATTTTAATAACCGATTATTTTATAAATAACGATAAAGCAGCGAGGATATTCATATGGACTCGTAAAGATACGTCTTTGTCACCGCCCATTTCGTAACCGCGTCATTTAGTCGCTATAGTGGGAGCTATCAATATTGTTAAACAACAATGTGTTGATCGACCCCATTCATGGACTTTGAAGTTATGCTTACCATCAGGTAGGTACTAAGTCATATGCCGTGCTCTAATAAAAATAAAAGTAAATAATAAAATTGCTTGTGCTTTACAATAAAAAAAGGTACAAAAGTTTACGATATTTATATAAGAACAAATTGTGCCATTATGAAATGAAAATAAAGTTCCCTTGGCACTGTTTATTTGTATTGTGTAACAGAAAAAAACTAATTTTAAGTGAGATAGAAACCCTGACCTAATATAATACTCGTAATACCATTGAATGCATGAATGTATGTATAAAGCAATTTCGAACTGTATGTATACATTTTATTTATAAAGGTGTAGGTATACAAACTAGGGAAAATTGTACTATTTTATTTTATTATAGCACGACATGTGACTTTGTATCTACCTAATACAAAGCATCATTAACAAGCATTAATCGCTACCACTATGCCGACTAAATGATGAGTCTATTTCTACCCTCGCTGCATTATTATTAACTCTACTGTCCGTTTACTAACTGCACCCTGAATGCAGATACTACCTGGACAAGAAATGGTTGCAGCAGGCTTCTGAAAAGCGGTGAACCCACAGACTAGAACTGAAACATGACATACTCTTGAATGTTGTTGCTTATGTATGGGCAATGAAACAGGTCGGACGGCCTAGCGAAGCTATAGAAACTTCCTAAAGAGCTTCTTAAGCCGGTTTAGACATAGGTAAGTACAGTAGCGAGTTATGTTGCGTCCTTGGCGAGTGAAGTAGTTATTGCCGTTTGAACTATAAAAGCGAGTTAAGTAGTAAGTTGCCAATTAATTCCATCGTAATAGATAGTAGTTCTATTTTATCAGCGAGTTAGGTGCGAAGTTTCCCCTCCCTCGCCTCTTCCATGCCCCCCGCCAACTTAACTCACCGTGTGTAGACGAACGAGTTAAGACGAGTTAAATACAGTATAAACAAGTAAAGGGCAATTTCTTCTATATTCGCCGTGCGCGACACTACTTAACCGGTAAGTGACGACTGTCCGGTAACGTAACTCGTTACTGTACTTACCGATGTATAAATCAGACTTACGGGTGAATTCGTCGTTGTTGTCACCTATTTCGTAACTACATCGTTGAGCCAGCATAGTGGAAGCGATCAATATTGTTAAACAACAATTTATTGATGATCGACCATTCATGGAATTTGTAGCTCTGCTATCAGGTAGATACAAGTTGCTATACTCCTATAAAAAAAAAACTTCTTAGTTCTTTGAAAACATTACTATATTGCCTTGGGCACTTTTAGCTGTCGGTCTCCGTTTCACTATACCAAACAGTGAAACCCGTGAAGATAGCACGACAAGTTACATAATTCTTCTATAGTTGCATGACATAGTGAAAGGCAAGCTTTACATGAAATAAACGAGGAATATTTAAGGAAATCAATATGTATTATGTAAATTTATTCAGCGCTAATTCCACCTACTTTGGTGACTAGCTGTTGGTACAAAGCGTCACGATTTTCAGTAAATGTTCAGGAATCAATTAGAACTCGATAAAATGTTCAGCTGACGATAAATGATAATATATGATAATACAAGTTTGATAATAGGGTTGTGATATTGAACAGTATTTTTTCTTTTAATCTTTTTATATTATTTGAAGGTTATTTTTGCATAATACTGTGATTCTGGATTTACCATAGAACCCTGTATTACTTAGTATAATCTATCAAATTTCCCTGTAATAGAAAGTTATTTTTAGATGAGACGGAGTTATCTTTCTATATTATCGCTAGGCCGACCAAGCGGTTTCGTTACTTACCATCGCCCATACAAACAGAAAAACCGTCAAGTGACCTAGTCTAGAGGTGGTAGTTTCACAACTGGGTGTAATTTCGAAACGGCTGTTAATTTGTTAATAAGGTAGCATGTTTATTATTACAGACTTGAAATAATAAAAATCGTTAGTGTACTCGCAATGGTCGGCATAGTGGAAATGACCAATACTTTAAACAACATCATTGGTCGTACCTATTTCTTGAATTGGAAGATCCAACAACAATTACAACAACATATGTAAGTACCTACATAGGATCACATATTCTCTATAAAAATCTCCGTAGGTAATTTATAATAAAAACAATCATTTTTTAACTTATGTGATGTAAGAAAGTCACATGTCATTTCTCTTCAGGGCCTTTTTGCAATTCTTCTTCAGTTCATTCATTTGGCCAGCGGCAATATTCTGTTTCTTATAACGGAAACGCTAGCTTGTCAAAATAACCAAATTCTATAATAAACAAAGACTCTGAGTGTAGTCCAAAGACTGAAGGCTCGTGTTTGTGTTATTTATGTATAATGTATATATATATTGCATTATTCTGCAAAAATGTTCTAATTTTGTAGAATTATACGTATAATACGTATAATTCTACAAAATTATCGTAGTGATTTTGCTTTTTGAGGTATCTTAAAGTACCTACCGTAGGGTTTTCTTCTCTTCTACCTGATGTTAGTAGAAGTACCGTATGTTTGCATACGGTCATGTTGTCATTTCTTAATCCTTTCTAACCTATTACTAACTAGTCCTTTCTTTTTACTATTTTCTAATAAAACAGTGTTAATCTGCCCACAAAATTTTAGCCAAAATATGCAAAATGCGTAAAAGCCTATAATAATAAAAAAACTTAAAAGACTAACAGCAATAACGAAAACTAAAAAATATCACGCACTCTATTTCCTTGTATTGCACGGTATTTTGTGTAGAATTTCACTGTTTTGACAACCTAACGATACTCTTAAAAGAACAGTTCCCCTAGTGTGAGTTTTCTAACTATTACTTTTCGTTTGAGTTAACTAAAATTTGTATGGGAAATAGTTCAGCGCTCCAAGCGGAAATAGCTAAGATAATAGCCCTTTGTATATTCGAAATGTTTACTCTCATAACTCTTATTTGTAATACATTAAAGGTCTATACGTGGTGGCCTAGTTGGTTAGACCTTGGACTTAAAAACACTTAGGTCCCTCGTTCGAAGCCCGGTGTGTACCAATGAGTTTTCAATTAAAAAAAATATGTACATTTGTTTGACAACACCACTATATTGCCTCGGAGAGCACGTTAAGCTGTCGGTCGCGGTTTCACTATAGGAACTTGTGAAACTGTTTATAGATGGGTTATTGAGTCTATTCAAAACATCGCGACGAGCTAGCCACTTGTTCGTTGTAGACTTATACCATCGGCTACGACGAGGTGGGATTAAAAACCCATCCGCTGGGTACTCTGGGGCCGTCTAAACGGTCTCAGGCGCCGTAAGGCACCCGTGATGATAGTGATAACGTTATATAATTAAGCTATTTTAAGATGAGTTCATTATTTTGACAAGCTAACGTTTCGGTTGTAGAATATAGAATATGGCCGCTCTGGAGTGATTACCTGGGCGGGTTGGTTCTAGAAGGTCGTAACCTACAAGTCCCTGGGGGACGCACAACGTGGTTTCGATAAATTTAATGCAATCAGGTCCAATTTGTAAATATTTGCGCTCCACATAATATGAAGGGAATGTTGCCTACATTAGATTACAAGTGATAGGATTATACCAAATTATACCAACTGGGGGACTATTTTGAATGATGTTGCGTTATTTTGTTGAAGGGTTATTTACTTTTCTAAATTAGTATGATACTCTTTAGTCAGCTTTTACCCTTTATAGCTTAGTGTTTTTTTTAACTTGTAGAGAAAGATTTCGAAAATAATTTTAAATCTAATATATAAAATCTCCGAAACGGCTTGACCGATTTTAATGTTTTTTTTTAATGTATATTCGTTAGGTCTGAGAATAGGTCGTAAATTATTTTTTATATCCCTAAGTAATAAGGGTTAAGCACCCCAAATTATTTTTATTTTATTTTTTGACAATTTATTTTTTTATGTTTTAATTATTTGACATTAAAAAATACATATACTTAACTCTTAATTTTCACCCTTCTACTCGTACCACCAACTCACATTTTTAATGGTGATACCTATTAGTACTGTAATAATGTTCAACTCTCAGTGGTCGATAACTGCTCAATTATCAATCGATCAGTTATTTGGCAAATTTATTAATTTATATTATTTACTGAAGAATTTTACCAAACTTATTTTTTTCTAAATATTTTTGATACTTAAAAAAAATATACCTACTCACTATCTTCTCTATAAATCAATGTTTGTACTCTATGCGTTCCGAAACCAATGATCAAATTTTCATCAAACCCAAAAAGTTCACTTATAAAAAAGTTTATATATTTGCGTTCTCCATTTAAAAAAGTGAATAAGTGCAGAATGAGACAGAGTATTTTGATCATTGGTACACCCGGCTTTGCACGGGTGTACCGTGCAAAGCCGGGACGGGTCGCTAGTAGAATATATAGTATGATTTTACAAAGAAAAAAAAACACCAAACCACCAATTTTTTTTTCGGAAGCAACTGCTAGACTAGTTCTTAGATGAAGACTGCAAAGAAAAACGAAGTGAAAATTACTAGGTACTCAAAAATATTATATTCTTAAGTTGTTATTCCAAGTTTCTAGTAACGTGTTATTCCACAAATAGAAAAGAATAACTATTTGTACGATATAGTGATTTCATTACATTTCTTCTGAAATGGCACCTAAGCTACTTCCACACACTAACTTCTACAGTGGAATCTGAACAACAAACGAATTTATACCACCATAAAACTTTATCGCTTGACGTATTATTTATTTGAGTTTGGTAAACGATTTGTATCCCACGATCCGGTTTATATAAACACCGAACGTCCGCTTTAAATCCTACAAACATTTACTCGATTACGAATAGTGTATTATAGTTATGAAAATTAATTATAATTTTGTTCTGTATATGCTTGTTAATAAACATGTGTATAATAGCTAATATCTGAAACAAATAAAGTGTGTAAAAACAAAGAAACTATAAAATTTTATTGCCAAATATTTCGCCTCTCTTTGGAGCAGCGTCATCAGTGACAGTGACTAAAGGTCGTAGTCATTAATTTTGAAAAAGTTTATTTCTTTTATAATAATAATAATAAAGCACTTTATTCTGATAACATTAAAGTATTTACATCTTATAATTAATTTAATGTTTCATAGCACTAGTCCGTTTTATCTTCAGTGTGTCTTGCGACATAGGCCTCTTCCAACAACCTCCATTTCGCCCTACCCTTAGTAGTTCTTGACCATAAAGCTCCTACAAATTTCCTAACCTCATCCTCCCATATAATCCTTGGTCTACCCCTGTTTCTTTTCGCACCTCTCGGGTACCACTCCGTTATGATTTTTGACCATTTTGACACTCCGTTATGATTTTTTTTTACAGCACTGTACTAGTTTTGTATTTATATTTTTCCAGCAGTTTTTTAAGTGATGCCCCAACAAACAGGCAGACACAAAAATATATTAAAACAATAGGTTATTGTTCTATAGCCTATTTAGAGTCCATCTCGTTATTTCTTTTTTAAATCAGATCAATGTACAGATTTTTTTCATTTTTTTATATATTTTTTCAAATTTGATTATATATAGATTTTTTTTATTGGAGCACATTTGCATGGCAACTTTAGAGTATGCGACTGTGTATCTTCCTGATCGTAAGCAGACCTACAAAGTTAATTAATGGGGTCAATTAATACTGTTGTTTAACAACATCGGACGCTACCACTATGACTAAATGACGCGGTTACGAAATGGGTGGGGTGACAAAGACTAATTTTCATTACAAGTACCGATACTTTAATATTCTTGCTGCTTAATTGTCAAATCAATTGCACGTTTCGTAACCGCTCCCTGAAAGAAACTACCACCTCGACAAGAAATTGATGAAATAGTCTCCTGAAAACCGGTCAACCCACAGAATAAAACATAAACATGACTGCTAAGTCATGTTTATGGTCACGTGATGGATACATACTCGTAGGAAGGCCTATATAACTTGCTTATATAGCCAGGCCGACCATCCGGTCTCGTTATTCAGATGCAAAAACATCAAGTAACCTAGTCATGTTTCGGTTTTAATCTGTGGTTTTACCGGTTTTCGAGGGTGTACAGTATCGATTTCTTGTCGAGGTGGTAGTCACCTTTTCACAGCGTAAGCGTGCTATCTCTCCGACCTCATCGTTGCTTTCCATCAGGCAAAATCATCAAACACAGATTCTGTTTATAGGAATAAAAAAAACTGATTGATTGAGTTATAGGTACTCGTACCTATATGCGTAGACACACACACTTCCTCCCACCCAATATAATAAATAATAACTATAAAGTTAATAAACTAAATATTCTGTTGTTGCGCTATTTGTAAATCTGTTTCAAAATGAGATTTATAGGTTCATTTATTTAATCACTATTACGTTACGTTATTTATAAATCCGGTTTCGAAATCCGGCTTCATTTATTTAATCATTATGAGGTGTTACTGAAACATTACCTAGTAATTTATTTTAAAAGACGGTCTGGTGCGATTAGTGATTATTCAAATGTGATTCTGTAATGTGAAGTTAACACCGCATCGTATAATAATTCCAACAAGAGTTACACCTCCGTAGACTAGTGGTTGTAATGCCTTTGGCGTTGTATCCGGAGGTCGTGGGTTCAATTCCCACCCATGGCAAAAAATATTAGTACGTTTTTTCTGTACAGTTTGTCATAGTCTGGTTGTTTATAAAATATAATATGTATTATATCAATGGTAATATAAATCATATAGTAAAAAAAGCTTAGTTTGTGACCAGAGCAATATGTGTAATTTGTCCTACATATGTAGGACATATATTATTATTATTACCTTTATTTATTTTTTTATTACTAGAAAATTAATAGTGATATTAATATGTAGGACACATATAGATATCATCACGGGTGCCTTACGGCGCCCGAGACCGCCTAGACGGCCCCAGGGTAACCAGCGGAGGGGTTTTTAATCCCACCTCGTGGTAGCTTATTGTATGAGAAGGACAATATATAGAAGTAATATGTAGGACAATTTACACAAATTGCTCTGGTCATAAACTAAGCTCTGGGCTTGTACATACTATGAGTACCAGAAAAAACGATGTGCGCCTTTGGCGTTTTATCCGGAGAACGTGGGTTCAATTCCCACCCTTGACAAAAAAAATAGTACGTTTTTCTGTACAGATGTCATGGTCTATATAAAATATAATAATAAAAAAATAAAATAATTTGTGATCAGAGCAATATATGTAAATTGCCCTACATATTATTAAACTATATGTTTCATTTCATTTCAGCTGCCCATACAGATGCAAATTGATTTTAGTCTGTATGTAAGTGATGCAAATTTAGTTTAGTCGGTTTATCGGTCTTCAAAAACATACTACATCAATTTCTATGCAGCGAAGATATTAGACCAGGCTGGTAATGCAAATTAGACTTTATTACCGCCTATTTTAAATTTCATTATTTAGCCGGCATAATCTTCCACTATGCCGGCTAAATGATGAATTTTGTCGCTCCCTATACTATTTTTAACAACAACATATAGATTAACCTCAATCACGGAGTTTGTAGGTATGCTTACCATCAGGCACATACAAACTCACATGCCGTGTTTCAATAAAAATATATAATATTAAGTATTATTAGATAATTATTTAAAGTAGGTACAATAGACAGCAAAATAAAGTAGGTACAATAGACAGCAAAATAAAGTAGGTACAATAGACAGCAAAATAAACTCAAAATCAGCTCACTCTACAGGTGAATTTGTGAATTTCTCAGTGGGCCTTCAAGGCCAAATCCTGTTATTTTCAAAATCAACCAGTTCCATTCCCTCGCGGAGAATACATTTTTCAAAAATGTAATGATGCGTTATTTTTATCAAATTGTTACTTTTTATCAAAATCGGTCCCGAGACTCCTTTGAGCTATTCCTTGTGGTTTAGGATTTGGCCTTTAAGGGCCACTTGAAAAAAATACCCTAAATACCTTAGGGGTAAGGTTTAATTCACTTTAAACATGGAGAAACACCTTGCTGTTCGTCGTACAATTATATCCGCCCACGATTTTTTTTCATCTTCTTAAGACAAAGTAGGAATTAGTGCGTGACTCAGGACACTGAGTGCAAAAATAGATTAAGGCTCGGTTTCTGAAGTGTAGTAACGGTTAAATCCCCTGTGAAAGTAAAACGACTGAAATACCTATGTTATTTTAAACGTGTAGCTAAAATAGAGCTGAATTAATTTTAGATTGATAACTCACGTATTTATTATCATAAATAGATATAGATAGTTACATACGTGGTGGCCGAGTTCCTTAGACCTCAAACTTAAAAACACTAGGTTTAAACCCCAGTTTACGAGAGTAGTGTAGCGTTTTTAATTAAAAAATATGTACATTAGTTTGACAACACCACTATAGTGCCTCGAAGAGCACGTTAAGCTGTCGTTTCCAGTTTCACTATACCGGATTGAGAAACTGTGTATGGGTTATTGAGAGGTAGACTCATACTTATCGGTTACGACGAGGTGGGATAAAACCCCGTCCGCTGGGTACCCTGATGCCGTCTAGGCGGTCTCGGGCGCCGTAAGCTAGCCGTAATGATATATATTATACAACCATTTTTATTACACAAAATATAAAATTACTTATACTTATAAAAAAAAACAAATAGGCATATAAATAAAACCAATGAAATTATTAAAAAAAAACTTTTTTTTAACCCTTTTAATGCATAAATTAATTAAAATTTAACAATTTTTTCAAACGGAAAAGCATTGTTGCATTGACATTGGTTACATTCTTAGGATATGTCAAAAAGAAAATAAACGAATAGAAATAGTATAGACAAGACAATATCCGAGTATGTTTGAATAAATATTTAAATAATCCTTGTATATTTATTCATCCGTTTATTATAACGAATATCAATGTCGTCGTCTACGAGAATAATATTTATGCTGAACCATTCCTTAGTAAATAAAGGAGAATGACCAGTGGCCACATTCTGTTTCTTATAACGTGAGCATTAGATTGTCAAAATAACGAATTCCGTTATTAGCGCTCTCTCCTCCAATCAGCGAAGGTTAAAATACTATCTACTAAACAGAATTCTAAAAACTTTCATGTAAAAGTAGGTACCATATAATACAAGGGAATCGAAAGCAATGTTTAAAATGTATTTTTAATATAATAGACAAGTTAATAGAATAAATAATAGTTTTATTAGATGGGAGGAAAGTCTCTATAACTTCGTTAGGCCGACCGACCGGTCTCGTTACCACCGCCTATACAGATGCAAAAACCGTCAAGTGACCTAGTCATGTTTCGGTTTTAATCTGTGGGTTCACCGGTTTTTAGGAGACTACTGCATTGATTCCTTGTCGAGGTGGTAGTCTTCTTTCAGGATGCAGTTACGAATTGGGTAGTTGAATTGACGATAAGGCAGCGAGTATATTAAAATGCACTCGTAATGCAATTCGTCTCTGTCGCCGCCATTTCGTAATCGCATCATTTAGCCGACATAGTGGGAGCAATCAATGTTGTTTATGAACAATTATTGATTGATTAACCCCATTCATGGACTTTGTAGGTCTGCTCACCACCAGGTAGATACAAAGTGACATGTGCTCGAAAAAAAAAGACTCCCACTAAGCCGGCTAAATGATGCAAAATGGGCGGCGAGAAAGACGTGTTTGCATTACGGGTCTATTTTAATACCCTAGCTGCTTTATCGACAAATCAGTCGACCGTTTCGTAACCGCACTATGAAAGGTAAACACCACCTCGATAATAAATTAATGCAGTAGCCTCCGGTAAACCGGTGAATCCACAGACTAAAATCGAAACATGACTAGATCACTTGACAGTTTTTCATCTGTATGTTTTTACCCTAAAAACTTTAGTGTTTTTTAGTCAAATCAACTCAGTCACCACATATATTAGGCAATTAAATCATCTGAAATGTAAATATATACAGGATGTGTTAGTAACTAACAAACTTTAGAGTTATTTATATCTATTTTTGTCGTTTCAAACCTGGTATTAAATATACTTCTACATGCTAGGCAATTAAACCATCTGAAATGTAAATAAATATGTCTATCTAACTGACATACTTACTAGATTATTTATAGTAACTATCTATATTCATAAACTTGAATATAGCCGCTTGTGACCTAGACATGTTTCTATTTTAGTCTGTGGATTCACCGGTTTTTAGAAAGACTACTTGTTCGATTTCTTGTCGAGGTGTTATTGTACTTTCAGGGTGCGGTTACGAAAATAATTTGACGATAAATGTAGTTACATTTTAAAAAGCGACCCCAGCCTAGTGGTTAAGTCACTGCGCAACTGATAACAAGGTTAAGCAGATGATATACTCTGCCTATATTTGCATGCAAAAAATATTAAATTATTATTATATTTAATTAAATTATTATTGCATATACGTAGTGGCCGAGTTGGTTAGACCTTAGACTTAAATATACTTAGGTTGCAAACCACGGTGTATACCATTGAGTTTTTAGTCTAAAAAAATATTTGTACATTTGTTTAACAACACCATATACTGCCTCGGAGAGCACGCTAAGCTGTCGGTCCGAGTTTCACCTATACCAACTTGTGAAACCGTCTGAAGATGGGTTATTGAGTATATCCAAACATCGCGACGAGCTAGCCACTTGTTCGGTGTAGACTCATACCATCGGCTAAGACGAGGTGGGATTAAAAACCCCTCCGCTGGGTACTCTGAGGCCGTCTAGGCGGTCTCTGGCTCCGTATGGCACCCGTGATGATATATATATATATATAATTTAATCTTAATTTCCTAAATAATATTTAAAAGCTCTTTAACAATATCTTAAACTAATAAATGTTATTAATATTCCGCTATTTATTGTTATAAAATTATAATTATATAAATTATTTAACAATTTGCAAAAAACAAAAAACTATTTTGCATTGAAACTTTAAATTTTAATATCTATATTTTTGAATATTCAGTCTTTACTACAGTTTCAAACAATCTCAACCTATTAAATATTATTGCCAGTTCATTGTCCTGATATAACTTTTTTTTTGATAAAATTTTCATTTTCAAAATGGATATTAAAAAAATAAAACAAAGATAAATATCATCACGGACCCAGGTCATAGCTGATGGTATAAGTCTACACCGAAATTTAGTGGTCTCATTGTACCAAATGAATGGGCTTCCCACGAAAATAAAAAGAAAATGTTAATTTTATTTCGAAAATATAGCCTATAATAAGAAACTAATTTCGTTTATTTTTAAAATAATTAACTGGTTTTTGAGATAATAATATTTGAAATCTAAAATCTGCGTGACGTTACAGGCACGCTATCACAGATTAAGTACTACGTACACGCTGTAATAGACTAAAAGATGTTGAAAACAAACTATTGGATAAATGTGGTGCGATATGCACCTTTATTAATGAATGCAAAATATAATATATAGTTTTTATATCTTATAGCATGGTAATAATAAAAAAGATAATATTTATAAATTTTATTGCTATTCTTATAGGTAATGACAATAATAAAGCTTCACAAGATTTCTTGTATAAAAGATAAGTTTCTAGAAACATGTATAGTATACCGCTTAATAAACGGTAGAGATCAGACTAAAATTGTCAATTCACTTCGCGGTTTAAAACGCTGATGTTCAAACATGAATATCTTAAAAACTTTTTTTTAATTAATTTTTTTTTATTATTTTTTTATTATTTTTCTCAGAAGCCCTTTGGATATCAACTGAGTGTCATAGTTAACATTTAACATATTAAAAACTATACAAAATTTTATAATTTTACCTTTGATATGCATTCGGTATACAAATTATTCAGTAGAATAAGGCCGGTCAAATTGAATCGTTTATTTAAGTCGGTGTACATTTAGGTCAAAGTCATGCGCTATATATACATTTTACTTTAACTTTAAAAGCTTAAAAAATATATTGTAAGACTGCTGGTGCCCGTAACTTCGTATGCCGTTTATTATAATTTAAAATAAACAGCGCCGTCCATCATCGGGCACGTGACGTTATGAGGTTTCTAAGTAAATTAAAAAAAATCTTTTGATTATGTAGGTACGAGTATGTCGATTTTTATTAAATAAACGCTTAGGAGGAGCGTCTGATAAAACATGTCCCATATATTCACGACTTTTTGGTCTTAATTATTAATAAAAATGAGACTATTTTTTTTCAAATTTAATAAATTTAGGGTAGAAAACAGCCCATTTTAGGGGTAGAATACAGCCCAAAAGTAGTTTTGCTGCCTAAATTGTAGGTATAATCTAGGTAGTAAAATAAGTAGAAACCGTGCCCGTCCGCGCGCTTGCTTTTTTTTTAGCTTCATGTTCAAATATTACACCTTGGCTGTTAGTCGAATATCAATTATTATTTTTATGTTTGAACGCAAAAATCTTTCTATTGTAATATTGAATTTTGTATTATAATATTAAAGAAGTTTTTTTTTCTATGTTTTGGGAAAAATAAACAATAATCATAGAAAGATAATAAATAATTATATTATTTTTACAAAAATATATTTTTAATTCTGCGATATCAAGTATTACTGGTAATGCCAAAGATCTTTTTGTATTGATAACGCAGACTTCGCGATTATGTATGCAGTGTCCTTCGGAAAGCCTATTTTTTTATTATAGATAGATAAATTTGTTACGTAACACAGCACTATTAGAACTCTCACTAAAGTGTCCGTCGTTGCCTGAATAGTTATCAGTATAATTGAATGTCACAAACAGACATAAAAGGGCAAACAACATATTAGAAATTTCACAAAAAAATAAACCTTTGTAAGAAAATAATCATATCAACCAATGTACAATTTGGTAACGTTCATTCATGCCAGGTTAAGAGCCTTTAGTGTACACGCGTGACTTGTCAAATATACCAAAAAAGAAAATTTCCTTTACTCATATTATTTTCGTTTCCTTTGAATAATGTAAAGTAAATAACCCGAAACGGTTTCTTCCTTTTTTATTTCAATAAAATTTTACTATAAATATTATTATAGTTAGATACCTACTGAATTCGTAGACATAAAATTTATGTCTACGAAAACCATTTAATGCTAATAAAAAACTTTCTTTCAGTCTTTCATAAATTAGGCCAGATAAAATAAAAATATTTATTTCTTTAACAAATTATATGTTTACATAAGTAGTATATGGATACTTGTGTTAGATTTTGCTATATACCACACAAAATATATCAAATACACGCTGTTAATCAGTTGTTCTGTTTATTTAAAAATTGCGGGATTAGGAGTTGTTTGAAAATATTTAAAGATGACATTATGAACATTAACAAAAATCAATTCATAATTCACAATTTTATATAAATTCTTTAAACTTCAAATACAAAAAAAAACATTCAAAACCTTCCGATCAAATAACTAAATTAAAGAATGATGCCGCCCGGTTAAATTTAAAATTCAAAATAATTTATTTCCATAGGTGCATGCATGGTGACACTTAAACACGTCATTGCTAATTTAACATATAAGTCAAAACAATTCCTGGGTTATCAGCACACGGGGCAAAATAAAAGTAAGACATCCATGTATCAGTAAAACAAGATAAAATTAAGCTTAGAAAGTCCTAGGGGTTACATACGAGTATGTTTTTTTTTGGTTATTATTTTGTGTATATTTATTTTGTTGGTTCACTTTTTTATTAAACTTTTTATATACTAATTACACTTTACTATGTATTTTCTATATTTACGAATACTTTTTGTTGTTGCTTATTTTGTGTTCATTTTCAGTTGAATTGTGTCATTTATTATCTTATTTTATTTAGTTGTTCTAATATCGAAACTGTAATATATACCTAAATACTAAATTGTTAATTTGTAGGCCAAGTACTAGAAAGAGACTAGTCACCACAACACAGAGAATCCTAGTGTGGTCACTAGGATTTTATATCAACAAAACTAATTAATGATAATAATATAATAGTGCCTCGGAGAGCACATTAAGCTGTCGGTCCCGGTTTCACTGTACCAACTTGTGAAACTGTTTATAGATGGGCTTTGAGTCTATTCAAAACATCGCGACGAGCTGGCCACTTGTTCGGTGTAGACTCATACCATCGGCTACGACGAGGTGGGATTAAAAACCCTCCGCTGGGTACCCTGGGGCCGTCTAGGCGGTCTCGGGCACCGTAAGGCACCCGTGAAGATATATATATATATATATATATATATATATATATATATGTAGGACAATTTACACATATTGCTTTGGTCACAAACTAAGCTCTAGGCTTGTACTATGTGTACCAGAAATAACGATGTAATACATATTATATTTTATAAACACCCAGACCATGACAAACTGTACAGAAAAAACGTACTAATTAATATTTTTTTGCCATGGGTGGGAATCGAACCCACGACCTTCGGATACAACGCTTAACGCGCAACCACTAGTCTACGGAGGCTGTCAAAATTCTTATATAAATATGTACATATAAATATATATATGGGTATACCATGTATTTATATATTTTAATATGTTTACACATCTATTATTTATTTATAGTAGGTATAAGTATAAAGTGATGTGCTATATGTGTGTATATGTATGTATATATGTATTTATGTATGTTTTCTGTTTATGTAATAAAAAAGTTAAAAAATTTACATTCAAACACCGCGACGGAACTAGCTGCCACCTATAGTACAGATTTTGATTTAGTTTAGGTGCCAGAGTAGCCCCAAACCACACAGCCACTTTCCTTTATTGTACATAGTTCTTTGGTTCATTGTGTGCTTTTATTACTAAGGCTTTTTCGCTGAAATAAATACTTTAATACTTTATGTATTTCAACACAAAATTTTTGACAATTTTTTCTGAAACTTCTAATAAATATATTTAAATGTTCCAGTTTGGATCGACTTGGCCTTTTCGAAAGTCTAAAAAGTTATTACGCGCATCCTTTTAGGTTCAATACCCTTAATTTAAATAACTTTCTTAGCTTAAAGATTATTAGCATTTGCAAGTAGAAGCGCCTTCATTATCATCCTCTCACATTAGCATAGAACCATTATTTTGGAGCTTTATGGGGATATTAAAGTTTTATTATTGCCAATAGCCACCAACGTAATTATGGTGAAAACAAGCATTGTAATTGTTTTGATATTAATAAACAAATGTAGGTAGTGCTTACGCATTCGTTTTTATTTTTATTATTTTGGGTAAACTTTTTTTTAACAAGGTTATTTTAGAACTAGACGATTCCTTCTAAAAGATAATTTAGGAAAAAAATATTAAATCATAAAGTGTTGGAATATTTTATTATATTCTGTTATGCTGTATAATAAATATAAACAAAGAAAAATATAGAAAGAAAAAAAGAAAAAAATATATATATAATCCTCGAGCCGCGCAAGTAAATTAAATGCAGCAACATTGCCTCTTCAAATCTCCAGCCCTATTTTGCTGGAAAAGGAGACTCTAGCTGTAAAAAGTGCAATATTATTACACTATTTATTATTTATTTATATAAAAGCTTTATTGCACAGTAAAAGGAAAATTATCTACAAAAGCGATTTAATGTTTGGCACAATCTACCAGCTAACCTGCAAAATAAATTAAGTATTAATTTTATTATAATAATGTAAGAATAAGAAACCCACCATAATCAATTATGGTGAGTTTCTTACATACTAATTTTCAGTTTCTTTTACTACAATTTTTTACTTTTTTTTACCTGACGGTAAGCAGATAAATTGTTGTTTTTCTTTAATTTAACAATATTGTTTAACAAACATTGGGCGCTCCTACTATGTCGCCTACATGATGCGGTTATAAAATGGGCGGCGGCAAAGCAAAACTATTATTAGATTATGTTGAACTTGACCGTGTTTTTTTTTTCAATTAGAATCGCCGTATTCATCACATGTTTATCTCGCCAACAAAAATCAATTCTTGCCTGGGCTTTGTATTTCGATATTAGTATTTCATTTACGAAAAAATCTTTGATATTTTATTTTCGGTTAAATAAAAAATACGGCACGTACGAAATACGAATCACGCCAGTGTCCACGGGTAGTTACGATTTAGTTTTCTTTCGAAACCTTTTTATTTAAGGTATATTTTTTGCGCATTATGTTAAGTTATATATGTATATGTGTATCATCACGGGTGCCTTACGTCGCCCGAGACCGCCTAGACAAATGTACATATTTTTTTAATTAAAAACTCATTGGTACACACCGGGAATCGAACCAGGGACCTAAGTGTTTTTAAGTCAAGGTCTAACCAACTAGACCACCATGTATATATATGCTAAGTTATGTCTATATAATATTAATAAAATCATATAAAAAATATTTTGAAATAATAAAAATCAGTAGTTTTACTCGATCAGACGGTTCAATTGATCGATCACATCGATTCATGGTTTAGTTACATGATTACCATCAGATGGATGACCACACCATGGTCTCATTAAAAAGTACCTCTTAATAGTGTCGTTTGTATAATCCAACCGTCCGATAGAATAGATGACATTTTCAGACACCATTTTTATATTAGGTATTGTATAATACCTTTAACTCAAGAATATACTTTGTTTAACATTAAATTTATAATTTACAATATCTACAAATATTTTTATTGTTAGATTTTTCAATATATATTTTTTTTCTTAGTTTTAAGAGGAGCGTCTGATCAATCATTTCCCTTACTTTCACGGTCTTTACTGTTACTCCCCCCATATACATTCATAGATTTTTATGGAGGCGTTATAAATATGACCGATATCTAGGCTCGTTAGCGATTTTTCTTTTTTTTTAGTTTGTTATAGGAAAAAAAATATCAACCTCTGAAATTCGAAAAAATCGATAAAAAATTCCTCGTATTAAAATAGTTCCTATAAAATAACAAGACAGAAAAATTAAAAAAGGAAAACGTACAGTCATCGTCTATTTCATATTTAATAAAATAGGACCATTTTTTTCAATTCCATTAAAGTGTAGGGGTAGAAAACAATTATGGCCGAGAGTCGTTTTGCTGCCTAAATTGTAGGTATAATCTCATACGTGCTCTTTCTCTTTTTGAGGGTCGGGGGAAAGGTTTACATAAATGTATGGTAGCGATACTGACTCATCGTCATGCGTGGGGAGAGGTAAATTTGCAGTTGAATCAGAATGAGCATCAAGGAGCCTCATCAGACACTCCTCTTAAAAAATCGTTGTTGAGCCTAAAAAGACAATTTTTTATTTGAATGAAAATTCTATTCAAAATATCAAGTAAATCAAACGAGTAGGTATTTCTCGAGATATTCAATGCATGCTCGATAACCGAGTCTTATCTACCATGGGGCGTCTTGTAATTTTTTGAAACCCAACAAATGATACGCTGCTGAAATAAAATAAGTGTAGGTTTTAGTTTACAACCTAGTGTAAAGGTTAGCAGTGGGTGTAAATAAAAGAGAAATATCTGAACCTCACGGAAATATGACTTGGAAATATTTTTCTCCGGGTTTAATGCAATCATACACGCAACAGTATCTAGGGCTATTCCAATATAATGTATGCGGTTTGTTTTATATTATATTTTATTATTATTTCTGGTTATATTTTAGTATGTAAGTCACGGGTGCCTTACGGCGGGCGTCCGAAACTGATTAGATCTCAGGGTACCCAGCGATGTGGTTTAATTCACACCTCATCGTAACCGATTGTATTCTGAGTCTACACGGAACAAGTGATCAGCTCGTGGCGAATATGTAGATATAGACTCAATAACTCATCTATAGACTGTTTTACAAGTGGGACTGGGACCTACAGCTTAACATGCTCTTCGAGACACTCTATTCGTATTGTCAACAAATATTTTTTTTTTAACTCATTGGTACCTATACTACTGGATATAAACCAGGGACCTAAAAACTGTAGAGTTTAAGAATATCCTAAAAAAAATATACAAATATTATAATATACACATAAAGGGTTGTTCGTGTTCAAATAAAATAGAAAAAGGAATGATGAATTTCGTGTGGGGTGATTTATACCTGGATGGCTCAGCGGTTGAGTACCTTGCCACGAAAGCGAGAATTGTGGGTTCGAGAATATTTCATTGCAATTTTATCTATTTAAAAGAATATCCTAAAAATAATAAAATATTTAATACAACAAAAAGGTAACCTATTGGGTTTATAATTTTATTGATAAAGAATTATTATTAAATTAGAGGACTATGTAATTTACGTACATAAAAATAAAAAATATAGTCAATGGTTATATAATATGTCATAATTCCAAAGTTATAATAAATTTATTTTAAAACTAGCTGTAAATATTTGATCCAAATCAGTCTATCGGCATGGTGCCCAATACGCTGGCAGTATTTCCCTTCTGAATGATAATACCGAGTTTCTGAACAAAAAAGCTTCCAGCTCTATTGTCACCAGAAATGTCTATAACCTTCGGCGTAATTTCGTAATGTGCTGCTGTTCCAGCGCCAGCTCTGCCAGAGGTACTGTGAAGATGAGAGGGGAGCTAAAGTCTCCCAACACGTAGCATTCCATACAAGGGACTGTCCCATCCTCCAAGGTACCAAAGTCTTGCCATCATCTCGACTCAAGCCATTAGGCTCCAAAATCGAACGAATTGAGATTGTAGCAAGGGTCCTGCGTATAAGATTGTAGATGGCGGTATGACGAAAGAATCGGCCAGCACTTTTCACGCATAAGAGTCCGTGGTGACCATGGTCATAGACATCTCTACCACATAGACAGCGATGTGGCTCGCACACCTTTAGCCCTAAACGAAGATGAAACTGATAATATAAGTTTTGTGTACCAAGATTTTTTGAGGGGAGCGCATGAAGCCAATGATAAGACTCATATTCAGACACTGCTATGAAATGAGACCTCGCACATATTTGCGAGGTCTCATTTCATCATTGGTATTTAAAAATATAATATTAGTTTTAGATGGGAGGTAGCTCTATAACTTCGTTTGGCCGACCGACCGGTCTCGTTACCACCAATATAAGTTTTATTATCTAATTATGTATCAAGATTTTTTGAGGGGAGCGCATGAAGCCAATGACTAGACTCATATTCAGACACTGCTATGTATGACCTCGCAAATATGTGCGAGGTCATCATTTCATTATTGGTGAAATATATTTTTTAAATTAGTTTAAAAATATAATATTAGTTTTAGATGGGAGGAAGCTCTATAACTTCGTTAAGCCAACCGACCGGTCTCGTTACCACCGCCCATACGAAAGAATCTGCCAACACTTTTCATGCATGAGAGTCCGTGGTAACCAAGGTCGTCGACATCTTTACCACATAGACAGCGATGTGGTTCGCACACCTTTAGCCCTAAACGAAGATGAAAGTGATAATATAAATTCTATTATCTAATTATGTACCAAGATTTTTTGAGGGGGTCGAGTTATGAATCCAATGACTAGACTCATATTCAGACACTGCTATGGAGGTCATCATTTCATCATTGGTGAAATATATTCGCATCCTTTTAGGTTCAATACCCTTAATTTAAATAACTTTCTTAGCTTAAAGATTATTAGCATTTGCAAGTAGAAGCGCCTTCATTATCATCCTCTCACATTAGCATAGAACCATTATTTTGGAGCTTTATGGGGATATTAAAGTTTTATTATTGCCAATAGCCACCAACGTAATTATGGTGAAAACAAGCATTGTAATTGTTTTGATATTAATAAACAAATGTAGGTAGTGCTTACGCATTCGTTTTTATTTTTATTATTTTGGGTAAACTTTTTTTTAACAAGGTTATTTTAGAACTAGACGATTCCTTCTAAAAGATAATTTAGGAAAAAAATATTAAATCATAAAGTGTTGGAATATTTTATTATATTCTGTTATGCTGTATAATAAATATAAACAAAGAAAAATATAGAAAGAAAAAAAGAAAAAAATATATATATAATCCTCGAGCCGCGCAAGTAAATTAAATGCAGCAACATTGCCTCTTCAAATCTCCAGCCCTATTTTGCTGGAAAAGGAGACTCTAGCTGTAAAAAGTGCAATATTATTACACTATTTATTATTTATTTATATAAAAGCTTTATTGCACAGTAAAAGGAAAATTATCTACAAAAGCGATTTAATGTTTGGCACAATCTACCAGCTAACCTGCAAAATAAATTAAGTATTAATTTTATTATAATAATGTAAGAATAAGAAACCCACCATAATCAATTATGGTGAGTTTCTTACATACTAATTTTCAGTTTCTTTTACTACAATTTTTTACTTTTTTTTACCTGACGGTAAGCAGATAAATTGTTGTTTTTCTTTAATTTAACAATATTGTTTAACAAACATTGGGCGCTCCTACTATGTCGCCTACATGATGCGGTTATAAAATGGGCGGCGGCAAAGCAAAACTATTATTAGATTATGTTGAACTTGACCGTGTTTTTTTTTTCAATTAGAATCGCCGTATTCATCACATGTTTATCTCGCCAACAAAAATCAATTCTTGCCTGGGCTTTGTATTTCGATATTAGTATTTCATTTACGAAAAAGTCTTTGATATTTTATTTTCGGTTAAATAAAAAATACGGCACGTACGAAATACGAATCACGCCAGTGTCCACGGGTAGTTACGATTTAGTTTTCTTTCGAAACCTTTTTATTTAAGGTATATTTTTTGCGCATTATGTTAAGTTATATATGTATATGTGTATCATCACGGGTGCCTTACGTCGCCCGAGACCGCCTAGACAAATGTACATATTTTTTTAATTAAAAACTCATTGGTACACACCGGGATTCGAACCAGGGACCTAAGTGTTTTTAAGTCAAGGTCTAACCAACTAGACCACCATGTATATATATGCTAAGTTATGTCTATATAATATTAATAAAATCATATAAAAAATATTTTGAAATAATAAAAATCAGTAGTTTTACTCGATCAGACGGTTCAATTGATCGATCACATCGATTCATGGTTTAGTTACATGATTACCATCAGATGGATGACCACACCATGGTCTCATTAAAAAGTACCTCTTAATAGTGTCGTTTGTATAATCCAACCGTCCGATAGAATAGATGACATTTTCAGACACCATTTTTATATTAGGTATTGTATAATACCTTTAACTCAAGAATATACTTTGTTTAACATTAAATTTATAATTTACAATATCTACAAATATTTTTATTGTTAGATTTTTCAATATATATTTTTTTTCTTAGTTTTAAGAGGAGCGTCTGATCAATCATTTCCCTTACTTTCACGGTCTTTACTGTTACTCCCCCCATATACATTCATAGATTTTTATGGAGGCGTTATAAATATGACCGATATCTAGGCTCGTTAGCGATTTTTCTTTTTTTTTAGTTTGTTATAGGAAAAAAAATATCAACCTCTGAAATTCGAAAAAATCGATAAAAAATTCCTCGTATTAAAATAGTTCCTATAAAATAACAAGACAGAAAAATTAAAAAAGGAAAACGTACAGTCATCGTCTATTTCATATTTAATAAAATAGGACCATTTTTTTCAATTCCATTAAAGTGTAGGGGTAGAAAACAATTATGGCCGAGAGTCGTTTTGCTGCCTAAATTGTAGGTATAATCTCATACGTGCTCTTTCTCTTTTTGAGGGTCGGGGGAAAGGTTTACATAAATGTATGGTAGCGATACTGACTCATCGTCATGCGTGGGGAGAGGTAAATTTGCAGTTGAATCAGAATGAGCATCAAGGAGCCTCATCAGACACTCCTCTTAAAAAATCGTTGTTGAGCCTAAAAAGACAATTTTTTATTTGAATGAAAATTCTATTCAAAATATCAAGTAAATCAAACGAGTAGGTATTTCTCGAGATATTCAATGCATGCTCGATAACCGAGTCTTATCTACCATGGGGCGTCTTGTAATTTTTTGAAACCCAACAAATGATACGCTGCTGAAATAAAATAAGTGTAGGTTTTAGTTTACAACCTAGTGTAAAGGTTAGCAGTGGGTGTAAATAAAAGAGAAATATCTGAACCTCACGGAAATATGACTTGGAAATATTTTTCTCCGGGTTTAATGCAATCATACACGCAACAGTATCTAGGGCTATTCCAATATAATGTATGCGGTTTGTTTTATATTATATTTTATTATTATTTCTGGTTATATTTTAGTATGTAAGTCACGGGTGCCTTACGGCGGGCGTCCGAAACTGATTAGATCTCAGGGTACCCAGCGATGTGGTTTAATTCACACCTCATCGTAACCGATTGTATTCTGAGTCTACACGGAACAAGTGATCAGCTCGTGGCGAATATGTAGATATAGACTCAATAACTCATCTATAGACTGTTTTACAAGTGGGACTGGGACCTACAGCTTAACATGCTCTTCGAGACACTCTATTCGTATTGTCAACAAATATTTTTTTTTTAACTCATTGGTACCTATACTACTGGATATAAACCAGGGACCTAAAAACTGTAGAGTTTAAGAATATCCTAAAAAAAATATACAAATATTATAATATACACATAAAGGGTTGTTCGTGTTCAAATAAAATAGAAAAAGGAATGATGAATTTCGTGTGGGGTGATTTATACCTGGATGGCTCAGCGGTTGAGTACCTTGCCACGAAAGCGAGAATTGTGGGTTCGAGAATATTTCATTGCAATTTTATCTATTTAAAAGAATATCCTAA